>CP142454.1:13332500-13932500 GCA_038049695.1 Cinnamomum chago
CCGGATCCATATAGGTTCCGACCTATGGACCTGAGACCCGACATATGAGCTTTTGATATTGCAAATTGTACTTCAATATAAAAAAATTTGGATATTTTTATATATAATATTGGAGGTAGTAGACTTTATGCATTGTTATAAACTGAATAATATGCTTATTTTTAAGAAAAATGAAGAATAAAGATAAATTAGAATTGATTTTGGAAATAGATTCCAGTCCTCTAAATGGCCGATTCCGGAATCGAATTCGGATTTTCCAATCGAAATAGGGTCTGAAACAAACAAAATAGGTTTCGAGTCAAAGCCGGATTCGGAATAGAAACCGGAACCGTTATTTAGAAACGAGTCTGGATCCACTATGGTTCCGATCTAGAACCGTTCCATTTGCAACCCTAGTCCAGGTCACATGTTAAGTAATATATATATATATATATATATTGCTACAATTACCAAAATACCTCTGACGCAATATCTAGTCTCCGGCTAACTCAATGGACCAATTTAATTAACCCAGAATACAAGAGATAAATCCAAAAATTATTGTATGCAATGCTAAGATATTGTCACAAACTAAAGTTGGCATCGGATACATAAAAAGGCCAATATCTCTGATGATGAATGATAACCAGATAAGTTTTGTCATTGTGGACACAAGTGCCCTATATTCAGCCTCTGCATTGGACCGGATTAAAACAGCTTGTTTCTTAGTGCACCATAATATATTGTTACTCTCGAGTTGTAGAGCGACATGTAATCGGAATCCGACCCAATCTGCATCGGAAAATGCAAATATGGGCTACATGAATGATAACCATACCATCTTGCAATTGCATTAATTGGCAAACCATAGCTGACATTGTAAGAGATGTAAACTTAATTTGATAAAACTGTAGATCACCAGAGACCCCATGACCATTTGGTGGTGGGCACAGCTTGGTCCCATTTAGAGTCGAAATAGAGTGACAACCTTTCATTTAGGCCCTATCAACGAGAACGAGCTTATTGGCATACATGGATTGTGTGAGAAAAAGTTCACTAGTGAACTGCTGCACCTCGATGCGAAGAAAATAATGGAGATACCCCAAGTCCTTAGTAGCAAATCCTCCATTAATAGAGAAGTATCAGCCATTAATGGCCCATTTGGATCATTACAAATAGCAAAAAACAGGCCCATATGAGCCCAGCCAACCCAAACCCGTGGACAGCCACCTATTGAGCTTTGACCCAATAAAGTAGGCCCAAAAACTAAACCACTACAACAAATTGCATATTGCGGACGCAGTCTAAATACGTCACAAAAATGTGTTTAGCCGGCACATCATAGCCTTGGCAAAACGATTACGGGACACTACCTTCTGCGCGTTAGAAAATCGAGTTGGTACAATGCTAGGAAATAAGGAGATCCCGACATGAATTATATTTTTCCCAATGCAATACAACGCCTGAAAATTAGTTTTTGGAAAGCCGACGCACGTGGGAAACTATATAGTCGCCTCATCATGGACCCTGGTGACCCAATAAAGTGGGTCCCATAGCTTCTAAATATGCGTCTCTCTCCTTGTTAGGCGGTTTGGGGTTTATATATCATTCCTTACTTGATGTCTATATCAATTATTATCATTATCAGATCCCTTCTTAATTTTTCATTCCTAGGGTTTTTCAGAGGGTAAGTAAGAGAGTATATGCAGTGAACAGGGGTCGGTCCGCCAAAGAATTTGTTAAACCCATGAATAATAAAGTTTCAGATCTCCTATAGTTTTTGTCATTATCTGATTTGAGCCTAAAAAGTGGATTTGGTGATCATTGGTTACTGGTAAGCCCATTTACTATCTATTCTCTTGTTTTATGTTTGATACTTTCAAAATATTCAGATTTTGGATTCACAGCCCGGGGACTTGCAAGTTGCAGGACTTTCAGTTTCTTGTGGAGAGTGTATTTTTGGGTCTGTGGCATGCATGATCCAACTAATAAAACCATCAACAAGTTGAGGAAAAGTATCACACCAAACAGTAAATTTTACTGAAAGCATTTCTGCAATCCTCACTCTCTTCCACAATAAATGTGCTCTAAATGGAAAGTGTGTTGAACCAACTCATGTATTATGTGCCAGTTATTTTATGTTATTTGTTTTGTTGGGGTCTGTCTCAACATCAGGTGTTAGTGAGTTGCTTGAGTGCGAAAGGTGGAGCAATGGTTATAAGGAAATTGGCTTTTCTGGTCATCTTCTTTTGCATTTTCTTCTCTGCAAGCCCCAGTTCTAACATCATGGTCTCAGGTATTTTCTTCCCCCTCTCTTTCTTTCTTTTTCTTTTTCCATCCAAAGTAGGAAGGGATGGGCATCAAATATCAATAACTGGTTTTTATCATGGAACCGTGTATGTCACAGAAACCGAAAAATCCCTTGATATCATAAGATTGTCCCATGATGTCATAGCTTTTGTATAACATCCGAGGAGAAAAAATTTTGAATCATAGAAGCTGAGAAATGATGGTCATGTGTGTATTCAGTTTTCACAAAATTTCATTTTCTGTATTATGTAAAGAAAAACAAATTCGCTTGCTAATTGCAGAATGTGTATGATGTAGAAACTGATAAATCCTATGATATCAAGCAACTATCCAATGATATCTTGGTATATGGCCAAAAAAGGTTTAAAAAATGATGTTGACCAAAATCAAGCGACTCTAATGACATTATCTGAATTTCAGTTATGAAATTGGAAAAAACTGAATTTGAGTAGGATTAATATGTCAAAACCTCTTGTTTTTAAACTGTCCACAATCCGAAGCAATTCTAAATTCAATCCAATGCAAACCATGTTCTACCCTAGCCCATGAACAGTCTTAATCTGTGAACCAGTCAAAACAGTAGAACCATCAGTTCAACCCAGGTAAACTGTCAGTTTGTAACAGGCGAAGCTGTTTTGAATGACCCAATTACCTGGTGAACCATGTGCATACAGCATCTTCTTCATCTGAGGATTGTTAGTCCAGTGCCTTGTTTTGGGTTTTAGGGTGTGTTTTTCTTTGTTTTCTGCTTTTGTATGTTCATTGTTCAAGGAAAAAAAAACATTGGGTAGTGGAAGCAATCGCAAGACTATTGTGATTACTCTTCATTGACTAGAAAAAAGGAACTCCTGTGTAAGAGGAAGTTGGGCAGTTTCTAGTTGTTTGAAAGGGAAAGGATTAGACATTCTTGATGAGAAAGGCGAGGGCCATGGTTGGTTCCAATATGCAAGTGGATGGTCCCCCAACTGCACTTTATGAAATGAGTTCAAACATGCAAGAAGAATTCATACTTGTTTACATTGTCTGCACTCTAGCCATCACCTTCACCTCTTTGATCAAACCCACTTTTCTAAGAAATCATTTAGAAAATGTTGGATCCCACTTGGACATGACTTTGCCAAGCCCAGCTAAATAAAAAGTTCCATTGATGACTGCAATGGCCACAAAATTAACAAGGCCTTGTATTATTGACACAACGAACGCTTTGCAGCTTCAATGCATGAAGGAGTCCATGAGGAAAATGTGAAGTTGTCGGCAGGTGGAGGGGCACGGGGAGGATTTGGCAGTGGCGGTCGTTCTTCTGGTAGCAGTGGCAGAGGTTATGATGGAGTTGGTGGCAAGGGAGGCAGAGGTGGCAATGGTGGGAAACAAAGACCAGGGGGAGGCAATTTCATCCCCATATATGATGCAAACAGGAAGTACAGTGCAGCCAATTGCCAAACTTCCGCCATGTTCTTCACAAAACTGGGGGCTACTGTCATGGCATTAAGCTGCCTAATCTTTTGATGCCAAGAGCGAAATTTGCTAAGAAAAACAAGGTAACACTGGTAGTGTAGAGAAAAACTTATAGCTTCAAATAGATGTTGTATAGCTCTCATAGATAAAAGTTTGATTTTCATGATTTCTATAGCCCCTCTTTGGATCTCTGGAACTTAGTTTCCCTGTAAAAAAAAAAGTTACCAAGTTCTGTAAAACTCTGATTACCTTCAATTGGTCACGGCAAAGAGAAAAAAAAAAACTGGACTTAAGCAGGTTATCCAAACAGATGAACCATAATCTACACAAAACTAAGTCACCTGCATTGTGTTTTTGGAGAACAAATTCGTCAAAGGTTCACATAGGACATTTTGGATATGGAGAAAACCTCCTTACTGTTGAATTGTGAATTGCTTAAGGCCTGTTTGTTTACAACAAAAATATAGGAATTGAACTCTGTGAAAGGATTATTAAAGAGGTAAAGGGTGAAGGATATGAGGTGAAAGGTAAAGGGTATGAGGTGGAGATGTACGTGGATAGGACCTTCACTTTCCTATATATTGAGTTTCTAGGGTAATGGCTGCCTATTTATTTCCCATCCGCTTTTGATTCTATTTCCCTAAAAAAGGAACGGTGATTTGATTGTCATTTTTGAGAATTCACCTTTGATCTTCAATTTTAACTACCTTTAGTATGAATCCTATGTATTCTAATGCAAACAAACAAACCCAAATTCAAGATTTTCATTTGGTGGGGTGGTGTTTTTTTTTTTTTTTTAAATGCTTTATACTCAGAACTCCGAACTCAGCTGCCCTGCAACTAAGAGTGCAAGTAAATTATATTACCTGTAACTCTGTTTATCTAAAATTGGTTACAGCAAAGAATAAAAAAGGTGTCACTTACAGGTAACTTGGGTTTTTCAAATGCATGGACCCTGATTTGTGTGTAGACTGAGCCACCATTTAACAAGATCCAAGTGGACTCTATACTGATACTGGGCTATTACTCCCTTCTTCCTAATGCAGCTTTTATGCAATCCCAGCAAAAAGGGTGTGATGAACTGCTCCATTTTCCACAATGGAGAACCTAATCTTCTATCTGAAACGCCATTGGCTATGTCCTGTGAACCACTGGCTCCTACAGAAAACTACAATCAATCAAAGTTAATAAAGATCAGAACCCGTCTTCATTCTGTTCATATTTTTATGTGATTTATCGACTATCATACATGGAGTCAAAGTTATCTAAAACCTCCAAATCT
Organism: Cinnamomum chago; assembly: GCA_038049695.1. Taxonomy (NCBI): domain Eukaryota; kingdom Viridiplantae; phylum Streptophyta; class Magnoliopsida; order Laurales; family Lauraceae; genus Cinnamomum; species Cinnamomum chago. The sequence continues at coordinate 13,337,527 of CP142454.1, forward strand.
AGTGGTTCACTTGTAAAATTCCTTGTATAAAACCAGGGAGACGCGCTACAAATGCAAAAATCTAATTCAACAATAGATCATTTTACTTCTAATGTTTTTGTCAAACTCAATTGGACATTGGATTTGGAGTTCTATTTCTGTTAATCACACACCCTAGTTACTTGGACATGATGAGAGAAAATGTTCACATAACAACAGCAAGCAAGAGTCCATTCACTTGTTTTGAGCTGATACATCTCGACTAATTACAATCAATGCAGTGAGACCTTTCATATTAATATATATCATATGATTATAGTAGCGACTTTCATGGCAAATGGCTTTTAAGACAGCTTTTATCAAAGGGGATTTGACAATTTAATACCCCGTAGACACCTAATTTCCAAATTCATAACTAAAAGTCATTAAATGTAAATGATTCTGGTACCCAAAAAAAAAAAATTTACTTTTTTTGCCTTGAATCCCGAGGGATCCAAGCATCCAAGTAGCTTTTCAATTTCTAATATGTAGATCCCATAATATCATGGGATTTTTAAAAACCCGTGATACCATGAGATCCAAGGTCAAACAGACTCTAGTAATATGTAGTGACTTTTAATCAAGAATTTAGAGATTGAGTGCCTAAACGACATTGAATTGTCAAATCCCCATCATCAAATGTTCACATGACAATGCACATGCTCAAAAAAAAGTTTCATTCTTGTTTTCCCTTGTTTCTTTCTCCCGTCCTTGGGACTTGAGTCTTGACCACACATACGTATAGTAGAGTATTCAAATACAAAAAAATACATACGTGCATACGTATGTACGTACCTCTTCCTCTCTCTCTCTCTCTCTCTCTCTCTCTCTAGAAGACTGACTCTAGGGTCTACATTACAATCCATCAAACTGCATCAGATCCAGCTCCGACCGGGTCTGCTGGTGGACGACGTCGAGAAGAACCGGGTCCACCACCACGTGGCTGTCCACGTGTATCCTAAACCTGTGGGCCCACCACAGCACCTTGGCCGTACCGGAGATATCGACCGTCGCATCCAGCGCCATCTCCCGGTTCGCCACGTCGGACAGGATCCGGGTGGCGTGGTGGGCGAGCTCGATCCCGTTGAGGCGGGCCGGGAGGTGGAGGAGGCGGCAGGAGCGGGCGGGCTGAGAGCCGGCGTCGACCTGAGCGGAGCCGAGGAGGCAGCCGTCGTAGAAGATGGACATGGTGGAGGAGGAGTACTCAATAGGGACGATGTTGGGGTTGGTGACGTGGACGGTGAGGATGAGCTCCACGTCGAGGGCGGGGATGTTGAGCTTGAAGGAGGTGAGGCTGATGGAGATGAGGTGGAAGGTGGGGTCCTTGGGTCTTCCGACGAGGATCACGGCCGTTGCTGCGGCTGAAGCGGCGCCGATAAGGGCCGAGGACCAGCTGAATCTTCTTTTTCGGGAGCCCATGGGAAGGTCCGAAGATGAGCGGGGGGTAGTTTTGGAAATTGAAAGGACTTGTTTTGTTAGAGAGAGAATGTGAAGGGTTTTATCAACCTCAGCTTGGGAAAGGTTTTGTGGAGAAAATGGGGATGGAAGGGATGGGAATTGGGATGAAGATGAAGGGGATTGGGATTCCTTATATGAGAAATGACCGAAATACCCTCCAAATTTTTTACTGAGTTAACGACCAAAGCCGAATCCGTTTTTTCCCCTCAGACTGGTGACATCTGGCTGGGCATGTTTTGAGTCTTTTTCTAAGATGATAAGAGGTAATAAAAATGATGTAAAGTGGGGGGCATTTTTAAATATGAAGCTTTGAAGGTTTGGAGTTTGATGCTTGTGTCTATATAGAGTATAAAAAATACTCATAGAGGTGGGTGGCTCACCCATGTATTTTTGGTGAGCCAAACCTCACACAAATCAAAGTTGGGCTCAACTAATCATATGAGAAGGCGTGATATTGAAATGTTTAGCACATTATGGGGCTCTTTACATCATGATCATAATCACAGATGAACATATCTACCTATTTCCTCTTTCTCATGGCCCACCAAACAAGGAAGAAATTAGTAGAGGGGTTTACTAAGTAAAGACCAACTAATTTATGTTACAACTATTAAGTATAAATGGGCGTTTGGTCTAGTGGTATGATTCTCGCTTCGGGTGCGAGAGGTCGCGAGTTCGATTCTCGCAACGCCCCTTTTTTCTTATAAGTCCTTCTTTTCAATTTCTTTCTCGTGGACACCCCCTTTTTGCAGATCACACCTGATTTTTATATCTTCTTTCATTAAAAGGACTTGATTCGACTTGGTCTTTTTAATTAAAAGACACCATGACAAGATCTCACTGGTATGTTTCAATTAAAAAAAAAAAAAAAAGAAGAAGAAAGAGAGTGTTAATATTCTATTGCTTGGATTTCATCTGATTTATTTATTTTTTTCCATTTGATTTATGAACTCAAGCACTCTTAAGCTGAACTACAGCGTGGACATTTCTTCATATAATTCTACTTGCTTGATCTAAGGATAGTCTCATTTTCTATTATTATATTCTCAAAATCTTAGTTTTGATAATAATGTCCGAAGCCTGCTTATTACTTGACAGGTCTATTTGTTTGCATTAAAATACATACAAATTCTTAGCAAATGAGCTCAACTTGGGATATGGAGCCACCAAATGGGCATGTGAGAGATTAATGGCTCATTGGGAATCTTAATCCATCTTGAAACTTTGAGTGCACCTTTTCAGTCTTTTATGTAGGGGACCTGCCTTTGATCAATTTAACCTATTCACATACGTCGGGACTAATTCCTCTTCACACTATTGTAGACATCATACACTATTGATTTTTATCGCAAGAAGCATGTTTTCTTAGTCCACTACCTAGTTTGTTCATCACCATGTCTTGCTTGGTCATCATGCATCTAAGTGGGCTCCACTGAAAGTAAGCATTCTTTGATAAATGGAAAGAAATTGAAAAAATGTTAAATAACTATTTTATGGCATCGCTTTTTATATAAAAAAAAATATGTAGAACAATATAAATCAACACAACATACTATAATCCTCATCCTTAGGTTTGCAACCCAAGACATTTCTCTCTACAAATCCAAAGTTATCAATCAATCACGGACCCATTTAGTGGGCTCCAATTCCAAGTTTTTGAGAAGTGAATGCCAACTGTTGGCAATAAGATTATATATTGATTGGTTGTCCAACTTTTCACTAATAAAAAAAAAAGTAGAGAAAGGTAAGAAGAGAGTGAGAAAAGCAAGCAGAAGAAAAAAAAAAAAAGTAAAATTTCCTGCGTGACCCTCATGTCCCACCCTCCAAAACACCCCCACATTCCCCCTTCCCTCACTCCCTTCCCAAAATGCCCCCACCCCATTTCCATTTTTTCAATGGAACCTCTTCTGCCCTCCTCTTCCCCGTCATGGAATAACATATTTGTATTAGAGCTTTCAAATGTACCTCCATTTTTCTTTACACGCCCGTCATTTAAAAAAATAATTACAAATATACCCTTGTGATAAATCTCCAAGCTACTCATCTTCCCTTTACCTCCTTATCCATCTCATCTCCATCACCCAGTAGCATCATCGTCATTCCCTTCGCTGCCTCCACTTCTCCATCTCCATCACCTCTCTCCCTCCCTCACCTTGTCCCTCTCCCTTTCCCTCTCACCCTCAGGCGGTGCTGCAGGAGGGGGGCAGTGGTGGCTGAGGTGGGGGCGGGGTTTGAGGTGAGATTAGTTTAGGTATTATGGGGTGTGCAGAGAAAAATGTAAAAGTTTCAAATTCAATTGAGCTTGAGAGAAAGAGGGTGTGTAGAGAAAAATGTAGCGTGAATTTAGAAGCTCTCATCGTATTCCGGCCCATGTCTCCAAGCAATGAGTAATCTTCCCAAAATGACACCAGCTTTGAAAACGGGGGAAATAGTCCCATTTTTCTCCTTTTCTTCCTTTACACCGTAAAAGAAGTTCTCAACTCTCTCTCTCTCTCTCTCTCTCTCTCTCTCTCCAAAGTCCAACTGCTGCGCCTAGCGCCACACCCTTATTAATCACAATTCAGGTCAGTTCAATGTGGAATTTAACTGGAGATTTTGATTTGTTTTGTTATGTTGTGCGTGGAATTGCAAATTGGGATTTATGTGACTTGAGTCTTTTACATTGAAATGACTGTTGTTGGATTCATTTGAGGCTGAAAATCTTACTTGGTGATTTATATAGAGTGGGTTTGAGTTTGAGGTTGTAATTAGGATATTTTGATTTGGTGGTTTTTCCCTTTGAGAAAAATGAAAGGAATCTTCTTCTTTTTTATTGGAAGGTAGATTTTATTGATAGCACACAACATCACCTACAAGTTTAAATTACATAGAAAAACAAAGACGAGTCTTGACCAAAAAGTTGTCTTTAGACATGACATTTTCTCTCGAACCGTTGAAGTTTAAATATTTTCTACAAAGTTATTAATTTAATAAAGTGTGATATCATATGAATATAGAATATTGTATGCGATATCGCATAACCCTAGATAAGATATTGGACGAACAGCTCCATATGCCAGAAGTCTTTGTAGTTGGGTCAAAGGACTCTGATTGGATATGTCTCAGGGTTAGACATTTGCTCTAGGTTTTAAGTTCGCAGTAGGACTTCCAGTATTTTAGATGATATAGTTCTATTCCAAATTGAATATTTGTTTTCAAGTGCTTCAAATTAAGACTGTTGTTATTTTGGTTTGATCGATCAAGCTTTTTCTGATGATTTGGTTAAAATTTCGCTCATTTTCAGTAAGTAGTGTATGTAGAGTCCATGATAACCAACATTAATGGTTTCTAATAATTTATAATTGACAGAAGAAATCTACAACTATGACAGTTTGGCCGAGTGGTCTAAGGCGCCAGATTTAGGCTCTGGTCCGAAAGGGCATGGGTTCAAATCCCATAGCTGTCATTCTTAACTTATTTCTTTTTTAGTATTGTTTTTACAACACCTATGACTTACCATTCTTAACTTATTTCCTTTTTAGTATTGTTTTTACAACACCTATGACTTACCATTCTTAACTTATTTCCTTTTTAGTATTGTTTTTACAACACCTATGACTTACCATTCTTAACTTCTTTCTTTTTTAGTATTGTTTTTACAACACCTATGACTTACCATGGGTTTGGTTCTGCTTCCTGATAATTTGTAGAAAGTAAGGGATCACCTATGAGGGGGATATGGGAAGTAAATGTTCTAAGTTCCTGAAAGGAATTCTAGGAATTCTTTAAATAAGTGATAATATGGGAAGTGAATGTTCCAGTAGGAAGAAGTCAATGTTTAATTTTTTTTCATTCTGAGCTTGGGGTTTCTAATTGAGACTTAGCTTGATTAGAAAATTTGAATGAATAGGTTCATTTAACTTGCTTCTCAAAATCCATAAGTTCAAGTTCGACAAGTTCAATCAACTAATTTATCTGTTGCAAATGCTATAAGTCCCCCACTGGAGCCCAAGTCTAAAATCCAAACCTATTAAAATAATTATTCATTACATTTAATCCAAAAGAAATGTCACTTCAATCAGGGTAGTTGTTAAAGTAAAAGTCAAAAGTAAAATTCCTTGTTTTATTGGTGATCAATCCGAGGGTAGGATTCAATTTCTCTCAGGTTCACATCCTGAAGAAACCGATAATTCAGTAGCTCTGATTCGGGACGGCAATTTTTCTCCAAGTCTTACATCATTTTTTTCTTATTATTATGTTTGATTATATATTTTAATGCTTCTCTAGGCTTAGTTCAAACAACTTCAAAGTATTGTGTTGGATACTTGGATTCTTTTTTTTTTTTTTTTTTTTTTTTTTTGATAACGTAGGGTTCCCAGCCCTTTGGGCCAGAATAATCCCTACGGGCCCAGGAGAGAAAGCCAGGTAAAATTCCCCTGTGGCCCCAGTGTGGTAGAGCAGTTTCGAACCCACAACCTCCGGGTGCAAACCGTAGTCCTAGGCCAACTGAGCTACCCCTCGGGGTTAAAAATAACGTAGGGTTCCCAGCCCTTTGGGTCAGAATAATCCCTACGGGCCCAGGAGAGAAAGCCGGGTAAAATTCCCCTGTGGCCCCAGTGTGGTAGAGCAGTTTCAAACCCACAACCTCCGGGTGCAAACCGTAGTCCTAGGCCAACTGAGCTACCCCTCGGGGTTAAGTTGGATACTTGGATTCACTTACACCAAAGCGAATGTCATTCAGAAAATGATTGTGCTTAACGTGTGAGCTTTTTAAGTCCTACTGCAAACAGAGGCTGCTTTATTGGATTGGGCAATCAAACTGATGGCCATTGTTATTCAAGAGGGAATAGTATAACAAGATGGATGCGTGTTATAGATCCCATGGTTTCACTGACAATATGAAGGTAACAAAACAAAAAATTTATATGTCGTGGTATCCTCTCTAACATTGGACTGTTATATGGTGCAACCAGAATAAATAATGGGGAACCTATCCAATCTTCTTTATGTCTTGAATTGCTGTGGAAATCAAATTGTTTGGGATATTGATTTACAAAACATTGCTCACTCTTTTTTTTTTTTCAATTTCTGGCTCGAACTGCATTCTTCAATCAGATGGGGCTGTTAACTTGAACACCAAACAAGGAATATGTTGGTCGGATATCGCTGCAGTTTCTTTGTTGGGGGTGTATATTTTTTGTGGATTTCTTCTTGTGCTTTTCTTGTGGCTGCTTCATGTAGTATTTTTAGTATTTCTATGGAGTGCTTCTAAGCTATGTTTATATTTTGCTTCCTATTAATCAATATATTTAATTACCACTTTTTTCTTAAAAATGTTTGACTTCATTGGATTTTTGTCGCATATTCCAAGGATGCAAATGAGGAAGCAGATTGTCAAGTGATTGAAGAACTTCTCTTGCAATCAATAGGCTTAGGAAAGTCTCCTTAATCTTATTGTTGTATAATGATGTATTGAGTGTTTTTTTATGAATCCATTTTTTTCTTTTTGAAAAAGAAAATGATATGGTTTATTGAAGGGCGAAGTGTTTTCAGATCATTACTGTAACCTCTTTTTTTTTTTTTTTTTTTTTTTTATAACGTAGGGTTCCTAGCCCTTTGGACCAGAATAATCCCTACGAGCCCAGGAGAGAAAGCCGGGTAAAATTTCCCTGTAGCCCCAGTATGGTAGAGCAGTTTCGAACCCACAACCTCCGGGTGCAAACCGTAGTCTTAAGCCAACTGAGCTACCCCTTGGGGTTATTACTGTAACCTCAATGTGAAGAGAATTTATGCAGATGACATGGCACTCGTCAAACTTTCAACGACAATATGCTTTGCTGAAGAGAAATGTGTTTTTCCATTTGAATGAGCTGCCTTTCCATGTATTTGCAGGGGCTTTCTCTTGGGCCACAGCCCCTAGCCCCTTTGGCTGGGTTTAAAAAAAAAAAAAAAAAGTTTCCAAAGCTTTCCAACATAACAAACAAATTGAACAGATACCATCCTCAATGGTATTTAGAAAAAAAAAGATAGCCGAGATTAATAAATGTGATCAATTGGCTGTCTGTTGTTCATGCCCAACTGCGATGGTCGAGGGATCCAGGGGTCAAAGGGAGCCACCATTATTAGCAGTATAAATTCTTGGAAGCCCTGATCATCCTAATAAGCCTGAAAAATCTATAATGCATACTGTTTCAACTCATTATCAGTCGGTTGAGTCTCAAATTAGTGAGCTCTCTAGCTAGGATAGTTAAGCTACCCTCCTCAAGCAGGAATTGAGCCTAGCCACCCTGCGTCCCCTGGTGCAACAACTCAATTTTCACTAGGGTTCACTTTCACGTGTAAAAAATGAAATACTTTGCCTTGAGACCCTAACAACTACAGGTAAAAGTTACTGCGCTTTACCCGGCTACAAGTATCTAGTGGGGACCAAAGAAAATCCCAATGTGCCCCAAATATCCCCAATCAAACTAGGCTGGGGTTCATTATATTAAACTAATAACATAATATGGTAAAGAGGTGGATGTGAAAAAAAAAAAAAGGGCTTTCATCCCCACCACCTAAAGTACCACCTCTTTCTCTAAAACAAGATCCACAGTTGTGGAGTTTTTTTTTTTTTTTGGAAGAAAAGAACTGCACTTTGATGAACCAGATCTAGAGGATAAAAAGACCAGTGCAGTATGAAGCAAGCAAATGGCATTGATGGTAGGGGTGAAGAGATTGAGTGGGTAGGTGCTGGACCCTCTTTTCTTTTTCCGAATGGTAGATGGTGAACCTTTCACAATACATAATAGTTTCATATCTACTATCCCCTGTAAAGTCCAAAACATGTAGAAAATGTTGGGTTTTCATTGTTTGCCTGTACATTATCTTCTACCTTTCACCCCCCTCCAAACCCTTCATTTCCCCAATGTAAATGAAATGAGGGGATAAAACAAAATGTAAATCAGTCATAATTTTGAAAATCAGATAGCTGCCAAAACAGTATTCACAGAAATACCCAAATATTATTGCAAGTTCAGAAATAACTAGAAATACCATGTTTCCCTTTTCAATGCAAGATGCATGCACAGGTGTTTCAATAGTTCAAACTGCAAGCTGCTGTTCTGTCCCCATCAATTTTCTATATACACAAAGTAACTAGTATACAAACAACCGGCTTCTCCTCTCCGATCAGCATTTTGATCCCTTGCAGAAAATCAACCAGAATATGATCAGAAGGGCAAGTGCAGTTCCAGCAGCCAGCAACTTGAGTCTAATGTTCTCCAGCCACATCTTTCGGCGAAGTTGCCTGCCTTGCCTTTGGAAGCTATCTGCCTGCAAACAGAGTAGTATCATTGGTAACAGTCAGACAATACTGCTGCAGGGAATCAAGCCTTCACCAACAGGAGCAGGGTCTTGAGGCAAAGTTCATAAATGTCAAGCCTGATATCGTTTATCTGAAGGGCCCCAGCACGGATGTGGTGCACTGAAACCCACCCTGATTGGATGATTGGTAAATTCAAGGCATTAGTTTCTCTTTTTAGCCATCGATCGAAGGGCTAAGACATTTAATCTGTGAGAAGTGGCGAATGGTGAAAGCCCCAGGCTAGTATTTCCAAGTTTCCTTTTCTTTTCTGTTCTTTTTTTTTCTAATCAAGAATTCTTGAAATAAACCATCCAAGAATAGGCTATTGACGGTGGAAATTTTGTTGACATGCATTTCCCAAACTAAAAGTGACAAATCAGTGATTTTGTTATTCATGGGACCGATTAGCATCGGGGTTCAAATAGAGATGAAATCTTAGTTCTAATGGAAGTGGATGAAATCTTAGTTCTAATGGAAGTGACAAGAGACTGAAAGTACAATTCTCAGGCACAGTAATGACTGAAGCAGATTCCAAAACGGCACTGAGTTAACAGGACGGTAGTAGGCAACAAGCTCCTAACAGCAAGGACTGATCATGTACAACATAGATTTGAGTACTTGACAAAGCAACTATTCACATATGTGATGCAGGCCAGACCCATGGTCTGCCAATTAATTGGGCCCAGTCCACAAGCCCAAGAAGACATTCATTTAGTTAGAGTTTTAATTACTTAAGACTTAAGAGTCTTATTTAGAGAGTTGTGTTTTATTTAGAAGTCATTAAAATTAGGAGTTTTCTTTTATTTGGATTGTAAACAAGTTCAGTTTCCTTTATTGTTTAGGAAAAATAGAGTCCTATTAGGAAAGGGGATGTCCAACCCTTCCTATAAGTATGCAATCCCTCCATTAAGAGAGTAGTTCACAATTATTCAATAATAAAGATTAGTTTCTTTGGTTTTCTCTTTCTCTTTGATGAAAGAATGCCGTTGAGTTCCGAGAGGAATTCAGTCAATTCCCATATGCGGAGTTGGTCCACACTGGAATCCATTCAGAATTCGACAAACTCTCTCGCAAGGTTTGTCTACAACTGTTCAATAACAAAATCAGATGTCTTTAATAGGTTATTCAAGTACCTTCCTAAATAGCACAAGTTTTTACAACTGCAATACATTGAGGAAGTTTTGGCAACACTTTCTACTTATGAGATTTTAGAAAGAAAATTAGATTTAAAGTTGGCAACCCTGCATCTCTCCTGTGTTCTTGTGTCATCTAAGCCAAGTTTGGCCAGTTCCATTTACTTCGTGTAGTAATCTACTTTTCATTGGTAACTATTCTGATTTTATTGAAATACATTTCATCAGATTTTCTAATAAAAAAAAAGGACTTAAAAAGCCATACACTCTTTTTCATCTATCTCATGAATCAGCCCATCTAGAGAGACCCTTATTATTGTTGTCGCATACAATTGAGAGTTTACACTGGACCCGCTTCTATTAATTATTTGGAACTATCTACGATGAGCACAAACCCTCTCAAACTCTTGCCAATGCCTCACTTCTAATTAGAATTATTTTTAGAAGGAATGGAAGTCCCGTGAAAATCAGCTACTGGGAATCTTCTAATCCAGTAGAAAACCTCATAGTTCTACTACTCTAAATCCTTAAACAAAACAAGTGGACAAAAGGAATCCACTTCCAAATGTCTCAAATATAGTGGGGCCCATGACATGAGCTGAGTAAAATGGGTTGCCCTAATCATATTTATAGGAGCCACAGAGCCCCTTGACTCAGTACATTATTGGTACATGTCCATCTATGATGCACAGATACTTCAAAATGGACAACGTATCATACCGTATCGTATCTGATACTTCACTTTTTATGTGTAAAACCCGTGTCATTGCCGTGTCCATTCCATATCTGGGCATCATAGATGTCCATAGGTTTGTACATGATAATTTCTCAACAAGTAAACAAGGAAAAATCTATCATGTACCTGGAACTGCAAATTTTCTGTTTTATCCACCAAAAGTTCAATCCTCTCTCCACGATCCAATACCTGTGGAAAGAAAAAAAAATATAATCAGACACATTCATTACACAGAGGAAAAGACAACTAGTCCCATTTATAGATGTTGCATCACAATTATTAACAAGGAAACAGAGCTGCTTTCCCAATCAGTAATCAGGAGAGTGTGTTTCCAAAGAGAATCAGTGCCCTGTTTTGTATACAAACTGTGAAGGGCTATTTCATCAAGAAACCAACATAAGCAGGGTTAAGTGCAAGAGTACTAATACATAACCTATAAACAGTTTCATGATGGAAAAGCCATCTGTGGAATAAGGAAAAAGTTCAAAATAATATGTCGGCAAGATATATCATAGCCATCAGTTACAGAACATAGTTACCTAATTTGCAATTTGCTCAATTTGCATTCTAAGTTCATAATTCACAGTTCGACGCTTGCTTCAATCAAAAAATTAAATGGGGTGGGTTTACTGAATTCTCTTTTCAATCCACTTAATTCGAGTTCGATGTGTACAATGTACTAATTCGAATACACAAAAATAAAAAGTAAAATTGCATATTTAACATTTAATCAATCTAATACAAACTTTTGGATTTTGTAAATGGGGCCTCAACCATGGAAGGATAGAGACCACCATATCTATTCTATAATTTAATTAAGTAAAAGGTTAGAGGTCACACGATTGTTCGTGGAAAAAAGGAGGACAATTGAGAGAGATAAGACTTCATCAAAACTAACGAGGCTCTAAATGGGGACCCATCTATTGAAATCTAAATGGGTCGACGTATTTGCCTTTTACTCATAAGCATTCTTGAGAATTTTAACTTTGATAGGATATGGCTTCATCATCTGATTGACCAGTTAAAATCATATAAACTTTTATGTATTATTATATTCACTAAATCCTATTAAAAAAGGGAGGCCTCATCTTCATTGGTTTATATTTTTAATAGGGTGGGCCACACACTGAGTATCCCAAATTTCTTGTGAAACCAAATAAGGATTGACTTAATTAAGGAATGTCTCTTGAAATAAGAGACACATTAAAGAAGGGGATGATGTACAGCTGTTGGTCTCCTGGAATTAAATTTTTGAAGGGAGGGAACTTGATTGACATGTTTTCCCATTTTCATGAAGCCCACCTATCTCCCTCCCTCTTTCCTTCTTTTTCATCTTCTTCTTCACTGTGGCATCTTCTTTCCTCTTCTGCTACCTTTTTTCATGCAGGGACAAACTGTTCCGAACCGAAGACATTCGAAAACAACAAATCCACGAAACCGAATCCCAAATTGTTCGATTCAAATGCTACAAGATTCGGTGGTGGATAGAGCTAATCAGGTAACTATGTTACAGACCATCACTAAATAAAAGGCACACTTCGTATCCTTGTGAAAAGGTTTATAAAATAAATGCACCTTCTCAATATTGTCCATCATTATTCCTTTGACCTCTGTTATCTGAGCCTTCAATTTGGACAGCTTACTCATCTCTTCTGGATGGTTCATACAGTATTGCATGTGCTCCTTAAGCCTAGGGCTGTTTCAACCAATAAAAAAATCACAATGAATCAGGAAACCCATCAAAATTAATCAGTCAAGAACTGTAGCCACATGCTATTCTTCCACTTACCCAAATTCCCTGTCAAGATTGTATGCAATACTAAACCGATCTTCAAATAATAAATCATCATCCTCATCAGCAAGTGGGTGAGGATCCTCAGCACCAATGCTCGCTCCATATCGCTGCTTAAAATCATCTCTTACTCGCTCTAAGAACACAAAAGGTGTGCTCCTCCCAATTGCTTCATCAGCAACAACAAGGAAAACTGCTCAAACAAAGAAGAGCATATCAGCAACAACAAGGAAAACTGCTCAGACAAATAAAATACATCCACAACTCAAAAAACAAAATGGCCATACCAAACCCACTGTCCACAAGAAAGTTGAATGTGTGACCATCACAAGAATAGGTGAATTTGTTGCTATTTGATGGTAGCTTCTGTAAGCATTGGACAGCAATGGTACTGAAGTTTCCAGAAAATGATGTATGCTCTGCAAGCACAACGCTGCCCTTTGCCACAAAACTATATATTAACACTTTCTGACTCATGGCTCTGTATCAACCTCTGCAAAAAAAAAAAAATCAAGACCACAAAAATCAATATGCTAGGTCACCTTATAAGTACAATTACATAGCCATAACATCTTAATTTTACGCAAGTAGTTCATCTTCAAGTTCAAGAAGAATCTAAAAATGAAAAAAAAAAAAAAAAAAAAAAAAAGGAGCTATATTGCTGGGTCAAATATATAAAAAATAATTATCATGATAACAATCATAAAAATCCCATCTAGTGAGCAACATGGGGAAAAAAAACTAAAAGCCACTAACAAATTTATGCCACAAAACAAGCCAGTTTTATTAAAGCAACATCGTCAAACAAACCAAGACATCGTATATCATCACCTTAGCAAAAGAAACAAAGACACATAAAGAAGAGGAAATTTCAGGAATGTACCAGGCGCAAGCTTTCAAGTTGTGAATCCTTGCATGGGATCCACCATGATGCATGTCAATCACCAGAACTGACAGGCCTCAACTTGAACCAAGGGTACATAGCAATGGGCAGTCTGATGATAATGATCAACCATTTAAAAGCCCTGAATCTTAAAGGTAATATATCTACCATTAAAACTTGGGGACCTAAATACATAAATGGCTATGATCAACGGATTGTACAGATGTAAAAGCCACTTTTAATCCATGGGGTTTTGCCCGTACGGTTACCTATAGAGATAAATTCCCGAGCCTACTTACCATATTTTGGATATCTCCCCATGGGCGCTCATGTAGTTTTGATGAACTAGGATGCCCTTGAGTGTACGATATCGCATAAAATTATAAAGGGCGTGATATCACATAAATATATTCCTTTTTTAACCCAACAAAAGGGGAACATTTGTGCGATAAAAAAAAATCACAAAATCACATAAATATGGGCAGCTTTGTCATTTTCCCTGTAGTGGAGCACGTGTGGGGAAATATTTCAACTTTCGTCAGAAGACGGGGTTATTCATGCCTATTAATGCTTACCGTAATGGCAAAACCCCCAATTTTAGAGGTCATATATCCACCTATAAAATCGTCAAAACCTAAATATAAAAATGGTTATAAGGATCAGATCGAACTGATATAAAGCCCACCTTTAATCCATAATAAGACATCCAAAACCGTCCAAATCGCCTTCACCCCCTTTGGTTGACACACATTAAAGTGGCCCTCTTCCCCAAAAGAATTAGTCTTTTAGCGAATTTGTTGCTGAATTTTATTCATCCCATTAAGAAATAAAAACGCAGCTGTAATGTTCCTTTCTTATAATTCTGCAATTCCAGATAATTTCAGCAGCATTACTGGTCAAATCCACGAATCGGGAATTTGTGGGAGTACCACTTCTACGAACTAGATCTCAAAAAGTGTAATCATAATACAATCACGCAAAAAAGACGTTCACGAGTCGCTTTGGGCAAGATCGACTCTCATTGCGGAGACCCAAAAGAGCGACCTAATCCATACCCCGGAAATTTCACAACATTCAACACAATTATCCAATCCAAAGAGTCAACAGGCAAATACAGAAACTCCGCTAAATGAAACAAACAAAAACCCTAGTCACCAAACATATATATATATATATATAGAGAGAGAGAGAGAGACAAGAACGAAAGATGAAAGAGAGATCTGAATCCAGACTCTTGAAAATGCATGCTACCGATAATAACAATCGAACTAATTCGAACCTTAACAAACAAAAAAACAAAAAGTCAAGATCTAGCAGCAAAGGGCTTTGAGGTCGAGGAGGGATTCTTAAAAGGAAAGAAGCAGAAAGAGATTAACGTGGTTTGAGAAATCGAACCTTGGAACCCTAATTGGTTTCTTCGTCGATTGTAACTTCACGCTTTCTTCACCCTCTGTAATTCCGCTTTGGAAGTAGAACGGTAGCTGTGCGATCGTTGTCTTTTTAGAGCGAGTGTCGATTGCGTCTGTCTTAAGAAAGCCGTGAGGGATGGATGGGTAACGAAGACTTAGTAAAATTACGAATATGCCCCATAGGTAAATTTTTGACGTGAAAACTGAAAAGAATTGCTTTTAGCACGACCATTTTCATTCGCAGGTTACAATAATGAATAAATATATTTCAGCAAAAAAATAATAATGATAATGAATAAATATATAATGACGACGACAACGTATCTATTTTTTAAATTAGTATTTTTATTTAATATTACACTGTATATAAAAAATCTTTGGAATAAATTTATGAGTCTTGCTATTAAACTACGGGAATGTATAATGGAGCAAATACTTAGACAGAATATCAAGATATCTGAAAATTAATTTGGTTTTCTGTTAGGGAGGTCACTAATGGAAGCTATCTTCTCACTTAGATAACTAATGAAAAAATATCTAGTAAAGAGGAAAAATATTCATATGGTCTTTATGAAAAAACATACGAAAGTGTAGCTAGAGATTTAATTTGGTGGGTTTTAAATAAAAAGGATGTTCCAAGAAGTTATTTTGAAATTATTAAAGACATATATGGATGAGCAATAACGAGTGGAAGAACTATTTGTGGAGAGACGGTGGAGTTTCCAATGACCATAGGTCTGCATTAGGGATCAGCTTTAAGCCCTTATCTCTTTGCACTCATTATGGATGAGTTAATTGCTCATATTTAAGAAAATATTCATTGGTGCATGCTATTTGTCGATGATATTGTATTGGTAGATGAATCAAGAGATTATATGAATGCAAAAATCGAAAGATGGCTAGAGGCTTTAGAATCCAAAAGCTTTGAAATAAGCCGTATAAAGATGAAATATATTGATTGTAACTTCAGTGGGCATATAAAAAAGACCGAAACTACTGTAAGAATTGAAAACCATGAGATACTACAAAGTGATTCTTTCTATTACATTGGCTCTATAATTAGTAATGATGGGGAGATTGATAACGATATCGAACATAAGATAAAAGTGGAATGGTTGAAGTGAAGACTTGCTTCTGGAGTTCTTTGTGACCGACAAATGCCAACAAAATTTAAAGGAGAATTTTATAGGACAACAATTAGACTGGTTATGTATGACCTATGGAGCAGAATGTTGGCTAATCGAGAAGCAACATATGCACAAAATGAATATAGCAAAAATGAGAATGTTAATGTGGATGTATGATAAAACTAGAAATGATAATATCAGATATGAGCGCTTTCGAGAACATTTAGGGGTAGCAACAATCGGGGATGAAACTTGTTTGAGATAGTTTTGGCACGTCCAATATAGGCCGATAAGAAAAGGTTTGTCCATAAAGGTTGATGGCCCTCCAAGGAGAAGGAGTAGGCCAAGGAGGACGAGGATGACGGTGGTAAAAATGGATATGAAGAAGTGTAACTTATCTGAGAATTTGGCTCAAGATAGATCGAAATGGAGAAATAGAATTCATGTAGCGAGTTGAGACAAGATTTGATAATGATGATGACTATGACGACGAGTGTATATAAAAAATAGTTTTTCCTTTTTTTCTTTTTCTTTTTTTTTTAAGTTAAGGGAGTGGTCAGGTCACTTTGGGACCTAGAGACCAAATCCTTTTTGCATATTTGTGAGACTAATGTGCGGACACCAATTGAGCACAAGTGTCTTACGAGCATTTTTTATTTAGCATCGAGTACATGATAGTTGTTAAATGATTTTCATTTTCTTGACTTACTAATGCTTGATATTTGAGCCTAGGTCATCACATGAGCCAGGGGCAAAACTAGGAAAGGGCAAGAGGGACTACGCCTCTCCCATATTTTTAAAAAAAATCTTTATAATACAAGAGAATTAATGCAGTCTCTCTCAAGGCAAATTTTTCACTCTGCCACTGACATGAGCTTTGTAATAGTAGTATGGGCAGAAAAGGGGAGGGAGAATTCTTGTCATCCCTCAAGTTTTACACCAGATTCACGGCTTCTCTTTTGAAGATTATACATCGTATTCACATGTTTCCTGATGTATCTATGCCGCATATATTTGTTTTCATATGGGTGGCATTTTTCTCTCATTATGTTTCTTGGGTTTGTTTTTGGCTGGCGCAGCTTGAGGGCATGATTAGGATCGGTTTCTTCTCTTTTGAGTGGGTTTTCTCCGCTTCATTTGGTTTTGGAGCTTTCCCTTATTATTATTTCATTGCCAGATCTCTAAGATTACAGTGAATCCCTGTTTGGTAAGGCCGATGGTAGGCACATCTGAAATGTGCAATGCAGCCCTGAAAATCTTAAGAGCCTTGAAATTTTGGCTGTTAGCGTGTATGAGGTATATGTTCACCCCAATCAGAAGAATCTGGATTGTCGGCTCCATAGTGGATGGAACAAAGGTTTCAGATTGTACAGTAATTAGATATTCTGAACCATCTATTCTGTCGCCATCAAAGAGTAGCTAGACAAAAGGAAAAAAAAAAAAAACACACACACACAAGAAAATATTTGAAAATATATATAAATACCTCTCAAAAGAAAGGTCCAAATTCAAAGGGTTCAACAGATACACCAGATAAGATAGTCACCATTGCCAATTATCCACAGTGGGCCATGCACACCTGCTCCATGCCGGACACAGCAGGAGGTGCCCCTTGCATCTCAAAGTTCATTATGGTATCTCCCTATTGGTAGGACTCCAGAAGACCAGTCTAGTTCGCCCCATGTAACCTGTCTTGGTTCACTAACATTACTATCAGAATCCATCTAATTAACGAAAAAGATTTGCATGTTGGCCTGCTCCTTCCTTCCTGCCAATGGTGGCCATAGGGACCACAAGTGATGAAGGATTCACCAACCACTCTCCCATGTGTACAGATAAGCAAGTTAGAGTAAGTCATACTTAATAGATACCTAAGCACAATATGAACAGATGCAGATGAAGATCCAAATAAATCAATATCCAGCTTTTTCATATAATACAGCTTGCAATGAAGCTGAAAGGGTACAGGTTTAATAAGTGGTACAATTTTTTGGCATTGAAGAATGGAAGATAAATGAGCACCAGGGATGGGATTCATCATTCATACCAGATCCTCCATCCCCAACTGCTATTGTTTTAAATAAGTCTTTTCAGTTTTCAGCATTGAGAATAAAGCTGTCAGAATAAATCAATGGTTAGGCTTGGAGCCAACAACTGCAGGAATAGCCCCCCTATTTCTTTTAACATAGGAGACATATTCGCTGTAATGCATGGTGTAGAGTGTGCTCTGATAGCGCGTCACATGGATGCGCTTGCGGAGTGGCTCAGTGATAGCACCATTGTAACCCGCTTTGCGCATGAGCGAGTCTATCGTCTCAGTCTTTGTCCAACCTGTTTCAAACCCAAAAGAAAGCAAAAGGCAAGCCATATAATAATGTAAATGAGACTGATTCTCTTGACAGGGAATTAAATTCTGATATCTAGAAACTGGTTCCAAGCCCATATATAGATAGGAGGGTTGTATCAGGAAGGTTGACAGCCTGCATAGGAGTTTTGTCACAAGCCCAACAACATGATGGATCTAGATGACCAAGGACCCCCTCGCAAGCAGTGTCAATGTAGCAGTGATCTTAGACCATCGAGCAATGGGCCCCTTGGGGAAAGGTATGATCAAACCCTCTTGGGAGATCCTAGCCATCTAGTTTTTGGACTAAAAGAAACAGCGCTTGCACAAAAGATCAAAAGTTGCATTGATTGTATAATTTCTCTTGTTCTATTATCTGAATCAAACAGCTAGATAATTTTTTAGTTGTCATCTTCGTAATCATCAAAGGTCCCACCATATGTATGGCTTACATATACATCACAAAATATAAATCAGAAGATCGGGAACAGCACATTGATCAGACAATCGTAAATTCTTAACTAGTTAATGGCCATCAAATGGAAGGCTAGAAAATACAAATAGTCCATGATCAAATTCAAGGGGCAAAGTTTCTTTATCTAGATTAAACCTAGTTGCATGTCAGATAGGACTAATTGATAGGAAAAGCAGATATTGGTATTATAGGCATGGAATTGGATACCCCATACCATTATATAGGCATCCCTGGTTAAGGTACATCCAAAAGCACTCTGCTTATTGCTAATTGAGAGTTGATAGCACACACTTTGGAACAACACCCTCCCCACCTCTCCACCCCGAATCAAAAAAAGAAAAGCCCTAGATCCTTTTAGTCAAGGATTTTTAGCACATGCAGTTAGTGAGGTAGCCTTAATCTTGAAGACGTGTAAAAAGTGTTTTCCATCAGTTGCATAAAAGAATGTGGATCACCAGACAAGGGTGTTAGTTCCAGCATGAGGACCAAGGATCAATCCCTGGTCAATACAGTGAGACTAAGGCAAGCACTTCATTGCCCAATATAACCTTATCCAAAATTCCAAATTACACTCCATGTGACATAAATTCAACCATGCATAAAAAACAGACATGACATGGGCATAGGACAGTGCTATCTTAATATGGAAATAATTTGTTTCAGGATTGAAACAACATGTCTCCGATGTACTAAACATAAGTGTGTGAGCAATTTTTTTTTCTACTAAATTCTTCACTTTATCCGTTACTCCCTTCGAGTTTTCAGCATTGAACAAGACTGTTGCCAACAGGTAGATCTTTACTAGAAACTAAATGAAAGCACATGGAAGTGAAGATGTGATTGTCAGCTAAAAATGAAATATACCTTCATGGGCGATCAACTAAAAATGAAATATACCTTCATGGGCGGCTATTTCGGGCAAGTATGTTGCACTGCGCCTTACATTACAATCTGGGTCAGTGAATTCAATAATTAGGCCATGCTTTCCAATCTGCAACATTGACAATGCTGGACCATTTCAAATAATAATAATAGTAGCAATAGTAGTAATAATAATGATGATAAAAGCTGGCTTTTGGAGGGGAAGAATCAAATCATCAAAAAGCATATTGCAGAAAATCTAGTATGCAAATAACATTGGTCAAGCCTGTTACAAAAGATAGATCTGACCAGATTTCACTAATAATTTTATAAAGGAGCATTTACTCATAATTTTATAAAGGAGCATTGTAAATGCAGCTGAGAAGGTGTATAGAGTTGACTCCAAGCACAAGCATAGTGTCCTGATCTGCCCATTTTGTAAAAGCAAGGGATATGGGTGATCCAGAACATAAAAATGATGGGTCCCAACACTGATGGAGGATGCCCTAAAAATCACCTAGATTGGAAGATCATCCAATCTTAGCCAAATAAAAACCAAAGGTCTAGCAAAATGCCAAAAATGGACAGCTAGGATTTTGCACACTGTAGAGTTTTGAGGTTCACCATCCTTTCACATGTAGAGCCCAGCAGAGAAACTGTCTAGATCACCAAACAACCTTACTTCTTTGAAATATAGGTTTATAACACTTAAAGATCATGATGCAACAAAACTAAACATTTAAAACCAAACAGAGGTCAAACATTTGGAGAGGAAACTGGTCCAAACTGACTTAATTAGCATTCCACCATCCATCCACATGAAGAGCCCAGCAGAGAAACTATCTAGATCACCAAACAACCTCACTTCTATGAAATAGGTTTTTAACAATTAAAGCTCATGATGCAACAAAATTAAACATTTAAAACAAAACAGAGGTCAAACATTTGGAGAGGAAACTGGTCCAAACTAGCTTAATTAGCATTCTGCATTGGTCCAGTAAAGTCAAAACAGCCAGTTCATACCAGTCCAACCCAAAGTGCATGCCAGTCCAGGTGGACTCCTCTTTTACCATATGGGATAGTTTATGTCTGTGTCCAATACCTGGTCTAGCCTGGTTTTAAAATGTAATCAGAACCTATCATTCATCAGCAGTGTAAACCTTAACTCCAGTTCTTGTTCTTCAACAACTTTGCCGTAGAAGGGAGAAAAAAAAAATCTACTGTGAAACTAAATAGCAATTAGGCTTTGACTGGCTCCTTAGGCATTACAGGAGACAACAGTTGACATAATCCTTTCCTCACTCTAAGGAACTCCACACTAAGTGGAATAACTGAACTGCCTGAACATGAAAGGGAAAAAGATGCCGATCATCCAAACATGAAGTAGCTATAAGTAGAATCAATATTTAATTAAGCTCATTATGATCCAGTTTCACAATATAAAAAGCACTTTTTTTTAATCGTAAAAGCACTTCTTTTCAAGTGACAATAATGAGAGATTGTATTAATAAAACAGTATAATATTGAGAAACACTCAAAAATGAAGATGCAGACCTCCCAATCAAGGTAGTTCAGAGCAGTTTCATAATCAGTAAGAATGGAAACTGTACACTCTAAATAAGGTAATTCTTTCGCTTGTATAGGAGGGAACCGGCGGTCCCTTAGAGCACTGCAAGATCGCACAATAGAACTCAATAAGTAGGACAAAAGAAAATATGGGATACAAAACTCTATCAAAATAGAACCAAAGGCTTATAAAACAGAATGTGTCAATTGAATCTCGTGTGAGGACAATTAAGTTCTCTAAATATCACTGGAAAACCACTCCTCCAAATGCTGGCAAATGAATAAGAGCAACTGTCACTGTCAGAAGCAAATCATAAATAATAAACAAGAATAAGTAAAAAAATATCAAATCCTGTCATGTTTTTTTAAGTCAAAAATACTTTTGGGCTACACAAATTTAGACAAATCATATGACAATAAAACAGAATGCAGTAACACCGGTCAAGGTGGTTGGTGCGAGCTGTGTCAGTGTTACAGACAGACAAATGTGCTGCACGAATTAGGCCACTGTTTCCATTAAAAAATTATTAAAAAAAAAATAATATCCAATTGCATATAGACCCATTTAACTTTATCTTATACATTTGTACAGATATAGCCACAACCACTAATCCACTATACAAAGGGCATAATGTCTTATGGACAATATTTAGATTAAAACATGATTCCATACATAGGGCATTTCAGAATCACTCCAGAAAACTTTTTAATTAGACAATGCAGATCCATTGTTGTATAAACTAAGATAATAAAAACATATTTGGATGTTATTTCCAAGAGAAAGCAAAAAAGAGAAACTATAAGATATAGTATTAAGGTTTGTTGTTTGTTATTTTAAAATCACTAAGAGTGTTAAGTCATAAATAGTTACAATATATTGGTAATTTGGTGCCTTTTGTGTTAAATGATCCTTGCATTAATCCATTAGCTACAATGAACATTGTGCGAGCCTTATGAAAAACTAAATATCTCTATAATTGAGATAAAATTAAATTAAATTATCAAGTTGCACATTTTAGCATTTTTTCTGTTATTTATTTATTCTCCCTTTTTTTTTTTTGTGGCTTCCAATGACCGGCCAGCAGCACCAACTCCTTTAGGTCATGACCAGCACGAAGAATGGTACTAGAATTTTCCTTGTTCCTTATTCAAAGAAAGTCTTAACAACTGAGTTCTGTTACAGAGAATCAGCCACTGAAACTGAACCCATATTGCAAATATTTCCACTAGCCACTTTGATGTCTAAAAAGAAGTCATTCTTGTGATAGGCCTTATATCTTGTAAGAATGCATTAACAAGGAAAATTCTACATTGAATGGGCTGTTTATCCTTCATTGAACATAAACATTGAAACATACACGGAATGAAAGTAGGGACTGTTGCGCAGTCCTAAACCACTGAATTATATCAGTCATCATCTGATTGAGGGGGTCTGTACTTCTGTTTGCTAGAATTAAATTGGTTTGTGTTCAATCAAAGTAAGTGTTCACTTGTTGCTCTGTTTAAGGTTGCTGATTCTTCTTCTGTCAGATGATTTGTTGCTGGGATTACGGGGCCCATTGTTGAATTTAAATTGTGCCCTATACACGTTGAAGAAAGTTTGAGGCAAGTCAAGCTGCGCTTAACTTGAGCTAGGCCCAGATCACTCCTGTTGCCTTATTTGGCTTGGCCATACCTTTTTAGTTACGTTAATTGCTTTAGCAATAAATCTTGAATGTCCTTGAATGGGTTTAATCACTAATATGGATTATTTTTGGACTGGATGACATTCATAGCGGATCTTTTCTATAACATCCCTAACCAAAAGGCATCTGGTCCAAAATAGGGCAGCAATCATGGGTAATTGTTTTGGACTGTCTAAAATCCAAAATGGGCTATGTCCATCCAAAACGCAACCATCATGCATGTTGTTCCAGTCGGGGACAGTGCAAAATAAAATTTAATTGAATGCGATCAAACATAATAATCCTTCATTTTACTAGCATACCTGGTTAATGCATAGTCCTTGAACCCATTGATCAAACAACGAGCTTCTAATGTGCCTATACATCCACGCAATCGAGGCTCTCCACCGTTAATTGCTTTCTTCCAAGTGACAAATAATGGGCTGAAATCATAAAACAGTACATATGATGCTAGGGTAGAAAAGAGAGTTTAAATACCACATGCTACATTCTAAAAGTAAAAACTTCATCCTGTTTCCAATCAATGATGATGATAATAATAAAACAATAACAATAATCTCCAAATGAGTTTGCCATCCTTCTATTCACCATCTTTAGTCATTAGTCCATGATTCAAGAGGTAAGATAGTCATTTTATAACTGATCACATCTCTCTAAGAAAAGCCACAATAGGGAGACAACAAATTACATTTTTAACTCAATTCTGTTCATTAGCCACACATTTTGAAAATGATATTACCAAAAGGAGAGAGAATGTCTTGAGAAACAATCAATCAACTGGTCTGAGAAGGGGGGAAAACCCAACTACTCAAAAAAATAATAATACTAATTGAAGGCATTGAGCACCCTGGTAGCATTGACAAAGACTATGAAATTTTCAGAATTTAAGAGGAAGGCAATGTCTCATAAATTGTGATTTGTGAAGCCTCAGCATGCCCAGGTGAATGATGTAGTGACAAAAAGAAGATTACCACCCATGGAACTTTGTAAAAGCTGTCTAGACTAACAAATTTCATATCATGTTTTCAAGATTCCATGAGTTGCTAAATCTTGCATATTCTTAAAAACTTTGTTATTGTACTCCTTCGAAATTGATATATAACAACCACTAGAACCACCATCCACATAATCTCACCCCTCCCCGAATCCATAGCCCAACACCTCACCAAATCTGAAAGAGCTACCAATGCCCATAATTGGAATAGACAATAAAAGAACACCATATACCTTAAGAAAAAAAAAAGAGACAATGTATAAATGGATATGGTGTTCTTAGGGTTGAGTTGGTCCAAAGCCTGTCCAAACCTTGACTGTTTGGTTTCCGGGTCAAATATTCCAGACCAAGTGCCTCCCACAAGACTAAAAGTTAGACTCAAGTCCAGCCTATATGAAAAATATATCTAATTGAACCAAAGATATCGGGTCAGGTCAGCCTTTAAGCATATACTGTTGGGAAGTCCCACATCCCACATCGCCCAAGTCCTGAGTTGGACAAGGCTTCATATACCTATTTGGACCTTCCACCTATACATGGTATCAGAGTGGGTTTCGATCCCGTCGTTCTTGTGTAACCCACGTGGCAGGCCCGTCCATAAAATCTGTTGGGCCTATACGTGAGGAGTGTTGGGAAGTCCCACATCCCATATTGCCCAAGTCTAAGTTGGACAGGGTTTCATATACGTGTTTGGGCTCTCCACCTATAAGCTTAAACTTTTGGATTGGTACATGGTATCTTACATATACATGCTCAGGCATGACCAATTTGACTATTAGGCCAGAATCTCAAGCCTGAATGCAACCCATAGCCTAAAACACAGCCCAAATATAGACAAAAGTGGGTAGGCTCAGCTCAGACCTGGGCATGCCTCTGCGCCGAATAACCCTTAGAGACTTATGATCCATTGATTCATCACTTGCATAGAAGACACAATATCAAAGCTTAGACAAGACTATAGGCATTAAATATCAAAATATTATAGAGGCTCCTCTAACAGCCAGAGGATGGAGTATCTCTTCTTTTCTTCCACATCTCCTCCTAGAATTCCCACATGATAAGAAAACTAGGAAAAAGGTCTCTAAGAGATGTTTCTAAGAAAAAGGGACTTAAAGTTGCACTTCAGGCCAAACAGCGCACCAAGCACTAGACGGTGCACCACCAGCAGTGCAGTGTAGAGTGCATGGTTGACGGTTTACCATATCCAGCGCCCTTTTCATTACAAATGGGCTATCTGGGAGAGGAGCACATCCAAAGCAATGAAGAAGAAGAAGACAATGACAATATGAAAGTTCAACTTCAAGTCCCAGAAGTCCCATAGCGTCTTTCTAGATTGAGTTTGTGAAAGGAACATGATGGATCCCTCTGATAACCTAGATTAAACAAATTAATAAAATTCTTCTTCCCCTATCTTCATGTTTCATTCTTCTTTTCACTATCTTTAAATTCATGTTTAGAGAACAAAAAAAAACTATTTTGCAAATATTCTCCTTTATCAACACCACCTTGCTAGAAAAGCAACACAACTGACATAAAGCTTTGCTTAGAAGGAAATGGTTCATTTCACAATTCACATTAATGCAAATGGCCTCATGTTTGGACTTTGGAGCTTATCCATTCATACAGTTGTTTGTGCATTTTCCCCTCAAAAAGTGAGGCTCTTCTATTAGTTTTAGTTCTCGTAGCCAATAGCATTCTACATGCGATACCATCAACACCGAAGCCTTATCCACTATTTTGGGCCGTATTTGAATTCTACTTTTCCACCAACCCCACTTAAAGAAATGTTGTATCTAACTACACAATACTTCATTTGTCTCGGCATTTCGTGCCAAGCCTTTATTGGCCAAACCCTTCCCCTAATTTGTTGAACTTGTAACACTTAACTTTTCGTAAGAGGCTTTTTTTTCTTCCGTCTGCGTGGTGTCCAAACCATCTCATATAGCATTCTTTGATTTCTCCTCTTGAAGCCACTCATAAGTTTCCAATGTCATCAATGCTCAATCCTTATACTATCCCTGCTTAACTCCATCCATATTTTTTTTCTTGTAAGAATTGAAGGTAATGATAATTCATTAAGAGGAAGAAAAAAAAAAGGGAAAAGAATGGGACATTTTCCAAAAACCTCAATAACAAAACAAAATAGAAACTAAAGAATAAAAGCACAATAGCTCATTATAAATCAAACATCAAAACATCTCGCAAAATACTGCCTTTCGCTAAAGAATATGCATCAAAGTTTGATGTTCTCAGACATGGGAGATGACACCACAATTAACCATGGGATCATTTAGCTCATCCAACCACAATCATTCTCCAACGCTTGATGCTCCTCCCCTCTACCCACCTAAAAGCAAAAGTTGAATCACATTCAAATATTCAATATAGGGAGGAAAGACGCCTAAAACTCGCAACCTACCCAGACACCTATATAAACCAGGAATTCTACTCACGGACCCTTGAAACAGGAAAATTCCTTCAACATTTCAAACATTAGCTCTTTCTCCAAGGCTTGATGCTCCTCCCCTCCACCCACCTAAAAGCAAAAGTTGAATCACATTCAAATATTCAATATAGGGAGGAAAGAGGCCTAAAACTCACAACCTACGCGCACAACTATATAAAACCAGGAATTCTACTCATGGACCCTTGAAACAAGAAAATTCTTTCAACATTTCAAACATTAGCTCAAATCTCCCAATTTCCCAAGGTTCGAGTATCAAAGTTGAATTTCCACCATCCTAGGCAAAGCACCACAAAGACAAACAGTGAGGATAGATTCTTATGTCCACGACCACCTCAATCAAGCATCAATCCAAAGATTCCCAGACATCCCCATGAAATTATTCAAGGCAAGCGCAAAAGACATGACTTTCCTCTCAAAAATATCAGTCCAGAGATGACTCCACACATCCATCTTAGCATCCACAGATGAGCCATGTGTGCTCTAGCTTCTTATAGTTTCTTCTTTGCCCAAATTTTAACTCCATAAAACATAGCATGTTTAACAAGTAACAACCATCTTATAAAAATGCCCTTTTGATCAAATTGGTATTCAATGACACAACAATCAACTAGCTTGTCTCCACTTTGCTCACCCTGCATTAATCCCATCTAGGATATCCAACTCGAAACCTTTGTTGAGATATACATGTAATACTGCAGCATTCTAGGAACCTTATATGAATGTTTGAATATTTTATGTTCAAATGTTGCTTTACTTGTTTTCTATTTCCTTTTTCTTCTTTTTTGGTTGCCTCTCATAAGAGAAATCCTTTGTAATATTATTCCCTTCATCCTACAAAAAGCACTGTATGTATAACGAAAATTCTTGTTTAAAATCCCCTCCAAATGTCTATGTACCATACCAAGGCTTGCCTTGCATCACAATCTAGCAAAAGCTGAAAGATGTTTAACAATTAACTATAATCAGGTAATAAAATATAGTTGTATCCCCTTATTCTAAGATATAAGGGAGAAGTGAGATGCAAAGCTTGACATACATGCATACGATGTTCACCTATGATGCACAGCTACTTCAATATGGGCAACATGTCGTGTCATATCGTATCTGATACTTCACCTTTATGTGTAAAACCCATATCCATGCCATGTCCATGGCATATCTCTATTGTATCCTTGCAATATTTGGGCATTATAGATGAACACATACCTATACCAAGCACCGTGGGTATATTTGGAGATCCCCTTT
Source organism: Cinnamomum chago (assembly GCA_038049695.1). Classification (NCBI taxonomy): domain Eukaryota; kingdom Viridiplantae; phylum Streptophyta; class Magnoliopsida; order Laurales; family Lauraceae; genus Cinnamomum; species Cinnamomum chago. Next base: position 13,365,044 of record CP142454.1, read on the forward strand.
GTCCAACCTATCGCTTATAAAAGTATGCACGAAAGATTTACCCATATAAAGTCACTTGGGTAATAGATTCTGTCCAAACCATATTTCCATTTTCTTTTTGTTTGGAATGGCTTTCTTGTTTTAGCCACAAATTTGTAAGAATCAAATGAATAAAATCACAAATTGCTTAATCAGTTCAATAAATGATCAAGAAGTACTTTATTGGAATCATACAATTCAAACCTCTATTCACGTGATCTTGACAACAACAGGATACAAAGGCAAGCACAAAGAGGTCCACATGCCTATGGAAAATAAAGTTGCATTGGAGTGTGTAAAACAATGCAAGGTACCTCTTTACATATCTGGGGCATACCCCCAACTGAATTGCATCATGCACACAAATGTGCTCTATTGACTTTTCAAATGCTTTACAGGCATGTAGAAAAATAGTCTACAATGGGGAAATGAGCATAGGTCGCAAGCCATGCAAAAGCTTGCTGGTCTAAATGGGAAAGAAAAGGCCCTTTGCTTTGAAGATAGATAAGTCTTCCCATTAAGATTAGGTGCCTATTGACAAAATTATGACAGCTAGAGGCATTCACATCATAAACAGAATTGCATATCCCAAAGAGAGAGAAATTCATGAAAGCAGCTCAATCCAGTTGTGATCACTTAACGTACTGGTAGATTTCAAATATCATTTTCCAAGAAACTGGAACACAAAAGATTCTTAATAGGTGATCAAATAAATGTTCACCTTACCAATGGAGGATAACGAGCATGGATAATAACATAAATCGAGGTAGATCCAGTAGGATCAATTTGCTTCGGCATGCTTGCATATGCCTTAACTATCAGACAACACCAACAAACAGTGTAGCTATTGCCACTGAATGTGACATCGAGTGAAGTACTTTTATTGAAGATGGTCTAAAAATCCAAAAAATACAATTCTAAATTTTAGGGTGTGAACAATCTACTCAATAAGTCAAATTTCCATTTAACATACACTGGCAAATTAATTTTCAGCTAACATGACAGAGCATAGGATCTTTTGCATTTCACCCAAATCGCCGAATCCAAGACTGGATAATCTGTAGATTTGAATTCACTGTCTCTGATGACCTTTCCAAAAGACAATATGTGTCATGAAACAGCCAAGAATTCCGCATTTACAACTACTAAAACATATTCTAAACATATGAAGAACAAAAACAGAACCCACCACTTCTAATGCATGCAGTACAAGAAATAAAAAATTAAGATTATGTTAATACAGAATTCAAATGACGTGGCCAACAACAAGAAGCATGCAATTCACAACATGCTAATAATCACATGCATTTTATAGATTAAGCAAGCATGCAACCAAAACCATTAATACAGGAAAAAAGAACACATTCTAACTGGGGCAAAAATCACTAATTGACAGATTCAAAACAAAAGCAACATAACAACTAATTGAAGCCATATCAGAATACATTATCCAAAACATTCAAAATCAGAACAAAGCAAGCAAGAATTAAACAATCAGAACATCTGAATACATAAAAAAAAAAAAAAAAAAACAAACCTATAAACACATCATAACACGATTAAAAACAGGAACTTGTCCAATTAATTGAAACAAAAAAAAATCATCAAAACTCCATCCGATTCCCAATCTCAAAAGAAAAACAAGAAGAAATCGAAATCTAATCAAAATCATCTAAGAACCCGCCCAAAGGCTTGAGCTTTTCCAACGAATTGACTAAAGAAACCTTAAAAATCCATCAAACTCAAAGTGAGAAACAGAGAGAATGAAAAACACACTCAATCTCATGCAATTTACATCAACATGGGAAGAGGAAAGAAAAAATCTCAACAACACTCAATCGATTTCAGAGGCGAAAATGAAAAAGAGAATGGAATCAGAGAATAAGGATCTAAAGCGAAGAGATCTTACTGCTCGCCTGCATCAAAAGCCGGTGGAGGCGCCTGCTCGCAGTTGTAATGAGCGACGAGCGTGTCGAAGCAATAGACCGCCATGTCCCGATTTGCGGACACCATTTTCGAGCGCGAGAAATCGGGAAAAGCGAGGGAGGAACTGAAAGAGAGGATCAGATACGAAAATCGAAAGCGCTTCGAGAGATACAAGCGGTCAAATCCGAGAATGTGATATAGAACTAGGGTTTTTGGAATTGGATTTGGGTTTTTTTCTGTTGTAACTCTTGTATTCTTTCTTTCAGGAATCGACAAAGCGTAGGTTCGAACCTGAAATCGAGAGTTTCAGGCCTTTCTTCTTTTATGTTTTCTGTGCTTTTGCAAGGAATCGACTGTTTCTACTCCGGGTCTTTTTGTGAAGAAAGGGGGGTGAGTTTAGGGGATTTTATTCTGTAGTCCCTTTCTTTTTTATTTTTTACGCATAAGTCCATGCAGGATTTGGTAACAATTCATTCATTTTCAACTTTACAGTTTATTAAAATAAGAAGTTTTTTTAGTTAAGTTGTATTTAACTAATGTAAAATACATCCCTCGATAATAATAAGAATTTTTAGTTCCTTTTGTCTTTTGAAGTTGTGAAACCTAATTGTTAATATTAATGATATATTTTAAAAAAAAAATTTACTATCAAAGGGTTCACAACCCTTTGGGTTTGACTAATCCCTGTAGGCTAGAAGGAAGTCAGATAAACACCCTTGTCGCTCCAAAGTGGTTGCACTAGTGGACTCAACCTTCGATTCTTGAAAAATGAGGAACCGGTGGGTCTATACCAAGATCTCTAACTCCGGAAGAAGGAGGAACTGTGGTCCTGACCACTCGGCCAATCCCTTGTGGTTAAGTTAATTTTAATGATTTAACGAGCTAACTATGATTGATAATTATTGATTCGAACGGTAGACATGCCATTAATATGAAATTGCAATTCATGATTTAATGTTAATGCTTTTTATTTTATTTTTAATTGGACTTGGGTTTAAATTTATAACCTAATAAAAAATGGATTTAGATGTTTTGGTCTAAATGAGTTTGAGTAAAATTCATACTTGTCGACCTGACTGATTACTTATGTTCACATACTTTTAACTCAACTCGAATCTAACCTAGAGATTAAGGATTTAAGTTGACCATTCTAACTTTCAAATTAGGTTCAATTTGGTATTACTTTTTACAAATCTATTACTGGCACATATATTTGAGTTGAGAGTTGAGACTATAAAAAAATATCATCATAATCCAAACTAAATTCTGAACAATAAATAATCAGGCCGAGTAAGGGTTGCTTAGTGGGTCAAGTCCGGCAAAAAATTGCCACTAATAGTCGGCTCATGGGACATGGGAAAGTTATATTATGCTATTGATTACATATTTTAGAGATTTAAAAATATAAATTAAATTAACTAAAAATAACTCACCGCTATAGAGTTACTATTGTTATATTTAAATGCACTTTGACTAGAAGGACTGTATTTTAATTAATTATGAAAGTTAGGAACTAAAACATAAATGTCAATATTATAAAGAATTGTAAATAATTAAGCTGATAAGTAGGGTCTGCAGAATAAATAAATGATCGATGGTTGTTTGGCAGGTGCTCCATTTTAGAAGGACCTTTATTCCCATACGTCATCCTTCCTTTACTTTCTCCACTCATTCATCCGCTCTCCCCACTTTCCTCCCCGAGGTACGATTTTGCACGTAATCACCACCATCAATAGACTGTGGCGTGGAGATGAACGATGTGGTCCGTCGATTAGTGGCGACTCATGGGCGTATATTGAGAGAAGTGTCCTTAGGGCCTTTTTCTACTGGAACGAGGAAGGGGCTATTTGTACGTGATGTCATAACTTTTCTCTTGTTATTTTAAATGCCGTATTTATTTTATTAGAGTTTTAAATTCCAACTACTTAAAGGGTTTTATAAAAGTCCACTTCTTATATCATTTGAAAATTTAAATCCTCCATAAAAAAGAAAATTTTGGATTTCCACGTAAAGCGGACAACTTTTGGAGCCCAAACATGAATTTTTAGAATTATAATAAAGAAATGGGCCTAAACTTTGGGTTTACTTGGGTAATTCACGTTAGAGTGAAGTGAATGGTTAAATCAATCGATAATAGAAATAGAGGGAATTAAATTAAAATGTGCGACTTTTGTCATTTAGTAGTTTGAAAAGATTTTTTTTCTAAAGAAAAAGTAGATAAGAAATTAAAAAATTACTCTTTTGACTTTTAAAAAAAATCGAGGTGGTTTTTGAAATTTTATACTTGTAACTCATCTTCTTTTCATGCCACTTAATTTGAGTCTTTCACTTCAATTCACTTGTAAAGCAAATTACCCTAGATGCAGAGATTGCCCAAAACCTCCTAGATAATCCCCCTTTTTAAATTTTTTTCTCTTCCAAGTAGAATGATAAAAATGGAGCCATTTCCCCATCTGCTTTCCCCATCTGCTGTGGAGCAATTTCTTTTCTTAATGATCTTAGGTGGTGCTGGAGTGTTGTGCAGGGAATGAATGGCTGGACTGGGAGTATGAATTTATTTTTGGCTAGATTAACCTACCTAGCGAAGGATTGATCCCATGAGACACTGTGAGAGGAGACACCCCTACCACTCCGCCGTTGATGTTGACTTTTACTAATATAAAAAGGGTAGCATGTTGGCATGGTAAGAAATGTTCAGCATTATGTGACTTTCCTATCCACCAGCATTACATTTACTCCCATGGAAATGGAATACACCGCAATTACAACCACCAGAGGAACCTACCCAGCACGAGCTATAGCTTCTTACCTCTTGAATCATCTGAATCTGAGAAAAGCATGGATGCTGACTGACTCCCATCAGAAAAAAAAAAAAAGTTTAGCTTGTGTAAATTATCCAGTTACCGAGCTGATAATCTCCTTCATCGTCCGGCATCTATAGGCAGTCTGAGTCTAATCTACAACCTTAAAAATGCGAGAGTTTATTCCTTTTTGGCGTTGGCCATGGATGCTCAACTAAAATAAATAGGTAACCCTTTCAAACTATAATATATAAACAAGGGAGATGCTCTTATAAGAGTATCTTTCACCTTACTATAAGAGATAAGGTGGAGGCTGGAGATGTCAAGGCACAGCCCGCTCCAGCCTCGGCCCGCCAGGGAAATACCCTGGCACGGCCCGGCCTGTCATGGGGTGGGCTAGCAGGCCTGTTTTTTTTTTTTTTCATTTTTTTAGACTCTGAGAGAGAGAGAGAGAGAGAGAGAGAGAGAGAGAGAGAGAGAGAGAAAGAGAGGGAGGGAACTTGAAAAGTACAAGTCCTTGTTGAGTCAGAAGCATAGGAAAAATCATCCCACACTCATCAATCCTCACCTATATCATCTTTAAACTATATATAATTCTTTAGGGTCCATTTGTTGGGGATGTTTCTAATGAAAATTTCCTTTTGTTTGTTGAAAATACCTAACAACAGTGATGCCTGTTTGTCCTTTGTTATTTTGGGTTTTTTTGTTTGAATGGTGAGAACTTATAAAAACAGTCATATGTACATGTTGCTTTTAGCTTAGCTTATACAATTCTTCATATTTCAATTCTCAAAATATTATATTGTATTTGACCATATGTGAAACCAAGTGAAAACCACTATTTAAGAAATTCATTAACCTCCCAACAAGAATTCTCAAAACTGGAGCATATTATAATTTATAATCTTTGACATGACCCAAGGACCCAATTTTCCTCTATTGACTACTTTTCCAAGTAATATGATGGACATAATGGACTCTAATTCAGGGCCGGTGACACTAATAACACTAATAAATATTCGAGGGTTAGAGACTTAGAGTAGTATAAATAACACTAATAAATTTAGAAAAAGAATAAGAGGGTTAAAGTATTATAGACTTTGTAAAATTGAAAAAGAATATCCAGTTAGTGTAATTATCCAGTTACCGAGGTGATAATCTCCTTCAATTACAGTTACCGGGCTGATAATCTCCTTCATTGTCAGACAGCCAGCATCTATAGGCAGTCTGAGTCTAATCTACAACCTTAAAAATGCGAGAGTTTGTTCCTTTTTGGCGTTGGCCATGGATACTCAACTAAAATAAATAGGTAACCCTTTCAAACCATAATATAAACAAGGGAAATGCTCTTATATGAGTATCTCTCACCTTACTATGAGAGATAAGGTGGAAGCCCTCACATCCATATCCAATGCCAACAAGCCCCCACTTTATCTCTCACAAGCCCTACCTTATCTCTCATAGAAAGGTGAGAGATACTCTCACATGAACATCTCCCTATAAATAAATAACTACCAAATCACTCCAATCATCCATCTGTTGAGCTGGGCTACAAGTCCTGCAGGGGATGGCTAGGTTTGAATCTGGCTACTTAAAAGAAAGAAGTTAATGTAGATTTGAAAAGGAAAACAAATGAAGAAATAAACTACTGATTTAGGTTAGTGTCCATCTTCAGCAGTAATTCTCTTCCATTTCTCTCCAGAAAATTGCACATCAGGTGCCCAAAATTCTCCCCGATTTGGGGGGGGTTTTCATCATACACTAAGGCACATTTAAAAGAAAGTATTTTGATGCATCTAACATGGTTTGGATTCAAATGACATACAAGAGAAGAAGATCCCAGTAGCATGACGACACCTTACAGAGAATTATTAGATAGATTTTAACAGGATCAATCAGAATCATGTCTCCTCTTTTCCTTCTCGCTTCTGTGTTTCCTTTTCTCCGAATCACGGGAACGATGCTTTTCACGCTTGTCATGTTTCTCATCTTCATGCTTGTGTTTCTTATCTTCACGCTTGTGTTTCTTCTCTTCACGCTTGTCCCTTTTCTTCTCTTCACGCTTGCTTTTCTTCCTGCTTTCATCATCCGAAACTTCATCATTACTTCTTGCAGTCGCTGTGGGCTGAGTTGCATCCAACCTTCCAGGCAGAACATCCCCATTCGCTGTGCCTGGAAGAGAGCTTGATGTACCCCAGCTACTGGGTGTTCTGCAATCATCAGAAAGAGGTTATGAACAGCGGGATGCTAACAGTACTTAAAAAGGCAAATCAAAGACCAATTTGCAAGCACATGTACCATTGCGGAATAGGTATATAACAGCCAGACAATACAGCATGCGAAAAGATTGCTCACTCTACATCTACGAAATTATATCCCGAGAGTTTGATGGTCCCTTGCAGATCTCCAACCTTGACCCTCCACACTTCACTCTTTCAATAAGAGCCCCTTCCCATAAACTCTTACCCTCTGTTTGGGAAGGGAGAATGGGCGGGGAGGGGAGGAGGGAAAACTCTTGTTTGGGAAGTAAAAAAGTAGGGGGAAAAAAAGTGAAAAAGTATAATTTTGTTTATTTGTGAGGTACAGAGACAAAGACCATTTTATCCTTGCTTTTGAAAAAAATTCAATTAGAGTAAAGGGGCAGTTTAGTCATTTCCAGAACTTTCCCCTCTTTTCCCTTCATTTTTCCCCCTGTTTTAGGGGGGGGGGGGAATTTTTGAGGGAAAGCAATGCATTTTTCCCTCCATTTCCCCCTCCCCCCTTCCCAAACACCCTCCAAAATCATTTTCCCTCTATTTTCCCCCCATTTTTTTCCTCACCCCATTTCCCCCCCTTCCCAAACAGCGGGGTAAGAAATTGTCATAGGTTTCCTTGGTTACATATTCTTAGAAACAACTAATAGAAACAAGTTTTAAAAGGACAGAATGCCACTCAGTGCGGCCGCCACAATGCAGAAACTATATATATTATATAATATATATATATGAGATGCTTGAATGCAAATCACCTAAATCATCAGCTCTATTGTTGACAGAGTACATCCTAAAAGTCGCAATGATCACGTGATGCCAAGCATTCAATTGGCAGCCATTAAACAAAAAGGTAATAACAGTCATCACCCACAATTCTAGAAGTAAAATCAGATAGGTAATCAAGCGCGAGTAATGGGCTGTACTCCATTCATGCCAAATATATAGGTACATTTTCTACTAATACTAAGTACCACTTAAAAAGTTAGGAACTCCTAACTACCCCGTTCCCATGCACCCATCCCCACTTCCCCTCTTCTTCTCTTCGCTCTCAGGAAAAAAAAAAAGTGGATGTGCATAAATACTGGGCAGCCCAGCTCTTTGTATCCATTATCCTTCATGCTTTGTACCATTCCTTTTATTATCTAATAAAATCAGTCATTATCTCTCAAAAAGAAAATATACCTTGAAAAGCCAAGTCCTTGAACTCGTGCTGCTTCGGCATGGCCAGCACCCAAGTCTTCGGCAGTGGATCCTTTCTTCACGAGTTCTGAGAATTCATGCTTATCCAGTCGATTACCTTGAGATCGATTAGAACGCTTAGGAGCTAAGCCGAGAGCTTCACGCATTGCCTGTTCCTCCTCCTCCTTGATTCTTTTGATCTCTTCTTTGGCTGCCTCCGTATCTTGCTCGGACTTCTTATCTCTTGTGTACCAATGAAGGTCCTTCCCTGATAGGGGAAGATGTGAAGAATTAACTCATATTTTTAATCATTTTTTATTTAATCAGAAAGAAAGAGTACATGCATGCTATATAAAAGATGTATGATCTAATGTTTTGGCACTATCCTGCTCAAAGAAAGGGGAAAAAGAAAAGATAAACTACACAAAGAAAACCCACAACAAAATACGAAAAAAGATGGTTCCGCACGCTATCCATACACTTAGGAAAGGAACATGTTTTGGCATACTCTCACAGTGCACATTATCATGTAGAATATCTTCCATAGTTGTAAAAGATGTCTAATAGTTTAATCAGCCTTGTAAACAAACAAAATCAAGATTTTTTTTTATTATTTTTGAATGGAAACAAAATAAAGAGCATTGATAGGTGAGCATGAACTACAAATAGAGTAGCTATATCAAGGTTCAAAATGGAGGTACAACAAGTGCATTGCGTGATTCAAAATCACGGTCCCAGTGACCGTCGCAGTCGATCTTGAAAACCAATAGGCCACAGCAATACATCACTCTTCATAGTGGTTGCAGACTATGATGTAAATTATTTTACTCAAAAAATCTGGTTTTTTTTTTTATAAAAGTCAATAATATTGGAATATAATCCTAATTCTTTTCCTATTATGGCACATTATAAAGTAATGTACATAATGTATTGTTGTTAGTAAAGTTTAGTGACTGAGTGAAATATATTTGCTGAAAGTTGTAGAAATATCAGTATTTTTTTTATTTTATTTTATTTTATAATGGAGGGAGTCCCAGCCCTTTGGGCCGGACTAATCTCTATGGTCCCATAGGGAGCTGGGTAAATCCCCTGTGGCCCCAGTGTGGTTGTGCAATTTCGAACTCTCAACCTCTGGGAGCAAACTGTGGTCCTAGGCCAATTCAGCTACCCCTCGGGGTTAGAAATATCAGTATAAAACTATATAATATGCAAAGAAAGTAAACATCCTTGACCAAAAACCATTTAGAAAAACTAAAAAAAAAAAAAGAAAAGAAAAACTAAATCTTCCTATATTTGGTTTCAAATCACCAAATGTTCCATATATTCATCAAAACAATGGAAGGTGCTCACTATGCAACCTTGAGGTTATGACTTCGTCTCATGTTACCAATCAAAAAAATAAATAAAATATTATCCACTCTAACTAATTTTTTGATGAAAGCCTCAAAAAAAGAAGAAGAAGAAGAAGAAGAAGAGAAGCCTATACATCTTTGTAAAGCTCACTGAAGCCAAAGTCTGAATACCATGTTCAATCTCATCAAAACACCGATTTGGTGTATTTTTTCACAAAATTAAGCTCTCATGAGAGGGCAAGAGCTGAGAGGTTTTTTTTTCCACAAGCAAAAACCCTAAAGAGAACAAAAGAAGGGGGAAGAAAGCAATATCTAAGTGTGACCACTGAGAATTATACAGCCAATAAACTGAATCAACACAGGTAAAATTTTGAGAATATCGGCCAATGCAATTGATATTTTGGGGATATAGTTTAGTATTTAAAAATATTTGATATGCATTATCCAGTGCCTGGACACTTTCAAATGTATGGTGTATCTGTAACTTATCATATCCGATACTTCCTTTCATGTATAAAATCCATGTCATTATCATATCGAATACATATCCTTTTCATATGCATGCCCTGATTGAGCATCACAGCTTATATGACATGTACTCTCTAATGTGTTCAAATATGTTTAACACTTAACACGTTTTTTCGTTTTTGATGAAGAGGGAAAAAAATATCAAAAATCCTAGAAAAGCATCTGAACCAGACCATGGTAACAGTTCACAACAGAGATTATTTAAAATAAGAAAGGAAAGGTATAGGAAAATACCCTTCTGCCATCTTCCAACAGGAGCCTTGAGACTATGGCCAAGATAGTTCTCTCGATGTTTATCAACCTTCACATCATCCCACTTGAACTCTGTATGAAGCCGCCAATTAAGAAAAGAACACAGTAAGTCCCACAACGTATTCCAGATGTAGTTAAGTTGGTACTATTTACACAGAACGAGCAGAAATGAGAAACTCTTCAATGATACATGCTTCTTTTTTTTTCCCAATAAAAATGGTCATTGACTGCTTTTAATGACTTGAAAATACAAAACGATGAATAAGGCCTGTTAAAGGGGCATCCATAATCATCTTCGAGATAAAATGTAACATGATAATAAACCTGAGCACCACAGCTCTCAGTCCAACACCTCTCATGGATCCAAGTTTGAAATAGCCATAAATTCCTCAATGGTAAACTTTATAAGTATCGTTGGACAAAAGAACTGCTCTATGATGTTAACATATGCTCAATAAAAATATGTCACCACAAAATAACATTACAAGGAAAAGGAACTATCAAATGTATGTTGACACAATCCAGGTCCAAATCAAGACGCTGAAAATGCCCTAATGCCACTCTGATGTATATATCACATCGTATCGAGTTCAATTCAAGACCCAGATGACAAACCCAAAACACAGTATGGAACTCAGATAATCTATTTAAAACTCAGCAACTGAAAGAAAATAAATTAAACCATGAAAAAGTAAACTAAGACCTCACTGATCATGTATAATAGACTTAAATTAAGCATGTCTGTGGATGGATTCAGCTGGCTCTAAATATGATATCCAGCCAACTCCTCCTTTGGGTATCTCTTGAAATGTAAAGGATGCAGAAGACTTGGTTGTGCCATTCTGCACAGTGTAAGTTAAGGCAGAAACAACATAGAAAGAATGCATGATTGCTCTTAATTGAGAATAATTCTAAGCCCCACCCCCCACCACACGCACTATGACTGTGAAGGTAACCAAGTACACCAAAAAATATGACTGATCCACTTTCACAGGAAAGAATGGAATCCAAGATTTAGCAATTCTATTGAGGAAGCGATAAATCCATCCGCCTCCCAAAACCCTTCCTTGCAAAGCGCGAATTCTGAAATCAATGAAGAAAGCAACAAAAAGCGTGCGCTTTACCGTCTATCGCTTACACCGGTTAGCTTCTTTCTATAGATTTCTATAACATCTTGGTCACCATTTAAAATAAATAATGAGTGAAACTTCTTTTTGCATTGAACGATACAGCTACATTACTCGGATAGTCTATATGCAAGCCACTGATCAGAAATTTAGATCATACAGAAATGTATTCGCAGCAAAAACCCTAGACGATTAGGCCTACTATCAAAATTAGTTATTTGGATCAGAAGAGGATTCCTTAATGATTCAAACAATACCTCATACAGAACATCAAGATATACAATTCTGAAAAAAGTAGGTTAAAATTCTTCTTTGTTTTTGTCCAATGCAAAGTGATTAGGTTAGATTTACTCATTTACATATGCAACTGATGCTACGAAATGAAACGACAATCAGTCTGCGAATTTCAAGCTCGATGTCTCAGTAATCAGCTGAGAATCAAACATTCTGAAACCTGGATTTCAAAAATCGAGGGATCTGCAGAGAAAGAAAAAAAAAAGGGGTTTTTGTTGCCATGTGATGATGATGTTAGGAACCCTGAGAGAGAGAGAGAAATAGGGCTTACGATCTCGACCGCCACGAACTCCTCCTCTGGTAGGATGATACATGTTTGTCTTGCGAGTTGCGAGGATTTCAAGGAAACGAGTTGCCCTCGAACGATCTGAAAGAAGGGATTTGAGTTCTGGGTTTGTGTAGGGTTGGTTTTAACTTTCAATTTTGACCCTATTACATTTTTTGTTTTGACTTTTTAAATGGAGCCCCCTCTCCGGTACCCACGTAGTTTTGTAATCCCTTCCTCAGTGAAGTTTCCTTTCTTAACTTATCCTAAGTTGTAAAGTTTGGGTAATCAATTCAACAGCTTATGAAAGGTAACTAAGATTTGGTAGAATATTAATCAAGATTTATGTTATCTATATGTATTTTTTTTTGCAATTTACTAGAAAAATAATTAATGAAGATTTACTAGGAAAGAAAATTAAAATTTATTAAAAGTGTTGCTGGGATTGTGCCTGCTTAATATTTTAAAATGCTTTGTTTTAGAGCACTAAAATTAGGGATGGCATTGGGGCGGACTCAATATGGATTCGGTAAATGCAAATAACAAAATTAACCATAACAAATTTACTCCCGATAAAAACAAGTCAAGCGGATCCCATTGGAGCATGATCCTGTTTTACCCCTAACTAAAATATCATTGGGTAGGACAGATATGTAGATTCTTCACCTACCAACAACAATAATTGAAAAAAAAAAAAAAAACAAACGAACAAACCGAAAAGGGCCATGTGAGACTATTGCGATCAATTCATATTTTTTAAGTCATCTTTAATCTACAGTGAACTTAAGAGGATTTTTCCAATCAAATCCTCAAGTGAATTTTTTTTATGGAATTAAAAAAATAAAACTAAGATCATTTCCCCACTTTTGCTTAGAAAAGACACTATGGGTTAGCATTATGACCACGACTCAAGAATGGGAAATTATGATTTTAAACATATGCTCTTTCTTTGGGGTCACTTGCAAAAGTAGAACCAGGCTACTTCAAGTTTAATTTAAGTTTATCCGATCTCCTGTGTGGGAGCATAGAATTTGTTGTGCCTTTGAGATATTAAAACATTTTTCTTAACTTCCATCGAGTGTTTCATCCGTAGATCACTTTGATATCGACTAAACACGTCTAAGAAACAAGTTAACATTAGTTCTTATGCATGTTTAAGCATACATAAGACTATCAAGATCACGAGCTTATATTACTTTATCCATTTTACTCCTCTCAAACATCTTAATCCGATTATTTAGACATTGACGTTCATGTAACTTTATCTCCCTTAAAAACGGGAGCATCACAAGCCCAACAACACAGATTAGAAAAAAAAAAAAAAAAAAACTTAACAACCTTTCAAATGACGTATTAGGACGTAAGAGAGACTTGGTCTTATTTAGTATCTCTACTCTTTTTATAACAGACTCATCCAAAATAGAGCTATTCGAAAAGAGCCATAAAAAATAGAGGCTAGAATAAAAAAACTGTATTTGGTAATCCAATGATCTATTTTAAATAGACTTTTAAAAATAAATGGTTAAAAAGTATTTCACAAATTTTTCGAGATCCACGAGGTATCAGGTTTTGAAACTCTAACAGTTTGGATATTGTATTTAGGGCCCACATAATCTATAAAATAAAGTTAATTGTCTCACTTTTTTACACATATTACGAGATTGGTGATGATTCAGTTGCCAAAGTCTGGTCTCACAGCCGTGTTTGATCTTGTGAGCATTTTCAATAGTTAGGATCTTGATTTACACCCTCAAATTTAAAATAAAAATAAAAAACTCAAGTGGGTATTGTGGACACGGAGAGCACTCTTCATCCATCTTTTTTAACCCTCTATTTTTCAACTCCATCCAAAAGGAGTTATGATTTTTTTTTTTTTTTGAAGAGTAATTTTTTTTTGAAGAGGGTAGAAATTACTGCAAACGCTCTCATTTTCCAAACTCATGCCTGATTAAGAAATTTAGACAAATAGAGCGTGGAATTGGAGATGTCAAACAGAGGCTTCATGCGGTGTAAAATAGTAAATTCTGGAAGAATCCTCCACCAAATTAAAGCTCGGCGGCTCAGCTGGATAGAGTCGATAGGCTGCCCGTCGGCTCGGCTCCATAAGATAAAATCCCATGAAATCGGAGCAGTTCCTGCTACTACTACTCCCATTCCATTCTTCTTCTTCTTCTTCTTCTTCTTCTTCTTCTTCTTCTTCTTCTTTCCCTGTCTGTACATGGAAACGGTTACTTTTTCTACAGTTTCTTCCCGCCATTTCCCCCAAAAGTATCCTCCTCCCTCTTCAGCTGCACTCCTCTGCAGCTCTAAAAGCCTTAGGAGACCGTTCGGTTGCACAAAATTCTCCTCTTCTTGGACAGGTTCCTCGCTCTCCGTCGCATCTCCTTCAAAAAATGCATTCACGGTAAGCTCAAAAGCAGAGGAATTTAATTTCAGTTCTTGTTCATTTCACTGAAAATCATTTCTATTTGGACCGGTTTTCGGGTTAAGAAGCAACCCCACAAATTTCATTTCATTGTGTTGAGAAACATAAACTTTTTCATTTCCATTCTAAGATCTCCAGGACCAGAGTGGTAAGCTCAAAAGCAGAGGAATTTCATCTCAGTTCTCGTTCATTTCACTGAAAATCATTTCTATTTGGACCGGTTTTCGGGTTAAAAAGCTACCCCACAAATTTCATTTCATTGTGTTGAGGAACAGAAACTTTTTCATTTCAATTCTAAGATCCCCGGGACCAGAATGGTAAGCTCAAAAGCAGAGGAATTTCATCTCAGTTCTTGTTTATTTTACTGGAAATCATTTCTATTTGGACCGGTTTTCGGGTTAAAAAGCAACCCCACAAATTTCATTTCATTGTGTTGAGGAACAGAAACTTTTTCATTTCAATTCTAAGATCTCCGGGACCAGAATGGTAAGCTCAAAAGCAGAGGAATTTCATCTCAGTTCTTGTTTATTTTACTGGAAATCATTTCTATTTGGACCGGTTTTCGGGTTAAAAAGCAACCCCACAAATTTCATTTCATTGTGTTGAGGAACAGAAACTTTTTCATTTCAATTCTAAGATCTCCGGGACCAGAATGGTAAGCTCAAAAGCAGAGGAATTTCATCTCAGTTCTTGTTTATTTTACTGGAAATCATTTCTATTTGGACCGGTTTTCGGGTTAAAAAGCGACCCCACAAATTTCATTTCATTGTGTTGAGGAACAGAAACTTTTCATTTCAATTCTAAGATCTCCGGGACCCGAATGGTAAGCTCAAAAGCAGAGGAATTTCATCTCAGTTCTTGTTCATTTCACTGGAAATCATTTCTATTTGGACCGGTTTTCGGGTTAAAAAGCGACCCCACAAATTTCATTTCATTGTTTTGAGATACAGAAACTTTTCATTTCAATTCTAAGATCTCCGGGACCAGAGTGGTAAGCTCAAAAGCTGAGGAATTTCGTCTCAGTTCTTGTTCATTTCACTGGAAATCACTTGATTTGTACTGTTTTCAATTGAGAGGAAAAAAAAAAAAAAAACCCAACTACTTCTTATTTCATTACACTGAGAAACCGAGAGTTTCCATTTAAATTCTAAAATCTGGGGGGTGGTTGTTTTCTTCAAAAACTCATGCACGGTAAGCTCAAAAACAAAGGAATTTCATCTCAGGCCTTGTTTGTATCACTGGAAATCAGTTGGTTTGCATAATTTTTTAGGGGAAAAGAAGACCCCACAAATTTCCTTTTCATTACATTTGGACACAGAAGATTTCCATTTCAAATTTGAGATTTCTGGGTGTTTTATTTATTTTATGAAAACACAAAATGCCAGAGAGAGATATGGAGTTGGATTTATTCCGAAAGCCGCGGTGTTAAGAGAGAAACTCACAACAGCAGCATTGTAAGAGCTGAGATGTTTGGGCAGCTGACGAGTGGCCTTGAAGCTGCTTGGAACAAACTCAAAGGAGAAGGTGTGTTTACTTCAAATTTTTTTTTTTTTAAAGAAAATGAATAGGTTTGGTGGGTGAGATGGAATTGAACCCAATTCCAGCCACTGCTCCATGCCTGGTTATCGTAGTAATAATAAGGGGGCTGCCTTGGATGCCTGCAGTTAAAGTCAGTCATGCTTGTAATACTTATTTAGCTTTTAATAAAACCGTGTCACCATTCAAAAAAGAAAAGAGTAGTCAATTTGCTTGTAGCTTTACTATAGATTTACTTATTTGTGCACATCAAGGAGTTATGAGGTGATTTGGACTCAGGGCATCACCAAATCTAAGTCAATTTTGAGTTTTATGAACATTGTTTAGGTTGATGTCATGTTTCAGATGTTCTGACAAAGGAGAATATTGTTGAGCCAATGAGAGATATAAGGAGAGCTCTTCTCGAAGCAGATGTGAGTTTGCTGAGAACTAATTTTACTTTTTCATGGAGTTGGTCCATTTCTTCCATAGTGCAGTGTCTGCTAATACAATTTTCACATCTGCTGAGAATGAATTTTACTTTTTCATGGAGTTAGTCCATTTCTTCCATAGTGTAGTGTATGCTTATGCAATTTCTGGTTCAGGTGAGCCTGCCAGTTGTGAGAAGGTTTGTGCAGTCTGTAAGTGAACAGGCCGTTGGTGTCGGTTTGATTCGGGGGGTAAGACCTGATCAGCAGCTAGTGAAGGTAGGCACCTCAACTGGTTGATCTATTCAAGAGCCTTGTTAATGTTTTCTTGAAAAGTAGAGCTTCATGTTCATGCAGCAAAATCCCAAACGATGTAAACTGAAGCGCGGTTCCTTACCTTTTTTCCATTTGCATCTATGCCACAAGAATTAATGATGTTTTGAAATCACTGCACAATTGGAAGGTGCTTGTTCTTGCAACCACAAGGTTGTGATTTCGATCATGTTACCAATAAGAAAAAAAAAATACAAAGAAAAATATATAGAAATACTGCTCTGAATAAAAGCTTAGATAAAACTAAAAAGTCAATTCTAATGTCACAAACTCACCATGGCTTTCTTATGCTCCTTATTACTTTTATATTACTATTGTTAACTGTTCATATGCTGATGCGGGCTGAGAGGATCAAATAGGAGTCTCAAATGCAAGATTGGGTTCAACCCAATAATGTCCCAAAGCTTGGATGATCAACTCCTCTAACCATTCAATTAGAAAATAACAACAATAAACCTAGACGCAGTGTCTGATCCAACTCCACTCAGCAATAATCCACATAGTATTATCCATTTAAAAATCCCAAATATATGCTGATAGTTCTGTTTTCAAAGAAAACCTTTTTTTTTTCAAAGCTATAAAGCCACTCACATTCAAGATAGTTTAACACCAAGAGCTAATCATTGATTTGGAACAGGGTTCTATGTGAATAAAATAATGGAAAACAAGGCATGAAGTTACCTTTCTCATGAATCATGAGAATACCTAAAGTGGTTCTCATGTTCAGTTTTTAGCTTATTCTCTTCGAAACAAATGATCCCATGTCCAAGTTATTTGGGCCATTATAGGCTTGGTTTATAGCTGTTTTAGACCAACTCAATAGTTGGGCATTCTATGGTAGAGGATACACCTAGTAATGCAGATTTCAGCCTGTCTTATGAGCCACAGGAGTTGCCGAAATTGTGCACAGTAAGCCTGCTAAAACTACTCTTGTTTGGATCTGTTTCAGGTTCCAGATTAGCAACCAGGATCAGATTGACGTTCATGCCAAATAGCTACTAGAACTTGCTTTGAATCATGTCTGCTTGTTCTTTTACAGCATAAAACCAGTCTTTAAAGACTCATTTTTTCAGTGGCTACAATTCAGCAGCAACAAGATAATCAATAAGATACTTTTGTTTCTTCTTTGACACAGGAAACAGCCCTTGATTGGGGCTGCACCACACCCAAATTCAGTAGAGATTGAGTCAATTTCTAGGGTTGAAATCCGTCTGCAGGAATTCATTCCAATTTCCAATGGAAAAAATCAAAATTTTTTTTTCCCAAGTCAATGCTACTCATCCAGCCTGTTTACGTTCTTTTATAAGCAAATTTAAGAAATTGAAACATAAATGATCTTGACCATTGAAACAAGATAAACCAACTCATTGACTCTAAGCAAACATTGTCAAGCTCTTACCCAAGTAATATTTTTCATTGTTGAGCTCTTGCCTGAGTAAACATTGTCCTTTCTTTTCACACCTGTTTGCTGACACTCTCTGTCACACACACAGAGCTCTTGTACAGCATTGCTGGATAGAGTCTCCTATTATTCTAGCTTGTCTCTTGAGTAGAACACATTAAGCTTACCCTAGATTGATCGCACAAGGCTAAGATGATGGTATGAAAATATCGCGAGACAAAACCATAATGCTTGTAAGTTTCCCAAAAAGTTCCCTTGCCTAGAGAGTGGAAAGATATGCATTCACAGTTATAAATGGAAAACCTATTTTTGTGATGCTGGTATCAATTATTAATTGCAAACATGGTTCGGAATCTTGGTTGGGACATGTTTGAGTTCCCATGTTTTGCTTGTCAAGTTCGAGCCAACTCATGAGTAACATTTGGTCCAACCTCGATTCCTGCTCAAAATTGTTTAGAAGTTAATATCTAGTATTTTTAAAATATTTATGGTGCCAAAATCTAGTAATATCATTAATGCATTTGTAACAAAATGCAATGTGGTTACTAGCAAATTGCCCATATTTTAAAATTTTTATCCCCACTAATAAGTATGACGTGTCCATGCAGTGTTTCATGTTTCAAGAAACTAGATGTGGGAGACCAACACAAACCTAGAATGTAGTAGTGAGAAAAAGACGTTAGATTGTAGAGTAATAGAAAACACAGCTCCAAATAGGGGTGACTAAGAAAGTAGAACTCATGATGCCAAACCTTAATAATGAGGATTTTCTCTTACGAGCGTTTAAAGGGCCCACTTGGGGCCACCTTTGATCAGTGCAGCTCCTTTTACACTCTTTTCATCCCGTGATCCGACACCACGCTGAATTTTACACTATCAAACCTTTACTCACTGTTGGATTGAATCTAAAAAAATTAAAATAATAATAATAATAAATAAATAAATAAATTTATGGTTAAAACGCCATTAAACTTAAATGCTGTTAAATCAAGGGCTAGGATTACCTGATGGGGCTGATTTTTTGGATGACCCTTATCCGTAAAGTGACCTTTCCATCTATCCTCTCTCTCCTCCACTGTTGGGCAGTCTAAGGAGACCCTATGAGCTGGACTGCATATGAACAGTATGCAATATGCTTGTATGGGAAAGTTCTCCACCTAAATGGATATGATAAGGCTTTGATGATGGTGATGATGATCTACTGGGTCATTGCTCTTTGATCATGGGTTCCTTCTTTTGCACATAAATACTTATATACAATACAAGTTCTCATTTAAAAGTTTCTATTTGTAGGATGATGTTTACTATAAGAGTACATAAATTTCTCTATGCGGTGAGAAGAACTAAAGTTGAAGAAAAGTAGATTGGTTTTCAAAAAAAGTTAGAGCAAATTTAGTTGGGTCTATCCTGATATGAACTAAAACAACTATGGCCATCAGCTAAATCTGCATTCTGTATATACCATACAAATTCTCATTTAAAAGTTTCTATCTGAAGGATGATGTTTACTATAATAGTACGTAAATTTCTCTGACATGGTGTGAAGAACTAAAGTTGAAGAAAAGTTAAATTGGTTTTTCCAAAAGTTAGAACAAATTTAGTTGGGAATATCCTGATATGATCTAAAACAACTATGGCCATCATCAACTGAATCTGCATTCTGTTGAACGCTTTGATATACATTGTTAACGACGTAGTGCTTTAACAACTTAAGCTTTTAGAGTAAGTGGTTGTTAACATGTAATCAGAGTGGGAGGTCGAGTGTTTGAGTCCTGGGGGTAGTGTTGCCTTTGTGCCTTGTATTTTCTCACGGAGGGTGTTGTGTGTGTATTCTCGCGTGCGTGCGGTGGGGGATTGTTTTAGTACTTTGATATACGTTGTTACGTCATTTTCTGATGGCTTAAAGCTTTTAAAGTAAGTGGTTGTCAACACATTCTTCTGGCAGGGCTACTTCCTGGTAACAATTTGCTTGATTAAACAAGGTCTTGACTCTTGAGTATTAAATCATTATGTTGTTTTTATTTATCGAATTTATTTATTTTATAGATGTGATTGTGTTTATTTTATTTTTTATTTAGTGCATGCATCAGTGAGCCATAGTTGAAGTGTTAGTGGAGCTTTGGATATTTTCACGAGAATCATATGATAAATGCATAGATAGAATCAGCTGTGGAACAATAAGCAGCAACAATCGTATGATCTCTCTGGGAATTTGCAGATTGTTCATGATGAACTAGTGAAGCTGATGGGTGGAGAAGTATCTGAACTGGATTTTGCAAAATCTGGCCCGACGGTGATATTACTGGCAGGACTTCAAGGTGTGGGAAAGACAACTGTTTGTGCAAAGCTAGCATTCTATCTCAAGAAACTGGTGTGGCCCCAAGCCCTTACATAATTTCTGTGGCACTTTTCTTTGTCTAGATGAATCAAAAGTCCTGTAGTCATTAACTAACAGTAATGGCTATGACATGGAGTACAGGGTAAGAGTTGCATGCTTATTGCTGCGGATGTTTACAGACCTGCTGCAATTGACCAACTTATAATTTTGGGTGAACAGGTAAGTGATATTTTTGGTGATTATGATGGCTAATATCCTTATTTTGTTTTACGACGCCTCACTTGTTTTTTACCTACTACTTTGGGCTTCTTATCTTGTATGTCATTTACATTTTCTTCAGAGAGGATCATATTGTGTTGGACTTTGCAAATTTTTGTGTCTTGCACACGATATGTTGTTTGGCATTTTCTGCAGTGCTCCTTGAATTTTAGAGTTTTGGGAGAGTTCAAGCTAATGTCCCATCTGTTGAAATATCTTTCATTTCAGTTAAATTAATTAAGATCATTGATTACCATATCATTGAGAATTTCTGGCAATTATTACAAGTGTGTGGCATTTCTTCATCAAGTATTTGGCGTTAGTGTAGCTCTTATGCTTGAGTATATCCATGTAACACAGATAAGTAAATGATTTTGAAAATTAATCTCAATGAATTCTTTCTACGGAACTCCTAGGAGAACTCTTGTGATCCATGGCATTATGGCAATAATGTTCACATGCCATAGTTCAGGAAACATCTTTAAACTATGACATTACCTCAATGGATTTGTGGCATGTCCATGCATCCCTAGAAAGGCAGACTGGTGGTATGCTTTCCTTTCCAATTTTTGTAACTATTATGTTCCAGGTATGATATTAATTGCAATGGTAGATGGTTGGAAACAATTCCCACCAATGTCATCCTGGTTTTCTGCTCATTTGCAGCATAACAAATAACATCCATTCTGCCGAAAATGTTTGTTCCAACTTAACCTTACACACAACACACACACACAGCCTTTAACCTCATGGAAGAAAAACTGCTTTCCAGTGTGATACATGCCTTTTTTCGCCCTTTTTTTTTTTGGTGTAACTGATTGTTTATGTGGGATCAGCATCTTGACCACTGAGTGGTGTACTGAGTAACTTCTCTAGTTGTTTTTGTCATGGTATTCTTAATTACTTTTAAATCTTTCTATCATCTTTTAATCCGGCATGTGCTGATATACATAAGCTTGCGGCAGGTGGATGTGCCTGTCTATTCAGAAGGAACTGAAGTGAAGCCTTCAGAAATAGCCAAACGTGGCCTAGAAGAGGCAAAAAAGAAATCCACTGATGTTGTCATAGTGGATACTGCAGGAAGACTTCAGGTTCTATTATATATTTTCCTGTTTTTCTGCTTGTTGGCCACTTGGTCTCTGATTGTTCAGCTAATACTCTACTTATAAAATTGGGATAGTGAACTTTGTTTACCTTTTGTCATAACAAGTGATCATTATCTAATTCCATCACATAAATGAGATATCCTTAAGAAGAAGCTACAGAATATGTAGAATTCTTTTTTGAAGAAGGAATATGTAGAATTCTCCCCACATCCACATTATATTAAACTGCAAAGTTCAAGTTCTACATGTTAAATAGATTGGTCTTCCGCTTCCTAACAGCTTAAACTTTTGGGATGTATTGGCTAGTCGGACTTGACACTATAAATGCATTGTTTACAGCTTTGACGCTTACCTATGCCTTCATATGAATACACATCTCTGTTACAAGGTGGAGAAATGCACAACCAAAGAGAAAACAAGCACAAAAGAGCACCCCGCATGAGATACAGAGTTTTACTTGGTTCACCACTATAAGGGCTAAGTTCACAGGTGAAGAGGGAGGAAGATTTTCTGCTCCATAAAAAAGAAAAGGAGAAAAGATGCATTACATCATCTCATGGAGAGAAAAAAGTAGAAGGAATACCTCTCTTAGGGTTCCATGTCCATATAGTTCTCAGCTCAAAATCCCTTTCTCATATACTGAGTAGTCAAGCTACACTTGAAGAGTCTTTTTTTATGTTCCTAAAGCCTCTCAAGGCAACTCATGTCATGGCTGCTTAAAGTCAGTCTTCAGAGGACTTTTTAAGGGTGAGAACTGAGAAGACCAATTATAACCTGGTGGACTCATTTTCCATAATAAGAACATAGCCCTCGGCTATAGTGTCTAAATATGACTGTAGTTCATAAAGAAACATGTAACTCTGTTTTCTCGGGTTCGAATTAGGTAGATCTTGAGTATTACTCAAATGAGGCTTTATAAACTTGAAATGCACCTCTATTTCGATGAGTGTTTGAGAACAAGGTCAAGTGGTCAACTATGTTCTTTGTGAGTCGATTCTGTTTTTCATGGGAATTTGGATCTTGGCAAAAAATATCTTTAAAAACGTGTTTCTTTGCTTCCTAATTTTAATTTATTTGACAATGTTTTATTAGATAGACAAAGCAATGATGGATGAGTTGAAAGAAGTGAAGAAGGCAGTGAATCCCACAGAAGTGTTGCTCGTGGTAGATGCTATGACTGGTCAAGAAGCTGCAGGTATTTTTTAGTGCCGCTTTAATGTACTGCTGGTGAAATATTAAAAAAAAGAATCTTCCAAGGAGTTAGACTGAAAAGGCAAGATATCTAATGTTGTTTTCAGAGGGTGGAAGGCTAGAGCTTTCTTGTGACAGTAATTTGTTTCTTGTGCACAAATTGAAATTTATAAGAAATCTTTCAAGTAATTCATTGCTTATGGCACCATGCGGGTGCTTTTCTCCTTAAGAATACTTACCATCGCGTCCACCTGGATGCATGGAATCCAAGATACGACAATAGAAAGGTTTGGACATGGATTAGCGGAATAAGAAATATTAGGCCAATCATGTGATCCTAGCTCTTGGTTTTAGGTTCACTGGAATTTAATGGGTATACATTTTTCAAACTTATTGTGATAAAATCCAATAGTGAGTAACTATGATGCGCATAGAGATGTCAAATGGGCCATGCCATGCCGGAGGTGGCCCAGCTTGGCACGGGCCATGCCTGAGTCGTGTTGTGCCGTGCCTTGCCTATCGTGCCATGTGCTTCGTGTGGTTCCTAACTTTTCGACTTAAAAAAACAAAAGTCCTATGCTAAAAAAATTCGAAGATACACTCAAAGAAGAGTATGGCACACAAATTTAAGTGGTTCAGTCAAATTAACTACTCCATTGAGAAGAGAACCATTTGGATCTTTTCTATTTGAAGATTTTTCAATAAGATTACCTTCAAAACCTTTACAATTTTTTTGGATAGTAAAAAAATAAAAATAATATAAGATTATTTTTTATATATTTATATCAAATATCCCCTGCCATGCTGTGCCGTGGCACTTGGAAGGTCGGGCCGTGCCCAATCGTGCCAACCGTGCCTGGCATAGCAGCCCTTGCCCTAAGCCGTGATTGGCGGGCCGTGCTGTTGACCGGGCCAGGCTCTGCCACGGGCTTTTGACTCCCGTGTTGGGCCGTGCCAGCCCAACCCATTTGACATCTCTAGATGCACAGATAGGGCATGGATATGACCAGGACATTCCATAGACACGGTAGGGATACGGATTTTACACATAAAAAGTGAAATATCGGATATGATACGACACAATACATTGTACATTTTGAAGTATCCATGCATCATAGGTGAGTAATGTCCAAAACAATGTGAAATTAACATCAGTGCGGGCTTGGATTGACCAGAGATGGAGTCCTCATTTGAAATCCCAAAGGGCACAAAAAGGTGGGTTATCTGGAAAACTTGCTTACATATACATACATACATATATACATGCATGCATGCATGTAGAAATGTTGCAGCAAACTGGTCCCTTATAGATATGCGTGTACCACCTCGTGGGGCCACCATCTAGATGCATCTATACGGAGTTTTAGGGATGCCACAAAAACCTGTCTCATCAGATCATTATAGGTATGGGTTTTAAGACCCTAACAATTAATGGTGACAAATTATGAAAATAATGGGTTTTCAACCCAACAATGAGTAATAGTTGGATGAGTGTTATTTAGGGAGAGAAATAATTATATGTGATGAGAATATACCACTTGTGAATAGGCACTCGTCCCGACTTGATTCTTGTCCAAATATCTTCCCGTTTCATGGATGAATCACAAAAGAAAAGGGCACTTCATCTTAAGGCTTAAAATTTGTCTATCTTTGAGCTCCTAAAATAAAAAAAATTGGGATGATCAGTAGCCCATACATAGATCTTCCATTCTCCTCCCCATGATTGGCATGCCTACTAGTGGGCCCCCCAGGCCGGGTTGCTTTTAGAATAGAAGAGGTCTGCTTAGTCAGAATAATTCCTCTCTCTCTCTCTCTCTCTCTCTCTCTCTCTCAATTAAGAACATTAGTATTATTTAACCCTCCAAATATTCTAGGTGGAGAAAATTATTGCAATAACATGAGTGCTCATAAGAGGTCTTTTTGTTGGACTTCAGGTAATGTTATCTTAATGGAATATGGTGAACTCTTAATTCTTAAAATGAGTAGAAAAGACATGAGAGATTTGTGATCTTGAAACCTAAAGAGAAGATTTCTTCAAGTTTTACAAATTGTGTGTTTAATTCTCTGAAGAATACAGAGAAAGAAAATACTTGTTCTAGAGCTAAACATGTGATTGACACACATGAAGTCTGTACCTGAGCTCATATGCTAACAATTTGTTGCGACATTATTGTTGCAATACATGAAAAGGAGACTAACATAATAATAAAAAGAATGCCCAGTGGTATCATCTTCATTTTAGTGCTAGCAACTCTGAGGTAATTGTTGGCATATGGCCCATGTGGCCCAATCATAATGGCCATGAAAGAGCCTCATATTGTCATTGATTCAGTCAATTGTTTACTTGTAATAGTCCCATGATTATAAGTAACTGCCCCATGGATTTTAATAGGGAGCCGTTTTCACCGGATTTAAGGAATCCAAAAGAGTCTATTAAAGCATAGTGCTTGTATCTGTTGGAGAGATGATTAGATGAGGAAACTTACAGCAATAGGTCTGAGATAGATCTTGGATGTTGGGGATTGCCAGCCTCACGACATGCTTCCAATCACTACCCGGGATTAGTTTACAGCAATCTTATCCTTGTTCTGCTATACCTCTTAGTCCACGTCAAGGGAAAAATGTTTTCGTTTTACATGTATGATTTGTCAGTTCCAAAGCAAGATGTGATTTTGGTGCATAACTGCATATTATTATAAGTATCTGCTGTCATTTCATGACATATGTTTTTGTGTAGCCTCTAGAAAAGAGGATTGATAAGCAATTATCATGACTACATTCAAAATCCTCTCATCTCATTACATTTTCTTACATGTCTTTGGCCTTTTGCTGCAGCCTTGGTCACATCATTCAATCTTGAGATTGGAATCACCGGTGCTATACTGACGAAATTGGATGGAGATTCTAGAGGTGGAGCAGCTTTAAGTGTTAGAGAGGTTTGGCTTCTTCACTCAAGGAGTATTCAGCTTTCTTCTAAAATTTCTTTTTCCTTGCAACAAGAATTATTCAGGCTTACGCTCTCTGTTAAGTAGTTAGTTTGTTGCACCTTTAACGCCTAGGCATTTTGGGTGTATTGGTTAGCAAGTTGAGGTGGAATCACAGCCAACACGTCCCTGGTTCGAATCCGTGCAGGGCAAAAAAAAGCCACATGCCGCGTCTGTGTGTGGGGGCATGTGCGCAGGGCAAAGAGGCCCCAGGCCATGTCTTGGGTGGCGCGAGCTTTGAGTTCGGGCGGGACCCCAACCAAGGGGGTGTTAAGTAGTTAGTTTGCCACACCTTTAACACATGCATTTTGGGTGTATTGGTTAGCAACTTGAGACTCTCCATGCTCCATTGCATTAACTCTGTGTTATGCATATGGATTATATCCTATGTTACAAGGACGTGTCATTTTCATCTTTTTCTAACATGTTGATGCCTGTCAACATGGATGCACATGTTTGACACTCTTGGAAGCCTTATCATTGTTAATTTATGAGATGATGACATTTTATGAAACCTTATTTTGGCAGTGTAGTTTAGTAGCAAAGCAGCAGCAATTAGTATATCGTACTAGTTTTATATTTTATAGGGGGGCCCTTGATAATGAAAGAAGACTCTAAGTTAGGGGTGGTGATGGGTACCCATTTACTTGAACTGGACCTGGCCCTAACCCATGGAAATAGGGTTTACTTATTTTGGACCCATTAATTTTTAGGAGTGGGTTTAGGTCTACTGTGTTGGACCCAAACATATTTGTAGGTTTGGGTCCATATAGTTGCAGACCAGATACCAAACCTGAAATGGATATATATACATAAGACATACTATATACATACGTACATACAGGTAATATTCCATATAAATCTATATTATTTGTGCATAACTTCTCACTTTATAATAGCTCAGTTCAACTCAAGTAGGCTCGAGATCAAGCTTGGCTCATCGTCTCATAAGCCAAGCACAAGCTAAGGTCGGATCAGCCCGACTCAACCTGAGCTTGGCCTGTTAAGAGATTGACTAGGCTCGAGTCACGCTCGGCTTTTTAAAGTATAAATTTCTTAGTAAAATGACATAATATTGTTATTATTATATTTATAAGAATCAATTTATTCAGGCATCTTACTAAATATATTCAAAATTAATAAGAAACTTTACTTTTTAGTGAAAGAAAACTTCATTTACAACTTTTTTTTGAAAATAATCCTATGGGGCATAATAACATCAGAAATGGTCATGTCCTCACAAAAAACTATATTGTGGACATTGTTAACCACCCACATGTATATTTAATTGACCCTAGTTTGACTCTTCTTTCATTGTTGATCTTTAAGGCCTTAAAATATACACCTGTTGAGATCCGACTATGTTGTTTTTAGGCTATTTCTCATCTATGCATAGACCTTTATCCCTTTCTTTCTCCTATATTTTGTCAACAAAAAGAGGACCACAATTAAAGGTGCTCCAATGGTGCTCATATGAGTGGTGCCATCGATGTTAATTAAATGTTTTAGTCATGCTTGACTCAAGTTCAAACTTGACATTCATTGTCAAATCTAGCTCAACTGCTGTTTGTTGGGCTTGATTTCTATTCAAGCCTAAGCTCAACTTGAGCATGTTTTAGTGTTGTAAGGCCTAGCTTGGCTATTCAACCCAGCATTAGCTGGGCTAAGTTTGGCCTCAAGCTCAAGGTGGCTTGTTTAATGTTCAAGCCATGCTCAAGCTGGGTTAAGCTTGGCTTATTTACATCGCCTGCATGTACTTCTCAAAAGAGGAGAAAACAAATCCCATGTACTCTTAGAGGCCCATGGTATTGCCTGGTTGCTTGATAAAGAATGCATGTTGAGGGCCCAGAATTGCAGGCTCACTTTCGGATCGTTCCAACCCCCAACCTAACCCAATCATCTACGTTTTCTCCTCAACAGAATTTATGTCTGAGTAAAATAAAATGAAATGAAATGAAGGCCGCATCTGTGCATGGCTCTTCAGTAAAAGTCCTACAAGAACAATTGGGCCTTTTCTTTTCCCTGTTTTGTGTCATGTATAGATCGAGGCTGGTCCCAAGTGATGTGAAACTTTTATTCTCTCAAGTTTCCACATATCCTCTTATTCCTTGAGATCATTAGAACTGCTGCTCATGTAGTTTCACACAAAAGCCACCTTTGTTCTTCACTCTATTGGAACTACTATATATTTGGACAGTCTCAATCACTAGAAGCTTATGAAACTTCCTCTTGATGCTTGGCCTGGTTATTCTTGCTTGCATATAATCAAAACATTGAAATCGAGCATTCTGTCATTATTGAGTCTCAATAGATGATCAAGCTGTCTACACTCTCAGTCGTGCTAGAGAATTTAGAGTGCATCCAAAGCATTTTTAATACTTTAGCTTTATATCCTTCCTATGCGCATCGCGGGGAGCATTGAAATCAGAAACAACATCATGTAGACCATATGGCATTGCTTGTCTGTGCCCCCAACACCAACATCATTATCAACTCTGCATATGAATCAATAGTTTGATTTCTATGCTGCCCTAAAGTCACAATAGAGCAGAACCATTTGTTCAAGATATTCAAAACCTATTATGAAATATGATGCCTTCATAGTTCATACACCCTTTTAGCAGAAGTCATACTCTCACTCATATAATTGGGAAGAAAGCATGATTGAACCGCAGTGGATCCCTTTGAGAATTAATGAATGTGAAGATGATTGACTTTAAACTGTTGTTTGAGCAAGCTGTAACATCCATCTTGTAGACTTTATTTAGTCAGTAGTTATTCGGTCATTGCAGGTGTCAGGAAAGCCAATCAAACTTGTAGGACGTGGAGAGCGCATGGAAGATCTTGAACCCTTCTACCCTGATCGTATGGCTGGACGCATCTTAGGAATGGGTGATGTTCTTTCATTTGTGGAGAAGGCACAAGAAGTTGTAAGTGTCCCATCTAAAATTTTCCATGTTTCCATTAATGAAAAGATTATACTCGGTTCTGAACTGAACTATGTAAGTAGATGCGCCAAGAGGATGCTGAGGAATTGCAGAAGAAGATTATGAGTGCAAAGTTTGACTTCAATGATTTCTTAAAGCAGACCCGTGCTGTTGCACGGATGGGTTCTATGACCCGAGTAATTGGAATGATTCCAGGCATGGGGAAGGTATGATATCTGTTTTTCCTCGTTGATCTTGGGTTTCTTTGTTACAAGTTAGTTATGCATTGTGCATCTTGTAAATCATTTTTACATGGAAAGTAATGGTAGAACAATGGTATTAGGTCAACTTCTGTGACGGGCAACACTGTCAATTAGATTGAGATAAAATGTGCAGGCAGACTATCATATTATTCTCAGACAGACTTCATATTATTCTCTGTTTATGGAATAGGATCCATTTCATTTTGTAAAGGGTATTTAACTTGTCAAATCCTTGATCACTTTGGTGATCGATCCGGACCATCCAACTAGGACCACCTTTTGGATAGAAACATACCAATATTGTGCCGCAATAAATCTCAACGACATTAAATACCTAGGAGAGGAAGATGAAGGGTTGGTTGAGTGAACAGGAAATAATACCCTTGGTTTTAAACACTAACAACCCAAATGCCTAGTGCAAATGTGCAATCCATAACTCCTTCCCATTTCTTGGTAAGTTTTTGTGTGTGGGTAAAGAAAATTAAGAACATTTTGAGCACTGCATCCATATGCCTATTTTGCCTATTTCGTTGTAGATACTAAGAAAGGCATGTGGGAGTTGTCCCTTCAACCATAGCCATTTTGGGAAGGTTGAGACAAGTTCAGAGCAAGAGCCCATATGAAAATGTCATTTCTGATCATGAGTTTTTGCTAATACCATTTATTAATGATATTTGATGCGTACTCAACATAGTCTCTTTATCATTTTATAGTGGGAAGGCAAAACTCCAGTTGACTTTCTATCCAACAGGTGACTCCAGCACAAATTCGAGAAGCAGAGAAAAGCTTAAAGATAATGGAATCGATGATTGATGCAATGACTCCTGGTTAGTCTTCTTCTTCCAAAATACTATAAATAATAAAATAATAAATAAGATCTCGAATATAGCAAATAGGTTGGCAGTGTTGACTCAGGTAGATGGGAAGTTTTCTATAATGATTAAGTTGGTAGACAATGGTTTAGCCAGGATTTTCTTGTAGATGGGTTACTAGTCATTCATAATTTTTTTTTTTTTTGCAATATTTTTCAATAATATGTGAAAAGACCCCCTAAATTTGAAAATATTGTTTCTAATTTATTTTTTGCAACTTTTCTCAATAATATCTGACGTTTGAAAAATATCCCAACATTTTCCGAAACACAATTTCCTAGAACTTTGTGATAGAAGTTAAAATATGGAAGTAATAGGGCTCACAATAGTGAATCTGGATAGCTCAAAATAATCATTTCCTACTTGTTTTATCTCCAAGAGTTGTATTTCATTCCAATCGAAGTAGGACCCATGTCCGATTGATCACATGTAAACCAATCCGCTCACAATTAACTGATGATAATCTATTGGTTGGTTAATTGTGATCATTTCATTGGCCATCATGGCCTGTAGTAGGTATGGATGGTTGAAGTCTCGCCCCAATTTTGTACTCCAATAGGAGTTGGTCCCACCGTAAGATCCAGCATGCAATTAATAATGTCATTGATCCAATATGTGCCCACCTATTGAAAATTCGAATTGCACAAAATGAACAGCTCTCCTTCCATGAACTACCCTCAAATTTTACTTCAATAGGAGTTGGTCTCACCTTATAATTGAGAATATTATTGATAATGTGATTGCAATCATATGCTCAATCCTACATACTACGGTGAGACTAATTCCTTTTGGAGTAACATTTAGAGACCACTGAAGGGGAGGACGTTCACTTTGTAGTTTGGATTTTCAATGGGTGGGCTCTACTGTGGAGTTCTACTCTCTCTCATTGAAGTGTATATGGGCCGTTTGTAAACGCTAAAAATATGCGTTTATTTTATGATTTAGAGCTTATTTACATATTATAGCATTTGGAAGACCTGTAATTGTATTTTCCATTTTATTAGCGGTAGAGCTTTGGCCTCTAATAAAATAAGCTGAGGCAGGCGTTTCTTATTAGAGCTTTTTTAAGTTAAAGTGGAAGGAGATGCACAAAGCAAGATTTTCAAGTGTTTTGGATGAAAATGACCTTATAAAATGTTCAAAATGACATATGGTGGGTTCTATGTTGTAATTTCTAAAAAGTGGGCCCCAATTACCCAAATCCTGAAGGTGTTTCCATAGTTTATGGTCACAAAAGGTTGGCCCACATAGTGATTGTCATAAGAGTTGCCTCATGTTCTAATTTCCAAAGATGGATCCCACCTTGTAATTTATAAAAGGTGGGTCTCATGTACAACAATTCCTATATGGGTCCTTGTTGTAATTCTTATGGATGGGGCCCACGTTGTAATTCCTAAGGGCACGTTTGTGTACATGTAATTTCCGTGGAAATTGGAAATTGCCACATCAGCAAAATCCATGGGTTTCAAATTCTTTGGAAAAGTTTTTCCGCGGCAGTCAAAATTTTATGTTTGGTGCAAAAAGGTTTTCCTCGATGAATTAGTGCTAATGTTGTTTGGTGCAGCTATGGATTTCTTTAGTGAAAACCATTTTTTAGTGAAAACTATTGGGTGGGTGGGTTGGTATGTGTGTGGGGTGGGTGGGGTTGGGAGGGGAAGAGGAAGAAAGAGGGTGGTTGGGTGGAGTGAGGGTGAGAGAGAGGAAATTGGGGGGTCGGTTTTCCGTGGAAATGGACTTCCCATACCCCCCCATAGGAAGTCCATTTCCATGGCTAGGAAGGAAAAAGATGACGTGGCGAAAAAGCATTTCCGCGGAAAACTGTCGCACCAAACACATGAAAAAGAAGTTTTCCACAGAAAACTACAACCTTTTCCGCGGAAATGGGCTACACAAACATGCCCTAAAGGCAGGTCTCATGTTCACAATCACAAGGTGGGCCCATTTCAATTTGTATTAGGGTGGGCCCCATGTTATATTTCTAAATGCGAGGCCCGGGCAAATATAATTTTTAGGAAATAAAAATATTAAGCTCTTGCTTGTACGTTACTCAAAGGATATCCTTTGTAACCCAGTCCTTAGGCAAGTGGTCCAACCCATTTTAACAAAATCTCAAAAACTTTGCTGGCTATGGGGTTCGAACCCATGCGCACTTATGTGCAGAAGATCTTAAGTCTTCCCCCTTAACCTCTCGGGCAAACCAGCAGATATTCTCTTATTATCAAAATCTCCAATATATATTAAGGTAGTGGCTCCTATCGGTCTATTTCATTATTTTTTTTCTCATTTATTTATTTTTGTAGAGGAAAGAGAGAAGCCTGAATTGTTGGCGGAATCTCCTGCCAGGAGGAAGAGAGTTGCTACAGAATCTGGGAAAACAGAGCAACAGGTATGTTACTATGTTCCCTGTTACCATATCAGAGGTTAGCCATTCAGCTTATGCATTTGGGCCGCATCATGAAATTCAATGTAAAGAGTGGATTGGAAGCTGTTACTCCAGATTTTCTGCTGTAAATCAATATTTGTTGGGCAGAATAGACAGAATGGCAGTGTCCCACCAACTGTGGTTGTAAATTTTTTCCTGCCCTAAATGCATGGCAGTGGGTAAATCAGATGCGACCTTAGTGTTAAAACATAGGGGCGGCAAAGGGTCAGGCTGGGTTCAGACTTAGGCTGACCCTTGAGCTGCCCGACACCTGACTTGACCCATGACCGGTTTAGGGCCTATAATATCAAACCCAACCCATGACAGGTAAGGGTCGTGCCTGGTTTAATACTGATTAGTTTATTTTATTATGAAAATGTCACTCCTCATTACCACTTATACTAAGGGAATATTATGTATAACGTTTATTAAGTTATATATCAATGAAAGAAAAAGCAGGCCGAAGCATGCCAGGGCAGGTCAGTCTCAACCAAAATCCGAATCTGCCCTGAACCTAACTCAGACCAGACGTTTCAAACCCTTGCCTGCTCTAACCCCACCAACCCAAATGCTAAACCCAACCCTAATAGGAGTGGTCATGGGCCGGTTCCCATTTAAAACCGACCCAATGAAAATCCTAGGAAAAATTGAGATGGTCTCTGAATCTAACTCAACTGGGGTCAGACACATCGCAGACTGAGTCTTGCATGGGGTGAAAGTGAAACACAGGCTCAGAGGGACTTCTACTGTTTCAGGTGAGCCAAGTTATAGCACAACTTTTCCAGATGCGTGTGCGTATGAAGAACTTGCTCGGGGTCATGGAAGGGGGGTCTATTCCTGCATTGAGCAATCTGGAGGAGGCGCTTAAGGAAGAACAAAAGGTTAATTCCTTTACTGTGATATGTGCAGAATCATTATAAGTTTATAACACTCGCATGAACTCCTGTTCAATCAAATGCACATGCTTGCTTTCTCATGCAATACCAAATATATTATGTTCTGTTCACTTTTGTTGGATTCTTTTCCCTCATTTCTTTTTATCAGGTTCCTCCTGGTACTGCAAGGAGGAAGAGAGCAGATCGGCGCCAGTTCACCAACTCGGCTGCAGCAAGGCCGAGCCCTCGTGGTTTTGGGAGCAAGACTTGAAAATCAATATTTGAATGATGCGGCCTGAGATTGCATGTTTGGTTTATTTTTGCAATAGTGAGCTTTTGTCTCTATTTTTTTTTTTTTTCCTCAATACATCTGTATCATTCATAGAATGTGGAAGTCAATGGAAACGTTTGCTTGCTAGCAAGTAATCTCCATGTTATGAAGATTTATGAAAACTGGCCAGCCAAGATCCAAGAGTAATTTCTATTGGAAGGTCACTGTTATCGATTGTTTGGGACCCTGGTATTTCATCTTTTGTATTAGGGCCTACTTATTCAAACCTATCCATGATTTTTCTTATGCAGTGTATTTCACAATTTCCTAAAGCCCTGTTTGGGTCCTTGGAACTTGGCAAAATAACTGACTTCATATTATCCAACTACTTATTCAAACCTATCCATGATTTTTCTGATGCAGAATATTTCACAATTTCCTAAAGCCCTGTTTGGGTCCTTGGAACTTGGCAAAATAACTGTCCTCATATTATCCAAAGACACACTTGCATTTGTGAATAAACCTCCAAATGCAGGATCCTTTATTTATCCATGAACAGGGTTTAGGTGCCCCAGATTATCAAAATGAATAAATCTATAAAACAAGTTAAGGCAACTCAGTTTCCGAATATCCAAATGGGCATGAATATAAAAAAGAGAGGAAAGGATGGGGTTTAGGGTCCAAAATGTATTAGGCTTTGAGCCGAGACCAATTAGTGGTAAAGATCAGCGTCCAGCTGCCCACCATCTGCGCTATCACTTTTTAATAGAATAATGTCACTACAACATTTGTTGATGATGACAGCAATGACAACCATTCCTTGGGTGCACTCTTTCATCACATCAATGATACAAATAACACCATATAGATGCGAGAGCAATTTTGGTTTAAATGAAGCTTGAGACCAAATCTGTACCTCCCTGAGGGACCGCCAAATGGAGGCGCAGAAGACCAGAAAGGGGAATGGGGTGGTAGTGGTAGTACTCCCCTCTATTTTCCGAGGAAAGTGGAAAGGCTGCACAGAAGAAGCTCCCTCCCTCTCTCTCTCTCTCTCTCCCCCATTCCCATTCCCTACATTACTAACAGAAAAGGGGGATGTGCTCATTTAGGTTCCATCTGTAGCTCCAGATGGAACTCAATTACATGTGACAAGATAACATGTACCTTGGGTTTCATTTGGATCCCCTGTTATTAATATGATCACTTATTAGAGAGTTCCTGTTTTCACATACGAGTTCCTAGTCTTCAAGAGGGTAATCCAATGACGGGGCTGGCTGCCACCAAATTGCACTGCAATTTAGTTTTCATGCAAGCGGCCAGAAAAATACTCCAACTCCAAACTTCCACATATACCAAGTTAGATCCAAACAGGCCGTAAATGCACCCACCATCCCCCAGTGGAAAAAGTAATAATACTAGGATATAAATATGAACTGATCTCATTTTGCACCACAAAATGTGGTGTGAATTATCTTGAACTGATCTCATTTGCTCCCTCCCTCTTTCACATGATTGGAAAAGGTACATGATGCATTTTGTTATTAAAGACCAACATTCAGACTTAAAAAGAGGAGAAATAAAAATTATCCTCTGAAACTGCACTCAGAGATTGTTTACCGAAGGGCTTCAACTTGAAATCCATGCGAAATCATGCAAAAGCATGTGTTATCCCAT
This sequence comes from Cinnamomum chago, assembly GCA_038049695.1. Lineage (NCBI taxonomy): Eukaryota > Viridiplantae > Streptophyta > Magnoliopsida > Laurales > Lauraceae > Cinnamomum > Cinnamomum chago. The sequence continues at coordinate 13,400,322 of CP142454.1, forward strand.
ATGTCCAGCTACAGTATCTCAGTCTTGAACTTCTTCTGGCTTCTTGGCACTTGATTTGAAATACCAACCCAATGCAGCAGCAGCAGCTACCACTCCAGCAAGCACAGCATAGTTTCGATCCTTGTCAGTTGATACGCCTGATGTTGATGAGTCTGGGCCACTGGGTTTGGCATCAGTGCTCGTCACCCCTGTAGTTGATGTTGGTTGTTCTTCCGGTTTATATCCCTGAAAAGGCATATACATCAGTACAGAAATTCCGCTAGCAAAAACCTTCCAAAGACCATAATGACAAATGCTGATTTTTCTATGTTATAATGGCATTTTCAGTTAAAACTAGGGGTTTCGCATCAGTGTATCACAACCCCTAACATGAATTTTGAGAAAGAAACAAAACTCATGTAGCTGACCCCAACATAGTTGGGACAAGGCTTTGGTGATGACGATGACAATGAGGGGTTTAATGTGCTGATCGTTAACAACGCCGAGTCAGATTTGATGAGATGAGGCTAAGATGATGATGAATAACAGTGACGACCAAGGGCAACTTGGGTATTAGATTTACATGTAAAGTTGTAGCTAGATCATTAGTTGCCAGGGATTTCAAAATTGACCTGAGTCCAATATGGGTCCATGTTGACTTGGACCCAATCCACACCAAGTACAGAGTAGGCCAACTTTTGGTGTGACATGACTGAGTCAGACTTCTCCATGGTTACCAAGTCGCTCGTTGATGCCGAGATTTGAAAACACCCTCTTGTCTTTAACGAATGGTAGAATTGGTGGGCTATACATTCTAGGTTTATGATACTCTAGAAAATTATAGATCATCAAGTAGCTATGTCTGTCGTCATACAAAATGCGGCATGTAAGCATAAATATTCTACAACCTAACAAGTCTCAAAAGATTACACTTTTCTGGGGTCAACATAGGAGATTAAATCAGTTGGCACTACACAATCACAATTATTGAATAATGCAACAACATGAATTTGTCTCATTTAGTTTCACTGAAGACAATATCATGGCTCTAAATGTGGCCACATGCACAAGCATATGCATGTGTACCACATCAGCCTTCGGCCACATAGTAAGAGGACTGGGGACCTAACCATGTCAACAATCTAACTGGAAAATAGGTAGGCCTATCATCAGCATGTTTGTTGAATATAAATCTTTACACGTTTATTTTGGGCTGTGTATTGTAGGACAAATATTCCCTTAAGGAGTGTCTCATTATGTCTTTGGTATGTACGGCACATTCTTGTTTTACATTCCCACACGTGCATGCAAACACGTGCACGCAGAGAGTGAATACCTCAGCTATGTGTACCATTTTTAGAATATCCGAATATAAGAAATAGAAAATATTAGTAGAGCTCTTCTAGTCAACCTAGGTTAGTGGGATAAGGCTAAGATGATGATTCAATTGATGTATGACGAGACAAGCTAGTGGTGTGTTGTGCAATAATCAAATGCCACTTTGATTGAAAGGTCATTATCATAGAAGGCGGCTAGAAATGTTGGGGTAATGAAAATGGAACAAGGACATGTGGTCAAAGTGTGTAAATGCGAAATTGGAAAAAAAAAATGATACATAAGAGATTTTTTCCGGGCACGAAACTGTAGCACGGTTGGAAAGTACTTATCGCAAGTCCCAACCACAAGGTTGTTGCACACGTTACCGGACAAAAAAAAAGAGATCTCCTAGGCAGCTCCAATAGAAGGAAAGACCAAGCAATACCATTTGAGATGGGTTGGACACTTGGACATGTGAAAAGGATAAAAAATAGCCCCAATACAAAGAACTGAAGAGTTACAAATAGACTCAAAATACTGTTAGGTTGCAAAGAGACAGAAGGCATGCCTTTAAATAGTGTTGAGCCTGATCATAAATATATGGGACAAGGATCCGACTATGGCGATGGTTATGACATTTATTTCACAAGGCCCACCTGATTTTTTAGGCTATGTTATATCCACAATTGCACTCACCTATGACATGTCTGCTGCATGCTGGCACATGTAACTGCATAGGGATGGTTTCCATCCTATACACGCACACTGCTCAGGAGACCTCAAGAGTAAACGAAACATTTTACCCTTGATCAAATGCCATACAATACAAATCATCAAAATGTTTCTACATATCTAGAGAAGTAAACTGCAAGCTTACCTTGCGTGCAAGTTTCTCCAGCTTCTCCTGCTCAACTTTCTGAAAAAAAAAAAGAAAAAGAAAAAAGAAGAAGCAATGGAACTATTTAATTCAAAATCCATGAATGGGGGGCACCCTTACATGCATGAGAACTATAGATCCACATACCATACTAGATAGAGATTTTTTATTTTTTTATTTTATCAATAATGTAAGAACATATAAGAACCTAAACAATGAATGTTTGTTTGTATGTACCACACAAAACAAGCAGGTTGAATATTTTGGTGGGATCAGTTTTTACCCAGTCGACTGTGCATTCAGACCTGTCACAAATTCGAAACAGAGTAAATTTACTCCTTTTTTTTTTTTTCACTTCTTTGGGTCCCCACCAAATCATGTTCCGAACCATTCAACAATCTCATATTAATGAAAAACATCAAGACATGTAGTTTCACATCTTCAATCTTCATGGATTTTGACAAATCCGCAAACAAAAATATCCAAACACATCAAAAACCATTGGATATATTCATTTATCAATCATATGAAAATGATGTTTTTGACAAACATGGTAATGTGTTTCACGTGGGCAACATTTACAAATCTGAAACTCATCTTCTTGCTTCAAGAGTGAAAGAAAAACAACCCTTAAAATTAGTAAGGACTCAGGTCCAGCCTCAGGTACTAGTTAGTAGAATACCCAAATCACAATGTGTCTACCAATAAGCATACAACCAAACGCAGTTTGGAGTACATCCATCCTTCCCCAAGATAAAAAAAAAATCCCCCATCTCCAAAACCCTAAAAACCTAAATCAAACATAACAGAAAGAGCATCACAACTAAGTCATCCAAGTTTCCCAACATTTTTGTTCATTCTTTTTCTTTTTTTTTTAATGCATCTTTAAGTTTCTGCCCCAGAAACCCTTGAAGAGATTTTTATTGGAGGTGAATCCCCAAGACCAAGTTCAAGTCTAAAAATCCCTAAACCCTAAAAAGTCCAACAGCAACATGAAACAAGAAATACAGAATCCAAATGCAACAGGAACACTGATTGGTATCAAATTCAGATCGATCAAAACCAAAGGAAGAAAATGTGGAGAAATGGGGACCTTGATGTAGATATTTTCTGCAGCCTTTTCTTCCTCGCCGAGGACTTTTCCGCCGCTCGAGAGCCTTCGAGAGATGTATCTTACAGCAGCTATTCGAGTCGCCATGTCTTCTTCTCCTTCTTCTTCTTCTTCTGCTCTCTTTCTCTCTCAGATTTCTTTCTTCAATACCAAGTGATGTTACGACGTGGGCATTTGTTACAAGGGAGAGGAGAGGCTGTAATGCTGACGTGGCAGATTTGCGATATCCGACCGTCATCTGGCTGGGCCACACGACTTTTATCTTAGGAGGAGTGAGTTGGGTGGGACTTTGGAGGTTATGTTGATGGGAATAAATCAAGACCACATACTAGTGGATCGGATTATAGGCCCACACCCGAATTAATAGTTGCACATCCAGAATTTTTGTTTGAGAGCGGCAATAGTCAACTAGCAAAATTACCGTGCTCAGTAAGGATATGGCAAATATTGTATTTTAAATATTCGTGTATAAAAAGTTCATAGCAATTAAAAAAAAAAAAAGCAAAAGGAAAAAAATTTATGAGTATATATTTATATTATCGAAAAATTGGTATCATAGAATGAAAAAATGAGAATTAATATAGAATGAAAATAATAGACCTTGGATTGAAACAAAGTCTTTGAAAAATAAAAGAAGATAAAAGAAAAGTGGAGAGCAGTTATGCGTGATTATTATAATAAAGAGATAAAGAAGTTAGATGATGTAACTTTCGGTTAAAATTATAACCGATGAGTCAAAATTGAATTCAAAATCTCATAGCTTAATATATTATAATTGAAAAGGTCAATCTTATTATCTCCGTTGTTTGTTTTTTCTCCCAATACATTATTTGTTTTTTCCCCTAGATGTCTGTAACTAAAGGCCCTGGTGCAACCCGATGACAAATGTGTTAGCGATTTCTTGTGTAGACTTGGGGATCATTCTTGGGCATGCATATCTATGATACTGAGGTATTAATGCTATTCAACCATGAGATTGGCCCTTATTTTCATTTTTTTTTTAAACGCAATTAGCTAGGACTACGGCTTAAGAATATGAGTTTGCGGTTTCAAACTCGAATTCTTTCCCTATGGCCAATTGCCTAGCCAAAAGCATGATAGGCAAGAACTTCACGTGCTAAGAATAATAGTCAGTTCTTGAAGAGGCTGGACACTCTTACCATAAAAAAGAAAAAAATGACCCGCAATTGTCATTGCATTAGTGGTATCCATTGCATAAATGGTTTCAATATCCCAAACAACAGTTATATATATTGTGGTGGGCTAGATCCCAAAGCTGTCTAATAAGGTTACTGAGCTCTAAGATCTACAACAAAGGATATGTCATATCTCGAGCAACCTAAGTGAGCATTTCCTTTAGGGCCACACACGGGAAGTTCGGATCGGTTTTAACACAAACCAATAATCAAACTGAGCCTGTGAGTTTTTTAATTAACCGATCTGATTCGACTGATTGAGAGAGCTTAAATTGAACTGAACTGAACCAAACGGTTCGGTTAGTTAAATCGTTGTTTTTTATTTTATTTTATTGAGATTTTCAAAATGATGATACCCCATCCTTTGTATTTATTCCAATGTTTAGTACAAACATAAACATCCAACATTCCAGACTGAACTAAACACATATAAAAAATAATTATACTCCAAAAAGAGAGTTTGGACTAAAAGTAAGCGAAAAAAAAAAAAAAACCAGCTTGCAGTGAAACATTAATTCTACATGATACCATTTGGAATTACAATAGAATAATAATTCATATTAAGAAAAGTCATACACAAACGGAATCTATATTAGAATCCACTATATTTTTAAAAAATTAAGGTTTCTTAACACATTGGTTAGGTGAGACCAAAACCAACCATCAGAAGGTTAGGCTCTACCGACTTTTCTAACATTCTCAAGAGTGCAACATTCTGATAAAAACTTCATTGAAACCAGGTAAGAATTATAATGGAAGGAAAACACTTGTACAGTAATCCCTCCATCTGCAATGAAGTATCAAAAAACATTTGAGAGATGAGAGGAGATGCACCGACGCAGTGTTGACGGTTGAGTTCATGTGAGAATAGAGTTGTGGAATGTAACTTTGAAAATAGTAAAAAATGAAACCCTAATTCTAAAATAGTAAAAAAACAACACTTAAGTTACTACATATGGTTGGTTCGGTTTAAGCGGTTAACTGTGGGCTCAAACTGATAACTAACCGATGTAAGCGGTTTTTATGATCTTCAATCCATTAACCGAACCGATCTACGATAAACCGATCCGAACCATCTGGTTCGGTCGGTTCGGTTCGATTTTGCGGTGATACATGATTTTTTGTGCAGTCCTAATTTCCTTAGAGAAATTTATTTTTTTATCGGTATAATAGGAATTTCTGAGAGTAGCTGTTGCCCCAAATCCCTGATTTGATTAGTGAAATTTGAAAGATTCAACAGGCAAACAAACAGGCCCGTGGCATTTTTAATGAAATTTAGATCCCTTCTAAAGTAGTATTCTCATTACTATGCTACATACTCATAAAACTGTAGCAAGTTTCTTGTAAAGTAATCATCAATTTAATTAAAACATCATGGCATAGTCTTTACGATCCATCAGGCCCAAGTCTGTTTGTTCACTTAAACAAATCTAAGTCCATCAAGTGCCGTCTGCTGTCTCATTCAAATCCTTGAAAAGGTTTGTGAGAAAAGTTTTGTAAATTCATTGATTTTTAAAGCGAATACCCATCGATACCAATCGGCCGGATTTTATTACCTAATCTGCAAATTGAGCCAATCGGTCCACAATAATTCACCCTATTTGAACCAACCTGACCAGACCCATTGGTAGTTGGTTTGGCCGAGGCATATATAGGCGCAGCCTAACTTTTGAAACACACGCTCATATCTAGTGCAAACTTAACTCAAACCTTCAGTTCTTGACTCGAGCTCGACCTGTCTCAGGCCGAAGCCCTGCCATTTTGTCAGTGAACTCGTACTGAGCCGAGCTATCTAACACTTGTTTGAACAAATCATCACAAAATTATATGCATTATTTACTGGGATCATTAGGGTCCGTTTGGGAAGGGAGGAGGGGAGGGGAGGGGAGGGGAAAGGAAAATGAAGGGGAGGGGAGGAAAAATTAATTTTCCCTCATCTTGTTTGAGAAGTAAAAAAGTAAGGGGAAGGAAAGTGAAAAAGTATAATTTTGTTTTTAGTGAGGTACAGAGAAAAAGACTATTTTACCCTTACTCTTGAAAAAAAATCAAATAGACTCTAAAGGGTATTTTAGTCATTTGGTGACTCAATCCTCACTTTCCCCTCATTTTCCCCCTTGTTTTGGGGGAAAAATTTTTGAGAGAAAAAGTACAAATTTTCCTTCCATTTCCCCCTCCCCCATTTCCCCCCCCCCCTTCCCAAACACCCCCCAAAAGCACTTTCCCTCCACTTTCCCCCCTTTTTTTCCTCCCCCCCATTTCCCCCCCCTTCCCAAACAGACCCTTAGGTGCACATGGGCGGTTTAGATCGATTTAAAAGGAAAATCATAAACCAAACCGAACCCATCAATTTTTTATTTTTCCAAACCGAACCAAACTAAATGCCCATGTGCTCAAATTGAACCGAAAGAAACGGGTTGAGTTCGGTTATGGTTTTTATTTTATTTTCACAAAAGAATGACAGTTCAATTGGTGAGAGACGTTGGACTTCAAGTAACGGAGTAAGGGTTCAAGTATTCTTCATATTCCTTTAGATATTTTATAAAAATATATCTATTTATATAATTGGTTCGGTTTGAGCGATTTAACCGTACATTCAGACCGAAAACCAAACCGAACCTAACGGTTTGAAAGAAATCCGAAATGCAACTGAACCGAACCGAACTACAAAATTGATTCGAACCGCCCCGTGCGGATCGGTCCGAATTGGTTTAGCAGTTTTTTTGTGCGCTTGCCATCACTTAATCAAAAAGTCAGCCCAATTATTTATTGGGCTCAGGATTTAAATCAAGGCCCAGCTAAAGGCCCCAAAACCCTGCCTAAACCGACGGCGCCCAGGTAGGCCCGGCCCTTCAGGACCCTACGGAATTGGCATTGGGCCTTGGCTGGCACACAGTTTCGAGTGATCCCGCAAGACACCATCCGACCCTCAAACCCTAACCCTACCCTGGGCGATAAAAGCCCACTCTTCCTCTCTCGTAGAAACTCCTTGCAGCGGCTGCAGCTTCTCCTTCGCTCCGAAAAACCCTAGAAGCCCTACCCGATCGTCGATTTCAATGGTGATCCATCTCTATCTCTCTCCTTTCTCGATCTAACTCAACCTTATCGATCACTTTCACCATTTTCAGATCTTCTATTTCTACTTAGCGTTTTGTTTTAACCGTTTTTTTTTCTCTGTTGATGCAGGCGCCTAAGAAGGAGAAGGCTCCTCCACCGTCTTCGAAGCCCACCAAGTCCGGAGGAGGGAAGCAGAAGAAGAAGGTACGTGATTACGATGGAACTAGGGTTTTTGGTTCTTTTTTTAATGGAGGTTTTGTTACAGAATGTTGTTTTTTTTTTTTTTTTCTTCAGATGCTTGTTTTCATGAATATGTAACATCTACCACTTCTTTTAGAGATTTAGAGCTCCATATGAGTTAGATTTGAATGATAAACTCTATATAAGATGTCTGCTTCAATGATTCAATCACACTCTGTAATGTGATGCATTTTCATTGAAGTTCCATGAAGATGACTGATTTTCAGCAATCGTACTAAACTCCTGTTGAAATTTGCTATAACATGGTCTAGATGAGGCATCCCTGCTTTGTCAACTTTCATCATCACCACCAATATTACTATACTCTGTTAAACCAGATGAACGTTGGAACTTCATCAACTTCCATCATCATCACCACCAAAGCCTTTTCCCAACTATTTTGGGGTCGGCTATATAAATTATGTTCTCCATTTCGAGCTATCTTGAGCCAAATCCTTGGATGGGTTGGATAGGTTGCACTTTGTTAGATATATATTTTTATTACGTCCATCCATGTCCATACTCATTGGGCTACCCCTTCCATACAGTGGTCAAAAGAACTTCATCAACTTTGACTTGAAGAAATCCCTCCTAAATCTAGGACTCCAACTGAATTTATCCTATGTCCATTCAAAAGATTGATTGCGGACTTAAAATATATCTTTTTTAAATTTGAAGGGCAAACAGCTACCTAATAATGTTCCCAAATTGGGCTCAATCACCTGAACGTATCCATATTTTCTAACCTTGTATCAACCAATTTAAAGTGAAAGTTATATTTAAAAACCACTGGAAAACATTGTATTTTTATAGATGATGCATGTAGATTAGCATACATGTTTTTGTGATCTATTATTGCCTTTAAATAGGTTTGAGCGGGAAAGTATAACACAAATTAGCTTTGATAGTTGGATGATGATGGTGATGTACATAATTATTGAGATGATGATGAATTTTTGGTTACACAATCCTTTTTGAAGATTTTTTTCCCAGAATGAATATTTTAGGCTCTTAGTAAATATTGTAGTAATCATTGTTTGTAATGCAATTTGAATTTTTTTTTTATTGTCTGCGATATATTTTAGAGGTTTTGGGCCTTCAGTTATTTCTCAATTTGAAAATTTATGGTTTGCCCACCATTCGATATGTTTTATGGTTTGATTGCAGAAATGGAGTAAAGGAAAGCAGAAGGAGAAGGTCAACAACATGGTTTTGTTTGATCAGGCGAGCTACGACAAGCTTCTTACAGAAGCTCCAAAGTACAAGCTTATCACCCCTTCAATCTTGTCTGACAGACTGAGGGTATGGTCTCCCTCCCTCCCTCTCTGCTTGATTTCACCATATAATCTTAATTTCTCATCGAGTTTAGATCATTTTAGCTGTTTTGGTCACCAATCCAAATGAAATAACTAAACAAACTTTCCAGCTGAAATTTCAGTTTAATTGGTTATTTTGGTCGTTTTAGCCAGGGTTGACTCAGTGTAAACAATACGCTGTTTTTTCTTAGTTATTTTTGAGTTCTTGACCAAATTGACCTTATAAGACCTTAATAATAGGGGTATAAATGTTTTTTTCAACTCTCAATATGGATGAAGGGATTTTTAAGTGGGGTGTCTTGTGGGTTTGGGAGATTCTTCACATGGGGTTTGCTTATTTTTTGTGGTAAAAAATCAATGCAGATGACCCCGCACCTGTTTTTGGCTATGCTTTTGGGGGTGTACAACCGGATTATTGGTCGTTGGGCATTTTAACCCCTTGGTGGAAGTGATTCACTTGTTTTCTGTTTAAGAGTGTACGGTGCTTGATTGAGAGGGGTGATCTGTGTAAAACCTAAATTATTAATCTGGTGCTTGATTGAGACGTGTTATCTGTGTAAAACCTAAATTATTAATCTGTTGACTCGGCATCTGATCGGCCATTTACTTCAGCCCATTAGATGTCCCAGCTATCTGAGTGGTTGGTTGCTTGCAAATGGACAAGTAACAGCTGACGATCCACAACTAGCACAAGATCTGATGCTTTAGACCTCTTGCTTGGTGAGGATTGTGGGGGCATCTCATGTTGGTGTTAGCTACAGGTTGATTCAACATGCAGATCAAAGATCTTTTAAGATTGAATACCGTGCAATATTCTATTCGTTTTACTGTTCAATTGATGTTATCTGATTTCTTCTGTTCTAGATTAACGGCTCGCTTGCGAGGAGGGCAATTAAAGATCTGATGGCCAGGGGTTCCATCAGAATGATTTCTGCGCATTCCAGTCAGCAGATTTACACCAGAGCCACCAACACCTAGGAGAGGGCACCCTTCCTTTTGTTACTTTATCTGGGATTGATAACTATCTTCTTTTTTCCCTTGTTAGAATTTTGTTTCCTTGTTGGCAATGACTGAATGTTGTGGTTAGAAAACCAATCTTGTCTATTTCCTTTTAGATTTTCTACTTTCAATTGAGGCTGAGATTTTGTTTCTGAATCTACTAAAGAAGGTTATTATATTTGCCTTTCTTATCCCATGGCTTGGGTACATGGTGGGCCCAACTAAGGATGGACCGTGACTCACCATCAGATCTTAGGAAGATTTTGTTGGAAATGAATGTTTCAACTCTGCATGCTTTTTACCATCCATTTGAATTGTTAGCATTGTCCTTTTAAATGGTCATTGATATTCGTCTTCTTCACAAGCTCATTGTTTTGTTCTTTGGGTGCTGATATTCAAGTGCCACTCTGCCAAGTACCCAAGCTGCATATGGGCACTATCAAATCTTCGCACTTGCGTTTTTGTGAGAAAGAAGTTGGAACTTGGCTTATTTGAGCCAATTGGTTTTCTGTAATTTAAGATGCGTCACTGTTATGGTTAGCGCATACCCGCTGATCTGATCTAATTTTGGATGATTCGGTTACTTTATTCCTTTTCTTGACTTCCTATTTGTTTGCAAACTTAAAATTTACTTTATTATTTAAGAGAGAAAAAAGACTGAAACATTGTTTTAAAATTTATTGATAAGAGGTGCCATTTCTTACTTGCTGGATTCACACCCTACTTTAGGGCCTCCCACCTCACCTGAGGTTTACTCTCATCCGGAAGCTAGGGCTCCAGCCCCTCCCAAGTTGGGATGCAAATTTTTTATTTATTGAAATTCCAGAATGACTAAAAATTATTTGTCTTTTTGTTTCATGAAATTTCATAAAGAAAATGAAAAAAATCTCTGGATGATGTCATATTTTTTAGATATTTGATGGTATTCCAAAATCTTAAAATTGCTAATATTTTCTGAGGAAAAGAAACAAAAATTTCATTACGAAGCCATATGAATTCATGATACATCCACCTTTAAAATTGGTAATATTCTCTTTCATCAACGTTGTTGTCACCAACTATTACTCTTGGGTTTGATATGGTGAGGATGGCTCGTCTCTATCAGGTAGGATTTAGGTGGCAATAAGATGATGAAATTATTTGTATATGATCTAAAGTCTAAACTGCAAAAATTGTGCCATGCTTAAGTATGCTGTAAAGGAAATTATATCCTTTAGAAAAAAATGAAGATTTTATTCAAATGTTAAGGCAGCACTACCTTATTAAATACCTGTTGGGGCTACCTTCCGAGAATCCAAACTGCTTGAATAAACCGACATCCATTTTGTGATGCAAAAAGTCTACTTGGACAAACTTTTTGGCCAGAATTTTGGCCAACCCATATGGTTTCCATTGAATATCACTATGATATTCAATGGAAACCATATGGGTTGGCCAAAATTATGGCCAAAAAGTTTGTCCATGTAGCATTACTCTTTGTGATGTGACCCACGCATGAATTATTACACAAACCACTAAATTGGCCAGAGTCAGATTGACAATACTTTGAACTCGCAATGAATTTTCTTTTGCTTTTCTTTACTTTTTGGAGAGAAAGGGAGAAACTCCCTCGCATGCAAAACTCAGTGATCAATCTAATGTCGGTCCAGTGAAGATTACTTTGAGTATATCGATGTAAATAATAAAATGAGTGTAAGAGATGAAAAGTCTTTTGTTCTCAAAAGATTGGCCCTATCTATATCCATGTGAAAAAGAGACTTTGGATACTCGAATAATTAAATATTCACTTGCTAGATCATGATTATGGTAACCATTAGATGAAAAAAGGGGTTAGTTTTAAAACATGTGGGCTTCCTCTTATCAATGGTTGGTCATCATGTGCCCTGATGTAGCTAGGATGCAAATTGGTCGGATCCACAGCAGAACCATGGTGGATCTGGACTTGGATATGACATGAAACCTATATGTTATAATTGGACCCGGCATCAATTAAAAAAATGGGTTATCCTAATCCATAATAAGATGTAGAATGCACTAATATAATTGAACAAAGAAGCTTTAAAATAGTTTTTTTTAGATATACAAATGGTACTGCGATCAATTGAAAAAATGATTAAAGCCAAGTAGATTCAAGAATATCAATTATAATATATGAAGTTAGGAGGTTTTGGCTTTAATTTTTACTGTCAGTTTTAATTTTGACCAACGGTTACGTAACTACTTACAACTATCTATTCATTTTTTCCATCAAATCACTCATGTTTCAATTGTTCCTTTATAACTATACCCTTTTTGCTCCAATTTCTCTATTTTTATTTTATCCAACTTATACTATGGAAAGATGTAAATTTTTTTAATATGTGATTATTTATTTTTCAGTGTAGGGAGATATCGTGTTGAGCATGGGTTATTGGGCTAGTATTACTGAAGTTGGTAGGGCCTGATATATAACTTTCTGGGGATAATTAGCCAGAAGTCCCTTATCACGGTCTTGTAAAGCCTCTAGTCCACCAACTTTTTCTCTAAGGCATGTAGTCTATAAAAATAGATATATTTTGGTAAGAGGTCAATATCAGAAATTTCTATGACTAATTTGGCCTTTCAACTGATTAGGCATAAAATTTTAAAATTTCAAACCTTTTCGTTCCCCCTCTTTTAAAGATTGTCCAGTTGGGCTGGACTCCATTGCAGAAACGAAAGAGGGTTGCCGCTAGAATCCACAGTCGTGCCCTTCGCCATCGCTCCGCTCCACCTTGCCGTGGCTGGAGAGGAAGAAGAAGCACGGGGATATGGACTTTTGCGTTCTATTGTTGTTTGAAGAGGCTTGCAAAATCCAGAATCTCTGTAGATACCGGAACTATCGCAAAATCAGAGGATTCCATGATTTCTTTGCACTTGCCGAGAAAGATCCTCAGTTGCATGGATCAACTGTCGTCGTTAGAGAAGGAGCTTCTCGTTGTCCTGCATAGAAGTTGCTACGCCATCTTCAAAAAAGGAAGGCAGCAAGGCTGTTATATCGTTTTTGACAAATCTATCTTAGTTTTTATGCACTTTATCTGAGTTTTTATGAAATTTATTTAAATTTTTGTCAAATTTATTTGAGTTTTTGACAAATTTATATAAGTTTCTGTCAGATTTTTCCGAGTTTTTGATTTTTTGTCAAATTTATTTGAGTTCCGAAATAAATTTATCTGAGTTCTGAACAAATCTATCTGAGTTTTGACTATTTATTTGAGTTCTGGAACAAATTTATCCAAATTCTAAACAAATCTATCTAAGTTTTTGGCAAGTTTATTTGAGTGGTTGAAAAATATAGCCGAGTTTCTGATAAATTTACCTCCATTTTGAAAATTTTAATTGAATTTTTTGACAAATCTTTCTATGTTTTTGACAAATTTATTTATATTTTCTTTGATCTATTTTTGTTTTTGAATTTTGTTTGTGTTTTTTTAAATTTATTTCTTTATTTTAAATAAATTTAACTAAGTTTTGACAAAAATACTTCAGTTTTTGGTAAATTTTTCTGAAATTTGAAAAATTGATTTATCTTAGTTTTGGCAAATGTTAATGCATTTGCTTTTTTTTTTTTAAATTTATTTACTTCTTTTGAAATGTATTTGCATCTTTTTAAATTTCTTTGCGCTCTTTTGAAATTTATTCGTAATGTTTTGAATTTATTTGTAATTTTTGAAATTTATTTGTATTTTTTTAAGAGTTATTTAAAAATATCATTAATGAGATTTTATTAATCGTAGTCAATTAAATGGCATATCCCACTCATCGTTGGATATGATTTAGTGGAATGGATAAATTAAATATTTTAGATCTTTAAATTTTAAAAAAATGGTACCACATTATGAAAAAAGACTGGATTTAAAACATAACCATATAAGTAAAATGTTCAACAACTTTTTATGCTCGAGTGGCTGCGAACAGCACCGGCTACGGCTGTCTAGTACAGCTTTCGCGCGCGCGTTTCTCGTTTATTCTTCTTATTCTTATTCTTATTCTTATTCCCTCTCGATATCGCGATCGCGGCCTTTTCTTTCTTCACGTTATCAGAGATTTGTACAAAAGAAAAGCTAATTTTGTCTAAAAGGACGAAAGAATCACAAGAGAGATGTCACGAAGGGTAAGATTCTCGACTTCCCCGGAATTCTTACGTGACTCTTTTATCTTCTCCTCTATTGGTTTGTGTTCATCCTTCAAGAATTAATTTTTCCTGTTGAATCGTTGAAACCATGTGTTGAATTTGATATTTGTAGATTGATTCGATTAACTACGCATTTCATTACCATCCCCCAAACAGCATTTCTCCATAATCAATTTCAGTTCTCAGACATAGAATCACTTGGAATTTGAAGTCGCCATGGACTCCTTTGTGGGTCTTACACGGAGTGAAGCACTGGGGCAGTTCATCCACTGCAGAATTTAATCCTGCAAGTCCACTACAGCAACACCCACGGTTTCCAAAGAAAATAAAATAAAAATGCAAGCAATCCAACTATCATTAACCCCATCTGTCTTTCTTGTTTCCTCTAAGCATTTAAGCATACCCCAGAATCAGTACTCACTCAGAAGCTCCCCCAAGATCCCTTTCAGACCCTTGAACACCATTAAACCTCCACCATCCTCTCTTAATTGCATCTCTCGCAGCGACAATAGAGCTACATTCAATGTATTTACATTCTCTTCCTCTTTTCTCAATCCTATAAAACCACATCTTATTAATGAGTGGCAGCCAATTTTAACTGGTTGGCTTTGTAGTGCCATTTCTGTATACTGCCTCTCGAAGGTGGTTCCTATGGTTGGAAATATATCTACAACTTTTGCTAAGTTTGGATCGGATCGATGGATTAAAGAGGGTTTGATCCTGTCAGTCCTGCTTTGTATTCGATCAGTGGTGAATTATTGGCAGCAAGCATTTTTGTGGGAGGCAGCATTGAACTCGGCATGTCGGATCAGGGCTCATGTGTTTGATAGGGTTCTAAAGAGGGACCTAGGGTTCTTTGAAGGTAGCGGCGTGGTTTCAACAGGCGATATTGCATATCGAATCACGGCTGAGGCAGCAGATGTTGCAGATACAGTCTATGCGCTTTTGAATGTCAGTATGTCATTCTTTGTTTCTCTTCTTATCAGAGTCCTTTTTTTTTTTTTCTTCATGAGAATCTGAAGATACCTTTAATGATTTTGCATCAATCAATTTTATTTGTATATCTTTTTATTTTAGGCTCTTTGATGTTTTGATTGAGAAATGGTAAAGTTTTGGATTTGAGCAGTTTCATATGACTCTTCTGAATTGTTTGAATGCTCCTTTGACTCTGTCTTGTGTGTTTTGGGTGTGGGGTCTATTTCAGATTGCCTGTAATTCTAGACTAATATTTTGATAAGACTTCCATTTCTGGCTTAAAATAACAGATGGATATCAATTAAATGGATATGATCATCTGATTAGGTTGCTTTTTTGCTTGATTTTCCATTCAGTGTAGATCAACTGAGTGGATGTCTCATGTATCATCTACATGCATGAATACTCTGATCGTTTTTGTTTTGGTTTGGATTGATAAAGAACATGGCCCAGTCCATGCATGATTAAGGAATGCTGATGTGCCTATGTATCATCTGTCCAATCTATACAGTTGTCATTTGCTATCTATGCAAACATGTAACCCATAATCCACGTGATGGGAAATTGCCTCCACATATGTTTAGCAACATTAGCCTGTAACCCAAGATTGAAGGGATTGGCTAGGTGTCACCAATCATAAATGAGTTGACTTTCCATTGTACATGTTATAAATACATAGTAAGAATATCTCTCTGCTCACCTTGAGAAAGAGAATTTTCTCAAAACTGTTTTATGGTATCAGAGCTTCCGGTGAGAACAGAGAGAATTACTTCATTCCTTTTCACAATGTCTTCAACCTCATCACTCAACCGAACTCCAAAGTACTCGTACCCAGTAAATCTCAACGTGGGTAATTTTGTTTCCTTGAAGCTAAACCAGTCCAACTATTTGCTGTGGAGAACGCAAATAACAGCACTGGAGACGCACAGATCAAATGCTTCGAGGTTGGATAACAGGTACACTATCTGAAGATGTACTTGGCATAGTTGTTGGGCTTGATGCCTCTGCTAGTGTTTGGGGTGCTCTTGAGAATGCATTTGTTCAAGATTCTCAAGAAAGAGAATTTCAATTGACTCAAGAGATGACCCTTATTAGAAAAGGAACAGACAATCTGAATGATTATCTGCGTAAATTTAAGACCATTTCTGATGGTTTAGCTGCTATAGGAAAACCTGTTTCTGATAGGAATAAGGTTTTTTGGCTCTTACAAGGTCTTGGCCAAGGCTATGAATCCTTTGTTACTTCTATGTTAAAACCTCCTGTCCCATCATACAAGGACATCGTTCCTCTTCTTCAAAGTCATGAAGCTCGTTCACGATTTCATAACACTCAAGAAAACCAAGTCCAACCACAAATGGCATATGTTGCTCAGCGTGGTCAAAATAAAAAAAGGGGATATGGCCAGAACAAGTTCAGTTCAAAAGGGCGTGGATTTGGTCGAGGAAATGGTCAGTTTCATGCAGGGAGCCAACAACATCGACACAACACCAATCAAGGAAGTGCATCTACTTATAATGACAAAAAGGAGATGGAAATATGCCAAATCTGTGGTAAAAAGAATCACACTGCCCTAAAGTGTTTTAATCGTTTCAATCACTCATTCCAACAAGAGGACATTCCACAAGCGTTGGCTGCTCTAACTATTGCTGATAGTCAAGATTCAGAATGGTTTCCAGACACCAGAGCTTCTGCACATGTAACTGGCAATCCAGGTAAATTGACTAACTTAAAACCATATAAAGGAAATGATGGCATTATGGTTGGAAATGGTGAAATCCTTCCCATTACACATATAGGTGAGACCAAGATTAATACAAACTCTTCTTCTATACCATTGAAAAATGTCTTGCTTGTTCCTAATATTAAGAAGGATCTTCTATCTGTTAGTCAACTTACCACTGCATTTCCTTATACTTTTGAGTTTTCCTCCACTGGTTGCATGATTAAGGACAGGAGCACAGGCAGAATAGTGGCAACAGGAAATAGAAAAGGAGACCTATATGCTCTTAATGGTACACAAGCTGCCTACTTTTCAAATCGGTTTAGAAGAACTACTTCAGAACGGTGGCATCAGCGGTTAGGGCATCCTCATCAAAAGATCGTGCAGTATCTCCATCAAAATAACTTTATAAATCTTATTTCTGAAAATAAAGCTGAATCCATTTGTGTTAGCTGTCAAATGGGCAAAGCATGCAGGCTTCCCTTTCTTCCTCCAGATGGTTTATGTAAACAACCATTTCAGAAAATTCATTCTGATTTGTGGGGTCCAGCCCCAGTTTGCTCTACTCAAAATTTTAAGCACTATGTTGTTTTTATCGATGAGTGCACACGCTTTACATGGTTATATCCTTTAAGAAGAAAGTCAGATTTTTTAACATGCTTTGACACTTTTTATAAGTATGTGGAGTGTCAATTTGGACAGAAAATTAAGATTTTTCAATCAGACGGAGGAGGTGAATATTCATCTCTTAAATTTTTGAATACCTTAATGAATCTTGGTATTCAACACCAAGTTTCCTGTCCAAACACCCCAGAGCAAAATGGAATGGCAGAAAGGAAACATAGGAACATTCGAGAACTTGGCCTAACAATGATGCTTCATGCAAAGATTCCAAAGCATTATTGGGTTGATTGTTTTACTACTGCTGTATACTTAATAAACAGGCTGCCCACACATGTGCTGGATATGGATTCACCTTACTCTCGGTTATTTGGTACACAACCTAATTACTCAATGCTTCGAGTTTTGGGTTGTCGATGTTTTCCATACTTGGGGGATGATGCAAAAGATAAACTGGATGCTCGATCATTGCCTTGTGTGTTCATGGGCTATAGCAACAAATATAAAGGGTATCGCTGTTTGTATCCACCAACAGGCCGAATATACATCTCTCGACATGTGGTGTTTGATGAGTCCGCCTTCCCATATCACAATCCAGCTTCTCTTTATCAAAATGATGAAATTGAAGGAGATGTTACAACATTTATGGACTGGGTCCAATCACCATCTATTTCACCTGTGTCCTTACCAACTAATTCAATATCTTCCATTGGTTCAGGTGGACCCCAACCTCCCTCAACAAGTGGTCACGTGCAAATACATGATGTGCCTGTGGATACTCCAACAAGCAATTCACCCCTCATTCATGATCCAACAGTTGGTCATGTGCATGATGTGTCTATGGATCCTCCATCTAGTAATACATCTGTCATTCATGCTCAGGCATCCCAGACAGCTATACCACTGGATTCAACTACACAAAATAATCAGATGATGGACCGGTCCCAATTACCTGAGAGTGCATCACCCAGTGATCATAGCCGTGTGGTGACTCGTTCTATGAGTGGTGTATTCAAGCCAAACCCAAGGTATGCTAACTTACATGCCATCTCTTATGATATACCCAAAGAACCCAAAACCATAAAATCTGCCCTCCAGCATCCAGGGTGGTTGAAGGCTATGCATGAGGAACTCTCAGCTCTTCGTCTCAATCAAACATGGGACCTAGTTCCGCGCACTGAAAATATGAATGTTGTTGGGTGTAAATGGGTCTTTAAGACCAAACTCAAATCTGATGGTAGCCTTGAGAGATTGAAGGCCCGTTTAGTGGCAAAAGGATTTAATCAAGTAGAAGGTGTTGATTTTTCCGAGACCTTTTCGCCAGTTATCAAGCCCGGGAGTATTAGGATTGTATGAACAGTTGCTACTGTCAATAAATGGCCGATTCGACAATTAGATGTCAAGAACGCCTTTCTCCATGGCTTTCTTCAGGAATCAGTCTACATGGAACAACCTCCTCGTTTTATAAATTCAGCATTTCCATCTTATGTTTGTCATCTCAAGAAGGCTCTTTATGGACTTAAACAGGCCCCAAGAGCCTGGTTTGATCGGCTCAGCACATTTCTCCTAAGCATGGGTTTCTTCTGTAGTACAGCTGATCCATCATTATTTGTTAGTCATTCTAGTCATGGCACTCTCCTCCTCCTTCTTTATGTAGATGACATGGTGCTGACTGGAAATAATCCTGTCTACTTGGATTCCTTCATTGACCAATTGGGCAGAGAATTTGCCATCAAGGATCTAGGACAGCTTCACTACTTCCTTGGAGTAGAAGTATACTCTTTCTTTGATGGCCTCTTTCTTAGCCAGACCAAATATGCTCGTGATCTACTTGATCGTGCACAGATGGTTGGTTGTCGACCTATATCCACTCCGATGGCTGCAAAAGTTGGTCCCAATCTCTCTAATGAAGACATGTTTCCTGATCCGACACAATACCGCAGTATTGTTGGTGCATTGCAATATCTCACATTTACCAGGCCAGACCTCTCATTCTGTGTCAACTTTTTATGCCAATTCATGCATGCACCAACTATGGGTCATTATAAAATTGTTAAGCGGGTCCTTCGCTATATTAGTGGGACGTTAGATTATGGGATGAGGATTCTTGCCCAAAGTTCTCTTGATCTATATGCCTTCTCGGATGCGGATTGGGCCGGATGTCCACTAACTCGTCGATCCACCACTGGTTTTTGCACATTTCTAGGCAGTAACTGTATATCATGGAGTGCCAAGAAGCAAACTACTGTTGCACGATCTAGTGCTGAAGCAGAATACAGATCGATGGCGTCAGAGAGATATTCTTACTATGTATTTATAACATGTACAATGGAAAGTCAACTCATTTATGATTGGTGACACCTAGCCAATCCCTTCAATCTTGGGTTACAGGCTAATGTTGCTAAACATATGTGGAGGCAATTTCCCATCACGTGGATTATGGGTTACATGTTTGCATAGATAGCAAATGACAACTGTATAGATTGGACAGATGATACATAGGCACATCAGCATTCCTTAATCATGCATGGACTGGGCCATGTTCTTTATCATGGATGTCCCATGTATCATCTACATGCATGAATACTCTGATCGTTTTTGTTTTGGTTTACTTCTTTTCGACAGGCATTCTGTTTTGATTAACTTGAAGCTTTGATTTATGAATCTTTTGTATTTGTTGGTTATGAACTGTCCCTCTAGTGTTTGTTATTGTATTTTGTGATTATAGAGGCTAAGAAACAAAAACTTTGGTTAAAAAATGGTTCTGGAACCTTGGGTGTGTGAGGATTGAGGATACATCAATGCTCACCCAAGTTAGCATTGTTTACTTTGGGCAGCGCAATATGCACATGGCTACTACCTTGAGATGATCTAGAATTTTCATCAGATGGCTCTTTGTGGATTGGTGATGCCGCAAATACTCCACGTGGTACTATTTTAGCCATCTGGTAATGGCTTGCGAAGGTGTTTAAAAATAGATTACTGGAAACTGTCTATGTGCAATGGGAAGAGCTCCAGCAATTGGATGGTGAAGACTCTTTAGTGTGTATAATTTTTGGTCCTTCCCTTATCCATGGTAAGCCCCATCGAAGGATATGGTTCCTTGAAAGATGGCTTCCACACGTGTAGTATGAGTAGCTGGGTATATTTGACTGAAAACACTGTTGATTTGACTGAGCCTTCTTCTTCTGTTTTTCTCCCCTTCTGGTTATATTTGGTAGAGTTGAAAGTTTGGCATGGAAAACCTGATTGGAAGTAGGGTGTTTTTTTCCTTTTCTTTTAGATTGGCTGTAGTTTATCACTCAGTGGTTTTATGATACTCTTTTGGTAGGTTCATTGTCTGAGTAAACTTTACTGTTAGTCACAATGTCCATGAACTAGGGATGTCAATGGACGTCTGATTACACAGTTACCCAAAGAACCTGGCCTGAAATGTGCAGGCACTGAGCCTCTTTTTGGACCCAATCCAGGCCAAGATCCAGTTTGCTCTATACCCGACTACTCAAGTAAAACATATATCGACTGTATATTATTTAAAAGAATATTAATATATATATATCTTATAACTATGAATGTCATATAATAATATTACGATAAATATTTAGGTTTTTAGTGAGGTCCAAAGTTGTGTCTGGGACCCTGGGGTCAGACTGTGCCACTGGAGCTGGCTCCAGCTCCAGGTTAATTGGGTATTAAATCTGGGTCTTGGTCTGGGTAAACCATGGAGCACCAGAACCTGACTAGTTACATCCTATTCCTACCACATAACCACAAACGCTAGTCTACTGCTGCACCATATTAAGCAGACTCCAAATGTGAACTTAGTTATCATTGTTGCATGTGGTCGAATTTCTGAATTCCTAGGGCCCTTTAGCTGTATGTTTGGCAATCCCACATTACTTGATTATTTTCCATTTTCATACTACCTTGATCTATAAAAAAACATCTAGTCTTTTAGTTTGTTGGTTCTACTTTGTTGTATGAGTAAGTGATGACATGTTCAGATCTTATGAGTTATGAGCACTATTTAACTATAAGGCCCCAGTTTAAATACTAGTTTCCATATCTATGCTCTATAGCCCATGTAAACCAACTAGATTCTATCTGGAAGAATGGTCTTACTGTACTTTCTAATTTGCAATCTCTTCTGGATGCAGACTATCGTACCAAATACCCTGCAGTTATTTGCCATGGCAACTCAGATGTTTGTGATTAGCCCTGCCCTTTCATTGATTTCTGCCATGGTGAGATGAAAAATACAGAGCTCCTTTCATATTCTAGTAACATGTGCCACCCAGTTCCCCTATAGTTAGTTTGAACGAAGTAATCATTTATGAAATGGATTTCCAGGTTATCCCATGTATGTCTCTTGTCATTGCTTATCTTGGTGAAAGACTTCGCAAGATATCAAGAGAGGCGCACATTAGTATTGCTAGGCTCTCAGCCTACCTGAATGAGGTATGTTTAGGCATTACTGTAATGAAGCATATGAAAATGGATCCATTTTTCATCCCTTCTCCTACACTGACTAGGATGATAAATACTCACTAAAGCACCAAGTGGTTGTTTATCAGCTAATGTAGCTTTAAACTTTTGATGTTTTAGGTTCTCCCATCAATACTTGTTGTAAAGGCTAATAATGCAGAGCTTTGTGAAAGTTCACGGTTTCAAAGGCTTGCTCAGGATGACTTAACTGCACATTTGAGAAAGAAAAAGATGAAGGCACTTATTCCTCAGATCATACAGGTCATATACATGGGCGCATTATTGATATTTTGTGCTGGTTCGATGCTGGTTTCAAGGGGTTCCTTTGATCGTTCTTGCATGGTTTCTTTTATAACATCGTTGATTCTGTTGATTGAGCCTATTCAGGTAAAATTCTTGTTCCTTTAGAGTATGCAAAATATAAATATATAATTCTCTATCTCTAGTGAAAATTTTAATATTCTAGTCAGAAAATAAAGAATGAAGTATCAGATACATTGCATCATGGTGCATTGACTATTTTAAAGTATCTGCATGTCATAATTCAATTGCCTCAAACTTCTCAAGCATTGAAAGTTGTCCTCAATGACTTTCCTGCTGACTTTGGGATTCCCCCCCAGATGACTTCTTTGATTGTTTTAAAATTTCCACATAAGAAGTTGCAATTATCATGCCGTCTATAGACCTTATAACCTCTGCTCTGGCTTCTCCGAAGGAGGCACTGCAGGCTAACACCTACCTCCAAGCTAGCTGGGGCATTCACCTCTATCTATCCGAAGGCCGCCATTTTAGGCACACTAGCTGTGAGCTTACTTCTATTGCTCCAACTAGAGAACACTGTTTCTACCACCTGTTTCCTCCCCGGGTACAGCACTTTTTCATTGTTTCAACCCTTCAAGCTTCTCCTCTTCCCCTGCACCTGACAAGGCCAGATTTACTGTTTTTCCTACCATCTGTGAGTAACACATCAAGAATCCACCCAAACCACCTATCTATTCGAAGGCAGAGAATAGCCATCTATCAGGGTTTCTGCAGGAAGGTTGTCAACATACACTGTCACAGCTTCAATTTCACTCCGAGGGAACTTTCCAGTTTCCATCTTCCTCTTGACTGAATCCAGTCCCCCACACATTATTCCTCCACATCTGCACTTTTCTGCCTAGACATCTTCCTTTCAGACTCTAAAGCTTGCCCTCAAAATTTGTTCTACAAAAATCGTATAGGAACGAAGATAACTATTGTCTGTGCAGAAGTTTGTAAAATACATGAGTAAGAAGCTTTTTTTGATTTTTTTTTATACATTTTTTTCCCCAGTCATTTGAAAAGGTAAAATAATATAAGAGTTTGACAAATCTTTTTATGTAATGTTTGCTGCTTGCAAACATTTAACATAAATTACTAAAAGCTTGTTGTCAGTTCACAATTAATGCCCATGCAAACCAAGGCGTATTTCTTGCCCCCTTTCCAACGATGATACACAGTTCTACATTGAATTTTCAGAGGTGCTTGGAGTTTAAGTTAGATTTGGTTGTTTAGTCAAGGACACTTAAGTGGATGATCAATAATGTGATTGAGTGAACAATAGACTTGTTGGCGATAATCAGCACAGTAATGTAATGCTCCACATTCATTGATGGAAGTTTCGTATTTTTTTGTGTGGTGTACTTTTAAATTTGTAAGAATACGAGACCATGGAATGAAAAAGAAATCTATTGATAACAATTCGTCAAAGTCAAACATTTGATTTAAATATAGTTTCATTTTCTTCATTACCTTTGTGCAGTTTATGAAGACATCTTAACTTTGAATTCAAAAAATTATATAGGGCGCTGGGAAAGCATACAATGAACTGAAGCAAGGAGAACCTGCTATAGAGCGCTTGTTTGAGTTGACCAGGTTCAGTTCTCAGGTATCAATATTCTCTAGGGATGGCTTTATCAAGTTTATGATTGTGCATCCTTGAAACTCTAAGAATCATGATTTTTCATGTCGTTACCTCTATGCACTGTTCAAAATAACGATGATAGCAATGACAGAAATGGAAGCAATGGCAACGATGATAAAACAACATCATCATTAAGCTAATTATGGTCAATGGATTGAGGATTTAGCTGTTGAGAGATACCCATCACTACTTGTTCTCCCTTCTTTCATTACTTCACAGATTTTCTCACCAGTTCCATAATTCCATTACTTGTTAATTATGATGTTGGAAAGTCTTCCATTACTTCACAGATTTTCTCACCAGTTTCATAATTCCATTACTTGTTAATTATGATGTTGGAAACTATTGAATCATTTATCATCAATGTCTTAGTAGCATTTGAGAAAAATCCCCTACTAACCAGGAGAATTTTTTTTTTTTTCAAAAAAAAGAAGAAAGAACTCAAATTTGCTTCGTAATCTAATGGGTGGACGAACTCCATCTAAGTGTTTGAAACAATCTCTATGGAAAAGTGAGGGTGTTGTTTTTGTGTTTATATTTATATTTATTTTTTGAGCGCTTCTTGCTTTTTCCCCCTTAACCGCTGAAATAGATTTTTTTAACAGTCGGAATTATTTTGCACAATACCATAATATTTTATATCTTGAGTGAAACAATTTCTACAATTTTAAGATCAGGCATGCCCTCATGAGATGCCCTTGTGTTGCTTATTGGTCAGATGACTGCAGCCCATGCTCTCGGGATTCTGATTTTCCATTCTGTCGAAGGGGAATAGTTTTCAGTGTTTTTTTTTTGGGGGGGGGGGGGGGGGAGAGAGGGGTGCGGCCTGTTAAATACTCTCACATCCACACACACCTTGCACAAAGTCCCTTACCATCAGCGTTATAATGAGGAATCAATTCCTGGTTGTTTTTGTAAAGGGGAGGTGCCTCACCACTGAGCTACCAGTGGATTGGTACTTTTCACTGTTGTTCGCACAATGATGCTTCTTTTTTGGCTCAACTTAGCTGCTTATTACATTCGTGATTATAGGTGATTGAGAAACCGGATGCACTTGATTTACACTCTGTTATTGGGGACATAAAATTTTGTGCCATTACATTCAAATATGGAGATGACATGCCGCTTGTTCTAAATGGATTGAATCTACATATCAAACCAGGAGAGACAGTTGCCCTGGTAGGGCCTTCTGGAGGAGGAAAGTCAACCCTCACAAAACTGCTGCTTCGTCTTTACAATCCTCTAGAAGGTGAGCAATCGTAAAAGTAAAACTCATACTGATTTTCAGTTGGATATAATAGTCAAAGTTGGTTGGACCCGTCATTATTCATCCATTTTCCTGCTGGATTGGACTTAGCCAGTAGGCAACTGACTGGGCATTGTCTGAGTGTTCATGCCAGCCAAGTAGATTAGATTTGGGCCCTATACCTGTGCAGAAGTCTGTTAGGGTGTTAGGGTGTTCCATCCTGGGCATCAGACCAAGTAGCAGGCTAGGCTCGACCTTGACTTTTAGTTAGTGAGCCAGTCTAGGCCTGCATTTAGATGTTTTGGCTTATGGACTGCGATGAGGGACAAATATTGGCATGGGCTGGACAATATTGCCAACTTTTTTCTCATAGATCAATATTCTATTAGCAAATCCTAAAACTCCTGAGAGACTTTATTGTACCTGCTCCAAAATTAAGAATATAAATGCCACAGTAGTTTTGATTTGATTAATCCTTAAATTAATAATATTTTCTTTATGTTGATGCTTTTTTTTTATTTTTATCGACAGGTTGTATACTTGTTGATGATAATGATATCCAGGACATACGATCGGAAAGTCTAAGGCGACATGTTGCCCTGGTCTCACAAGATACAGTGAGTTGACAAAATTTCCTTCACACCGCTCATGATTTGCAGTTTCCTCTGGTCTTGAACATGTACAAGTGGGACCTATGCAGTTTGGTAATGTAGAACTAGATGACCTATGCCTTAGAAATTTACCTGATGAACAATCTTCACCCATGGATGATCAGCTTTCTAAACACTGACATAATCAACATTCAATGAACAAAGTGATGGATTGAAAGCCATATCATCTACAATGGATTATGTTAGCAGCACTGCCACTGTCTATCTGCAGATCTATCAAATCAATGATCTGGATCACTGAATCATTGGGCCTGGAGGTACAAACTCATGGTCTGGAGACATTATGTAGTCTCAGAAAATCTGCAAGGCCATATAATCTCAGGATAGATTCCAGGTCAAATAGCTAAACCATTTATTTTAAGGAGTTATTGGGGTTTGAATCTCAGGAGAAATCTACAGTCTTCCATGCTGCCAATTTCAGTATGTGTAGGGTTCATGGTTTGGTCATCAGAGGATCAAACCTCTCAGATTTTAAAAGATCCTCACGTTTGGATCCAGTTTCCATAAATATAATATTAACAAGAGAATAGAACAGTGGTCTTGGAAAAGGACGGTATGGAGGGATACTAATATTTCAATTTTGGATATCTTGGGTGGCCCATTCATTGTTAGTTCTGTCAGATCAACTTTCCGAGTTATGAAATCTGGACCCCAAATACTAAGAATAGTTGCTTTGCTTCAGCAAATGTGTCATTTACTGAGGCATGGATCCTTATTAATTTTCTTAATCAAGGGTTTTTTTTTCCATGAATTAACCATTTGTGTGTTTCAGACACTTTTTTCTGGAACAGTTGCTGAAAACATTGGCTATAGGGATTTGATGAGAGGAATTAACATGATGCAAGTTGAGGATGCAGCAAAGCTTGCAAATGCAGATGAGTTCATCAGAACACTATCACAAGGATATGAAACCAATATAGGACAGAGGGGCTCACTTTTAAGTGGAGGTCAAAAGCAGAGGTAAAAATATTGGAATCCTAATTCTAACTTGTGCTTTATTCATAGTTGCCGCACTTGGAAATGAATATGGTAAAAGACAGCTGAAGGATTCAGTTTGTGGGATTTCGTTATTATATTATTGTGGTTGTAAAACAAATGTAGGGAAGAGGTTCTCACAAAAAAGGGTTGGTATTTCTGTTGGAAAATGGTTTCTCGGTAATAAATGTTTGATGCATTTGTGAGCCCATCTGGCTGAACTCCAATTTGGTCCTGATTCCTAGTCTTACTAAATTCTTAGGATCTTAGGAATTCATAGGGGAGGGGTTTTATCAAAGGAGAGAGAAGGGTCAAGGGTGGAAATCTAGTGGGGCCATCCAATTTTTCAGAGTTTATTCCATATGGTGAGTAAGGGAGTTTCCGCTATACATTTTATTTTGTTTGATTTTTTCCTAAAAAAATACAGGTTAGCTATTGCGAGGGCACTATATCAAAATTCTTCCATACTGATTCTGGATGAAGCAACTTCTGCTTTAGATAACAGGTCTGAGCAATTGGTGAGGCAAGCACTAGAGCGCCTGATGGTCAATCGTACTGTAAGCTGAGAGATTATTTTTCCTTCTATGTTGTATGGTTCTTTGATTTTTGGTTAGTGTTTTGTGCATGTTAATGGCCATCTTGAACTGTCTATTTTACCCTGATTTGTCAAATGGTCTGTACTTGACTCAAGATGGTTATAGTTAACTTGGTCCAAGGAAAGTATTTGGCATAATGATGGGTTTTCCATTGCAACACAGGTTTGTACAGGTAGTGGAAACTGGCAGGCAGCATTAGTTGTGTGATACTAATGCATGCCTTTCCCTTCCAGATTGTTGTTAGGGCTTAATATGGACTTTTTTTTTTTGGACCTCACATGGTGATTTGGAGAACAGAGAACTCAGAAAAACAGCATCTCATCATATATGGTTTTCTCAGTTTCTTCGTCACCAAAAGTGCTCAGAATGGATGATTCGTCGTCCTGCCAAAATATCCAGACCATCTTTTATTTGTTCATTACGTTTACACCCAAATATCTTTGAAAGGTGAAATTTTTTTATGTTGACATAATCACACAAATGAGCTTCCAACTCTACTGGGAATTAAAACTGACTTGACTGTTGCTTTTGGATAATTTCCAATATGCATGATTGAAACTATGGTCACTTGATTGCTGAAAGATGATGCAAATGTGCAGGTTCTCGTCATTGCCCATCGCATGGAAACAGTTATGATGGCAGATCGAATCGTTCTTTTGGATGGCGGAAAGCTACAGGATGTCACCCACTCGTTTCATTCTGAAGGACATCGCGGATCAGTTTTGTCAAGTGAGCTTATCATATGAACATTCAAGAGGATGGTAATTTAACATTGAGAATTGAAGTTACCCATGTAAAAATAATTTCTAAGTTAACCCTGTTTTCAAACTGTTATTATTTTTATAAATTGAATATGAATTTATTTTTTGTGGCAATTTTTCCTATGCAATCGTGAGAAAAGTTCAAATTTCTTGTATGATGGAATATTTTGGACAGTTCCCTCCTCCATATGTGGTTATGGGTTTGGAACTAGGCCTAAACTGAGTTTTATCTCCTCCAAATTGATGCTGATTTTTTGTGGATCTAGTCTCAAGTCATAATTGTCTCAAACTCATTTCTCACTACCTTTATGCTCTATTTCTTTTTAATCCATTTGATATTTAAGCACTCTGATAAGGGGCTTTCTTTGCTAATTAAATTGGACCATAGGCCACGAGTGATACTTTAAACTAGAATACCTAAAGATTGATCCGAAGGCATTTGTGTGATAGTAAGATGCCTAACACCACTAAACCATAGGCATGCATGTCATAAATGATTAGATATGAAGATCCAAGGTGAATATGCAAAAATGATCATCAAATAACCTTTCCTTCTGTAGAAAGTGAATGAACTGAATATGGAAAAGGAATACTCTGCCATCATCCTAGTAATTCAAATTCTTGAAAAGTTACAGGTTACATTTGCTATGCTGCCATATGTCATTTACTTGACCGCTTTAACTATCGTTTGGCAGAGTTCATTAGACCACAAATTTCCATGTATTCTAATGCAAACAAACGGCCCTAAAAGCAATTAGAAAACTGAGTACATGCAGTTTTTTTTCCCTTTTTCCTCTCATTCTAAACTGATACGTTGGCTGATAGAAAGGTTTTGCTTTGGCTTCCATTCAACCAAAGATCCATTAGCAGGGTAGATATAACCATTAAACACCTCAAGTGTCAAAATCACGAGCTAGGTGCCATTTTCACATGGAATGGAAGTGATAAAACAACATTCGTTTCTCTAGAAACTGGCCAATTCAGGGATGGTTATATGCTAATTTAAATCTTAACCGCTTATCTCATCTTAATAAAGTTTGCTTTAGATTGTACTTTTTCACTGCCATTTTTGCTTGCAAGATTCAAGATGCAGTTGATTTCTACTGAGCCATTATCATATCTGATGGAGGCCAACCTGCAAGCGGGAGTGGGACGCACTGATCGAGGCGTTATCTGATTGGGCCTATTCTTGATCTGATCATCATGGATCATCCATGGATGAAATCAATCGATCCGTTGCTAATGCTGGTTAATTTTAAAGTTTGGATTAGTGGGCCTCCCTTGAACTAGGTCCAGATTGAATATCTCTTCGCTGGTCGATCGTAATCAAGAGCTTGTATTTGACCACAGTCCATTGTAATCAATTAAA
This sequence comes from Cinnamomum chago, assembly GCA_038049695.1. Lineage (NCBI taxonomy): Eukaryota > Viridiplantae > Streptophyta > Magnoliopsida > Laurales > Lauraceae > Cinnamomum > Cinnamomum chago. The sequence continues at coordinate 13,429,928 of CP142454.1, forward strand.
CGGCCAGGGCTGTAGATCAGATGAAGAGCATCAGATGACTAAGATTGGGCTGCATCTGCATGTGCCCTTAGGATCAGATGGATAATCTTGATAGGTCGTTTTGATGGATGGATCGAACCGTCCATGTGTATGGTGAGATGGGGTCCGCATCTTTGTTGCATCAACCCCTTTTTTTTCCTTCTAAAAGTAGAAATGGACGACTCAGAAAGCCATGCCTAAAACTAGGGATGTAAATGAGTCTCGATTCTCCTATTATCCGGAAATTCTGACATTTAAAAAATCGGGCTAGGGTCTTTATTTAGGTCCCGATAAGTAAATGAGTCCGGTTCCACCTTGATTTGGACCCGTGGACCCGAGACCCAACATATTGCCTCGATTTTCGAAAATCTCTTATAAAAATCATATTTTTTCAATATCATCCTCTAGTGGACCCATTCCATTTATTGTTCTAGTTTCGGTTCCAGAGCCAAGAAACTGGTTCTGAAACGGTTTCAGGTCAGGATCTGGTTCCACTTTTTCCGTAACGATTCCGATTTCAGGTCTATGGTGGACCTGGACCTGGACCGAAACTGATCCGTTTACAACCCTTGACCATAAGAATGTATGTCTAAAACACCTACATGTGGACAAACAGATGTCATGCACACGTGCGTATGAAACGAAGACAAACTATGGTTTTTTCGTTTACTGCCGTTTTTCAATGCAAAACTACTAATGGCTTCTTAAAAAATCAATGGTATTTGCCATCCAATCGGGACATTTAAATGGAGAAAGTGGAATCCAATAAATAACTTATTTTTCCTTAGGTCCTTGGGCCAGTTTGGCAACTCTGATAATAAAGTCAGTAAAGTTGATTTTGAAGAAAGAATAAAATATAAGTAAGTTATTATAGTAGTTTATTTATTATGAAATCTTTTTGACTTTTTGTATGGATTAGTGGAGTTTATTTTTTGTATTTTTAGTAGAAAAAGGTAGTTGCTTTTTGACTTTTTTTTAGAAAGATAGAAGAAATTTTGAATTAAAGTGTTTTTAATGTGACATCTTGTCTGAATAATGAAAGCTTTACTTGACTTTTATTATGCTAGTAAAGTGCCAATTGAGTTTCAAACTTCGAGCCTACCTTTTATTAATATGATCCTTTACACCCACTGGCTTCGTTTGAATTGGCTTAAAGCCCATACTTCACACTCCAACACATATTCATTGTTGGATTGTATAAAAAATTATAATGATTTCTCGTATTCCCCTCATCTAAGTCCAAATCCTTCCACCATCTTTCCCAGCTATTCAGTTAATCCCCGTTCACAAAAGCACCCAGCATCAATTGACAGGATTTTAGAACATGATTTCGAACCCTCACCGAAATCTCTATGAATCTACCGTTATATTTGTGATTGATATATAGCTTTGTTACTTCTTTCACATGAAATACTATTAAAATACTTAAAAAAAATAAAATTTGTGCTAATCTTGATTTCTAATTACTCTTACAATGTTTTAGAATGAATGTAAAGTAACAAAATATAATATGTAGGTGGTAAAAATAGAGCTCTCCTCTACTTTTCTTCTTCCTTTTTTTTTTTTTTTTTTTTTTCCTTTTTTCTTTTTGGGGTTTTGAATTGAATTCATAAAAAACCTGTAGCTGCATTGGTCATGACCAAATCTTTTACTTATCACGTGATGCATTTGATTTTGGCGAACTTTTAAAATCATGTTTTCATTGTATGAGATATGGCATGTGTGTGGGATATTTTCAAGATATCAAGATTGTTCTAGTTTCGGTAAAAGTACTAGCTAGATATGTCTCGATCTCGGTTTTATGTATCTCGGCAATAGTGCCAGAGTGCTTTCATATTAAAGTGATGCTTGACCTTGGTACCATCTTCAGTTCGGTTTGATTAATCGAAATGATTGTTGACTCGTAATCAGTTACAACTGTACCTCTATAAAGACTCTACCGTGTTATAGAACGTGTTGAGAGACAAGGACATGCATCGGATAGAGACAAGAAGTTATCTTTAGCTTGTAGTTACGTCTATAATCCTTGAAAGAGCGGGATCTACAACTTTCGTGAAATCAGGGTAATATCCGATGAAACCCTACCATTAAGAGATCAGGATAAGGCTCGATAGGATTCTACCATTAATGAGTTAGGACAAGAGTCATAGGACTCCAGTCCTATATATATATACACACACACAAAGAGCTAATCCAGAAGTGGTACGCATACATACGCCCAAAACGCATCGAAGTGTCTTGCGCCGAAAGCGGCTAGGGCTTTCGACTTATGTTCTCTTATTTCCTTTCAGGCTTGAGGCATTCAATCTTTCACAAGAAACTCTTTAAAGATCTATCCAAACAAGTATGTAATTATTTAGGCACACACAACATGTATTTGAGCGTCCCCACCCAATAGATGACAAGTATATATTACTTTTATTAGTGAAAATAGTTAGATAGGACATCCCCTGAAAATAGATTTATCTCCTTTTGGTTTTAGAAACATCTGACTGATGTTATCCATTTTGATTCTTTATCCTGACATTTTGAGCAAAAAACAACTGATATACTATTAAAGGAATAAAAACGGACACCATGAATCCACCACATAAGATCTCCCTCTCCCTCCAAATCTTAAAATGAGATCCATCTCTCCATTCAAAACTTCCCACTTTAGTAATTCAACTCCAAATGTTCTTATCCCATCTCTCTCTCTTTATCTCCTATTTAAACCCATCTGCTTCTCATTTCTTCTCCTACAACTCTTCTTCTTTCTTCTCATACAAATCCAATGCTGCCAATAGACGGCTTAGATCATCCCTATACCATCAAAACCCGACCACCTTGTGATGATTCTGATAATCTCTGTCATCACCATGGAATCGAAAATGATACCGAGTGGTTCGATCCCAAAGCATTCTACAACCAAAAGCAATCCACCAAACAAACAACTTCTTATCTTTCTCCTCGCAACTTCAAGTCCAAGACGTCCATCATCGGCCTCCCCCGCCGCCCAGTTCATAGCCTCCGCTCCAACTCCGTCTCCCGCCACCAGCCCACCGCCCGCCTCTTCCCCAAATGGGCCAGTAGGTCCGTCGGGGAACCGGGCTCTCCGGAGGTCTCCTGTATAGGAACGGTTAGCCCTCGCTTGAGATTGCTGCCCGGCGAGCCGAGGAGTCCGCGGTTTTGGTCTAGGGTTCTGATGGCTCTCGGCAGCCGGAGGAAGCAGGCCGAGGCCGATGATCCTCCTACGCCAGCGTCTGCCGGGCGTAGGGAGGCTCTCCGTAGCCGGCGGAAGCAGGACGAGACCGATGATCCTCCTACGCCAGCCTCTGCGGGGCGTAGAGGTCTCCGCATCCGGCGGAACGAGACCGAGGCCGATGATCCTTCTACGCCGGCATCTGCTCGGCTTAGGGATTTTCTCCGGAGCCGCAGGAAGAAGGCCGAGGCCGATGACCCTCCTACTCCGGTGTCTGCTCGGCTTAGAGAGGCTCTCAGCAGAAGGCGGAAGCAGGCAGAGGCAGATGATCCTCCTACGCCGGTGTCTGCTCATCTTAGAGAGTATCTCAGCAGCCGGCGGAACCAGGCCGAGGCTGATGATCCTCCTACGCCGGGGTCTGCTCCGCTTAGAGAGGCTCTCAGCAGCCGGCGGAAGCAGGCCGAGGCCGATGATCCTCCTACGCCGGGGTCGTCTCGGCTTAGAGACGCTCTCAGCAGCAGGCGGAAGCAGGCCGAGGCAATTGATCATCCTGCGCCGGGGTCTGCTCCTCCTACGCCGGGGTCTGCTCGGCTTAGAGAGGCTCTCAGCAGCCGGCGGAAGCAGGCCGAGGCAGATTATCCTCCTACGCCGGGGTCTGCTAGGCTTAGAGAGGCTCTCGGAAGCCGGCGGAAGCAGGCCGAGGCCGATGATCCTCCGACGCCGGGGTCTGCTGGGCGTAGAGAGGATCTCGACGGCGGCGAAAAGGACGCGTCGGAGATCGCCACGCCGCCGAGCCTGGGCTGGATAAAGAAGCTGACGTCAAGTCGGAGATCGGATATGGGTGTACACGTGGCGGGTACTGATTCGAAGAATGAGGACTCGGGCCGTAGTCCTAGCTTTTGGGGCCGCCAAATGGCGTCAAGAGGCGGTGATGGCGGGCCCCGCTGCATGATGATGCCCATGCACCACACCACACTTGGCGGGTCAATCCTTTGACGGTCTACGTGGAGGTGCTTTTCCTGCATGCATGGGATTGTAAACGTTGTGGAATAAGATTAAGGGGTACTCGAATCATGGGGCCAACTTCATCATTGGTGAGCATTCAAGATTTTATTAAGGGCCGTTTGGATGTTTCCAGAACAAAGTATTTATAAACTTTTGTATTGCAAGGGTGAGATAGTATATAATAGAATAATGTAATATTTGAATATTATAATATATATATATATATTTGGCATTTTTGAAGAATGTAACAAGCTTTGAATTGAGTTCTTTGATAAGTATTATGAATTATAATAGTTGTTCGGTAAAAAGTGTGGTTAAGCAAAATCAACACAAAAAGGCAATCACTTTACCACTCTCTTTTTCTTACTATGCCACACTACATATTTTATCTCTTGGTCCGAGTTCATGGTAAACCCGGAATTGGAACCGTTGATGAGAAGGTGGAATCGAATTTGGATCCGGAACTGTTTTGGAACTGGTTTCTTAGTTCCGAACCGAAATCAGAATTATATGTGGAACATGTCTGGATCCAGGCCCGGGTCTAGGTAGAGAATGATATTAAAAAAATATAATTTTTAGGAGAGATTTTCAAAAATTGAGGTAATATGTCGGGTCTCGAGTCTACGGGTCCGAACCAAAGTGGAATCGAACCCGGACCAGGACCCATTTACTTATCGGGCCTAAATAAGGATCCAAACCCGGTTTTTAACGGGTTGGAACCTTCGGGTAATCAGAGAATCGGGAACCCATTTACGTCCCAATGCTTTATCATAATGTGATATATTCATTTACTTTACTATATAAAAAACGTAGATAAATATGCCTTGATGCAAATGTGACCTACTCTCCTTTGACCAGCTTAAGATGAAAAAAAAAATCAGTGTAGTAAAGTCAAGTCTAGATGCCACTTTTTTACCACAAACTTTACTACATAAAACTATGGTGAAGTATGATAAAACAATTTAAAGCTAATGATTTTACAACTCTCTCCCACTTTACTTCTAAAGCAACATTTTGCCGCCACTATTTTTAGTACATTAAACCATGGTAAAGTGTAATAAATTAACGTCAAAATAAAAAACATCAATTTTACAACTCTCTCCCATTTTGCTTCAACAAATACTTCTTTAGTGTGATATGCCATCTACCTTTACTTTACCACATATATAAATAAATACATCACGGTCAATTTGTTGAAGTAAAGGCTTTACCATTTTGTAAACTACATATTAAAAGAGTTTTTATATTATTAGAAATTTTCTACAGGGGAGAATTGTAGGAGAAAATATTAATTTTTTGAAAAAAAATGATATTTTCTTCTTATTTCCCTTTAATTGCCCAACATATAAGATTTTATTTAATTAAATATTATATTCTCTAAAATAATATATATATTCTTCTATTTTCTTTGTGCATCAAAACATGCCCTAAATATTTTAATTTCTTGCAATTTACAGTCAAATAATTTTAAAGTCCCAATTTGGGACTCACCATCATTAAGCCAAATCAAGTGGCAATATTTAGCTATCCTTTCTCCAAGGAATCTTTGAACGTGTTTCGCAATTGGCATTCATTTCAGACAAGAACTTTTTCATTTTTGGATACATAAATTTTGTTTTCATAAAGGAGATTCTGAAAACATTTCCAAATGCAATACAAAATGAGAAACAAATTCAAATCGCTTTTATGATGAAAAGCTCAGAAAGGCAGGTTGTTTTTACCTTCCAATATTAAAAGGTGTTATAATGTTCAAATCCAAAGGACCCCTACCCGGCTACAAAATATACTCACGAATAAGAACATGCGCCTATCTTTATAGGAATTGAAACATAGGCGTATCTTTTGTGATCGTCAGCATGAGACCCACATTTAAAAATTACAATGTTGACCTACTTTTAGAAATTATAATATAAGAGCAACCTTTAGGAATTAAAATGTGGGGCCCATTTTTTTTTATAGGAATTAGAATAAGTGCCGACCTGCCCTTATAGGAATTATAATTTGGGCTTACCTTTTGTGATTGTAAACATGGTCCACCTTTTAGTAAAGCGGGGCCACATTTTGTGATTATAAACATGAGACTTAGCTTATAGGACTTAGGGCTCGCCTTTTTCAAAATCATAATATAAATATCTACATTTGTGTTATTTCGAAAATTTTATGAGGTCAATTTCATCTAAGTTCATTGTTGATTTTCCAGTGCCCAGCTCCTTCTATTCTAACTGAAAAAGCTCTACTAAAAAAAATAGCCCTCTTTAAGCTTATCTTTTTAGAGCGCAAAGCTCTATTTATAACAAAATAGGAAATACAACTAGAGGCTCATCAAACTATCTAATATCTAAATAAGCACTAAATCATGAAAGAGCTCATTTTAGAGTTTTCAAAAGGTTTCGAAAAGTAACACATGGCAATGCTTAGTGTTAGAAGTGTAGTAACTAGAACATTTTACTTGGTTGCTGTTTTTCATTTTAGAATAAAGGGTTGGGCTTTAGCCCAATCAAATTTATAACTTATGTGCCATTGGGTATCTATGTACCTTTGTCATTATGGAACCTATTGCCAGATGAGTCCTTGACGGTGTAGGGGAATTTCAAATGGGTCCATACATCGGGTTCATGCCTAGATTTTGTTGGTTAATGTCAAAAGTATACATAATAGGTTTAATAAAATCATTCTTAAGCTTTATCAATCAGGGGTCCATAGCTCAGTGGTAGAGCATTTGACTGCAGATCAAGAGGTCACCGGTTCGAACCCGGTTGGGCCCTCTCTTTGTGAGCTTTCAGCTTCTTTTTTTTTTGGCTTAGTTGGACTTGTTCCCATTTCATATTTGGATCTGGTATTGCAGCTGCTACTTTTGTGAAAACATTGACGACCCATGCCAAATCAACTCGGCCAAGTGATAACGGGATTTTAAACCACAGCAACTGGTTTCTATTTACCTGGTCAGACCCATAAAAAAAAGAAAAAGTCCACTTGGACATATTGGGGCCGGTCCCCCCTCACAACCGTTGGATCCTAGAGTGGACCGGGCCACAGTTCGGTCCCCCCAGTATGTCCATGTAGCACTTCTCTAAAAAAATAGTGACTACTTTATTTTAGACCCATTTAATATCTGGGTCAAGATTTGGGCCTACTACTTGGCCCTAGAAGTCTAGGAGGGTTCATGTAGTCCTGGACCAGTAGACCCAAGCCCGAACCCGAAATATGTCTACGTATGCCTCCAATGGGCCCAAACTTGATATAAATGCTAAATAAATAATCTTCTTGAATCAAGTTGAACTTGGCTAATCATAAGCTTATTTTCTTCTCATGTAATTGCTTATGTACGCACTCGTAAATACTACACAAGTCTCTAACCAATGGGACAATAGTTGACTTCAGTTAGCAGCTTTCTATGAGATTGGCCAGAACCAAGTCAAGCTAGGGTTGATAGACTAAATGATTAGAAATCAAGCCAACTAAGCAACAAATTTCGAGTTTGCATGCCCACCCACCGATCGTTCTTTTCCCTGCTTGATGTGGCAAGCCTAGACTAAAAATAAAAATAAAGATGGCACCTTTATTCTATTTTGTTAATAGTCACTCTAGCTAGAGCAGGCAAGTTTAACAATCACCACCACCATTGACCAGATGACTTCCTACATCCAATGCTCCAGTTATGGGCAGGGGGTTTTATGCATAAATTAAGATGTGAACCACATTAAGTTACATGTTCCCACTTTAACACTATTATCAAGGTTATTTTTTAGGGGTCAAAAAGACAAAAACACTATCATCAAGTTGTTACCCAGATGCCTTAACCATGGCGCTAGTACCTCGGCAGGGGGTTTCACTTGGGGCATTGTGTAATAAATTGTTCAACTTCAAACCAAAGAAAAATGATACCACGTTAATTGATGAAATCCACACTGGGCGTTCCAGGCTGCCCACAAGTTAACCTCATGCGGGGCCTAAATTTGCTTGAACCAAGTCCTACTATCACAAGCCCCCTAATGATCAGATGCCTCGCCCAAACTCAAACTTCAATCTGAGCAATATTCACTTTTGGATAGATCACACCATGCAAGAAACATGGACCTTTGGTGCATGATTCTGTGCTTGTGCATAACATTTATCATATCATTCTGAGACAACAGAGGGAGAGGAAATCCCCAAATATCATGATCTATAAAGGAAAGTAACAAAAAGTTCAGACCTACCCTCCTTTGCCACACACTTATTAATCAACATAATCTTATCCAAAATGACTTCCCTCTTTCGTTCGTCTTCATCAAAACATTTCCATCACACACACTTCCAACTCAGAAGAGCTCATTTTCCTGGTGTGTGTGAATGACACAGTCCGATGTCGGATAAGACACACAGGTGAGCAGGAAGCCCTTCTCCATCATCTGGTCATCGAGGAAGGACCCATCCGACTGATCCACAGTCCCAGACACCATCTTCCCTGCACATGTAGAGCATGCCCCTGCCCTGCACGAGTAGGGCAGCTCCAAGCCTGCATTCTCAGCTGAATCTAGAATGTACTGGTCATCTGGAGCCTCAAATTCCTTCTCTTCCCCGTCTGGTCCGATCAGTTTCACCTTGTACGCTGCCATTGCAGACACTCTGAAGCTGGAAACCGACTTCAAGCCAAATGCCTTTGAGATGCTCTTCACTGAACCCAATGAGGTTGGGCTCCTGATCAACACACTGGTGCTGCTTCTGATGGGAATGCTGCTTTTAAGCGTGCAGGTGGTGGGGAGTCTCATGGTTGCCATTATGAGGATACCTGAGATCCAAAACAGGTGCACTCGGGGATTCACTGGTCTATCTTTCTTTATATACTGATAAACAAGATGGCAATTTTGAAAATTTAGTCTGCTCACTCAAATGAGCAACGGTGTTTTCAGAAACCTCAGAGAATTGAAATTGAATGTATATTTTTTCATAAATAACTGTAAGTGAATGCTCCAGAACTTTGCAGATTTAATCAAATCTAAGAGTCTCAAACTATATCAAACTTTCTACATTGAGAAGACTCAATCAAAATAAGATGTGAGGTTGTAGACAACAACATCAAACTTTCTACATTTGCTTTCAAGGGATTAAAGCAACACAAGATACCATATATTCATTTCCGTCCACTCTGTTGGCTCTGCAAAGGTTTTACTAGGTATGAATACGAGTTTAACACCAATCTACAACTGCCCCCATTTTCTTTGAAATCATTATGACTAGCTTTTTCTCTTTGACAATAATAATCCTTTGAGCCAAACAATCAAGAAAAAAGATAATTTCAAGTGATTACTGCCACTGCACACGCTCATTCTTTAAAATAAAAAATAAAAAAAATCAATCAGCCACCACACTGGCTGGCAGCTGGCACAGATTTCTTCTAACTAGGAAAGCAATACTCGATGCCTACAGGAACATTCAATCATTTCAAACTTTTCATGACTTCTATTTTACAGGTTTGGATTATTTAAATTACCGGCTATATTAGTTTTACAGTTAACATTTATGCCATATTTGGTCATGATGATTACCAAAGTAAGAGTACTAAATTCTCTAACGATTATTAATTTATATAAATTGTGCACAACAAGCAGGTTGTACACTTTCTTTTATATTTCACTCTATCTGTTCTTCTCTAGCTTCTACAGTTTCACACTTAATACTTTTAAAGCATTTTAACCACAGTCAATAAACTCAATTGATATTCAACCCAGACTAGTATCCTCAGGTCTGAGATTTGAAACACTATGACATACTATCAGTGTCAAGTCTTGAATAATGACCAGAAGGGAAGGAACCACACTAGTACAGCCAAACTCAAATACAGAGCCCTTAAGTAGTAAATGCCTCACTGACATTAGATAGAAAAATAGAACGAGATGCATCCATTCAGGGAACTTTGAAGGCAATATTTGATTTCTGGAGCACTACGAGAAGAGAAAAGTGAGTGGCTGTCTGCCCTTCACTTGATGCTCCATCATTTTTCTCACACAAATTAGAAGCAGGGTAACATTAAGAAGAGTAACAACTTTCTCCACAGAAAAGATATCCAGAGACTCATACCAATACATTTCCTAGAACAATTCCAAAACATGCAGAATAAGAGAACACATGAATGGGTCATATATAGTCAAAACCGAAACCAACAGAATGGTTGATTAGATAACTAAATAATAGTACAGAACAATTACAAGTGTTATTCGACATATACAAAGTTGAATATACAATCATTAAGCCCACCACTTCTTACAATTCCCAAACAACTGCAGAACAAAATGGGAATTGAACTCCCGGAGTGTTTGTACACCACTGAAGCAAACGAACAGGAAAATAACAAACTGAAACCAGATTTTGTTTCAATCTTTACTCAATACAAATAATCTTTTTTACAAATTAAAAGCAAGAACTCATATCCTAATGCTGTTCAATAAAAAAGTGTTCACATGATTTAGGTACTTGTAGCCTACCAAACACACCGAACCAATTCATGCCAAGGCGACTCAGAAAGTTATTATGTTAAGCATAACTTGTCACACCAGGTACATACATCACTTAAGGCGCCCATTGAACCCACAAAATATAAGAGAATGGGCTACATTAACCATCTCCTTAAAATGGGTATCAACCGGAAATCTCAACCATCTGATCGAAGACTTCATAATTAATGGTCAAATAAGAAGTCATTTATTTGGTGACAATAATCAACTTATACATTGAATGCAAGATGAAACTGGTTTTTCTTTTTTCTTTTTAACAACTAATCCACAATCACCCCCTTTAATTCATGCGGTACGCGAGTCCCTCTGATATGCTACTGACTGTATAAGTTATACTTAACACCTAGCCAAATTCCCTAAAAAAGACCCATCTCTACAACAATTTGAAACACGGAAAAAAAAAATCTTAATCAACTTAGATTGGATGATGAAAAATCCTTATTTGATGACAATAATCAACTTAGATTGAATGCGAGATGAAACTGGTTTTTTAAACAGCCAATCCACAATCACCCCCTTGTACTTGGTGGGGTGAGTGAGTCCCACCTACATGCTGCTGATGATGAATCCTCCCACACTCAGTCTACACGTACATCTACTTACCTACTCCTAACACATGTTTCACAGGATCATTAATCACGGCGAAGAACAGAACAACTGCAGCTTACATGTGTCATTCAGGCTATCAAAAGTCCAAACGAATGAACCGTGTTCTTATTTTCAGAAGATCAAAAGTAGCCTTAAACACAAAATCAAAATCAATTCCTTCTCCAATGAAAATCCATTTTTTCTTTTCCCGATCGACAATCAAAATCAATTCCTTATACAATGAAAATCCTTTTTTCTTCTCCCGATCGACAATCAAAATCAATTCCTTCTACAAAAGTCCAAACTTTTCTGTCAGATCAATCCATTCTGATGAACAAAACCACTGAAAATCAACAGAAAGCAATCTTCAAAAATCGAGATTGAAAAGAAAAAAAAAGAAGAAGCATCTTTTCATCACAGATCAGCTATTGAGGATCGGATCGGATCGGATCAAGCCAGATAATCACGATCAAAGATGGACAAACACAATAGAGAAATCTACAGGAGAAATGAAGAGTAGAATAATACATAGTGAGAAGAGGAGATTAGCATAGATTCCATGGAAATTGAAAAGATGGGAATCTTACCGACCAAGCTCCTTCGAAGAGAATCCCAAAGATGTAAAAGAAAAGCCAAATTGTACCCCAAACCTAGCTGGGGGTTTTGGTGGAGTATTTATAGGGAGAAGACGGCTTTTCAGGGCCGACAAGAGGCGAGGAAAACGTGAAATGGGATCGCACACAGGGACAGGGACAGGGTCAGGGTCAGGGTCAGGCCCATGTTCATGTTCTTACCTTAAACTTGCATGTGATCCACTAAGCTTGTTTTATTAACTCTAAAAAAAAAATTAAAAGTTTTTCAAGAGAAAAGAGTTCGATTCAAAATACGCCGGTCCACCACCACCACCACCACCATAAAAAATTTGACATAAATATATTGAAGTTGGTTATATGAATTCTGTTTTTCTGTTCTGATCTATTCCAATCTAATTAAAATAGGTCGAGAAAAATCAAATTAACCATATATTATCTTTTAAAATAATTTATTTAAATATATATATATATATATATATATACTTTCTGCACATTTTGAATGGAGGATTCAAAAATATTGGTAAAGGCTGGCCAGAAAACAAATGCAAAAAAGTTGGATATGTATTAATTTGGGCGTATAACTATTCTTTTGAATATAATATGCATGTATATGGGGATTTGAATGTGCCTCTAAGTCTTTTGGGGAATAGTATTTTGAATTACTTTTTTAATATAAAATTTCAAATTTAGCATGGTTGATCCATATTTAGATGCATGGTGTATATTTTGAAGTTTATTTTGTGAATAAGTATTATGAGATTTATTTTAAAATTCACATATTGAATGTGATATCATACTATTTTTTTTTCTTGAACCATAAAAATGTCTGTTATCACATAATAACAATAAAAGGAATTTTTATTTTTATTAAATATATAATATAGTTTCATTCGAGAAAGTCAAATATCATTCTTTATCTTTTAAAGGATTTCGAATAAAATCTTCTACATACATATATTATATTTCCTTTTGACACAGCGCGCACATTTTCAAGTTTAATAAAAATAATTAATCTTCTCTTAAAGGCATTGAGAGGAAGCTGAGAAAGTGCTTTTGTATATGGATAAGAGTCACTTAAAATTTTTGTCACATTAGATTATTTTAGCACGTGATGTAATAGTCTTAAAGATTAATGATCTTTTAACCATATAAAGTTTTTGAGATTCAATCCCATGATTAGGAAATGCTTGATCAGCATACAATTCGATATAGCATGAAGGGATAAGAGAATGAAAAAAGTTCGTAACTGGAGTTTATTGTTAAAATCTAACTTAAGATGAACTTGTAAAACAATTTTCTAGTAGAAGTTGGGTTCCCTTAGAATCGATTGCAAATATATATACATAGGGTAGGCCCCACTCCAACATGTGAAATTTGTCCTATTAGTTTCCTTCGTACAAGAGAGAGGAGCATTTATTTGGTGGGGTTAGACTTTTGAGTGAACAAGTTGAGGTGATAATGACAAGCCTCGTGATGCATGAGCATCTAGAATTCTTCAATTCTCAAGTCTAACATTCATGTTCATGGGTATTAATTGCATAAGAAAAACTCGCACAGAGAGATAACGCAGATGAAACAATAGAGATCACCTTGCTTTTAATTTCCACACTTGGAAAAAGTCATCTTTTGGGACATGCCACATGATTCAAATTTCTCACCCAACCATGTACACACGTCGAGTCCCTCACCAACACAATTATGGGTCAATTTCTAGTTACTCATGTGGAGGATATGCCTAACTTTTTTTTTTTCTAAAAAAGAGATGCTTAATCACTTACCAAATCACAGCACACATTGGGGAGAAGACCAACAACATACAAGTGTAAGGATTCGGAGAGTGAACACTGGTCAGTTGAGTGAGAAGGGAAACTGCATTGTCCTTGTATTCTCAACTTCCAACTTCCGTTGGAAACACAATTAACCATATTTGATGGAAGCATGAATGGATAATCACTTATAACTTCATTTACAAGAAAATATTGGCTTATCGTTTCCTATTAAAAAAAGAATTATTTAATGACCCCCTTAATAGTCATTACTTCTAATTCATTTTCAGCCCCATGGCAGAAAGGCAACACTTAGAACACCAAGTAAACAAGCAAGTCTTATATGATTAATATATAAATTTAACACTTCTCTTACTATTAATTTTTTTATGAGGGTATCCCCGTGGTATTTGACCTAACAGGACTAATCCGTCTGGCACACGCATGACCCCACAACACACGTGCACGTAAATCTGATGAACATTAATAATTGAAGGTCTTTTACATTAACATAGACCCAACTCAATTGGATCCAGGTAAGGGTCCTAAAGTTGAGCCCGAGCCGTTTAAAGCCTTTGTACTATTTGAATGAAAGACATTCACTTTGCTACAAGAAAAAGGAAAGGAAAAAAAAATCTAAAATGAGTCTTGCATTATTTTTTGTTTGCCATTGGTTGGGGGAGACTCTTTCAGTCAAAATTGTCTCTTGGATAGATGTTGGGGTCATAACCAGTTAATCCAAGTTGGGACAAGGATAACCACAGAACTTGCTTCACTTTGCATTTGAAAAGAATATGAATGATTTCAGGACCCTCCAAATGTCAATAGCTAATTATAACAGTATAATGAAGCAGTATAAATTTCCAACAGAGGTTAGTGTCCCTTTGGCAAAGGCAACAGCTTATGACACTGACTACATATTTTAATCACTTCATCAAGGGCACAGAAGCCCTTCTGGTTGGAGATTGTTCCAAGTTTATTTATGTAAGAAGAGTGTCTTTGGCAGATAAATGGATAAGATCATGTAAATCCTTTTCATTTCTCCACTCTTTTGATTTCCTGATCTAATTAAGCACTTCCTAAATATTGGTACAAATGAAATGGGGGAATTTTCACCAGTGAGTGGACCAGCTCCTGAGGCCCAAATCCAAAACTGATAGGGTAAATCAAAAGGTCTCATGATGATAAAGCGCTCTCCACTGTCTATTTTCTGAGATCTAATCCAACGGTGAGTAAAGGCTACTTGAGTATCAAATTAAGCACAGTGAGATTGTGAAGAGGAGTACCATATAATTGAGCTGGTTTTGGAAGCTTGTATAAGAGAATTTCTCATTTAAAAAAAGGATGTTAAGTTACTATGTTTAATTTCAGACATCTTCTCAAAAGTTGTTGACCTCTAGTAATACAAAAATTGCCCTCACTGGAATAGCATCTGGCATTAGTATTTATCATCATCTCCAGTAACCTTTTCTCCTCTAATCTGTAAGCAGAGTGCTACTTTCACATAAAAATGGATTCAATATTTGGTCACCAAACCACAGTTTTTTGGAGTTTATAGACAAACACATGCCATTACACGACATTCGATGGAGATTAATATTATTTCTTGCTATGATTTTAATAATACAGCTCCTAATTGCAACATGAAAACAATAATATATTTTACCCAAAAAAAATTATTATTATCATATCATGTTGAGGTTTACGTAACAACTAAGCACTGTCCTTTCCAACATGCAAAAGGGCATTCTTTAATAACAATTTTTTTTTTTAAGTGGGGTGAGATCCTTGATGTTTTGTGGTTTTCTGCACGACAAGATTCCAGAATCCAGAGAAAATGAAAGCCCAACAAATAGGAATTTTTCTCAAGTTGTGCTGCTGCTTGGGAGGGTATGAGCAAGTAATCATCCGGTAAAACTTGGTTCCATAAAAAAAACTACTCTTTAGTACCAATGCACTGGATAAACAACAAGATTACCAAGTAATCAACCTGTAAATCTTCCCGAACAAACTGCATAACCTGAAGGAGATGTACATGATGACACCGAACAATGGATGTGAATGAGAATTGATTCCTCTGGTCCAACTGCTGGTGGTAAGTATATAGCCTTGATTCATCTCATTTAGATCTTAAATTGATGGAACTCAGATAAATGGTAAAACAGAGAATCAATGCATTATTTGCTCGGATTTGAAAGCAGACAGTTCACAGGATGTTGAATGATCAGTTACAGTGCATGGGCATGAGGCCATAGGAACATGGTATAATGATGCCATAGAAATATAATAATAACATATATTATTCAGGAATATCATTATAATATATTACGCTAGAAGGTTTTCGAATCGATTTTGACCGGCAGTTATGTAACTACTCATGCAACTATCCACTCATTTTTCCATCAAACCACTCATGTTTTAGTTGCTCCTATGTAACTATACCACTTTTGCTCCAATTTCTTTATTTCTATTTTATCCAACTTATCCTATGGAAAGAGGTAATTTTTTTAATATGAGATTATTTATTTTACAATGCAGGGAGATACCGTGCAAAGCGGGAGTTATTGAGCTAGTATCATATTATAAAAGCAAAGGATACAAATTGCATCTCTCCTGACACCATATGTTATTTAAACAAGGTATGTCTAAAACAGAGGTTTAAAAAAGTCTCAAATAAATAAAAAAAAGCACTGTAATATCAAGTAAAATATGAGCCCCTGGATAATAGGACTATTAAATCAACGGTTTTTGCTGATCTCTATACCTTGGCTTGATGGTTTAAACATTTGGTTGAATCATTGGGCACGTTTAGCAATTTTCTCATAAAATAAAGATAAAGTAAAGAACTAAATCAAGACAGAATAAAATATAAGAAAATTATGGTGATCTTTTGTTTTTAGTGGATTCGTCAGGATTCTTTTTCATTTTTTGTGAAATTAAAATTTTTCTTGTCTTTTAGTAGTTTGAAAAGTTGAATTTTGACTTCTTTTTTTAGTAGGGAGAATTTTGAATTTGTGTATTTTTTATTTGACCCATGGGTCTTTACATGTCTGGAAAATGAATGCTTTACTTTGCCTTTTAGGTCATATGAGTTTGAGATGATTCGTTATCAAATGGGAATGTTTATTTATATGGATATTAATTACATAGGAATTTATTGTTGAATGGGCTTTTTTGTTCATAAGGAAGTAGAGACCCTTTTTTATTAGTGGAATTGGGATACTAGGAAATTAATTCATTGGTGGGATGAGCGTGTTTGTTCAGATGAATTTGAAATATATAGAAAGTAATTGTTTCAAAACGGGCATCTTTGTTTAAATAGAAATGAATCCATACATATATGAGAATTATTTACATTTATTAATATAATTATAAAAATTTAGTTTCATTTATTTACACACACAAATATATTTGTCATATACATAATGGATAAAGGGGATACACGTATAAGAGAGATGCTCCTATGAAAGATATCTTATCCCCATATCTCTCAAATAAGGTGAGAGATATCTCTCATAAGAGCATCTCCCCACATATAATATATATTATATATATTAATTCATTAACAAAAGGCAGGGCCGCTAATAATCTTTTAGATTGACTCAGACTCCTAGGACCCGTTTGACAAGTTTACTTTACTGGGTCCATTTGATTTCGAACTGACTCCAAACATTCATGTTTTTTGGTGCTCCTTGTTACATTGTTGATTGAATCAGCTTCAAGGGCCTCAATGAATCAGACAATCATTCACTGTTTTATATATATATATATATATAATAAATTTGTCCATATAAATGTTACTCTATGACAACTATTTTTGCTATATGACAAATTTGTTTGTCTCGTTTTTAATAAATGAAAATTTTAAGTTTTTTTTATTAAAACAGCCACAACAAACTGTAGAAAGGGTGTAATTGAAATACAAATCTACTGCAAAATTGAAGAGAGGGATTTCATGATGTGAGATCGGCAGTGATTTATAATAAACTCACTAGTCAAAAAACTACGTAGTGATATATAGCAGGGTTTCTAAAATCAAACTGGACAGGATGGATTCGACTCGAACTAGTTCTTTCATTAAAAAAGAGGACAAAACATGTAGTTCAACCGGTTGGATTTGGCTCCAAACATTTTTAAGTACTTTTATTATTCTTAACATAACAGTTGAGCAAAGTCAAACTGGATCGTGGAATCAGGTTGGATCAAACCATCCACTTCAATGGTTCATCTTAGGGGCGGTTTTTGATACATTCCAAGACACCACTATGCAAGATCCAAAATGGTGCTGCTGCCATGCTATGGGCATATGGGTGGGATGCATAAGATCACATAAAGGCAGACCCCAGTAGAGCTTTGTATATTTCTTTTTGTTAATGAAAAATTTATGGAGAATGAATCTAAGGGAAAGATGAAGCACCTCCTTTTCTTCTCAAGGATCATGAACTTCATAGCTACAACATGTGGTAATTGTTGGGCCCCAACTACAGCATAATATAAGCCAGGAAGCCCATATAATAGTTTCCAAAGGTAAATCAAGAGAAATCCAACCTTAGGCAATTTATGGCGCTAATCCAAGCCACACAAAACAAAATATCTAAATTACGTCAATAACGCCCTGACAAGTTTTGAAACACATTTCCTCAATCTCTAAAATAAAACTAAATTAAATGGTCTCAAATTTAAGGAAAATAAATGGAACACTGCATCTCATAGTTGGGCCTTCAAAGCGTTTGGACATGTGGATCTTGGGCTACTTATGGCCACAACTGCATCATTGGCCACTGGCAACATAGACCACTTCTGAACAATGTGATGATATTTTGCACTCTTTTGGATGAAAAATGGCTCATGTTATTGGCCACTGTAAAATAGGCACACATTTACATTTGATCAAAGAGAGAATAAGCTACCTCTCAACAATATAATCAAGTGCATGCATTTTGGATTATTTAAAACAAGTACAAAAACAGCTTCCAATAATAAAAGTACTGACATGGGTCGAACCCAATAGGCACCCAGTCCAAAGAACTTATTCCAGCAAAAAAAATGATGAGCTTTGAATCTATCCAGTGAGCCCACAGATTATAAAAATGATTTTCAATCAAATTTTGAAGTGCAAAAATTAGAACATCTGAGCATTCATTCTTCAGATGGCCTTGATCCCAATACTGAAATATCCTCAAATCGTTTCTGCATTACAACAGGAAACACTGTAAAATCAAGAATAGTGCATTTTCAATAAAGAAAATGAATTCTCATTTACAATAATAAAATAGAAGAATAAGGTTCAATAGAAGGGAGAGACTGAGCATCAATGCCACCAATAGAGATGGGTTTGATCCAGTGTGCAGTTTGGGGTGAATTGTGGAGCCCACATGCCCCACCTTTGGTCATGTCAAAACAATAGGTGAGACCCCTGATACCTTGTGAATTTTTGACACAAAAACTACATTGATTCAATGAGCAAAGCCATCAATCACAGCTGCAAAACAATGGTTATAAAGTGCCATTGACTGTCAATTTTGTGGTGTCACCCAACCGGAATTTTTGGGATACAAGCAAGCCCATCATCTATCCCTTGTAGTTAATCAGACCAAAGGGTGCCCAGATGGGACATGGTGTAGTACATATCAATCATGATTTCTGTGCAAATTTGAAGATTCCGCAGTACAAATCAATAGTCCTATTGAAAACTGCAGTTCTAGGCATTTGATTTAATGATTTATATGTCAAACAAAAGAAACCTTGGAATTCCATCCAAAATTGTCCTCTTTGTAGGCCCTTGAAAGTGAGTTTTATCATTTAATCAGTGTTGACTTTCAGGATACAAGCAAACCACCATCTTTCCACCTATTTAGTAGTTAACAAGACCAAAGGGTGGGAATATCTATACTACATATCGATAATGATTTCATCACAAATTTGAACATTTCACTTATAAAATTAATATCGATATTGTGAACTAGAACTACAGCTACACCAGCATTTGAATCGTATAAAATAAAAAGAAACACTCAGTATTCCCATGCAATATAAATTTTTAAGAAGAATGCTGATATCATCTGAAAAATGTGCCGTCATGGCATTTACGTGAAACGTCAGAGGCGCACTCAGGCTGCCTCTAATGTACAGGAATGGCTGCTCATGTGATGGCACAGCCCAGCGTAGACCAAACCCATCCAGAATTGGTACTGGTTAATGTCCTAGTGGATTCATGAGCAAAACCACGGACTTGACCCAAACCCATCCCGGTAACCAAAGGCTCAGCCGTTCAGGGTGACATTTCTCACCTGATTTATAAACAGGCCAGGTTCAGGTCGAGTCCATTCTTACTATTAAACTGACCAACCCAACTTGACTTGACTAATTGCACTATGACGGACTAAGCCAACCTGAACTGAACTTGGTAATTAAGGTTTTGGATTGACAATTTCTACTCAATTAATAAATGTGTCAAATTTAAGTCTATACATGTCAGACAGAAGCGTAACCAACCCAGAATCTGACCCAATCCCACACAATGGTACCCCTATTACACCTTGTCTGCATAAATTATATAATAATTAATAAAGGGAGAAAATGACATTATTATCAACATGAATTGCCTCCAAGAAATAGAAAGTGTTTTCCCACTTTTCATATACTACCAGCAAAAAGCCCATGAAATGCACAGGTTAAGTCTCATGTAAATTTAATAATCAATTAAGCTAATATTTAAATTAAGCATTGATTAATAAAAATTATATCAATTGACTCAATTGTAAACACATTTGTGTAATCATCAGAATTTAAACTCATATTAAATTATTAATTAAAAAGAAATCCATATATAGTGCTTCAACAATATGTAAATTCATATTTGTAAATTAATTTGTGATATTTCCAACTTAAGCTGCTTTTATATTTAGTTAAATGTATAATGTTTATATAAGTATAATTTTTTAAGTATATTTAATCAATTCACTTATAGACTCTATGCAATCTACTTGTATGAGAAAATGACGTTATAGACTATATGCAATCTACTTATATACCATACCTGCCTGAAAAATTGACAAATGTTATAAGGTCCAGGTTTAGGATGGATCCAGGTCTAGATTATGGAACCCAACAGTTAATCAGGTTGGGTCATGTTTGGGGGCTGCCAGACTGGACCCATGTATCAATACAACATATTTCTATAAATATTTTACGAGTTAGACAATCGTGGATCCAAACCAACTGGGTGAATAGGGTTACTAAAGTACTAGCTTCACCATACTCATTTTGTCATGTCTCAAATCATTGATTTCCATGTGTAATAGTTTGTTTTGTGCAATATCGCATAACTAAAAAAATTTGCGATATTGTATAACTAAAAAAAATCCCTCCCTCCCTCAACTTGGCCCTAGCATGCCTTATGGGAGACCATGCCATTACAAAGAAATTTCAGTTAGGATTAAAGTTATAACAGGGTGAATAGGGTTACTAAAGTACTAGCTTCAACATACCCATTTTGGTATGTCTCAAATCATTGATTTCCATGTGTAATAGTTTGTTTTGTGCAATATCGCATGACTAAAAAAATTTGTGATATTGTATGACTAAAAAAAATCCCTCCCTCCCTCAACTTGGCCCTAGCATGCCTTATGGCAGACCATGGCATTGTAGAGAAATTTCAGTTAGGATTAAAGTTATAACAGGGCAGGGCTTCAATTTTGCAACAAGGGGCATTTTGTTCTTCCAATTGCTTAAACTGGCTGGAGAAAACTTGTGTTAAAAAAAGACAGTGAAGGGAGTTCTATAATAGTTTCAGAGACAGGTTTTTGAAGCATTATAAAACTTAGGGTGTGTAGAATTGACACACACCTCAGGTTTTTAGAAAAATCCCTTCATTCAAATAATAGGCACAAGTGCACAACTGCTCCAGAGTCGTAGGCTAACCCAGCAGATGTACTGGGATAAAAGTGATAAACTTGACATGACATTGACAACAATTCAGTTAACACATGTTGCATTCTTCATCCATAGTCAAGACCACCGGATTGATTGTCAGATCAGCGAAACCAGGGCCCACATGTATGGAATACAGAACACAAGCTCTTTTGTTTTTTTACTTTTGCTCTATAAGGGAAATAGCACTAGAATAAAAATTGGCCCTTACAGACTTAACCCTGGACCTCTTCCAAAACAGAGGCATACCTAGGTATGTGAAGGGACTTCCAATTGCCTAATTGACTGAAGAACTCAGCCAAACAATTCTGGGTAGGATCCTCTTTTTGGACCAGGTTAATAATCAAGACCAAGTTTGCTCCATAGCCAAGGACACACGTACCCAATATACAAAAGTAGAGCTCATAAGAGGCAGCAGTGCAGGCAGTGCAGCAGGTAGCAAATTGAAGCCTCCAACCTGCATTTTGTAGTTCGGATAATGCTTAGTCAAGCACAGAGTTGAGTCCAGGTCCATTCAAATCTGCCAGGGTCTGGTCCGTGTCCAAGTATATAAAATTAATCGGTCCACATTAGGGTCTGCCATGGACCCGTATTACTGAACCGACCTGTTTACATCCACAAGTGTGCTTTATACTGCACCATCTGTTAGTTGGCCAACAAGCTCTACAGTTGTTGAGGTTCAAGACACAAATTTCTCCATCTCAGAGTAGCCTCTCTCCTAACTTTTTCATTATTATTATTACTATTATTAATTAGGGTCTGACATGGACCCGTACTGAACCGACCTGTTTACATCCACAAGTATCCTTTTATAGTGCACCATCTGTTAGTTTGGCCAACAAGCTATACATTTGTTGAGGTTCAAGACACTAATTTCTCCATCTCATAGTAGCCTCTCTCCTAACTTTCTCATTATTATTATTACTATTATTATTTTTACTTTATTTATTTATTTATTGTTGTTTGGTGAGATGACTCAAACTGAAACTCCATCTCAAGTACCCTACCATTCACCATTAGCAAGGAAAAAAAATCTCAGCGGCCCAAAAAGCGAGATTGGCTAAGCCTAAATCTACTCCATGAACGCATATTCAATAACATAATAGGAGAAAATAACAAAGGAAACTAGAAGAAACAAAACACTAACCTAACCAGTTCCAAAGAGAATCAAAATATAAGAGTGCAACTAAAAGCAAGGGCGCCCTCTGATCATGACATTCCAAATAACTCATACCAGAAAGTCAGAATTTAAAGAGTATAGTAGTTCAATTACTACATGCAAATATGAAAAGAAAACCTGCAAGAACTTAAGGGCATATTAGATACAAATATACACATGGAATTCTTCACAAGGTTCAAAAGGCCTTCCAGTTGAAGGTAGTCATACTCATGCATGTGAACAAAACATTCCTACAACATTTGACAAAAACTGATATTCTACAAAACCAGAAACTACATCTATCTATCATATGAGCACAATAACATAGGAACTATTTAAAAACATAAATGATAAGGTATTTTCAACATGCAGAAGGCAGAAGAGGCAATAAATGCATACCCCAACGTTATTGTACTCCCAAAGCTTATGAACTCCATAGTCCACAACCTGCCACCAAGAGACGATGGATGTATCAACTTAAAAACTTCTACAGATTCTTGTTCCATACATCCAGTAAGAAAAAAGAAAAAAACATGCCAATCAAAATAAATAATTAAAGCATGCAATGGACATGCTTTAGAGAATTTTCCTAGGAGATGCAAATTTCACTTCAATGATAAAAAAAATAAAAAATAAAAATTCTTTCACTAAAGACAGCTAAGAAGCCATTTAGCTAAATGCATGTTCAACTGCCTCCCCAGACATGATCTTCAATCATTTGTTATGTTGTTTACGATACGGAGCTTTTGGCAGTAAGTTTCCTTGTTGTTTAGGAATTTAATCTTTAGCAAGTACTAGTAGAGTCCTAGTGAGAAGGAATGACTCCTCCCTCTTTCCTATAAATATGTAATACCCCTTTGGAAGCAACACCTCTGATTATTGAATAGAAGACTTCCAGTTTTGGCTTTGATTTGCGTTTGCTTCCTTTGTTCGTGTGTTCTTGTGTGCTTCGAACCCATCTGGATTTGGCCAAATCCCATATGCGGCTTTGGTCCATTTGACCTTGGATCCCGGGGTGCATCACTTTGAAAGAAAAGAAAGAGAGGCTGTATTGAAAACAAGCAAATGCAAGTAATCTCTTGGGCTCTAGCATTGAATCTCTTTGGGGGGATTTCTGATAATACCTTCGATAGAAGCTAAATAAAGGTGATTGATAATAGTTTTGTTCCTCACTCCTCAGTGTAGTTCCACTCCATGGCTACTATCTCCATAAAGGGGGAAGCTCAATTTCAATGCATGAGCATTAGGGAATCCCGGTGCTTCTGGGATTGACGTTGCAATCCAAGACTCTAGAGAAAATGTTATGAGGACCATCTTTGGGCCAAGTGGATACAAGTCCATTAGCAAAGCTAAATTCCGTACCTTGTTGAATGGAGTTAGAAAGGCATGCAATTTGGCCTTGTTCTTGTTGGTGATAGAAGGCGATTTGGCTTGCACAGTTGAGGGGCCTAAGGAGAGGGGTTCCTGTCCTATGACAATAGCCCATGGTTGGATGAATCAAATGACATACTTGCTTCTAGGGAACTGTCTTTTCACATGTGAGGAAATTTCATTCAATTGCTTATTCTCTAGTTAAGGGTGGCGTCTCACATGTGGTTGGACAAATCAATTCTCAAAATAAGGGTTCTTGACTTCTTGTCCTATGAAGATAGTCCATGGTTGGACTAGTCGAATGTCATGCTTCTAGGTAAGTGTCATTTACACATGTGAGGGCGATTAATTCTGTTTCAGATTCTCTGGTTTAAGGGTGGTGTCTCATGCGTGTGGTTGATGTTCATTGTGTCATGTGTGATTGCCCTTTGCGCTTCATGTATTTGCTTCATAGTTTTCTTTTCCCCTCTTTCATTAATAAAATTACAGCAATCTTTCCACACAAGAGAGAGAGAGAGAGAGAGAGAGAGAGAGAGAGAGAGAGAGAGAGAGAGAGAGAGAGAGAACTCAAACAGGAAGACAAATACTCTGTAAGAGAATTCATCTAGTGTGCCCACCACCCAGTGTGACAATAACACATATCAGAAGCCACATTAATCAGGGAAGCATTTGTCCTAGGGAATTCTCTTCACCCTCGGTTTTCTCCACTTGTTGAGTAAAATCCCACCAACGTACAGAGAAAGCGCAGTTTTTTCCACTCAAACCTCTTGACACTCTCTCCACGTCTATTTTTCCCCAGTGAGTACCAAACAACAATGAAGTGAAAGGTGGGTTTTCTCCACCTCCACAGCCAAGTTTCTCTATGTGAAGAGGGAATCTCTATTTCCACATCCCCCACATCCAAACACCATCTTTGTCATCCAACAGGTATCTATCTACACACAGAGATAGTTAACACAAGAAGAACAAAACGCGATGAAATCTCTCGATCACCAACCATCTTTGTTACTCAATTCTTTTACACAATCTATATCATGAAATTGCAAAATCACAACAACTTAAAACAACAACAAAAACAAAATGGATTAGAACAAAAAGGAAAATATTTATATAAACCCAATAAAAATAATCAGTTATGAAATGCCATAAAACCCATCTAAAAGACCAGACTTTTCTTCATTCAAGCGAATGAAGATCATGAACAAGAACATGTTTGAAAGACAACAAGAGGCAATGATATAGATCGAAGCTGGAGAGAGAGAGAGAGAGAGAGGATACCCGCTCTCCGACAAAAGCGCCGGCGACGACGAAGGTGGCATAGACGGAGGTCCGGCGCATGAAGACCCTGTAGAGACCCTCGAGAAGGCCCCCACCGCTTCTGCGAGAGGCTACTGTCGATTCCATGGATTTCGAGAGATGGGAGGAGTTAGGGCGGGCTACCCAAAAGAACAAATACGCGAGCAGTGACGGACTACCGTAGTCCCTGATGCTATTGGATGCAGGAAGGTATATATAGATTGATGGGGCGGGTGTTATTACTGGTTATATTCTGCAACGAGGGATGGTGTTGGAACTTGGAACAGGTCAATGTAAGTGGGGGAATATTTGGGCCCACGTTTTACCGGAGGTTTGAAGTGGTGGGCCCAATCATATGCAAGGGACATGTGAGATTTGAAAGTTAAAAGAAAAAATTAAAGACATGACATTTTTTGCTTTCTTTCCTATTATTATTTTTTTTTTTCTAGAGAGGTGTTGGATTTTGGGAATCTGGATTTTGGGAATCATGAACTTTGATCAGGCCCATTCTTATTTGAGTTGATCCACTGAAGTATTAGTCTATGTCACCAGAGAATTGTGAGATAGATAGAGGAGAAAATTGGTTTGATTTTCATACAACCCATATGGGCCATAGTCCTGTCATTTGGTGCAAGACTTTTTCTATAAGAAAAATGGAAAAAATTAATTGTTCTTCATAGATATATTTCAATTTTTTAGTGGAAAGAGGGAAAGGGTAGGAATACAAACATCCTCTATACCATAAAATCCTCTCGCACAAAGAGACCTAACAATAACGACCTGGCTAAGCCACTTGAGTACTAGTGGGTGGCAAATGCTTACCCAGACCTGGCAACTCCATATTCCGAGATTCAGGCTCAATTTTGTTTCTATTTTTGGGTTCGGGTCAGGTTCAAATATCCATTATATTTTATTATCTTTCCAATATCAATTTATTTTCAATTGGGCCTTGGTCCTCGCAATTAGTCAAGCCCAATTCGACCTTTAGATAGGAATGAAATTGGACACCGAAAACCTAAGGTCCTAAAGTCCAAAAACAAAAAAAGAAAAAATAGTATAGTCCAACTCCATCCAATATATGCACCCATTTTTAAACCGACTTCAGCTTTGGACCTATGCCACAGCCATCCGTGTGCAGCACCCAGTGAGACCCACCGTATGACCATCCAACTGGACCAACCAATCCTCCACCTTACATTAACATATGAATGGACTAGACCACTGGATCAAGTATCAATGTAAAACCATTAAACTTATGGGCCACAATTTGAACATGAGGGAACTGGGCCTACAATTTGGACGCGTGGGAACATGCATTGCCAGAGCTCTTGTATTTCGACACCACACCTACCTTTGTTACCACATTCCATAATATAATTTTACCCGGTACATGTGTAGGAGGGTTTGTATGTGCCCCTAGGGATTAGTTCTCTATTGTCCAAAATCGAAAGTCCCTCGGGCTCAGGATCAAAAGGCTTCTGGGCTATGTTGGGCGGAAGATACCCTGGATTGTTAAAAAAACCTAGGTCTTAAAAATCCACATAATGGAGATTTTATAGCCCCATCATAGAAAGATCACACTGCAAGCATAAACTAAAAAGGATAAACTGTACACTTCGAAGACAGCTTGCAGACTAAAGGTTAACATTGAAGAATGAATTCAGCAATGGTTCACGTTCAAAAAAAGGGAAAATGATGGATGGCTGGCTAAAACTTCCAATTTGGGTCAATTTCTAACCCAGTTATATTTAGCCAGCCACAGCTTAACAATATGACAACAATCATTTTCTCTGAATATAATGTCCCTGTAAAGGCCCAAATTCTTAAAACAATAAAAATCATGAAGTCTACATAGAAATGAATGGTGTGAAAGAAGTTGCTTTTTCCATACTAATCATACTAGTGCATTGACAAAATTGGATCAGCTAAACCCATTTCGGCCTTGTCATTTTTGTATAGTGAAAGCTCTCTCCTAAAAATATTGCAATGATAAAATGGCAAGGTAGGAACGTTGTTTGCATCAAAAAAATATATATATTGTCCATCCCCATTTCCTTACAACACTACCTTTGGCTGAGATTTGGGTCTGTTCGCATCAAAAAGAAATATCAGTCTGTTCCCCATTTCCTCACAACACTGTCTTTGGCTGACATTTGGGCCTGCTCTGCTCTATTTGCGTTCTGATGGGAAAAGGGATAGGATGGAGAAACCTTTCCAGTAATGCGAGATGATATATATGTGAAACCATTTCTCGTCCCTCGCAAAACAAATAGCAATGAGTTGAAGATAACAGCAAGCATTATGTTGCCCTTGGCGATCAGAAGATACTGCAGAGGAACGGGTAGATAATTCAATGGAAAGACATGAAAGCAAAGGGGAGTTTCAATTTCGTGGGAAAGGGCTCGCTTACCGCAAGAACGATACCCAGAACGGCGAGACTTGCTTGTTGTGCCTCCTGCCAAAAATGGTCACCATTAGAGCCACCGAACCATCTTCCGCCTCCAAACCATCCTCCACCACCAGCATTGCCCCCACCACCTGCTTCTTCCCTCTTCTGGATTTCTTTGTTCCATTTCTCAAACTCTATTTTCTTTCCACCTAGAGCATTTTCTAATGCCTTTTTAGCTTGTTCCTGGAAGATGAGATGATGAGAAAAATAGACCCAATGACAGGTTACTCTTGACCAAAAACCAAAGAAATAGACACCAGTTTTTTTGGTTCACTGGTACATCAAAATTTTACTGAGAAACATTATTAGCATATCCTTTCTCCCCCACTTCAAGAAATGGGCGAATTTGATATGATAGCAACTTATGGTAGCTCTCTCCGGTTTTCAACAAACATAAGTAATTTGCAAACCACAAGCCAACTGATCATATTCCAAATACACATCCTTCCATCCATCCCATTGGAAACACATACCTAGTTATAAAATAGCTAGATGCAAAATATTAACTTTTTCGGTACAAGCATGATACACAAATCAAGCATCCTAATATGTAAAGCAAGTTTGCAACAACAGTAGCCAAATAGTTTCATCAATATTAGCATCAATACAATGACAAATAAGAATATGATACAATCACGTAAAAAACATTATTGATATATATTAATACATCATAAATGACGTGTTTAAATAGCTTAATATGTTTAAGATATCGATGTTATTAAGAAAATCAAATGAGGAGCAACATTTTTTCACATTTTTAAACAAAAAAGAGATAAAATTCAAATCACTAATATTACTGTTGAAGTTAAAAAAGAAGTGTTTATCAAGAAAAAAAAAGAAGAAGAAGAAGAATGTAGGAAGAAACCCCATACATATTTTGTTTTTGTGTTTTTAAAAAATAAATAAAATTTAAATTCAAGTCACTAATGTTACTATTGATGTAAAAAAAAGAGGGTGTTTATCAAGTTAAAAAAAGAAGAATGTAGGAAGAAACCCATACGTACAGTCGAACATCCAATCACATGCTTATTCCCTATTTATCTTTAAGATCTCTGTGACCCAAAATCCCATAAATTTTTAAGAGGTTTTGCTCATCACTAGAGAACCTCTTTTAAAAATAGATATACTAATTAAAAAAAAAAAGAGGTAAAAAGTTATTAACATCAGCCATTTGACTATAGCTATTCTCACCGAGGCAAACCGCTTGAATCGTAAGATTCAATAAAAGCACGTCTCAAATCATTAGATTCACTTATAAATGGGATTCATTGTATAGATATGAATCTCTTTCCTTAGGATTCGATAGGAATTGTATGATTTGGGATACGGATTTAAGGATTTTAACAACAATAAACAAACATGACTCAAACCCACAACCTGATGGTTGAAACAAGAAGCACCTTCTACCTATGTGGCTCCTTTTATGGCAATTATTCACCTTTTACCATTCTTTCTTCACATAAATTATTTTATTTATATCTCGTTTCATTAATAGTTTATTATTAAATGTTCTGAATCCTTTTCTTTTGTACTATAATTATTTTCATTCTAAAAGTTTACAATATTTCAATTTCCTCTTTTTTTTTATATTTTTGACCTTTTTCCACTTTCTCAACAAATTTGATATTTTTAATTGTTTAGAGTTTTTTTAAATACTTTCTGAAGACAAAACAAATAAAAAAATAGTGAAACCCTATTATTTTTTACTCTAATCAAAATTAATATGTAATATTTCATGCTTAGTTTATATAGTACATGTGCATTGGAAGGTATCGCTAGTTAAAACTACAAAGCAAAACATTTTTTTTACTCAAGATGTATTCAATGAGTCCACCCTCGGCAAACAGGCCTAGGTAATCTTCAAAATTTTCATCATAATTGGCAATCATCACAATGGCAAGTGTGCACAAAGTGGGTCCTTACTTTACGGTCCCTATGATGGTCCATTTTGGATGCTTCATTTGTTATGTCCTGTTTCAGTGGTACACCTTCCTTCACTGTGTCCTTATTTTATGATCCCTATGATGGTCCCTTTTGGATGCCTCGTCTGTTATAACCTGTTTCAGTGGTCCACCTTCCCTCACTGTGTGTCATTCTTCATCATGTGCTGCCCACAAGCTTGGAAAGAGGAGGGTTGAATCAACCTCACGATCAACTAATGAAAATTTGCTAGACCTCAATATAAGGTCTACTTCCAGAAAAAGTCGAACTCGTAAAAAAACCCATTTAGATGGGATAAGGTTATATTTATCATGATAAAGATCGCTGTAATAATTACTCAAGAGAGGTTTCAACACATTTCTAATCCACTTAATCTACTAAGATGAGTTCTCTAAATAAAATAGAGATATAATTTTTGACAAACATCATCAAAAATGGGAAAAAATATTACTTTCCGTACAAACTATGTTAATGTCACGAGTTTAAGTCTACCGATGAAAAAAAAAAGAAAAGAAAAGAACGAAAGATAGATAACTAGATTCCAAACAAAGATCCCAGTAGGTTGGAGAAGCATGCGAAAGCACCAGATTTGATATGATGTCCCACAACAGATGTAAAGATCTGTCTACTAACAAGATGGGAGTAAACACGGACAGGGTAGCCCAAGAGATGTCTACATGGCATCAACACCATTTTTTTCTCTCACTTCGCACGATCCAAGGGCGCAGTGGATGGACACCTTAACTTCAAACATTGATAGCAGAGAATCCAGATTTCAAACAATCACTCTCAAATAAGTTTCCCCTCTCCGAAGAGTGTCTAATCATGCAAGGATGGATTTCATATCCACTTCCCCTTCTAATATAATATTTCTGAATTGTGACAAATAGTTTCCAAATAGGTGAAGGGAAGAATATTACTTTAATGGAACCCAATAAGAGAAAGATTATGAAGGGAAGGTGGTTCACATAAGGAAATTAGTAAAAAGAGTTAAAGAGTAGAGGGATGTCCCATTAGTGGGCGGCCATTCAACGTGGCAAGTGAGGCCCACTAAGTCCAACGTCGTCATCTTAGCCTTGTCCTCCCATCCGTGAGGGGTCAAGGTCAGCTTAGTAAGTTCTGCTACAAAAATCTAATAAAAGCTAATTCCACATTTTCTATCTTCCTAACTTTTTGGTAAATGAAAGCGAGTGTCTCTCGTACAACCAGATCTATAACTCCAAGCCCAAGTGGATACTCCAAATTGGGGCGCCATATGTATGACCAGAAAATAAAACTGATAAGTGGCTGTAAAATGGAGACTTTTCACTAAATGTAATCTCCCTAAATTCAAAAGAGAATCCTAGATGGTTAAGATCATCCAAGTGGTGCAATTTTTAGGCTATTATGCTCTAACCAGAAACCAAACCTTGTTTCTGACAGTAAGGATGTGTGCGCCAACTGTGCGATTGATGGGAACTAATTTTTCCAGATTTTATGGTGGCTTACTTGGTGACATATTATTGGCCGGCAGAAGTCTATCAGAAATGCAGATCAGCGGAAGGAGAGTGTATGAGTAAACCAATGCATAAAGGCATTCTTCTCAATTTAGGGTGGGTGCACTTCGGCATACCCCGAAATGATACGGTTTTGAATAAGAAACCAACTTCTTGGTTCAAGCAAATACTGTTCCCTTTGTGATCTGTCTTCCTCCAAATCATTATGCACACCGATGGTTGTTGTGAAAACATTCTAAAGTTTCAGTTTCAGACCGATAAGTCACTGAACCATTACGCATCAGTCATGCCCAGACCCCTATGCATCAAGCAATGTGAGTCAGTTCCAACCGAGTTCTAAAACCCACATAATCTTCTGAATTACATTCTTCACCGAAGGACAAACGATTAAAAAAAAAAAAAAAAAGAGAAACGGATTATCAATCCAATCTCCAAAATATCAAGGACTAATTGCACAAAACCCTGGGTTTCTGGATTTCAAGAAACACCCAAAGACCATTTCAGAGAACCAATCAACAACAAGAGGAAATTACGAAAGGCATGAAATCAGACTCTCTGACTAATCAACATCATAAACACCTAAAATGATTCAGTCGGTCAACTGATTCAACCATATTTCAGCAACTTTTCATCAACTAGAGCAAGAAACAACAAAAAAAAAAAAATCATATCTTTTTCAGATTTTCAACACAGATAGAGAGAAAGAGGGAGATTCTTGCCTGCTTGCGATTATCTGAGAAAAGGCAAGAGAATCTGCCAGAAGAACCGAATTTCCGGTGCAAGATGGTCCATCTAGGGTTTGAATCGTTGCGAAGGGGTCGAATGAGCGGGGTTGGGCGTAGGTTAAGAACCTGTGCCATCGGCTCTTTGTTTTTTCTTTCTCCGCGCTTTTACTGTCTATACTGCGTGAAAATCTACGGTTTTGAAACATACATATACATCAGAAGACACTGTAACGGCCAACATCGAAACGTTTTCTTATCTGGCCGATATATCGGGGGTTATGACTTGGATTTCGGTTGATTACTAATTTTTATAATGGTAGCACCTCTACTGGGCGCCCGTGCTCCCACCTCGCCGTAGGATTGGGGATCGAAAGATCTTCCCAACACGGCCCATATATAGTGACGGAGGCTCTCATAATCACCGGCCCCAATTGATACATGGTCAAAAAAATTTCATTGTTCAAAATGAATGCACATTCGATCCAACAGTCCAGTTAATTCGGATGAATGTAAAACACCAGAATGAGAGGTCCCCGGTGTTATGGTCCACTTAGACGGATCATAATACGGGACCCACCACGTGTTTTAGAGCACTCCCATGCTCATTATTTTAAAATTATTATTATTTTACATTGGAGACTCAAATCATACACTCGTGTCTCAGCCAGTTGATCTACAGGTTAGGAACAATTAGCTACCACTTAACAGCAATAAGGTCATGCTGATTTGTAGCTCTTATAAAGCTTCTTCTCCTTGGAGGCCCGTTTGGATCTTCACAAATACAGTGTTGTCTAGGGATGTCAAACGTGCCATGTTGTGCCATGTTGGCACGGCAGCTCAATCACGTCTGGCTGGGGGTCCGGCCAAGCTCGGCCCGCTGGCATGACATGGCACGGCACTGGCTGTGCCTAAGTCGTGTAGTGCCTTCATGCCTACCGTGCTATGGGTTTCATGTAGTTCTTCCCTTTTAAGCGGGAAAAAAAAAAAAAAAAAAACCAATGGTCTTACACCCTTTTGGGTAGAAAAAATAAAGGCCTTATATTAAAAAAATTAAAAGGTACACAAAGTGATTGTATCAAATTCGACCTACTCCTACTTCATTGAGAAGAGAATCATTTGGATCTTTTCAATTTGGAGATTTTTCAATTGGATTATTTTCAAAACTTTTACAACTTTTTTTCATATTAAAAACATAAGGACTATATTTTTTGTATTTACATTAAAAATATCAAATATCCTGTGTTGTGTTGTTCCATGCCGCTTGGTGGGCTGTGCCGTGCCATGCCTTGCCTAATCATGCCTAGCACAGCGGCCCAACACGGCCCATCCCTAGCAGACCGGGCCATGCCCATTAACTGCTGTGCTGGGCGGTGCCTGCCTGGCCCACTTGACATCTCTGAGTGTTGGTAGCTCATTTTATATATAAATAAGAGTTTATGGGTATGTTTTTTTAAAGAAGTGAAGGTGAAGGACATAAGATATAAATGTAGATGAGACCTTGACTTTCTTCATATTTTAATTACAGTGTAAGGCTTGGTATTTATTTACCATCTCCCTTAATTGTTTTTTCATTAAATGAAGATAATTTGATGGCCATTTAGGTGCCTCCACCATTTCTTCCTCCATTTTTAACCACTTCCAGAAAAAACAAACACAAGACCCCAAGCGACCTCTCTTAATTCTTTGCCATAACCAGTTAATTCTTTGCCATAACCAGTCCTAGACAGCACTCCTGACATTGAATCACCGTGTCAAAATGTGATGATTCGAATAGGATCATCATTTGTTTGTAGGGTATATCATTTGTTTGTAGGGTATAAGTAAAAATGAAGTAAAATAGATTATTAAATTTAAAAAAAAAAATTGGATGGAATTGGTTGTGGAAGTATAAAATGACAAAAAATGCACTTTCACATATACCATATGACAAAAAAGGTAATTCCATTTTTATTTTATTTTACTCCACACAACAGGCAAACAAGCTCACGTTTGATACACAGACTACGTGGTTAAGAAAAATCAGTATCTATAAATAGATCTGCAAAATTATGGATTTTCAAATCACACGGGAGGAGATCGAACTTGAAAATCATCAAAATGAAGATTTCCACATACCCAAATTCTTGAGGATTTACAACTACAAATAGATTTTCCAAATTCCCAAGAAAAGCTGATGAGAAATCCCAAGATATGGTTGCCCAACCTAATTCTACCTAGCAAGATGAGGTGAGGATAGGAAAAGGATCCCCTGTTTGGATCAAACAGTAGGGGTGTAACGGTTCGGTTAACCGGTTAATTTGAAAAAACCGTTAACCGAACCGTAACCACGGTTTTCTGTTTTTAAAAACCGTAATCATAACCGTATCCACAAAAACCGTGAAAAATCGTAACTGCGGTTAACCGTATTAAACGGTTCGGTTACGGTTAATAACCATGGAATGCCTTCCTCACATAAAGGGATAAATGTGAATGATTGAAGGTAAAATGACACATAATGAACAATTAAATAAGGTAAGAAATATTTCATTCAACTCCCTTATTTTTTCTTTTATTTGTAAACGATACGGTTCGGTTAATAACTGTGAATTATTACGGAAAACCGTAACCGAACCGAACCTTGCAGTTTTTTTATTTCATTAATCGTAACTGTAACTGAACCATGAAATGAGATTATTAACCGCAGTTCGATTCGGTTTGGTTAGACGGTTTTTTTTTTACACCACTATCAAACAAGGTCAATCAGAGGAAGGCACATGGGGGAATTTTTATTTATTTATTTATTTATTGGAGGAGATGAGATCTCATTGAGTTGACATCTCTCCCCACTTGTAACACCCCCTGAGTGATCCAAACAGGAGATCCTCTTCCGGTGAGGATAATGTTGATAGGTTTCGATTGCCAAATCACGGACCCCCATTTACAAAATTATAAGGCCCCAAGGAGTGGCTAGGGCACCAGGTTCAAGACCAAGTAGGATCGACCCGAAGTTAGAATAGATGGATAGTTTCATTAAAGCATTACTTTATTTCCCCACTTGTCTGCAAGGAAAATGTCTTACACCAAACAAGAATATAGTGTAATGCACGGAAAATTAGGACAATTTTCCTCCCCCCTTGCACACTCCTCTTGTTGCACAAAGGTAAAGAAAGATATAAGTTCAGAGAGGCTTACAATACATAAAACCAAATTGGTTCATGCCAAAGATCACCCACACGCTCATTTACAGCTGAAGTACTTCAAACTGTAGCATCCATCACCTTAAATTTGTCAGTGAAAGATTAGAGTGATAATATACTTGTGTAATAGAGCCCATCCGAGGTATGATCAATCCATGAGGTCTTGTGGTTGCCACGACCTTGGGTTGTGACCTGTGAGTTGTCACAGTGGGCACCATTCAATTTGGTACAGGTTGCACTGCAAAAGCACACAGTTCTAATGTGCCTGAGCATAGCAAAAACAATCACTTGAGAGAATCAAGCCAGCCATTTGGTGGCCATAAATGTCTGTATTTCAACCATGATTATGGTCAACCTGACAAAGGCCCCAGATTTTTATCTGAGTAGCAGATTCCTAGATGCATATTAAAGAAGTGAACTACTATAAAAAAATCAGCAGCAGCCTGGTTGCACCCCAATGTCAGATGCCCCACCCATAGACGTGGAAACTAATCACATTATATTTTGATACTCCAGGGGTTAGTTTGCAGTTTTACCACCAAAACTGGATCAGATTTGTCCAAATGCTGTAGTGAAAATTTGGACCGGAAACAGTCTCGCTCTCCCGCATTTATTTTTCTTTAACTATTCAGATGCAAACCCAGTCAAAATAATCAGCCAATGCAGTAAGTAAAGGCAGAGCATGAGAATTGTATGAAATTCATGATATTTCAGTAAATAAATGCAAAAAAGTCGATGGAACCTCCTGTGTAACAGATGAAAACACCACATTGTCAACATTAAGTTGTAGTACACAGTAAACTAATACTGAGGTGGGAAGTTCATCAAACAAAAAACACAAAAACCTCAAAACGATAATCAGAGAATCCTCCAATAATGCTAAAAAATATGCCTCAAATTAGCAAGTACTGTTGGATACAGCAAATGGGAACTCAAAAGATGCGGTTTGGTTTTCCCATTGAACTCTTCAGATACAAGCACCTCACCTGTTTCAGATCCAACAGGAAACAAATAAATTATGTGTTAAAAAAGGGTCATCATCACAAGATATTTCATGTACAGGTGCAAAGATTCGATGGAATTTGGGATGCAAAATAAAAAACTTTCAATTTTTTTTTTTGGCGCATGAGCTAACATTGCCACAAGTGGAGTCCATCTTCCATTAATAGGCACCATTTTTCTGGTGGATCCCATCGTGAAATGGACCATATCCCACCAATCCCCATAATCATATGAACATATCCATCGGAAGAAAAAGAGAACCAAAAAAGCACAATAGCGTCCCAGTCGTTCAGTTTTTAAAACAGCGTTGTTAGTCTTACTACTTAGTAAATTTTCAACTTAGGATATTAGAAAACAAAATTCAACTTCGTGATTGAAGAAAGAGCAGAAATTGCCAAGAGGCTGAACTCACATTTTGCCAATTCTTCTTCAGCAATGATACCAGAAAGTTGACGCTGAGCTGAACATTTTGAAATATTTGCTTCTCTTCCATGCCACAATTGCCCACAGCAACTCCCATGCATAAAACCTTCTTCAGTTGGAATTTCACCATTGCTTTTGTCTCATTAACCTTTGACTCTAGCGATTCTTGATGAGACACCAGTGTAGGGAACTTTCCTGCATTGCCAGGTAATAGTGATTTGGAGTTGGAAAGGGTAATCCAATTTACTAGGACTGAAGCACTGAGTTTCTAAGTAAATATAAATCCGTAAAGCTAGAAAAGGGGTTGTTGCCCTCTCTCAATATGAATAAAGGCACAGAAAACAAAAGAACATAATAACAAATTAATAGCAGTAGATAAAAAATGCTTGCCTGCTTTGTTGAGACCGGGACCAAGAAGCCGAGGGATCTGCTTGATGATGGCTTCCGATGCTAGGAAGGCATGGTATTTTTTTGCAAGCTTCTTAACAAGTTTCTTATTTTTGTTCATCTTCTTCAGTCCCTCAACATCCATATACTCCAGCCCCATCTTCTCAGCCTGTGATTAAATATCACACCACAGAAACATAACAAAAGGCATCAAAATAGTTACCTGGATTAAGAATAACAATTGTCCAAAATGTCCCTCACCACTGTCAAAGTTGTTAAAAAAGCATCCAAGTGTAAACCATTTATAGTCATTTTCAAATTCAATGAATATTTTAATATAATTGGACAGTGGAAAATCCAAACATGGTATAAATATAGCAAATTCCGTATTGACATCCACCAAATCAAGCAACACCGGAAACATCTAGTATTGCAGTATTTGGTAGAAGTAGGTAAAGCAATGATAAAACGTACCCAAATTTTCTGGCATTAGCAAGTACTTTTCTCATATTACAGAAATGGCAATATATGGACATGAGTGCATCAATACATCTGCATTGTTGATGATAACTAAACTGTATATCATGACATTCTCTGGGATAAGTCTGAAAATTAAAATACCTCTTCAACATGCTGAGCATCACCAAGCATGCAGACTTTCATTTTAGGACGAGGTATATGTGGTAACTTCACAGAACCACTAAAACGCTTGTCCTTCTGTGGATCATAGTTTTTCAGACCAATCTGCAGCTCGATGGTCTCCGTAAAGTTGCGCTTTTTCTCTTTGGCATCAGCAACAACTATAGAGATGGCCTCCCTCAACACATCACTCTGGAGCTTACTATTAAAGAAAAAGAAAAGAGGAAAAAAAGGCTACAATATAAGCAAAGGCCATCATACAATACCAATAACAATTTTTTATATTGTCCCACTCTGATAAACAGAAAGGCACTTAAATATTGCATGTCTAAAATTGGTGGTAAAAGTATCAAACCACTGGAACGATTGTGACATTTAATAGAGACTAGTAATGGGAAATGCTGCACTAAATTAAAAGTGATTTCAGGCAGGATTTGATATGAGTCAATGATATGATGACAAGGTACTTATTGTTCAATCCATGGGTACATGGATTCCACCATGCAAATGGCTACACAGATAGTTTTAATACATTTTATTAGCATGTGTATGCCAAAAATTGTATCACAAAAGATCATTTAGGCATTCCCCGTACATGCTATTACAGTCCAGTTACATTCTTCATAAACAGTAAATAACTTGTTTCAAGCATGTGGGTTGCCCATTTTATTTGGGCAACTTTAGGTAGAGGTTTAATGGAGCTTCAAATGCTTTCAGTTGTAAATATTATTATTAGTCCCTATCATAAATTACAGAAGTTCTAAAAATCCAAACAAATCAGATGTTCTTTTATTTGTTAATTTATTCTTATAAATGCTTGCCGGATGCACAAAAATGAAGTTTCTATCAATCACTGGCCAAACCTTTTCTGACCAAACATCAATCAAAACCATTTTTCTGCTCTCACCAACGGTTTGACAGACACGATCAAATGGTAAGACTGTTGAATGGGTGCCTTCTTTCCTCCTTTGTTGCATCAAATATGGTTGAGAGAAAGAGAGACAGAGGGATGGTCTTGATTCACAAATTCCCCCACTCAGCATACAATGAATACTGAGGGTTCCACCGGTTATCTCTCTACAAGACACCAGAAAATATGACATACAAACTTCATGATGTTCCCCGAATGCACACAAAGTGCCTCTGTTCCATTCACAAGGAATTCATGTGTGGGGTTCAGAATGCTCATTTGGCAATATATCAAGTAGTTCAGGATGCAGTAACAATGCCATCAGCTTGTCTCCTATTTTTTTGATTGCCAACCATACCATTAGATTGACTCTACAAATGGAAGTTCTATGATTTTTCAACAAAATAAGCAGCTGTGGTAATCCACTTCCAATGGGGTTTGGATTGTTAAGAACCTAAGATCAACCCATCACTTCCAATTCAAATTTATTTCTCATCTACATGGTGACCCACCAGATCCATGGCCACAGAAAAGTGATTCAAAGTTCCATCTTTCATCCAAAATACGCATCTCTATATATCAAATCTCCTACCACTACGCTTTGATTCTACATCATGACAATGAACATAGCAAAATCCAAGTTCTACGGGCGTGTGAGATCTGAAATACCTCATGACTGGAAACTTCTCCCTTCTGCGATTCCTCTGGTTATGACTTCACTCTCTTCAAAACAAACAAATCAAACATCAATAAAAGAAAACGATAACAGATTCAGATCAATATTTCCGGAAAATGAAGAAAGATTAGGTATTGTAGTATAAGTGATTAGAGCATAAACAACGACGAAACTAGGGTTCAGATCGAGCGAAGGAATTCAAATCGTCAAAAGGAAATGAAGGGAAGGAGGAACTTACCAGATGAAAGAGGAACAAGAAGAGAGACGGCTGTGAAGAAACAAATAGCAGACTCTTCAAGACCATGTATAAACCCTAGAACGGGTTTATCTAAAATGCGCCCGGAGCGGAGCGTGTGGTGTTTAACACGTGGGAACATTCGTGTGACAGTCCATTGCATGCATGTGCGGCCCGTATTTGATTGGTCCGTATTCTTTGGCCGAGCCGGGTTGAGGCATATTCAGGCCTAGCCCGACTTTATAAAACAAACAGGACTCAACACGACACTGCAAGGGCAATAAGTATCAGGCCCGAGCCTGGCCATTTAGTCAACTGGGTCGGGCCAAGTTAGGCTTTTGATCCCTTATGTGGACTTCCTACAATTGTTTGGATAATTAGTCTCTAAATTGCAGGCACTCTTTGATTGGGATAGGCTTTAGACTTTCCATCACTTAATCCAAATCTAACTAAATTCTCAAAAATTCCAATTTTCTGAATGCTAATTTGCCTTTGACCATTATAAAATTCTCCTTTGAAGAGTGATATTTGAAATTCTTCAAATACTTCATACTAAACAAATGCTTGCCACAAAACAGGCCCCTACAGTGCGTCCAACTCCTTGTATCTTTTTGTGGTGAAGTGGAAAAAAAAGAAGAGGAAAAGCTCATTGCGGGCAATTAATCTAGCCCTTTAAAAACATCCTACCCCACAAAAGCCCACAAAGCTAGGGTTTATCTTTTAGTCATAAAGCACAATGGTAGGATAGGGCCCAAATTTAAAAAGCCTGCAACTTTGAAGATCAAACTAGGGCTTGACTCAGCCCAGCATGGCCCATTATCTATTAAAACCTAAAAATAAATAATATGTATTTATTCCTTAAATATTGAGCCATGATTTTTTAATTAATCCATTGATACCCTTAACATTAATAAACCATTTTCCTGTTCACCTTTCCAGAACGCTACCACTCTCAATGAAGACTGAAATCAAACCATTAATAAGGAGAAGAAGATTGAATGTAATGGTTGAAAGAATGGTAGATAGAGGTACAGTAAGGAAGTTATGATTGTCTGTCGTGGTGCCAGAAAATGTGATTGTATGCTATCCACTCCATTTGTCACAGAACAGCAGAGGAGAAGACCACACTTACCTTTCTCTATTCCATTAATTCTGTAAGTGCCTAAAAATTACGGACTTAGCTAATGGAGGATCAAGCTCCTGATTTGAGGGTTTGGGAAAGACGAAGGGAAAGGATCGGGCCTCCAATGACCTGAAAGGAAGAAGATGACAGTCAGAGACCCTGGCTATGGGCAGCCGAAGGCCCTCCGACGCTCAAGTCAGTGTGGGAACTGAAAGAAAATGGAGAAAGAGAGTTCTGGGAGGGGAGGATTATGCGTACCTCGCATGGTTTTCCTTCATGCAATATATATAGACGTGAGAGTCATCATGGCACTGTCCACATGAATGGATGGCAGTCACATCAGCGTGTATTCGTACCTCCTGAGTAGGGGTAGGTAAAAAGGGAATGTCCCATCGGACCAGCACCCCTTGCCTATGGACATGACTTTAGATAAGGCGTGCTCCTTATCTAGGTCCGGCGCCCACTCTGTTGTCAGTTTGCTGATCCCGTCATGGCAGCGCATTTATGGCCACATTAATGGCTGAGTGACAGGGGCTGAGATCCGAAAAGAGGCTGAGGCCGAGGTCGGGACTCGTGACGTAGCCACCAAGACTCGCCCTACGATTCTTCCGAGATGACGTTGTGGCCGACCTTGAGCGGTGCCGAGACCAATGGTAACCGAGACTGGAGGGTGACCCCACCTAAATCCTTGAGCACCGAATGACCCCACAAAAATTCCATACAACTACAAGATCAAGATATACAAGATAGTTAAAAGAGACCAACTTTCTCTCAGTGGAGGCTCCATCTCTTTGGAAGGTTTGTCTTATATATGTATAGAGTTACCGTCCTCTAGTTGTGTGGACTTGGTGTAATGCCCTTATCGCAAGCATATCTCAGACTACATAACTGGTGGACCCAACTTCTTGGATGAATCTTAGACCAAAAGAAAAAAAAATAAAAATAGCATTAGGAGAAAAATTACAGTGTATGTGATTTTAAAAATTGGTATGACACTTTTAAATAATCTCAAAGGGTAACTCACTTGGCCTAGTTACACAATTTGTACCACGAACTTATAGGTTTGAAACTACACTACCACATTGAGACTACAGGGGAGCTTATTCAGCTTCCCTTTGGGCCATAGCAAAAAAAAAAAAAAAAAGTTTCAAATGATCTTATGGGATTTTTTTTTTTAGTTCTTTGTGATGAGTTATATAAAACATCTATATCATTTTATGTGGTTATGTGAACGAGAAGGCGTGAGATGAGGTTATAAAAT
Source organism: Cinnamomum chago (assembly GCA_038049695.1). Taxonomy (NCBI): domain Eukaryota; kingdom Viridiplantae; phylum Streptophyta; class Magnoliopsida; order Laurales; family Lauraceae; genus Cinnamomum; species Cinnamomum chago. Next base: position 13,471,774 of record CP142454.1, read on the forward strand.
CCTTTTATGTGGTTATAAAATCTCTCTTAACATTTTCTCATGCCAACGTTGATCAAAATTAAGGTTTAATGCTTGGTGAGCCACCCCATAAACCATCATCGTGCCCTAAGTTGCTAAGTATGCATTGCCTTTTTGCCTTGAAATTGAATGGGTAACACGACAAATGACTGTGATTAATGAACTAAGTACATAGTAAGGCCATAAATATAGATTGCTATTGTGAATAATAGTTGAATAAATGTCAATCTGGCCTTATGGAAGTGACGGGATTAGATTGATCATAGGTCTCCAAGTGAAAGAAAAAAAAAGAAAAGTGGGTGCTCACTAGATGATATCCGTAACATAGACATTAAATAGAGAAACTTGCAAGCAAGGTCTAATGTCTAATTTAACACACATTCTAAATAATTTATTTGGACAAAGGGTATAATGTTTAAGTATAGGATTGAATTTTAAATTACACCAGTCATGTTAAAAGAGAGTTAGCATTGAGTTTGAAGTAAGCGGTGGTGTAGAAAAATATTATATATAGTATATATTTTTATAAAGAATCACTTCTGTCATTTTTTGCCCTTGCGGGTAAGATAAGGGCTAAGTATTGCAGGCCTGCCAAGGGCTTTGAGAGTTCGAGCTTGGCCTAGGTCTGGCCCATATATATGAGGGCAAGGTGGGGGCTTATCCTGGCTCGGCTAAGCCCGAGCCCAACCCTTTTGACAAACCTACTTTACCTAATGACCAAGGACAAAAAGGGAGAAAAGAGAGAGGACCTAGTCAAAAGTGACCAGCAAGGGTGCTCATAGGCTAGGTTTGAGCTATATCCAGGCTTGACCCGGTTTTTAAATCATTGGCCCAAGCCCACCCTACCCCAACTTGGGCCGCAAGTGCTTGGCATAAGCCCAACCCGCCCAAAAGTGGTTAGGCCCGAGCACGATTGCATCTAGTTTTTATATAAGAAAAGGCTTGTAAAAACTGCTTTAATTTGTAGCTCAATTGTTTGGAATGTTTGGGCAGCACAGTGAATGTGCATGTGTTCAAGTCGCTTTTAGTTGGGGTGGGGTTGGAATTGATTTTTTTTATTTTTTATAGAGAAACTAGTGATATTCCCACATATCACTTGTGATCATCGATAAAACAAAATTATGAAGAGGTTTTTTCCTATAGCTTACCTTTAAAAATGAGTTTTCCCGCCACCCTCCACCCTCCCATAAACTCTAATTTTCCCTACACTTTTGCAATGCCAGGGAAAATGTGAAAACTACCAAACCCTTTTATTGATGCATCCTTATTCCTTGGTTTTTACTTTTTTCTCCCTCTTGGTATGATTTCTAATTTCTTTTTCGTTATCAAACATTTGATCATTGCACCTTGTGTGACCCACCTCTATGTATACAATCCACCTTTACCTATTAAAATGAAATAGGATACAATGAATATATTTAATATTTGGAGTGGTTGTGATCATATGACCAATAAATGTGTGCCTCAAATAGGATAAATTAATTATATCTCCATTTATTCTTTTTATACAATTTGGTCTTTTTTCCATAATCAGTATATTTTATGGGTCCTAACACCAAAAATCACATTGATCGGTAGATAGTAAGGATGGAAGGCTCATGAAACTTTAGTTGTTTGTTTTGATTAGGGTCGATTTTATTATATGAAAATAATTCATTGAAATTATATGGAACCCCACTTTACCACTAATATCTTAGCCCGAACATATAACATGGCTTGCTTATTTGCATGGAATTGAATTATCAAATGTTTTAAAGAAATGAATTCATTATTGTTAAAATATGATCTATTAGTATGGATCTGCTTATTTTACCATAAAATCCCTTCTCTTGAGGATTTAAAACATGTTTGTTTGCATGAATATAATTCCGAGAAAATCAAAGAAACTCATTTTATCATGGATTCCTTATCTTAAAAATATAATTGGAGATTTTTTTTTCATTTAATTGAATTCCTAGAAAATGTTATCGTTTTCTTGTCATTTAAAAAGATATTGAAAAAAAATTATAAAGTTATTAACCATTTCCTTCATTTGAAAATTAAGGTCAATCTTGAAATTAGCGTATATTATAATATGGGATGATTTCCAAACTACTTAGTTTAAAGTCTATTGAATGTTTTGGAAATTCCCAAACAAAAATAATTTTGAAATAATTTTCCTAGTATTTAAATCTATAAATACTTTATTATGTACATATCCATCTAAACATTCCCTAAGATCTAAAAGAATATAATGAAATGCATATTAGATCACCACTTTTCAATTATAGAATAATGCTATATATTTTCATCCAAACTCATTAGCACCATTGTATTTTCAACCAACAAATACAATAATACAAGTTTATGTGCTTTCATTGGCCAAATCCCAATCTATTTATAAGATTATATTTTTATTATGTTATAGCTCACACTGTAGATATTATAGTCCTAAAATGATGGTTTAATTGTAGCCAGGCAAAATTCATCTAAATAGGTGAGATGGTATGGTGTTTACTCCCATCTTGTGATGTCGAGGTGAAAGGAAATGTGATTGTATTGTTTCTGCTGCATGGAGCACGGCACAGCATAGGAGCAGACAAGAACCATCTCTCTCTGTGCCATACAAACAAGAGAAAGAGACCAACTTTCTATCGGTGGAAGCTCATCTCTACTGCAAAAGCACAAATTAAAGAGAGAAATGAAAGAGAAGATCATCCTCTATCCATCTCCAGGAATAGGCCATCTAGTTTAATTTCCATGGTAGAGCTTGGAAAGCACTTTCTCCAACTCAACCCTCGCCTCTCCATTACAATCTTCCTCACCCCAGCCCCCTTCAACACTACAGGCTCCACCTATCCCTACATCCAACGCATCGAATCCACCTTCCCATCCATCTCCTTCCATCACCTCCCTCCCATCTTCCTCCCTCTCCATTCCCATCACTACCACAACGAAATCCTCCTCACCTTCCACCTCCTCCGTCTCAACAACCCCTACGTCCACCAATTCCTCCACCCCATTGCCTCCTCCGACTGCGTCCTCCTCTTCGACTTCTTCTGCCACCCAGTCCTCGACATCACCGCCACCCTCCGCATCCCCTCCTACTGCTTCTACACCTCCTCCGCCTCCTGTCTCGCCGCATTACTCCACTTACCCACCTTCCACCGCCTCACCCAAACCAGCTTCAAAGATCTAGGCGACACCCTTCTCGAATTCCCTGGCCTGCCGCCTCTCTCCGCCTCCGACTCGCCCCTTGCCCCCCACGACCGAAGACGACATGTACCGTGAATTCTTCGCCACCGCCACGGCTCTGCCTAGAGCAAGCGGAATCCTCATCAACACGTTCGAGTCGCTCGAGCAGCGTGCAGTGGAGGCGTTGCGTAGTGGGGCCTGCATTGTTGATGGGCGGGCCCCACCCATCTACTGCATCGGACCGTTGATCGCAGAAGCGGAGAGAGGGGGTGGTGGTGGGGCCGGATGCTTGGACTGGCTCGACTCGCAGCCAAGCCGGAGCGTCGTGTTCTTGTGCTTTGGCAGCTTGGGGCTCTTCTCCGCGGCACAGCTCAAGGAGATTGCGATTGGGTTGGAGAGGAGCGGGCAGAGGTTCTTGTGGGTGGTGCGCAGTCCGCCCTCTGACGACGAGACCCGACCGGACCTGGGCGCCCAGCTGCCGGCGGGGTTCTTGGAGAGGACGAAAGAGAGGGGGCTGGTGGTGAACTCGTGGGCACCGCAGGTGTCCGTGCTGAGTCACGAGTCGGTTGGTGGGTTCGTGAGTCACTGCGGTTGGAACTCGGTGCTGGAGGGGCTGTGCGCGGGGGTGCCGATGGTGGCTTGGCCGCTGTACGCGGAGCAGCTGCTGAACCGGTTGATGGTGGTGGAGATGGGGCTGGCGTTGGCTGTGGAGAAGGGGAAGGATGGGTGGGTGGGGGCGGAGGAGGTGGAGAGACGTGTGAGAGAGGTGATGGAGTCGCAGGAAGGAGAGGCTCTACGGGAACGGACGGTTGTAATGAAGGAGAAGGCAGTGGCAGCACTGAGTCTGAGTGAAGTTGGGTCATCTCGTGTCGCAATGGCCAAGTTGTGTGAGTTATGGAGGGACGGTTGATTGAGAATTTTTTTCAAAATTTACTTTTGTAGGATTTGATCCATCCCTAGGATTGAAGAAATGATAATAAGAGTTACTTGACCTGATATGCTTCTCTCTTTCACCCATTAACCACTTGAATTGAAATGTTTAGACATAATCAGATAAATCTCCATCGTCGGATTCTGACTTCCTCTGCAAGGCCCGTTCCCCACCGTGTCCATTACACGCTTCCCGTGTAAAAACCCACCATGAATTATCATAGAACACTAATGCATGATTAGATATTGACCAAATATCAGAGGGAACAGACAGCGCATTTAAGTTATACGGTCCAGATTATCATTATATGGACCCCACTTACAAAAGGGATCTGAACTCGTCCTGCACTGATTTTGGTCTTGCACGCTTTAATTATGCAATGAGGGAAAATTAACTACTTCATCTAAACCTCCTGAAATAGAGTACTCTTCAGCTTAAAAATCAAGGTTGTTGTTTGATGCTGTTTTATTCATTGATGCTATTCATGGATCTTCCTAGATGTACAATTGCTTGCTTTTTTTTTTTCCTTCTAGACTACATTCTGCAATTTGATAAATTGATATTTCATTTCTAAGCACAATCAGTGGGTCCTAGGGGTGGAACAAAACAGATAGTTGGGATTTAGCGGCAAACCCAAAATTTTCAAGTTGGTTTTGGGTGTGGACCCAGGATTTTTCATGTGTGCTTCGGATGCATACCCAAGTCCAATGGGGGCAACCGCCCCCAAATCAATGTATGTAGGTCCATCAGTGAGCACAATGGATATGGGCTCGGATTTGTAGGCATAAGCACAATGCATCTGGCTTTATTGGATATACTCGAGAGAAAAAAAAGTGAGCAAACAAACACACAGCGATATGTAGAACAGTAGAAAGTCCTCTGATTTGTACCCGCATCATATCATCGAATCCTCAACCCAAGATTACAAAATTCGAGTTATGTACATGTGCTTTCTACTCAAATGTAACAATTTTCATTAAAGTAAAAGAGATAAATCACCTTGATTAAAAACCAGCACCACTTATTAGAAACCGTCACAGGAAAAGAGACATTCTCAAATAGAAACATAGGAGTGGAGAACCTGAGAAGGGATTTCAATCTACAAGAAGATGAGATGAGAAAGTAAAAAGAGTGAAGACATCACAAAGTAAACCTCTCACGCTCTGGGATAGTGTGGGCGTCCTTTCTTTTTTAAGAATTCAGGGATCTCAACAGAACCTCCGTCAGCAAAAGAAGAGGAAGGATGCCGGTTCATTCCAAGGTTAATGTCTCCATGTCCTAATTGATGAGTTGCCTGCATTTGCCAAAAACAAGAATGATAGAACCAATGAAAAGAAAAGACTAAATGCCTATTAAAGAAAACTTACATTCCCAGCCACCCAGTTTTGGCAACGTGATTGGATGATGAAAGGAAAGTGTCCACAAATCGAATGAGATGAAATGTGCTTTTGCTCATTCGTTACAGTGGGGTCAATTAGATGAATGGCCCAGGTAACAGAAACACTGGGCTCAAGAACCCCAACTGTATGCAATGCCAACCCAAATGAATATGCAGACCAGTTCTAATTGTTGATGATAATAGATGAGCAAGCAAGAGAGTTCAATGGAAGAGAGGAAGAAGAATAATTGTGGAATTAGTCATCCCTAGAGGGAATCGTGTGAATTTATATTCAACTATTGCCAAGTAAAAGGCTATGATTACAATCGAGATTTGGGAGCAATTACAAGCAAATATAGAAGGTACAGATTTACAATGAAAGAATATCTATACACCTCATCTTTGACTAAATCCTAATAGATCCCACGTGGGTATTGTGACACTGGGCCTAAATGAGTTGGGCCTTATCATTTATCATTCCTACACTCCCCCTCAAATTGATGTAGGTGGGGGCCAAGTATCAATTTGGACCCACTTGATAATAACCAGTGAAGAAAGATACCTGTAGAGACCGGCCTTCTGCTTCATCCTGGCGTTTGAATCCAGTAGCAATGAGAGTTATGCTAACCTGAATGCAATTCAGTGCAACATCATGTATGTTTAGTTAAATTTCTACATAAGATCAATATTTTACCAAAATCATGTATGTTTAGTTAAATTTCTACATAAGAACAATATTTACATCTGGACTGTCAAATTTCACATAAAAGCAGTCATCTGTCAAGTAGATATTTAAATCGAAACATCTGTTTTTCTGATCCCATTTTTTCCAATGTAAAGTCATTTTTTTTTAATATATATATATATATTTTAAAGAGAAATACTCCTGTACAAGCTTCTCTTACTGTATATAATAAGAACAAATCCAAGTCGTCCAATCCATTCCCCCATCCAATGTCTCTCATTAATCCTTTAAAAGCAACAGGAGGGAAGGAAAAAAAAAAAAGTGTGCCTAAAACGATTTCTGAATTTCGTTGCTCCCAGCCCTCTCCGCTCTTCCTCTGTGAGCTTCTCTCTTCATCTCCCTCCTTCGTCCCACCTTCGTTCAGGAGGCAAAATTAGGAGAAGAATTGGAGCGAAATTCAGATCGCCTCTATCTCCATCATCTCCCTCGACCACCCCCCCTGCGCTTTTCCTCTCCGGTCTTCCTCTCTTGATTTCACCTCTCCGGTCGTCTCTCGCCATTGAAATCGGAACAGAGATTTTGTCCACTCCCAGCGCTCTTTGCGCTCTTCCTCTCCGCCCTCCCTTTTTGTCTCTTTATTTAGTTTGGAAGGCAAGATCCAAAAAATAATCGGAGAAAAACCCAAATAGCCCAAATCAGAACAATCAGCCCCCAAACTATGTGTTGATAGTTCGATTTTTGCTTCTATTTTCTTCTTACTGAACACTCTCTCTCTCTCTCTCTCTCTCTCTCTCTCTCTCTCTCTCTCTCTCTCTCTGATTCATGTATGTGATTTGGGGGTTGTATTTCTCTTTGGTTTGGAGATCTGGATATCAGCTTGATGGATTTGGTTTGTTTCGAGTGATTCTACATTTTTTTTTTTGCAATTTGGGATTTAGGTTTTCTTTTTCTTTTTTATGATCTAGGCTTCCTTTATTTCTTTGTCTTGTTTTCATTCATTCATTTTGGAGATCGGGTTTGCTATGATATTCTGCACGTCTTTCTTCAAAATTTTCTTTTAGCTGTATTATCTTAGAATTGTTGGGTTTCCTTTGAATTCTTGGCTTTGGCCATTCCTTCTGACTTTCACAATGGCATCTCATAGGCCATGCGCAACTCCTGGATATGGAAGATGACATTCTCTCTAATGAAGTGCCTGCAATTGTTAAAAAATCCAATATATATATAGTAGCAGCATCCTCTCCACATAGTCGTGTGAACCAGAAACATCCCATCCTTCTCATTTATGTTCAGCAGCCACAAAAACAACCATTGTAAAAAAAAAAAAAAAAAAAACCCACTATCTTCCTCTTCCTCAGTTGTCTGAACCATGCCCATCTAATCTCAAACATTCGTGTTCAATATTAACCATAGAAAACCATCATAGTAGGAAAAAAAATCACTATCCATCGTCCTCCAAGGCTAGGCTACTCTCTTTCTCATCCCCTACAAACCCAAGAACTAATGAGATATTCACAAAAACCAGCCATCTTCTGGGTTTCCGAGAGGGTTGGGATAGAACGAAATCTCAGTCTCGATTTTGGGTATATTCTCATTTCTTGCTGCCTGCGATCGAGAGAGACGATGGAGATCTCCTGGTTTTATTGTCTGAACGAGATAGACGAAGAGGAGACGAAGACTAAAGAGTAGTGACGAAGAAGAAAGGAAGAGCGCAGAGAGGGCTTGGAGCGAAAGAGATGCAGAAATCGATTTGGGTGCTATTATTTTGAGTTTTCCTCCTGTTGCTTTTAAGCGTTTAACAAGCGACGTTGGATGGGGGAATGGATTGGATGACTTGGATTTGTCCTTATTATATACAGTAAGGGAAGCTTGTACAGGAGCATTTCTCTATTTAAATATAGCAAGACTAATAATGTCTGCTCACCTGAATTCTACATTAGTTGCATATTTATGTCATTCCAAATTCCAACCCAAAGTTGCAAATGATAATACATTTGGATTGATATTGTGACTCACAGCCCTAACACTGCAGACAAAACTTGCAAGCGTATATAGTTGGAATCTTCAAACTTACTTGACCACTGAGTGAGTGATCTATCACTGCACCAAATATTAAGTTTGCACTTGGATCTACAAGGTCATATATCACTTCAGCAGCTGCATTTACCTGCAAACCAATTGAGGAAAAAGAACATTTACACTAGCAACTAAAATGATAAATACAACCACCACAACCAAGATGATACTGAAGGGAAAAGCCCAATTTAGTGGGTCCTTTGTGGGCCTGGTTGCACATGTGATTGTGATGAGTGCGTGTGGTTGACTTTCTGTACCTGTATCAAATCTTTAATTGATGGGATTAACTTACCATAGATGAGGTATTATTGATCTTGATTGGCCCAAGAGGGCTCAACTACAATCCTAATTAGCTCAATTAAGGCCTGATTGCAATCACACAATTGTATATAGAAAGAGCAGTCATTCCATGTCTGGACACAACACTTTGTCCAATTTTTTTCTTCTTGACAGTTTCTTTTTGCTCTTCATACTTATAGATACAAGAACCATCTTCATGAGGTTCGATCAAGGGCTATAGTACGGATTAGACTTGACCTTCAATCAAAGGCTATCTATTGGATTAGACTTGACCCTATATAAAATTCTATGCATCACACTATTCATTATAATGTATTAAATCTCTATTTGACTTGACCTTGTCAAAACTACAATGAATTTGTCCGTATTCATTCGCGTGTATTATAAATGTATCTATGTGCATGTGAGCAAATGAGTGAATTCATCAATAAAAATTTACCACAAGGGCTACAATCTACATTGCATTGGACTGGTGTGTGCTTGTAAGTGAATGAGTGAAACCATCAACAATAATTAACCATCAGTGTATCTATATCAATGTACTTAGGTCACCTTTATAAGGACAGTTTTTCCACTCAACCTTATTCAAACCCATGCTCTCTGTTGGTCCACAATCCAACATGTCTTTTGTCACTACTACATACAAATTTTACTTGGTCTCCCCCTTCTCCTAGTTCCTTGCACTTGTAGTCTTTCACATGTTGAATAGGGGGCTGGGGGCTGTCTTTCACTACATTGGGCAGGAGCCATTTTTGACCTTCTACGCACGTGTCCAAACCATACAACAAAGGATGTAACTAGATTGCTGAGGAGTGTAAGGAGGAAAAGAGGTAAGAGTATAGTGAGCTGACCTCAAACAAAGTTAAATCACTTCCTCCAGTTATATTCCAAACAATTCCAGTAGCCCTTTCAATCCCAATATCTAGTAAAGGGGACTGAATGGCATTCAATGCAGCATCTCTTGCCCTTGTTTTACCTACAAAGGAACAAGTATGTCAAAATTATAATATTAGTAGTAGACCATAAACATAGAGAGCAAATGGGTATTGGATGTATCTATTACTCCCTCGCAATCGCGTGGTCCTTTCAAAAAAGGATCATGCGATTGGTTAAATAAATATAACCCTTTGATCTTCATTTATGTCTTGTCAAAACATCCATCGTGTTTTGCTGCCCGTGATCACTATTTGTCTATAGAGTCCATCTACCCAAGCTACCTAGGTAATGGCGGGCCCAGGATTTTCATTTGAAGGGGGCTTCCAATAGTAACTTGAGAAGAACGACGATATCATCGCTCAATCTCAAAATTAAGCGATGATATCATCACAAGTTGGAGGGGGGGGGGGGGGGGGGGTTGAATCGGCAGGAAGACCGGTTTTGTTTCATAAAACTATGGAGGCTTTTTTGGTGCACAGGACCTCTACCGTGATTTTTTGGGTAAATTCCTCAATATTCTATCATCAAAACTTATATGACATTTGTACTACTATTTTAAGGTTCGCTCTTCAAAACCCATATTCTAAATGCAGAAAGATTAGAGCAATTTGCGAATCATTTGTGGGTCACAATTTTTTATCCAAATCATTAACATTCTTAGATTAATGATAATCATCAATACACTCAGTTTCATATCTTTTAAATTTTTATGGATTTTGAGAATTTGTGAAATGCATCCAAATAGTCTAAATACATTTAAACCACTGAATGTATTCATTTACACCATGAAAAGTGAAAATGATAATTTGAGAAGCATAATAAAGTGTTCAATGATTCCTAATTCCAAATTATGATTCTGAACTAATTCTATGATTGCGATCCTATGATTGTACATTGAGGGGACCGAATACATGATTGTAATCTCATTCATATTAGTTCCCAAAACCTTAAAGAAAACTCTCACAATGAAGTCCAAGATATCTCTATGAATCCTACGCTTTTTTTTTTTTTTTACATTAAATACAGAGATGGATACCTGTGGAAGGGAGGAATAGCGGGGGTGCACCAATGCCGGGGACGGAGGGTTAGCCGATTTGGGAGTTTTTTGAGAGAGGGAAAGAGAGATCGGGAAAGTGGATTTTTTGAGTTGGGGAAAGGGAGGTGGGGGCTGGGCCAGACTTCCCTTAGGGCCCTAATGGGCTTTTTTCAATTTTGGAGGGGGGGCTCAACCTGATACATGTAGGTCCGCCCCTGTACCCAGGCACTTCCGACTAGGGCCTGCGTGGGTTACATATTAAATGGAAGAAAACGAGATGAGAACGGAAGAAAGAAAGGGCAAGAAGGGAAGAGGAAGGAATGAGGAGGAGAAGGAGGAATGGAAGAGAAGGTGCAGAAGCTGCTGTGTGCAGGGTCAGACGACTTGCTCTGATACCATCTCACACAACAAAAAGAATCAGACAAGCCCTAATTTGGGCAAATCTCTTTTTCTTGGTGATTTCAAGTAAATTATAGAAAGTTCTCTATTCAGAATTCACATACCCCCCTTATAAATAAAAAATAAATAGAAATCATTCCAAATAAAGCGATTTGGATTACTTCCTCTAACAGCCTCTTTTGAAGAAATTAATGCTTGAATATTGAAAAAAATGAAAATATTTTTCTTCGTAGTTTTTAGGGTACTTTAAGCATGGATAAAACCTTGAAAATATGGTGGAAAGATTGAATTCAGGTTTCACATCATGATCACCACAAGTAGGCAAAGACCACTGGTAGGCATGAAAAAAGTGGCGGCCCAGCCGTGCCTGGGCGGTGTCGTGCCATGCCCAGGCCAGCTGGGGCTCCCCAGCACGGCCCAAGGCACGGACTGGGCCGCCGCCCACGGGCCGGCACACATGCCTCTTCTAATTTTTAAGTTTTTTTTTTTTTTATATATATAAATTGAAAGGGACTTTATGGACTTTTAGGGGTTCTTAAATTGAAATAAAGTTGAAACTATTAAAATAAATGCACAAACATTAATGCTAATTTACAAATGAATAATAAATCTTTAATTATTTTAAGTTTTATATTTTATTTATGTAAAAAAATTAATTAATTTATATATATGGGCTGTGCCGTGCCATGGCCCAGGCGCCCTAGCCCAGCACAACACGGATTTTTTCCGTGCTGGGCTGTGCCGTGCCGCCCCAGTTTTCATGCCTAACCACTGCTGAAACCATTATACAATGAACATGTTTTATAATCATGGTCTAATTGATACTTTAAAAAAGCAACCATTTTCTTTCCAACATTTCACTGCGACATATGCTGCCTGAAACAGTCATAGACAGTCTTTCTCACTTCATCACACTATATTTCCACAGTGTAATTGATTATAATCTTTTCAATCAATTTTTCATCCAAAGAGATTGGTTTTAAAACATTTGGTACTGACACCTATTCCATAACCCTTGAAGGGAACTCCACAAATGCTGAAAAGAAATCTAAGATTCAAAGGGCATTACCTGTTGCAGTTCCTATCCCCATTAAAGAGGAACCAGCATTGGCCATTATAGCTCGCACATCAGCAAAATCAACATTAACCAGGCCAGGAACCTGCAATCAACAACGTTTATGATCTATCAGCTAGACACCTAAACAGAAAGAGTTGTATTTCAGACATTTTGTCACACAATGGAAGCCAAGCAAGATAAAGTCTGCCAAAATATTTGAAATCTGGTGAGAATGTAGCAGATTTTTGAAAGAAATTATTAGACTACATGGCTTACTAGTTTTGGGCTTTGTGTGTTATCACAACAATCCATGAGCATTGGACAGCAGGACTGCATCGGTCCACAGACCTTCCATCAATCTACCATACCAGGCTTCATTGACAGACGAACATATGTGCACATACAAGTATGAAGAACAAACATAAAGCACAAATACCATGCATATATAGATATGGATGCAATCACATGCATGCATGCATGCAGTGTACATGATAGATACCAGTGAAAAACTTTAGAGATCACATCTTCATAAACTTGATTATGTTATTTCTTATTACAAGGGATCCACTTTTTATACAGTACAATTGTACAAATATGGAATCGTAATCTAATCATAGCAACCCAATTAAAATCTTAATGCATCTTAAGAGATTATATTATACATCCTAACTTATCATAATATAAACAAGTTCCACCTTCTATGTCAGTGGTGGGGGGTTGGGGCCTTGGGGGGACACTAGTAAAAAGAAAGAAATTCTAGGGGGATACGTAAAAAAATGCATAGAATTGTCAAAAATCTTAACTCTTATCTTTTGAAATGAACAGTTGATTTTTCTAGAGAAAAACATCCATCATGTTCTACTGGTGCTCACTAACTGTCTACGGAGCGTCAATCACACCCCCCTCATTTTGAGTCCGTTAAAGGCAGTAACCCACTAGATCAAATCTACCATAATCTCTCCTAAAAGCAACAATGTTGTGGGATATTTGGAGAGGATTGGATAAAAGAAATGAAAAGATCATAGAGGCATGAATGATTGTGTGCACAATGACGGTTCTGCAGTAATTATTGTAGAAGGTGATAGTTCCAACATGAGCCAAAACCATGGCTCTGGTGCCATGAAAACTTCATATATCACATTTCAATCATATTATATTGGAATTGAGAATTACAATGCTTATTTTCAGAGTGCAGCACAACAAAAATGGGAAAGCTATTTATCTGTAATCAATTCCGATATTAGGATAGTAACAAATCTATTTCCAAAATAACAAATCCAGTCAGGTTATCCTAATATCCTTACTTATAGTCATTTATTCTAAACAGCCTCAACCTTCCTCGTATATTATAATCTCTATTGGGATTTGGGATACATCTTTATGCGGTACACAAACATTAAAAAAGTGCCACATACAAATTTGGGGACTCAGAAGAGGCTTCTATACCGTTATAATATCAGAGATGCCACGGACCCCTTGTCGAAGTATATCGTCAGCCAAGTTAAACGCTTCAGTCACTGGTGTAGAAGGAGAAACAGCAGTCAACAGCTTGTCATTGGGAATAACAATCAATGTGTCAACATTGCTTCTCAAAGCTGCGATCCCTTCTTGAGCCTGAACTGCCCGTCTTCGTCCCTCAAAAGAAAAAGGAGTTGTCACAATACCGACAGTCAAGATGCCCATAGACTTTGCAACTCCTGCAATCACAGGAGCACCACCAGTGCCTGTTCCCCCACCCATTCCAGCCTGCACAGATAATTAATGCAAAGTAATATGTACATGCAGCTGGTTTCAGAAACGCATTCACCAAAATCAGGCCATTGAAAACATCTCCTCGACAGAGAGGGGGTACTGTTTGTGCTGCACATAAATGATCTAACAATGGCATGAGGAGTAAATTGGTCCCTCATATGTGAAGTAAGAAAACTACATTGTTTCTTGCATTACAATAGCCTTTTACATGAAATTGGAGATATGAAACCATATTCATGGCATGTCCCTGTCGTCTCTGGGCATCATGGTTCTGATCTACCACTACCACACAAGATTTAAGAAATAACCAAACAAGAGAATACACAAACTAAGAAGATCATACCTCAATTCTAGTTGAGAATTGAGATATTCCTTTTCCACACAAGAGTGGAATATGAGCTCCACAAAGTAAACTTTTTTCACAAAATAAAAGGCTATTGGTTTTTCAACTCTATTATTGATTATATATGCTCTAACATAAAGAGAAGACCCTAAACACATTTTCACCATCAAATGAACCTAAAAGTGTTTTAACCCTAATGCTTAAACGAAAATACAAAAAATACCCAAATTTTGCAATTTTGTCACTACTACCCTACATCCTATTTGGACATGAGCCATAACTTTCTCAAACAAAGTTGGAGTCATGTATTCAAACCTGAGCTTGCTGGAAAGCTAACTTGGTAACGCATCAAACAGATCAACTTCCATGCCCTTCAGACATCTTTGGTGGATCAAATCTGGTCGTTTATTAAACACACAAAAAAAGAGTTTAGCTAGGTCCTGGTAGGGGATCACTGGGTTGGGCTCAGTGGTTGGGCTTGGGCCTTCATGGTGGCTTCCTCTTGAGTTGCATCAACTATAAATATGTTTTCCTTGTATGTGGAGCATGATTTTCTTTTGGATCTTATCACTCTCATGCCAAGTATAAGACGAGATGGATTCAAGAAGAAGAAAAAGAAGAACACACACAGAGAGAGAGAGAGGGGGGTAGGTTTTAGAATATAATAGTCATGTATTGAGTTAATCAACTATTCCCCTTTGCTCTCTTGAAGTGAAATAGAGATAACTTAATTGACTGTTCTGCTTTGTTTTGTTTGCATGAAATACATAAGGGAAAAGGACTAAATGACCCTAAACTACTATGCACTCACAATAGAAACACATGCATTGTTGCATACAGCAAGTATCTAATAAACACTAATTTCTGCAAGGCATGCACGACCTATTCTACTGGATTTTAATAATTCAGACATTAATTATTTGACAAAAGTTGAATACCATAAATTCCAGGGTGATAATAAATTGAGACTGTTTGTGCAGTAGGAGGATTTTGCTCTCAGCAGATTTCCATTTCCACAAGAGAGAGGAATCCCACATTCCTCCCCGACATCGGAAATCAAAATCCTCTCTATCAAGGAAGATCAGTTCATTTTTTCCTTTTCCCAAAAGGAAAATGAGCCAAACCAAACAACCTAACAGTGGCCCACATAGAAAATAAGAACAATTTTCCTCTCTATTGCAAAATTCTCTCATTGCACAAATGCACCCAAATAATTGCAGTTCTTTTATATATATATTAGATTTTTCTTAGGGCATGTTTGTGCAATGCCATTTCCGTAGAGAAGCAGTGTAAAGGTTCCACTTTTAAATGCTACTCCTTGTTTTTTGCAATTTTGTACAACACTATTTCTGCAAGCCACAGAAAAACAGAAGTTCGCAGAAGCCCTTTTCCCGCAGACATTAAAGAAACATGCCCTTTAAGATTTAAGCATATTGAAAGTTCTGGAAAAGCAACTATATCTATGGTGACTTGGAACAAATAGTGGAGCCATGGAGGTCTTAATTGTAATTAATAAAGTCTAGGAGCCAACATCTTATAAGATACAGGAAAAAGCAAATGAGAAAGCCAAAATCCATCCAAAGGAGGGGTAAGAGCATCACTATGTATTGGGTCTTCTAAGCCTCTCATTTGAATCTGTTCGTTTCCATATTCTCAACTAATTGAAACTTAGTAAGTAATCAAATTTAAAAAAAAAAAATTGGAAAAATGTAAGAGCAATCTGATAAAAGTATAAGCAACTTGAACTAGTTATAATACACCAAGTTCAAAAAAAAAAAAAAAAAACAGCAATTTGTTCAAGATTATTTCTATTTAAGTCTATTTTAAGACAATATAAATTTCACACACATTTGCTTAGCCTCAACAACGACACAATAGAAAGTACCACATAAAGCAGCTACAAAATTAAACAACTGGATGAAGCAAAAGAACAAAAAACTTGTTCTTTTAATGCATATGAAAAGGAACGAGAAGCTGCATGAAAGGAAAGGGGGAAAAAGTTGTCTACGGAAGCAAAAGAACAAAAAATACAATACAAAACAAACAAAAGAAAACTCAACATCCAACATTAGTCACTAAAAATGGTTAAACACATATAAGGCTAACCCAAAGCAGCAAGCACCATTTCAAAAAAAGAAAAAACAAAGAATGGTTAAACATATGTTAAGCTTACAGTTACAAAAACCATGTCAGCACCATGAACAGCCTCCTCAATCGACTGTTTACTTTCCTGGGCAGCATTCATACCAATATCAGGGTTCCCACCAGCACCGAGACCTCTAGTTAGCTCTTGGCCTATCTGCAATCGATTTTCAGGAAACACAGGCGACATCTTCATGGCTTGAACATCTGTGTTAACAATCCAAAATTCTACACCCTTCATTGAACTCTCAATCATTCTATTGACAGCATTGGAACCACCACCCCCAACACCAATAACTTTGATTTTGGCCTCATTGTAATTATTTGGAATAGGTGAGTCTTTTTGGTTCTCAGTTAGATTGCTGTTTGGACTTTGTTTTTTTGGACTTGCAATTGTGTTGTTCCCCTGTCCGCGGAGCATAGACACTTCAGGATGCAGATTCAAGAAAGGGTCTTTACCTTGATAGGGATTGACATTGTAGGAATTCAGAGAACATCTAACATGTCCAGGACTCTTTTGCCCAAGACCCAAAATCCCATTCCATCTATCAATCATTTTGAGTGAGCTTGCTTTACCAGTTTGTTTCTTTGTCGCGATTCTCCCTCCGAGAACAGCTAAGACTCCAAATGAGTTTTGACTGTCGGATTGTGTAGTAAAACATGGTATACATGTCATCTTGAAAGGGCAAAGCCAAGATGTAAGCAAACTCTACAATTAAGAGGGTGTTGATGGCCTCAAAAGTCCAAATACACGAAGATCTGCAAATCCATCATAAAATTCCTTTCAGGACCTATCCTTTCAAAACAAATAATGTAACCATCATCCAAAAAAGAACTATAGAAATGCAACTTAAATAGTCCAATAAACAACAATCCAAGTTCAAACAAGATATGAAAATTCCAAATCATACAGGATCTACAACACCTGCAGAAATCATGCTTTCAAAGTGGTAAGTAAAGCAGGTACATTATCAAACCATCTTTTTTAATGAAACTCAAAACATGAATTCACAAGTCCAAAAAACCAATTCCAAAGGAACTTTACAATTTACATCCTCTTTAAATCATGATGGGGGGTGGTGGAGAGAGAGAGAGAGAGAGAGAGAGAGAGAGAGAGAGAGAGAGAGAGAGAGAGAGAGAGAGATGATTCCCTAAACAATGAAAAGGTCTGGATATTCTAGGAAAAATCAGCTCAGTTGAAGAAATTCAACAAATCTTACTTTGGAGTTCACAACAACCAAGCGGAAATGAAACACAAAGCAAAGCTCCAACAAAACTACAACCATTTATAGCAAATGGAACATCTACATGAACACAAACCTAAATAAACAAAATCTAAAGCATTCATTAATAGTTTTACAACAAACCTGCTTAGTGCTTCCTATAGACATCAACATTCAACAGAACAACAAAAGAAAGTAAAAAGGACATTTGGGCACTGAAGCAAAAAACTAAGACAAAAAAATCACGTGGAATATTTAAAAAAAAAAAAAAATCACATTCGAGTTTCAAGACCAGCCAACAGAACAGAGTTTACCTTCCAATGCTAGCAAAAAATAAGAAATAAAAAACTTAAACCCCAAAGCTGACCCTAGATAGATAGACTGCAATGGCAAAGGTGATGATGAACCAAAAAAAAAACCCAAATCTCAATCAAACAAAATCAATCATCTGATCTCATAGTTTGAAAGAAAACCCACTTACAGAAGAACCCTTACTTATCTTAACATGTATCATTGCAGACACTAAAAGGGCATAAAAATAAATCATCCTTCCTTCCGAGCTAAAATAGTAATGACACACTAAACAAAACCACATTCACTACTAAAAAAATGTAAGAAAACAATACAAACCCAAAATATCTTTCAACAGAAGTTCACAACAATGAATGGGGAGAAAACCCATTTGCATAAGAACCCATAAATCAAGCTTACATCCATCAGAACAGCAAATTGGCAAGAAAAGAGGCATGTGGGTATTGAAGAAAAGGTATCTGGAAAGAGAAATAATACAAGAGGAATTTTTAACAGGATTTCTCCTCTGCAAGCATTTGGTGTTGTGTTGCTGTAGAGAGAAGAGGCTTGAAAAGGGCTACTTTCGTGGTCGCAGACATTTCCATTTTGATGTTGTTGGTGTTTTCTGTACAGGTGTAGTTGAGCGAGTGTATTCACAAAATCAAAGTGGCACGGTCTGAAGCTGAAGTGTGCTTCTCGTGAGTAGCGGAAATTGTACTCCTCATTGTTTGCTGAGACCTACAATGGGACCCCCCTTCCTCAATGTTTGGAATTCGGATCTCTTAGTGGGACCAGATAGGAACGTGTTTGGAGTGACACGTTAATTTATTGAATTTATAAAATGGTGTTGTTTTTAAAAAATAAACTCCATGCTTTAAGTATAAAATAATGTGTTAGCCCTTAATTGTCCTGTTTGGGCCAAACAAGAGATCTGAACTCCAAATGTTGGCATGGAAATGGGTGGATCTCAATGCCGGAAGACCCATTGTTTACAATATCAAACATGGGCCTAATACTTGGGACCCTTTTTTTTTTTTTTGGGTGGTCTCGTTTTGTGTCCACCTGTTTCATGCTTTGAAGGACCAAGAGGAGCTGTTGGCAGCAGAAGTATATAATCCCAATAGTCATTTCAGGACAGGAGAAACTAATCCTAGCTATGAAACCATTTCTGCTATGAATTACGTTGAGTCATTTTCGGAGCATGAGAAACCATTTCTAACTTGGAAGAGAAAATGCCAAAGAAACAGATATCCTATTGTGGGACTCTACTTTCCAACTTAGTGAGGAAAAGATGATGGATTCTGAGCATTTTCTATGATGAATTTTGTTGCATTGGACAGATGAAGGAAATGTAGAATGGAGACTACCATTTTGCTTTTGCACAAAGCACTACATGTTTGTGGAGACACTCATCAAGGTCATCCAAACATGCCCTAAGAGATTTGAAATAAGGGACATCGAGCTCATTGGATTTTCTTTAGATTGATATATTTTTTTTATGACTTAGGACATGTTTGTGTACATAGGCTTCCGTAGAAATGGAAACATTGTTTCTCCTTTCATATACATTTTAACGCTGGTGTAGTAGATTTTGCCAAAACAAGATATAAAAAGTAATACACTTTTACGCTAACCATCATTTTGAATTCCAAACCCCACCCTTAGAATCATATTTCCAAGGCATTTTTCACGTTGCGCGGCTTTACACAAATATGCCCTTATTGTAGTTGAGCAGCTAGAAATATGCCGTCATTTTTCCAAAACCCCCCATTAGAGTCATTTTTCATGTTGTTTTATCATATCTTCTCTGCTTCAAGTTTGGTGTTTGTCCTCTCTTTAGTGCCATCATTGCAATTTCGAATTCTAGTACCCTTATTGGTGTGAAGCACTGAATCTGTATGTTCCTCTCTTTTAATTCTTCAATCCTCATAGTGGACCTCCTCGAGTCATTGTGTTAGAATGCCTACCCCTTGAGCGGTGAATGATGGCCCCCTTGAACTACAACTACAGTACTTTTGCATTACAAGGCTTGGAGGGTCTTCCTCTGTCAGTGATTCTATCTTTCTCGATTGCCATAGCATCTTCTCCACCATTGCCACTATCTATGCCAAATTTTATATATCGTATGGTTTTAATGTTCTTTGTCATAGATACTGGATTCAACTCCTATTAAAGGCTTTACCCAAAAAAAAAAAAAAACACTCTTATTGAAGGAAAGATGTTCAGACCCAATGCAAAATAGTAACATTAACATTGAATGGTTGGAAAACCAACTGAGGTAGCTGAGTTGGCCACCCCTCCCTAGTGAAGGCGTAGGAATAGGGCGTGCGGCCAAAGGCTTTTCGAAACTTTTTGGAGACCAAGTGCGTCAAATTGGTGACTCATGTGTAGGGTCATGTGAGTTACCTCAGGGAATTAGTCTGTGCATGCCAAATCAGGTCATAGAACTGGGCCATAAGGCTGGGGGGCATGGGATACCCTGCGCATAAAAAAAAAAAAAGGAGAAACAATTGAGTGCGTGGGGATCACCTCTCTTTAACTATTGCTAGGAGATACAGGCACCACTTTTTTCACACTTTCTTTTGATTGTTTGGTGATAGGTATCTTCTCCTCAAGATCATTCTATAAGAAAACCATAAAATATTCCTAAATAGAAAGTAAATACAAAAACTGTACTTTTCAAATTACATGTTAAAGCCAAGGGGTATTGTAACTTGTAAGAGGTCTTCTCCTGACACTTTATAAGCCCTACAAGAAAGCAACAGTTTTAAGGGCAATATTCTCATACGTACAAGCCACATATAGAGTATATGCTGCCTATTTATTGGGCTCACTTAAATGCAAATTTATTATTGGAAGGAGGGCCGATGGAAATGCCTCCTTATAAAAAAAAATTCAAAAAATCAGCCCCAATAGATTAGCTTAGCAATTTATTTAACAATCTTAAGATTAATGACATCTTAACCATAGATTCTTTTTTAGATTTGATCCAATGATGAGTGAAGAAAATTCAATGATTATAAAATTGGACATGATCAATAGTTTGGACGGCAATGAGTCGAGCTACATGGGGGACGTTCTTCGCTCGTCCTACCCATACTAGGTTTATGGATGGAAATGTATATCCAATTATCCAGCAACTCCAATACAAAAAATATATTGTCATGGATACAAATTGAGCTTACGATAATTAATCAGATATGGACTGGGACCTTACTTTAGGATCCAATAAGAAATCATGTCCATGTTACATCCATATAAGTTCTGACCCTTGGATCCAAACCCATTTGCAATGTTGCCTGATCATGAGAAAAAAAAAATTATACAGTGATAAGCTATGATGCACAGATACTTCAAAATGGGCAACGTACCGTATCATATCCGATATTTCACTTTTTATATGTAAAATCCGTATCCTGCCATGTCTATGGTGTGTCTCTTCCATATCCGTGCCGTATCTAGACATCATAGGTGATAAGAAAATACATGCCCAAAGCCCATTCAGCCACTTTCCATGTAGTAATGTTCTCGTGTCACTGGAGCAGTAGTGCCTCACCTCACTCACTCTCTTGAGTCCACCCATGTCACTCGGTCGAACCATTTGAGTGGAGACATGCAAATTTCGAGGGGTAACTCAGCTGTCCTAAGACTACAGTTTGCATATGGAATTTGTGACTTCGAAACTGCTTTACCACACTAAGGCCACATAGAAAATTTTATCCGGCCTTTTCTCGTAGGCCCGTATGAATTATTACGTGCCAAAGGCGAAGAATCCTGCGTGAAAAAAAAAAAAAAAAAAAAAAAAACCCACCAAAAAGAAGAGTAAAGTGGAGGCATGGACCCATGAGCCCGACCAACTCTAGAAGTAGCAAAAAAGGGCTTAAAACTATTTTCATGAGGAATTCTCTGTGTTTCTCTCTCCCAAAGTCCCCTCCCTCTCTCTGTGTCTGCTACTCTTGCTTTCTTTCTACCACTTGCCAACCCAAGAAGCCTTTCTCACTTGACGCCATCTCCAAGGTATATATATAAATATATATGTATATCCCTCTCTCACATAAAAAAGCTTCCTTTGCCCCCATCTAATAGAAATCTTCAGAAACGAGAAGAAAAGGAGAAAAACCATAGAGCCCCATTTGTTTGAGATTGTTGTTTTGTACTGTTATTTCTCTTGAAAGCTGTTTTATACTGTTCTTGATTTGAAACAGCTTCACCTTCCTTCTATTTTACAGAGGAAGCTGGGAACTTCTGCTCAATTCTCTGGATTTTGATTTCAGGGAAGAATTGAGCAAGAAAGAAAGAAAAATGGGAGTGTTATTGTTGTTTCTGTTGATGGGGTTTTGTGGTGGGGTGGGGGGTTCTCATTTTTGTTTGGAAACAGCAGCTTATGTGTTTGCTGGAGAAAGGGAATGGTATTGTTCGGTTAGGGTTTGATGGGAGGCAAATTGGGGTGCATGAAGTTGTGGTTTTGGGTGTTGAAGGCAATGGTCAGATGAGGGTTGGGATGTGATGGGGTGCTTTAATGATGTGTTAATTGATATGGCTATAGTGATTTGCAAATGGGTATGCATGGGATTTGATAGAATTATTACATCTAATGCGTGGTTTCTTGTTTCTGAACAGTTAGTGAAATCAGAAGCTTCTTCAATTTCCTCTGTTATACCTTCAAAACTTTTGAGATTGAAAATTCTGTCAGGCGGTTGAAAGTGATTCAAGGAATGCAAAACGCATAAGCATGACTACTGACTAAATGTGCTAGCTCAGAGAATTACTTAAGGTTTTGCAAATTTCACTAAACTAAAATTTTCTTCCAGATTGCTTTTCTACAATGCTAATACAGTTCCTCTCCTCTTTTTTTTTTTTTTTTTTCTGTATTATTTGTAGAGATATGGTGTTTGGGTTCTCTAGATTTCCTCAAGAATTGTAAGAATTTAGACAAAAGACTCAGCTTTTGAGAATGAATTAGTATGTTCTCAAGCGTCATCATAGAGGACACTCTCAAGATCTAGTGGTTGATTGACATGTCAAAACCTAACTCGTGTGAGCTTATCTAACACATGATGGAGGTTAATAATCATTCCAGTATGATGTTAGCGTGGTGAGAGTACCGATTTCGATACACCAGCAGCATGATACACCAGCAACATGATACCTGTACAAGATTGATTCAAAGATAAGGGAGTCTTGGAGATAATTGCTTCTAAATTAGTTCCTCCTAATCTACCATTCTACATATCTTCATTTTTTAAGTTTAAACCCATCCTATAAGGTATTTATGTAATACTGTAATTGTACACTGTGGACATAACATTAAAACGAGGCACTCCGTTAAAGAGGGGATGGCAATTTTCATGCCAATTCTAGAATTATCATGGTGTCAGAGTCATTCCTCGAGTCTAAGGTATGAAGATTTGGGTTAGATCGACAGAGAGAGACCTTTATCGGAAGAGATACCTTCAGTCGATTAGGGTTACTTTATGCTGGTTGCCACTTCTAAGGAACATCTGGCGTCTACTTGGTTGTTCCTTTCTACCATCGTTTTTGGCCTCTACGTATCTTTTTAGGGTTAGGGTTTTATCTATAGTTTTCTTTGGAGGTTTTCCAAGGGTGTGAACAGAGTGCTCTTTGGGGCTTATGTCACTAGATTTTCTCTAATCTCTTGGGCAGATTTTAGTTTGCCCGCTTGCTTCTCCTCACAGAGATCCGGTTCCAAATAGGTCTCAGTCTTGGCTCCTTGATTACAGTTCTGCTTCTTCAACCTCAGTCACCTCTCCTTCTCTGGCCTCAGCCTCTGCTCTTCATGTCTCTAGAGTCTCTTTGGTTTATATAATTTATTTTCAAAACCTGTCTCTCTACATAAATACATAAATGATCTCATTGAAATGACTCAAATGTCTGACAAAAAGCGAGTAGATGCACTAGGGGAGATAAATGTTAAATACTACAAGAACACTGGGGAGCCTGCTTTTGATCCACTTCTTTGCAGGACATTAGTGGGCCACCTTATTTATCTCACCACAACTCAACCGAATTCAAGTTGTCAACCAATTTATATCTGACCTACGTCATCTTCACTGGAGTGCTTATCTTCACATAATTTGGTACTTATATAGTACTTCAAGGCATGTGATTTTCTTTTCAAAGGATTCTTCAATGTAACTAACGATATATGCTGATGCCGATTGGGCAAGATGTCCAGGCACTCGTCTATCAAGAACTGATTAGTGTGTCTTTCTTGGGAGTTTTATGATTTCTTTGAAATATAAGAAACAAAATAGCGTTTCCGAGTCATTTACAAAAGCTAATTATCAATCCATGTCTTTCGCAAACTTTAAAATTATTAGGCTTTAACATTTACTTAAAGAAGTTTTGTTTCTGTTTCAGCCCCTATTCCCCTCTATGCTGACAATAGAAGTGCCATTAGACTATCTCAGCCCCTACTTCCCTCTATGTGAACAGTAAAAGTGCCATCAAACTCATGACAAATCCAGAATTTCAAAGGATTAAACATGCCGCTGTTGACTATCATTTCATCCGTGGACAGTATGAAGATGGAACTATCACAATCCCCAATATCTCATCCCAGCTCCAAAATGCCCATCTGTTTACTAAAGTCACGTCTCACAACTTTCATAATTTTTTGGTGTGCAAATTGATGCTTCTTAATGATTTGAATCAATTTGAGAGGGAGCGTGAAGAGAGCATCCATTTCGGTACACTGGCAGAGCATGATACCTCTATAAGACTTTAAAGATAGGGAATGTTGGAGATAACTACTTGTAAATTAGTTCTTACCCTTGTATATATCATCTCTTTAAACCCTTTCCAAAGTGTATTTATGTAACTGTACATTGTGGACATTAATATAAAAAGGAGGCAATCCCTCAGAGAGGGGATGACAGTTTTCATGTCAATTCTTGAATTGCCAGTTTGTTGGTAATCATCCCAGTAGAAAATCCACATAAAGTTATTGACAAGTATAAAAAATGAGAGAGAAGGTGACTAATTTCACATCCTCCGCACATGGATAACAGTAAGAAACATAGGAATTGGCTCTATGTAGTAAGGGGGCGTCTATATGGTGAAGTTTTTGTATATTTGAGATAGAGAGAGCTAAGGGATAAATATCTCAACTTTCATATATGGATAAAAATAAAGAACACAGGAATCAGCCCTATGTAGTTATGGGGTTGCTAGATGGGGTATGTTTGTGTATATTTCAGAGAGAGGATAATTCTGGTTTTCTGTCTGGGAGAACATGGCATCCTTTGTGGAAACTATCGTATCCTTGTCTGGAAAATACACTAAGCTTAATCTGGTATGTATCTACAGTAAGCTTATCAAAAGTTTTCTTTTCCAAGGTCAGTTTTGGCCTAACATTTTAAAAGCCTTACATCTTGTATGAATCCCTAAGAATTATATCCACATACACATTTTCTCTCTCCATTTTCAATGCTCTAGTTGTGCCTTTGCTAAATGCTAACCTTGATACCTACTTAAACGATCTTGATTTTGATGGCTAATCTTGGTAATTTGTTTAAGAGAACTATGTTGTCCATGTCTGTGAAATATTCTAAGCTTTAAATTGGTATATCCATGAGAAGAATTTTACTCTTTAAGGGGTTATTTGGATGAGGAGAAAGTGCCCCCATCAGATAGAGAAATAAGAATCTGGAGATGATGAATCCCTTTCTCGATTCACTAGTTCTTATTAGCAGTGATTCTGTACTAGTATGTTTGGGTGTTGCGTTTGCTGAAGAAAGCTATGTATTTGAAAACTATTTTAAAACCTTTCTATAAGACGAGCAATTGCGTGCGTGCGTGCATGTGGTTATATGGCACTTTAAAGTTAAAAAAAAAAAATTTGATTTGACTAGAGAAATGTGTTTTCAGCGCCCCTTTTTCTGAAAAGCATCGAAGAGAAGACTTACGTTTGCTGTTAAAAAGACAGTCCAAATGGGTAATTTATGGTATCTTTAGAGAAACTAGATTCTCCTCCTCTCCCCCTTTCCCCTCTTGCCCTTGTCATATTGAACCCTAACCTGAAGATTTTATTTGGGCCTCACTTTTCAAAAGAACCATTGAGAATTATGGTTTGAGGTGAAAAGGGTACTGAACAATTTCGAAAAGTGATAGGGGTTTCTGTTTGAATTTGACAATTAAAAGGAGGCATAGGGGTCTTTGTTTAAATTACAATCGACCTACACCATTGCTCATGCTCTTGCATTTCTAATGCTATTGTTACATAAGGCTGCCAATTCTTGAACCTTATTATGTTCTCAATGAAAATGTTTAAGGTATTTTCATTTGTTCTAGCGTATAGGCTTGGTTGCATCATCATCATCATCATCATCATTATTCTTTTTTTTTTTTTTTACCATTATTCATTCTAATTATTGTGTTTACATCAAAGGTCAATGGAGAGTAGAGATCTTAGTCCGTCTGGGCGTCCATGTGAAAGAATGGAGGTTGCCTCTGATGACTTAACAAAATCCAATGTTCTCATAGATGATAAAGGCAAGGATGATGGGGCACTAGACCCGGTGGTTGGTATGGAGTTTCAAACAGAGGATGATGCCTATGATTTCTACAATAAATATGCAAGAAAGGCGGGTTTCAGTATTCGGAAAGATACAAAAAATAGGGACCGCAAAACTGGTGTAATTAAAAGCAGGAGATTTGTGTGTTCTAGAGAAGGTTATCGTAGGCCTGATAAACGAGATGTGAATGTAAAGCATCATCGTGATGAAACAAGAACTGGTTGTGAGGCATACATGTCAATTACTCTTCAAGTTAATGGTACATATATTATAACTGATTTTGGTCTGGATCACAATCATCCTCTTGCAAATCCAATGGAAGTTCATCTATTAAGATCACAAAGGAAATTTGCTCTTACTCCGGCTGCAGTAGCTGATGGTTGTGATAGTTCTAGAACCGTACTGAAAGGAGCATCTAAATCTAGTAGTAGACAAGCTGGAGCCGAGGAGAATGTGGGGCACCTTCATATTGATTGTAACAATTCTTTAAGATCGAAAAGAATGAAAGAAATGGTGAAGTTTGATGCGGGATATTTATTAGAGTATTTCAAACAGAAGCAGCAGGAAGATTTGTCATTCTTTTCTTCTATACAACTTGATGATGAAGATCGTATCACCAATGTCTTCTGGGCAGATGCAAGGATGTTGATGGATTATGAGTGCTTTGGCGATGTGGTTTGCTTTGATACAACTTATAAAGTACATGAGTATGGCCGACCTTTTGCTCCATTTATTGGTGTTAATCATCAGAAGCAGGCAATAATTTTTGGTGTTGCATTTCTTTATGATGAAACAATTGAATCTTTCAACTGGTTGTTTAAAACCTTTTGTGATGCGATGTCTGGGAGAAAGCCAAAGACTATTTTTACAGACCAATCTAGGGTAATGGCAAATGCGATTGAGGTGGAGATGCCAGAAACTGTTCATCATATCTGTGCATGGCATATTTTCCAAAATGCCTTAAAACACCTTAGCCATGTGTTTAGTGCATCACAGTCTTTTTCTGATGATTTTGGAAAATGTGTTTATGATTATGAGGAGGAAGACGAATTCCTTCAAGCATGGGATAATATGCTTCGGAAGTATAGACTTGTAGATAATATGTGGCTACAACAGTTATTCATTGAAAGAGAGAAATGGGCTTTGGTGTATGGAAAAGATACATTTTGTGCAGACATAATAAACACACAACGGGGTGAAACTTTGAATAAGGAGTTCAAAAAATACCTTCACCCTACTCACAATATGCTTCATTTTCTTGAAAATTTCCAAAGGCTGGTGGATGAAAGGCGCTATGCAGAATTAAAAGCTAATTTTAAAATGACACAAAGCTTGCCCAAGGTTATACTACCTGTTGACATTTTGACTCATGCATCAAGTGTCTACACGCCAAAGATATTTGAAATGTTCCAGACAGAATATGTCAGTAGTCTGAATCATATTGTTAAAGGGTGTAGTGAGGTTGGTTCAGTGAAAAATTATGAAGTTGTTGATGGAAAAGGTCGTTGCTATTCAGTTACATCAGACTTGACAGATGAGGCTATCACCTGCAGTTGCAGGATGTATGAGGTTTTAGGAGTTTTGTGTGGTCACACTTTAAGAGTAATAGGGAACACCGTACGGCTCATTCCGACTAAGTACATCTTGAAGAGGTGGACACGAGAAGCAACTACATTTTCATTAAAATCTTCAAGTACTGGTTGTGTTTCAGAAGATGACCATAAGAAAATTTCCTCACGTCGTTACAGGGATCTGCTTTCTAACTTTGTCAAAATAGCAGCAAGGGCCGCTGAAAATGAAGAAGCATATAAATGTGTTTCTAACCTCTCAAACAAAATGTGGCAAGACATAGGAGAAATATTAAGGGAAGGTGCTGCTTCCAAGGAATCTTCAAAGGATGATGAAAACTTGGGCGATGAGGCTCGGGGTCAGGACAAATCGACTGTTGACAATGTACAATCCGAGGAAGTCAATAAAAATAAAGGAAAAGAAGGAACTGGCAGTGGTGGACGTAAGACAAAAAAATGTCTTGGAAAAGGGTCACAAAAGAAACGGCCAAAGAAAGTACCACCACCCACACCAAGCACCATTCCTTCAAATACATGTCCTACCCCAGTACAATATCCTGTTCCTATCTCTCCACCATCTTTGTTCTTGCAGGTACTATGATTAGCCTTACTGAGTTTGCAATTTATGTTTAACTCATGCTTTAATTGTTTGGCAAATTTATTTATTTTTCTTCATATCTTATATAGGGATCATATGGCAGTGAGCTGAATCCTTTAACTTTCAACTATCAATACCATGCACAAAATCATCATCAAATGGATCCATGCATGTATCAACCACCTCCGGAAATGCACCATCGATCTCATTCTGTCATGTACCGACCACTTGACCTCAACCACACCCAGTTACGTCAAGTAATTACTTCCCATCTAGATGTTTTAAAATGTTCTGAATAACTTTTATGTTTAATGCTTGGTCAAGATGGAACTGATAGTACTCGAGTATATTACATATGCAGGGAAACCTATCTCATAACTTCAGCCGAGAATCCATTTGCAGCACCTCTTATTTGAGCCATGTAAGCCATTGGAACAAAAATAATTTCCTGATTTGTCATGTAATTTTTATTTCTAGAAATGCCTTCCAATAATTTTATGTTTTTCCTGTAGGAGTCATCAGCATTTGGCATGTCCCAACAGATCATGAGTGGCAGTGGTTCGCAACGTAAGAGTTCAAAGGAAGGATAAGCGGCAACTACACAAAAAAAAAAAAAAAAAAAAGCCACTGATGTAGGATGGTTTTGTTTTAGAGCAGTTTTCAGTTTATACCATTTTAGGTTTGTTTTTTTTTTTTTTTGTTTTTTTTTTTTAAATTTATCTTAGCCATGATTGTGTCTAAGTTAAGTTGATTGATGCGTGGTTAGTTTGACACGATAAATTTAGACAATTTGCTTATTTCTCGTTGTTCTCTTTATTTTTAGGAAATTCTTAAATCTAATTATTAATTATATTTAGTTTTATAACTAACTGTAAGTATGTGATAATCATAAACCTTAAACGTTGATCCAAATTTATATAGGTTTTTATTGTTTTCTTTTAAATGATGATTGAAGCTATAATCACTTTAATGTTGTTTCTGGCTATATATGCTAGTAAAATTATTCTGTATGCATTATTTGGCATTCAACTCCATGCATTATGCATTCATATTTGTTTGGTATAAGATCTTTCTAATTTTGACCATTGGCACTATCAGTTTGAGTTTTTTTGTTTTTTTGAAACTTTTCCATTTCTAATTTCCCCCAGTGCTGCTATATTTGGTGATGCAGGTTCAATGCATAAAGGGAGCGCTTCAAGACAGCATTTGTATCTCACTTGTATAATCATATAGAGTACAGATCACTTGTATTGTTCCTGTTGGCAGAGAAGATGTGTGGTTACTGAATGGAAAAATGATATAATTTTCTCTCATGTTTGATGTGAAGAAATGAGGGACTGCATTCGGGTCACCATGGTGACATATTTTGACTAGCTATTCTACATATGCTAATTCTAAAAGCTGACCTGATAATTCTGGAGGGTTTTGGCCGGTTATTTGGTGTGCACTGGATTTTTGGCGTATGTTTATGATTTCAGGGCTAAAGTCATACATATTAACTGTACAGAGCAGTTAATATGATATCTGGGGCTTATGTGATTTAAATTTGAAGTCAGATTAGGCTTCTGAACTAATAACTGGTGCATATGCTGTGTGATTTTGGTGTTGAAACTCATAATGAGGGTGCATTTGCTGTGTGATTTGGGTGCTGAAATAGAGTATTAGGGCTGTATGATTTGGTGCTATGCTTAAGTTTTAACGTAGGCTCACTTATGGTGTGATTTGCTGAACTTCAGTATACATTTGGGAACGAACTCTTGTCTATAACCAGGGTATATGAGCTTTACCCTTTATTTTTGGGTAGTTTGGCTGGTCGGAATTTGTTAATTTTGATTTTGGGCTGCATGCTGTTTTTGGCAATTGTGGTTGGAGAACTGCTACATATAAGACTATCTTTAGTGCTGGCGTATGCATGTTGGTAATCATTTTTATGATTTTATGGCTGCTGCCTCTATAATTAGATGGGGGATTTTCTCCCTAGGGAGTCTTGCAGTGGGTGCTTTTAATTTAGGGCATCCTGCTTTTGTGGAAGGCTGGGATTGAAAATCCTGAACCTAGTGTGGGACTCCTGTAGGAGAAGATTGCACATAATTAGAACATTTAGACCTTTATATCTGTTACCATATGTTAATACTTGTATTTCCCATGCACTGTTGTTGTTGTTTTTTTTTTTTTTTTTGATATATTTTGTATCATTACAGCTGACCGGGTGATCAATTTGGACTAATAACACTGCTGTGCTTGAAGAAACAAAAAATTTGTTAAGTGTGCTTAGCATATTTTGTATACTGTGGCTGGATTGAATGCCTTTGTATATGACATTTGTATGCTTTGATTGTATAATGCATTTGTTGACTATTTGCTACAGTCCAGATAGCCTGTGTTCTAATGCAGGAAAATTTGTTTGGACATATAGGTGGCATATTTGGGCCAAGAACGCAGGTTCTATGCAGTGTTCTTGGCTTCGACGGATGACTTTTTATCTAGTATTTTGTGTCTTTGAACTTAACAGTGTTTCTTTGTTGTTTGAAAAGGCAGGATGCAGATATTTTTTTTTGGATTAAATTGCAGTCCCCTGTACTCTTGTCTTTGCTTTTGAGGTATGGTTGTGATCACAGCTTGTGCTATAGTTACGCATCATATTTACTGATTCAATATTTCTTGGCAAGCACTTGACAATCTAGCATCAGTGTGCCTTTCAGGGAATGTATTAGGGACATAATTAAGAAGGAAAAATAAAAAATAAAAAATAAAAAAAAGAAAAGAGGGGGGAAAAAAACTGACTGCACTTGAAATTCGAGTTTCATTGCATGCATTTTATGGTTGGGTTGGGATGGCAGTTACCAGTAGAGTCTGTTCTTTTAAATTCCATAATATATCAAATGATTGATGCCAATGTAAATTGTGAGTTGTGAGACATCACGTGTTGGAAAGAAGGCCAAATGGGACCATGTGATCAATGGTCTGCAATCTAAACCGCACAGCCATACCACCTGTGGAAACTCTTTATCATGTACCTTTCCAAATGATACATTCCAAAATAGAATAATTTTCATACAAAAAGGCAGTTATATCCTCTCCCTGTTTGTGTATGGACTTTCAGTTGAAGTACATACCCTCTCTCCCTGTTTGTGTATGGACTTTCAGTTGAAGTACATACCCTCTCTCGAATCAAGGGAAATGGGAAATGAATACCCAGCCAATCACCCTAATAATTCAAATTCTATGAAATTGTAGGAGCCTTCTACTTCTCCACCTTATATCCTTGCTCTCTTCAATAATCCTTTGCTAGAGCCATTTGATCATGAATTTTTATGTATTCAATTCCAGTCCAACAAAACTGTCCTTAGAAACCCAGTATCAAGTGGGTAACCAGGCCTTCATTACATTTGTCATACAATACTGTAACTTATTATTATTACTATCATTATTAACATTGAGGTCTGAGTTGGGTCACTCAGGTCTTGGGCTCTGGATCAGAGCCCTACTCATCAGGTCTATGCGAACCTAGACAGGTATTTTTGGATCGAGTTTTGACCTGACCAACTTGCAGCCATGCAAAATACTCATCCCTCTCTCAATTTATTTATTATCTATATGAGTGGGGCTAGGAAAAACGAAGGATTCTTCTGGACAAATTGATAGCAATACAAAGGCTCCACTGAAATACTCAGGTACCAGAAACCACATGTACATTACCACTTTCTACAATAGACCCAATTTCCATACAAATTCTGTCCGTCCAATCTCCTGCCTTCCAAAATAACCCCCTAGTGAAAGATGGTAATCATTGAATTATATGTGAATGTACTGTACTCTCTCTCTATCTTATTTTTTATTTTTGTGCCCTAATTTCCTTGTGGGGTATGGTAAAACCTGGCAACTATTCTTATTTTTGTGCCATGACTTCCTTGTGGGGTATGGTAAAACCTGGCAACTATTCATCACATGATTTCTTCGTAGTTTGAACACTTGGTTTTCCATGTGATACCATGGCTTCAGATGAGAAACCTGTCAAGTCCTACTTTATAACCGGTTGTTCTAACATCCTCCTGGACTTGCTGCCTGTACTCTTTAAAGCTGAACTTTCTATAGATTGAAGGCTGGATACTACTCTCTATCATTGTGTCGTAGGAAGGGCACATGAAATAGGCCACTGAGAACCTCTCCACATGTGGGCTTGTCATGACTCTGTGTTGGATGCTCTTATATGCACCATTGCTCCATGCCTGCATTGTAGGAAACCCATATCAACAATAGGAAGACAAAAATTGTTTTGAAAGAAATCTCACTTCTGATTCCCATGGCAGGGCCATGCATCTGGCGATCAGAAAATTTCAAGAGATGTATCTCATAAGAGCTAACTGTGAACATGTTACAAGTCTAAAAAAAAAATCTGAAAATTGTAATAAAATTAGCACCTTTCAGAGATTAACTACCCTGTATTATGTGTATATCAATCCTTGCTAAAATGAGACGCATAATAGTAGGAATGGCAATGGATCAGGTTTAAATGGGGCACAACCTGATCGGCTCCTATTCGGGGCAGATTTGGTAGTGGATTGATCGAATTTAGAGTCATGTTTGGAGTAGGTTCAAGTTTTGGTTGTGCTTGCGTGACCTGTCCCATCAGTTTATATATTGGTTAGGCTGTATAAAAAAAAAAAAGGGAAAGAGGAGGTTTTAGCCAATTGAGATATGATCATCTGCTGAAATCCGCATTGGAGTTCCATGACAGGTTTCGATAACCAAGTGGGTCCCACATTTTCTAGACCAGCCATCAGAACCACAGACCCTCTCCTAAATATCCACCCAGCTAAAATTTACTATTAGTGATAGATGGCTGGATCCATATGCTTATAAAAAGTAGGACTAAGATCAATATTTAACCTTATTTTTTACATACTAATCAATCTAATGGTAAATTTACTCCAATTGAACTGAACTTTGTGTTGCTGATATTTCATTGACAGGCATGTAATATGAAAGGATCAAGAAAGAGTGGGGCACGCATGAGCCAATAGCAAATCATTCTCATGTAGGGCCTTTTACTCTTATTTCATTCTCTCTTTTTTGCGTTAAATATGTTGGGTTGCGTGAGGCCCATAGGCATATATAGAGGCCCAGACCTTGCCATTAACTATGAGACCAGAGTTAGGCCCAGGTACAGCCGCGCACTTAAAATAGAGCCCTATTCCAATCTAATACATTGGTTTAAAATCTCGGCCGATACCAGTTCATATCAGCCGATAGAACTAGTATCGACCCATACCGCGATGATATTTTGCCGCGATACCGAGTCAGGCGAAATATCGGCCAATCTCGGCCGATATGGTCAAAATATCGGTTTAATCGATATCTCAACCGATATTACCGATATCTTAGTCGATATTTTGATATTTTGAAAATATCGGTCGAGATGGAGTCATGGTAAAAAAAACCTTGATTTTTTGTAACTTTTTCCCTATTTTTCCAGTTTCTTCTTCTCTCCCCTCAATTCCTTGGAGCAACCATGTCTTATTCTCTTACATATTTCCAACTTCCAACACTATTTCTTGAAGAAATCATTTTATTTAGTAAGAGAAAATCAAATTAACTCCCTTGTTTTTACTATTATGTGTTTTTTTTTAAATTTTTAGATAAAGCATAGAAATGAATGAAAATTAAGATTATTGGCATGTCATTTTTGGGTTTGTGTTGTGTTCTTCACTTAGATTTACACACTTTCATGCTAGATCTACTTATAAACATGATTTTTGGTATAGAAAAATATTTTTTTCAAATCTTCTACTTTTAAAAAAAAAAATTGTTGGAGTATTTATGATGCTAAATAGTAAATTAATACTAATAGCTTATTAATAATGTATAGATAATTATTATATTATCTTTATTTTCTTATATTTTATACTAATAAATTGATCATGAGCCAAAATAATAATTGCATTATATGAAATACTGGAGAAGACTACGAACACGACACAGACAAGGCTCATAACTTAAAATGACCGATATTTTGATTTATTGTTGTTACTAATGGAAAAAAATATTATTTTCCGGCAATTTCTAATATTCTGGATTTTTTTGGATTTTTTTGTGAATTTTTCTGGATTAAAAAAGAATTTACATCACGACGACCGCGACGGACCGATAACTGCGACCGATATCAATATCATATCGGTTTTTGTCCCGACCGATACCGCGACCGATAGTGCGATTTTAAACCATGCCTAATACTATTCATGCTTGAGCCATGAGCATCCTATAGACTAAAATACTACATAATATTTTGCAAATGGGTGGCTCTGATCTGATTTTGTGTTTTGGTGAACCGATCCTAAATTTAAGCCAATAAATTAAATGGGCTGCAAACAGGCCTTGCCTGCCCATGTGCACTACTACAGTCTACAGTGGGGCATTTTTGAATCCCTTTAAAAAGATCCCCACAAAGTATTCCTAAAAGTGGCACAAGTGTGTGTGATCCAAACCTTCATCAGATGGGCCTCTAAATTAAAAAGCTACATTTGTGGCCCATCTGTTTGGCAAAATGTCATAAATCTTAGCCAGAGATCACTCGTGGCAGGGCCCACCCAATGAAAGGCAGGTATCTGATGCATGTGCCACCAATTTAGATAAAATCAATCAGTACAAGTGGGGCAGTACCTGAAACAAGTCGCCGATATTGACGATCAGATGTTGCGGATTAGGATTAACGGTGATCCATCTCCTGCCCTTTAATAACTGCAATCCTCCAACCTGATCCTGATACAAGATGGTGAGGAAATCGCTATCTGTATGGGGCATTAACCCATAAACACCAGACAAGATGGGGCATGGTGGGTATCGGTTTAGTCGAAGATAGCATGTGCTTGATGAGCAATTCTCCACAAAGTAGTCTGACTTACCACCCAGATTCTCAGCTAATATTGCAGCTAATCTCTGTGCTAAATCTGAGACCACTGCTGCCAACTCTTCTATTGTGGATCTGAAATATGAACAGGATACTACGGTGAATTAATTAGAGCATCAAAAGTGGAATGATTTAATTGTGTGGTGAGCAGGAGAAAAAAAAAAAAAAAAAAAAAACACATTTGGGGTAGATAAATACAGGGCTGTAAAGTAAATGGGTGGGTTATTCATTTGATCAAGTGCGTATGCTCATCCTGCAGAATTTTCACCTGTAGGCAGGGGTTCACATTGTCAAAGAAGCACAGGGCACGGGGACCCTAATAGACTTGCTATCGAGTGAGAGAACGAGGGATCATGCTCAGTTTGCCAGTAACCCCGCCTCTCTCGTGGATGAGTAGGGATCGACCCCCACTCAGTGCGTGTGTGAGTACTCACTCCCCATGTATATGAGTTCTCTCTCCTCGCATGTGCAAGTTTCTCTCCCCAGTGTGCAGGTCTCTCTTCCCAGTGTGCAGGTCTTGCTATCAATTGGCTCAACTCAAACAATGTGGCCGCTGCCAAGACACTTATGGTTGAGTGGTTTGCCTTAGTTAGATACACATGTCCAGGGATCAATCCATGGGTCTTCAAGCCTAAATTATCTCTCATGAACAATAAGCCCAAACTAATTAGAAGGGAAATAATAATAATAAAAAAAGAAAGTAGTGACTGCCTTGCCCTCATCTTCCATATTTCCACACACAACTATCATGTTGACAGACGATGTTGTTGAACTCATTCAAGTGTACAAAATCTTTACTTACAGCCGCATGATGAGGCACAAACCCGAGCTACTCTTTTGCCTTTTACTATAAGTGTTCGAAATCTATGCACCCTCTTTCATTCTCAAAGAAAGAAAATCCGACATTACGAAGAACAAGTTGTAGAATGCAAGAACACAATGAAAAACCCATTGTAAACAGAACTCAAAGTACCTTCTCAAACATTGAATAAACTAGGGATTTTGACACATTACTCCTTAAATCCGATTTTTTCAATTTCAAGTCTGAAATTTAGATAATACCACTAGGATCGCTTGACGTTGTTTAACTTTTTTTTAACTTTTTGCATCATATCCGATGATATCATGTATTTTATAAGTTTTGTATCATACACTCTCTGCAATCAGCAAGCGAATTGGTTAAACCCCAAACTCTCATTATATTCACCATAGACATAACTTGAAATTTCCTAGGATCTACTCCATGATCCATGGAAAAAAAAAAGGAATAAAGAAATTAGGGGGAAGATAACTGGAGGGATAAGTTGAAGCTTAACATCAGGTGCCATGATCTCTAAGAAGATAAAGATGATGATGAAACTTGAATCTGACCTGTTCACTTGTGGGCCCTGTGTTGACCCCACCAGTCAGCTTTTCTTTTTCTTCTGTTTAAATTGAAGCCATCACATCTATTTTAACCAACGTCATACAGCCAATATGCCAACTCTCCTTCCGCAAAACTCTTATCTCATAGGGTGACCCGACCCACTGAGCCAACTCAAAGCACAACCATTCGAACTCTGGGCTTACCAACCAGATTCTTTGGTTCCGGGTTGAATTTGGGTTTTGACATTTTCAGTCCAATCAGCAAAAATGTTAAGCTCAAGTTGAAACCATACTCCAATCTAGCTAGGGTTGTCAAAATGTCACATGACATGAACCCACACGATATTAACGGGTTTGGATGGCCTCTTAATGGGTTCGTGTCGTTAATGTGTCAGACCCGTTAACCGGTTTAAATTAACGGGTCATTACTGAATAAAACCGATAACCTATTAACAACATGATACAATCCGCCAAATGATTACGGCATAAATTATAAAATACATAGGGGATTTTGGTAAGTTTGAAAAGGTTGAAGTGAAACCCTAAAACTCACATATAAAAGATCATTTTCTAACTCCTTCATTAGTAAAAGAGTGTGTCGTAATTGACATGGTCCAAAATGAACAAAATTATTTAACAGGTTAACGGGTCATGTTCGTGTTTTATTTTTGGATCCATCTATTTAATGGATTATGTATGGGTTGAAGTGATTTTAACACGAATTCATTAATCCGCAACCCGAATTTATTAACACGACACATGATTGATAGCGGTACTCCAACCTAGTTAACCCAGTTAACCAATAATAACCCAAGCTCAATTAATAAAAGAATTGGCTTTTGGATTGGACCTACATTGGCTAACCGGCCAGCAAAGTAAACCGGGCCCATTTCCATCGTTACAAACCATGCAGGACGAAAAAAAAAAAAAACAAAAAAAAAAGACAAAAAAACAAAGAAGAGCAGGGAGCCAAATTAACTGACCTGAGATTGCTGAATTCTTCTGTCTTCAATCCCTCAATCGTCACCAGAGGTATATGAAATGCTTCTGACCATGAGAACTGA
Source organism: Cinnamomum chago (assembly GCA_038049695.1). Classification (NCBI taxonomy): domain Eukaryota; kingdom Viridiplantae; phylum Streptophyta; class Magnoliopsida; order Laurales; family Lauraceae; genus Cinnamomum; species Cinnamomum chago. The sequence goes on from CP142454.1 coordinate 13,509,554, forward strand.
TGTAGAGAAGACGCCGCAGGCGCCCCCCACCGGTAACTGCCCTCAGAGAAGCTGGACAGCTTCTGGTTTGCCTTCTTCTCGAAGGGCTGTCGAAACAGCCTCTCCTGTTCTCTCCAAATCCTTTCCAGAAGCTCTTGAGAAATCCCATGGTTCCGCACCTGAAAGAATCCCCACTCCATAGAAGCATCTACAATCTCCTTCTTACACACAGCTCTCTCATCGCTGCCACATTCCAAACGGCTGAGATCGATCACTGGAAGATCACACAAGTCTGTGCTGCTGGCAGGTTTCTTGGTATTGTCTCTCTCGAATTCCTCTTCTTCATTCTCTTTTGGTTGTGACTTGTGTAAAAGCGCCTTGTAAACTTCTTGAAATGGAGGGTCTGATTCCATCATAGCCAGCTGAAAATAACTCCAAGAAGAGAGGAGGGAGTTAGAGAAGAGGTTGATATTACCATAATGGCACTTTGGAGAAATCCTTAGCTGAAGGAGTGGGACAATGGGGCCCATCCATTTGAAATCAAAGCCGCTAAAAAATGAACGCCCTATTTATGATATGAAATGTCCAAAAATTTGGCTCACCTATTAAAAATGCGAGCCACTTAAATTGGACACCTTACTACGAGTGGGTTATTTCCAAATTTTTCTCAAGACCCTTGGTATTTTGGATGTCCCCCAATTTTTATTCATTGGAGACATTTGGGGACATCCCACACATAATGACAGTGTTCAAGTAAGGGGCTAGAATTTTTAATAAATGGGCCCATTTTAGAGTTCACTCGTTCAAGATAGGAGTTTTAATTAAGTTAGAGAAATTAAGGACAGAGACATGGTGCATCGTGATGTGAAAGCCCACAATTTGGACCAGACCATATGATCTAGACCTGTCGTTAGTTAGTTGGTATAGATGTACCCTATATATACTGTAAATTGCAACAATCATCTTCTTATTTGTTATTTTTTTTAATACAAGGGATTCAAAACTCATGCACCACCACAGAGGAAGCATGTTCCCCAACCACTTGAGCAACAGTTAAGCATAGCCGGATCGAAAAGAGTCTAGATCCCCCAATTGATCTCCCATCCACTTCCTGTGAGTGAAGGAGTAGAATCTACATGACGCCCGAGTCTTTCAAAATGAATGACCACCTTGTTAATAGGTGTCTTTAAATTTTATTCCATAGTGAGTTGGTCTTACTATAAAATTGAGCATATTATTAATAATGTGATTAGTTACGTTTTGTAATGAGTTACAAATACAGAAACTAAGTTTGGGCTAATTAATTCTTGTTGAGATCTTTAACTACGGTTTTGTAATGAGCTGGGAGTATATAGTGGAAGGTTGTGCAGACTGGGGTTTTGAGCTGGGGAATTCTGATGGAGAATGGCAGGAGGATAGCTGGCATGTGCAGGGATGTTGATGTAGGTAGCAAGCCATTCTGATATTCTTCGGATGGGGTCCTGAAATTGATTTCTGTGCTCGGTAGGTAAGGCAATGGCATGTTGCCAGGCAATAGGTTGAACCAGATGGTTCATTTTTTTTTTTAATCTTTTCATTGGGCTGCTATGGTACTGAGATTATCTTTAATATATATATATATATATATATATATATATATATATATTGCAGAACAAGAGAGGATAAGCTGTAAATTCTTAAGGGTGGGATTTGGATGTTGGAAGCAGGATAACAGGAATTTTGAAGATTCAATGGCAGCTGCAAAATTGCAGCTATTTTTTATTTTATTTTTTTGCTATATTCGAGATTCGAACTAATGCACTCCCCACACATCCATGTCCCTAACCAACTGAGTGAAAAAATAAAAGTGAAAAAAATATAATAGGTTAATAATAAGGGGGATTTTGACCTACGGGCATACTACAATATGTGTGCATGCAGCCCAGCTCGTGGGACCCACTTGGGATGCATATCAATCATTGGGGTTGGACAGATACACAAGCATATATGTGGATATGGCTCATGCAAAAAACCAGTTCCATCAAATTAACCAAGCCCTTGATTTGCAAGCTTGCGATTCACTTCAGTGGTAAGTAAAGATCTCATAAATATAAAATTAGGCATGAATGCAAGTCACAAACAGATAGAGGTGTGAAGGAAGTTGCACTGATCAATGGTGGGCCTGAACGGGCCTCATAGGGCTAGATTGCACACGCAATTCAAAAAAAAAAATGAAGAAATTTCTCCAAAAACAAGGTAGAGGGATAAGATGGAATGCAAGTGTAGATAAACTCCGTCGATCATATCTAAAATTATAATAACAATTAGCTCTCTAATAGCAAGATATAAAAAAAAATTTGGAGCTTATCTAGAGAACAACAATTAGGAGACAAAACCTAAGATTTCGAGGTAGGTAGACTTGTTTGATGCTATTCACTCATCCAATCAGTGAATGAGACCCAACATTTAGATTGATTTGATGGAGGAATCTTTAGAGAAAGTGAGAATAAGACGCTTCCCTGGCGTGCTCCACTTGTAGCATTCGCCGCACTTTGTATGGTCCAATAGTCTCTTCCTTAGTCATTCCATTCAATAATTAATTAATTATAGATCCTCATTCTAAAAGACTATGCAGAAGAGTGCATTTTTAATAATAATAATAAAAAAAAACAATCTTAATAATTTAGAGAACGAGGGATTGCCTAGTTGGTTGGGAACCCGGCTTCTCACTCGGTCCTTAGATACCCCGCAAGAGAGAATTATATAGGTTGAAGGTTGGGAGGTATGCAATTTCTACCGCTAAAACATGTCTCTGAGCTACCTTAGCTAAGGTAAAAAAGCCCTAATAAATTCAAGGAACAACAACCTACATTAAACTATGACAAAATCTTTAATTCTTCACAAATTTCCAAATATATGATTAGAACATTGACACAAAAAATAAAATAAAAAAATCCATGTATTCTTCATTATCCTATACCCTTTAAGAAAATTTATTATGACGTTATCAATTCTAGTCATGATTTCCAGAACTTAAAATTGAGGGAAAGCTAAATATTTTTGTGTTCTAACAAATCTAATTTCATCTCATTCTATATCTAATGAATCTAATGTCATCTCATTCTAACATTGTTTATTACACATAAAATCAATTAGCTATATATATATGTACATGAAAAACACGAAACTAAACTAATGATGTTGCCTGTCATTTGAGTGCGACCAATCTGAAAGTGGGCCTACCCTGATGAGATAGAATATGACTCATTAATAGCATAGAGTGAGATTTTTTTTTTTTTTTTTTCATTTTTTGGGGTTAGGGCAGGTATGAACATGAAGAGTCAGTCTCGTGCCGGTTAGAAGTTGGTTCGGATTGTGGCTGCCTACTAAAATATCATCCATAAAATACTTGTTGCTCCACAGTCAATGGGTGTGGAAGAAAAGAGAAGTGAGGCTGGAGGCTAATTCCTCTTTGACTAAAGATACAATATAATTACCTTTTAAGTTGACACTTAACGTATCACAGGACAGATTTGATATCACATGTAAGTACCCATCAAGAAGAGCAGTGCAGGTTAAGGAAAGGGCAAAATATGAATTGGGGTGGAATTGGATTTAGCCTTCTCATTACTAAACCTCCCCCATTACCATTCCTAATCTAGATTAATTATGGGTAAAACACAAGAAACTGAAACAAGAAGTGAAAAAAAAGACACGGATAAAAACAACACAGCAAGGTTAGCATATCAAGGTGCAGTGAATTGTGATCCAGAAAGGTGTATACTACCACAACACATGTTTAAAGAAAAAAAAACCACCATAGAAAGTAAAACTACTTAATCTTAAATCAACTATTCAATGAAAACCAGCTAAAGTAGACCTTTCTATTCATAAGAGAAAAACACACCTGTACAAGAGCTTTGACAACCCCTCAGACTAGTTGTTTCCATCTACAGCTGCGTTTCATATAACAAAATAGGGGGGACTGTGCTTTTGATGCAGCCATCTGGTCCCGGCCACGTAAGGTGAAGCTATGCAGCAGTGTATGACACCTAGCATCCAACCTCTATTATTATTATCTCCCTCTTCCTACCATGACCTAGCAGAAAGTAAGGAGACATGTAAGGGAGGCCACAGTGTCTACTTGTACTTGGGTGGGTCTCGGTCTCTCATCCAAATTTATAGTGCTGCCAGCCTGCCACGCGTTAAAATGAAGAGGAACTGCTAAAGCCGCATAAAAAAACAGTATTGCAGCCAGCTTCCCATCTGCAGTTGAAGGAAAAAGAAGCTCATCTGTTTATATCATTTTTTTAGCTTTGTTGCATAAAGCCTTCAAATCAAGGAGATAAGGATTCCAAAGAAGATAAGCTCCATTAACATAACATTTAAGCTACCTAAGTCGCACGATTTTGGGTTGGACTAAATTGGATGGATAGATTAGACCCCACTGTTTTTATAGTTGGACCTGGACCTCTCAAAATTTCCAACATTCCTTCCAATATTGATGATTAGGGTCCATTTTTCTTTTACATTTTTTTTGGGTATTTTTTAGCTGCATCGGATATTTAAACTCAAGCACACTACTTACACACCAATGTTCCTAACCTAGCTGAGCTTAACTAGATGATGATAATGAGGACTTTTTCCTTTATAAGTAGTTATGATATGAATTTCTTATGTTGAGAATTTTTGACTTTGAAATAATGGTTGTTTGATTGGCATTTGCTATGTTTTATAATTAACATTCTAAATCTCACGGGCTTAAAAAGTCATAAATAACCTTTATAATTTTCAGAATTTCAAACCCTTTTAGTATTTCAAAATACTAGATGGGTCCCGTGGGGGACAATATTTGAAGAATTCAAGAATTCTTCGATTACAGAAGAACATGCCCTAAGAGTCCATTTGTTTGAACAAAACTCAATTCCTAAGACTTCATTATCAAATATATTGCTGCTAAGAAATATTAAGAAGTGAGGGGTGAATGATACAAGGTATAAACTAATTATATAGTTGGATCCTAACTCTTCTAGAATTTGATTTAACAAGCTGATTATTCATTTTACATAAGAGATGAAATTATTTTATAGTAGATCTTCACCTTTGCTTCTTCGCATGATACTTAGAATCCCTATGATTTAAATTGCATGCAAACAAATAGGCCCTAATGCAATTATCAAGTCAATTTGATTGGAGCCAAGTGGTAAATCGATCATGCATATATATACACACACACTTGGTAAAGAAAAAAATATTATTCAATTAAAATGAAAATAAATAAAATAGTTTTTTTTTTGGGTAAACGAATAAGTAAAACACTTGATTGTTCTAATAGTAAATATCGAAAATTATAGAGGTTGCGAGGTCAGGATTTGTGAGTTGTTTGCTCCCCACTAATTGGATTTAATGGAGAAGTAATCTTCATTGGGAACAAAGAGGAGTGCTTATAAAAGTTTTCAATTAAACCCGGGTGGGCCATTGTGGTAATTGCATAGTTGAATGCAAGGATAAAAGTAATGGCGACAAAAGAGTTACTTGGATGATAAGGCATGAACTTGTCAGCCTTGGGTGGATGTATGCATCAAACCAACGATAATTTCAAAAATCAACCTCGATCGCTCCTCTCAGCCCATGTAAGCAACTAAAATATCTGCGCCCATATACCTCTACTTTTGATCCATTACAGATCTTCCACTGATCCTTTTCGTGAAGTCTGGATGGATCCCTTTATAATAATATCATTCTCCCCTGATTGAAAAAAGACTTGTTCTTGAATTCGGATTTCATACTGAACATAGAAAGAGAATCAATTGCACTTCTCTAATTGTTATGAGAAATCATTGCCCTTAAACTAGTGGACAAGTAGTATGTATATTTACAAAAGCGACCAAAACATCCAATAAAACTGCCCAATGTAAACTTAATCCAGTTTTGTCTAACCAGGTCATTAATGGACCTAAAAAAAGTGTTTTTTTTTCCTTTTTTTTTTTTTTTGTGCGGATGATCTTTGATCAAATGGATCATCAAGATACTTGATGCTTATATTTCCATCCATGTTGAATGGAGGAATAGATTAACCGAACATCTCATCATTGCCCTTAGTTTCTAAGTCAAATCGTCGAAGACTCTCCATTGAAGTATATCTTACGTGCCTGTGATAACAAAGTTGATATACATCCAAATTCATAGAATCAATTCAATTACCAATATCTGGTTACACATCAGAGATCATATATATATATACTGTCATCTTGTCATCTCTGCATCCCTTTCGTCGTGGGTCATCACACAAAGCACTACAATTTAAGCTCTTTTCATAGCCATTGACTCAATGTTTCACTGAAGATTCAGATCCCACTGCTAACTTAGCAAGTTGTCAAGCAATGTTGTATAACTACTTCTCAATGGTTTGCAACCTTGCTTTGATTGGATCTATCTACTCGTTTTCCTCTCATGGTTCTTCTCGGGAACTATCTGGACGATGAGGTGTTGACATTAGGGAAGCACTCAAGAATATTAAGGCGAAACAGTAAGGACTTCATAACAATTCAATGCAGGATTGTTTGGGCCGGGTCAAGCATGTTTCTTTGCATTAGAATACATAAGAACTAAATACATGAGGTGGCTAGAAAAGAAAATTAAAGGTGAATTAAAAAAAAAATGAAAATCAAATAACATTTTCTTTTAGATAAATAGAATAAAACTATTTGATGCACATTTTTTGCAAATTCACATTCGATATCCATTTTTAACCACACTATGTGTTAAATTCCTATGTATTTTAATGCAAACAAATAAGACCTAAACCAACTTATCGATTGGTTAAATCTCCTCAAAGATTATTACAATACATGCCCAGCAAGATTTATGGGAACCCCCCCCCCCCCCCCCGAAACATAGGAATTGCATTAAAATACAATCTTGCTCCTGGTTCATGAAATTACCAATCAATTAGAAGTGATTTTATTTTAAAAATTATTTATATTTGTTCAAGTGCAATTAAGAGTCCTTAATGAGAATTTGTGATAAGATTTTCCACAAAGTGAAATTAGATTAGAAATATAATCAATTTACCTATTGGTTTAGATCAAATTAGAGCTTTTTAGATATGATACCTAGATCTATTAGGATTTGAATTCATTTAACTTTATTTAAGGAGATGCATGAATAATATTGTAGTGTTTAGGAATACTATTTTAATCATTTTTTTTGGGTGTGTGTTAACCTAGTAGAGATTGCGTAAGAAGTTAAATCATTGTTCGGTAATAAAGAAAATCTTGATACCATCGAAGTGATTGGAAAAAAGAAATTGTAATACCATGACAGCAGGTAATATCTGAGTTTTTCATGGTGTTGCCAATCTTCCTATGATGTAATCCACTCAAAGCACGTCTTCATGTATGTGGGAACTATCCCATTTTCACTTTAACCTCAGAGATTTAGGGCAAGTTTGGTAAACATAGAGGAATCCTCTATTCAGAGGATTCTTCGTTCCCCTGAAACCATGCTACCCTCTTTGATGATTCCTAATGGGAGAAGTCATTATATTTCATGTTTGAAAAGCACCAAGGAGGAGTCACTCCTTATAATTCAGGCACTTCTTTGCCTTTGTGGGTTTGCAAAATCCGATGGGGGAGGTGGAGACCGAGGAATCAGTAGAAAAGAGGATTTTTGATGGATTTCAAAATTTATTTCTCACTTTTCTTCTCTTCATCTAAACACGAGTTTTCCTTAAAATTGAGGAAAGTCAGAGAGAATTCCTCTCATAGGACATTATCCAAACATGCCAGTATTAGATTTATCATTTGTATGGATAGCATATTATATGGTATATATCAGTTGAGGTAGAGTGAGAATTTTCAAACCACCTAGAATTGGTAGGTGTGTGATGTGAATGGGATTTGATCATATAACTAGTGATAAAAATTCATCAGCTTCATTCTTTTCCGGAGGAGAGGGGAGATATTTGTGGTCAAAAGAAAGCAGTACCACAATATAAAAATTTGTGACATAGTAAGAAGGATAAAAATAATTTTGGTTAATGAGAAGTGTAGTATGCATGGATTGAAGTCTATTGTAGAGAATATATATCTAACCTAACCATTAATATACGATTGCTATCTATCTCTACGCCTACAAATTATGAATTCGAGAGCCTGCCGCCAATGCACCAGTTCAAGAGGTGAATGACATAAGCATGGCCCACATGTTAATCATCTCTCAGTTTCAAGAATCGACTAGTATAAATTGAATTCCATAAATTTCTTTCTTTGTTATTTATGTGGTAAGACATGCATATGCAGTAGAAAAAATGCTTCAAGTTTCTCACTTTTACTATTATCTTGTAATTATAAAAGATGGAGTAAATTAATTATAACAAATACTAGTCTTTTTGCTGCTTTGGGAAATAACCGACACACTCGCACACGTGCAAGTACCCTTCCAGTTCATGTCCCTCACCAACAGAGCTATTGTATGTTTGGTAATTTTACAAGTGGTGAAGTAAAACCTCAAATAGTCAAAGAATAAAATATAAGTGGGTTATGATGATATTTTATCTTTAATTGTTTGATAGGGAATCTTTTTGACTTTTTATTTAAAAAGTGGGTGATTTTTTTATCTTTCAGTGGAAAAAATGAGGTTGTTATTTTATTCTTATTTTTTTGAAAAAGAATGAGAGAATTTTAAAAATGTATATACTTTTGATGTGACCCTTTATTAAAAATGGGAGGCTTTACTTCACTCCACTCTATTGGTGAAGTTTCCAAACCGCCCCACCGTTGAGCTACCAGTGGATTGGCAAAGCCCAAGACTAGTCTCTCTGTCACTCTCTATGTCTGTTTGTTTTTTTTTTTTTCTTTTTCTTTTTTGCTATAAGGCAATTGTGTATTGAGAAAAAGGAGGAAGGAACAAAGGCATAAAAGCCCCAAAAGAATTCTACCACAGCAGTAGCTTTACAACAATAGAAGGAACCCAAAAAAAAAGAAAAAGAAGGAAATAAAAGAGAAGAGAGTCATCATAATTATAACATAATAATCACTAAATCTCAAATAACCAAGAAAGTATAGATTAGATTGGAAAGTAAAAATGCAAGGGTTATTGGTGGACCGCCTATAATTCTCCTATGATCAATCAGTACGCTCTGACACTTACCCAACCTTTTAAATTAGCACTCATCCCTGTTTGACACTGATTCAGTTATTATCCACATTTGGTTTAATCAAGAGATAAATGAACTAATAAAACTTAAATTTTGAGGCCCTAAAATGAGAATGTATATTTTCTTGCTGAGTAAAATAAGAAAGCAAAGTGGGAAAGGCAAATCCTAGGATCTTCCAATCTTGTTTTACTTGGGACCTGTGGGCAGCTAGATGTATAGGATATGAAGTGGGTAACAACTAACAAGAAGTGTTTAAATGTTTATCTAAGAACTATTGCTTGAATAGATTCATTCCCTCTAACATCTAATTAGGTAAGTCACTGCAACACATGCTTTTGTTAAATGTGGTGCCGGACCAGTAGGCAAGAGGCCGTGGTGTGCATTAGATCCCACTTCACTTGACCCATTTTGTCACCTTGTTGAGATCCCATTCCCACCTCAAATGTGTTAGATTCATGGCTTAACATTGCCACTAATCTCCTGGTTAGTTAAGTGTTAAGAGTGGTCAGAGAAGAATCCTCCTGTACTAATTGTGTTTAACAAGTAAGATTAAGATTCCTAGTCCCATAGCAAGCAGAGAATGCAATGGTAGGATCTATATAAAGAGTAGAAGGTACGTACTTACCTTGGACAGCCACCCTGTGGAATTCAATGACTTATTCATTGAAAAATAAATAAAAATGGAAGGATGCTTAATTGTTGAAACATGTAGTACTTTCTCAGCTTAGTATTAAGGCTGCGTTATTAATTTGTATAAAAGTCACTTAAATTAAGGCAAACATATATAGTTTAATAAAAAGGAGAGGATACCTTCCACTTCCTGTGAATTATCCTATTCTAGATGGCCAAAAGTGTGAATTTAATGGAGTTTTTAGTTGGAATACTACAACGAATCACAAAACAGTCTCAGAGTTGGATAAATGAGAACTGAACGATATGAAATGGTACAATGGGTACTAACCTATCAGAACCAACCAGCGTTTAAGCTTTGCAAATTTCAATTTTTTCTCATTGAGATCAAGGAGCTCGCTTCTTCTCTATCTATAGCTTTTTATCATGTGATTAGATCGGCTAATGTGTTGGCGGACTCCTTAGCCAAACAAGGGTTTCAAAGGTCGTCTCCCTGGGAGAGGTTGATCCTGTGTAATTTTATCTTTTGGGTATAAGTCTCTTATACTCGTGTTTTAGTATTTTTATGGTTTTTCAATAAAATTTGCTGTTATTTCAAAACAAAAAAAAACCCAACAAGATAACGTACGAAGCTAGAAAAGAAAGAAAACTTACAGAAAACCGGTAAGCTTTTGTAGAAGAAAGTGGGGGATGTGTGACAATGGGCGATTCATCATTCAAAAGCCAGCTCCATCGTGATATTTATCTGAGGAGGTTCAATCATTAGCCATTTATGAGGGGGAAAGGTTAAAGAAAGTGACTGAAAATCATCTGGTGATAAAAAAGAACACGCGGCTCGTGAAGATATCAGAGAAGCACAGCTGAGGTTTCTGAGAGGGAGAGACTTGGAGAAAGGAGAGCCAAATGTAAGAGAGCAGGAACGACCTGGAACAATGACAGCCATTTGATCCCAAAAGGAAAAAAAAGAAGTTGAACAGAACAGAAGTCATGCACGCATCTCTCTCTCTCTCTCTCTGCACAGTTACTATCCCCCACAGTCCCTTTCGTTACCAACAAACGACATGCCGACTCAAGTAGTTGTTGCTGCAGCAGTGTCCCTAGCTCGCTCTCTCTCTCTCTCTCTCTCTCTCTCTCTCTCTCTCTCTCTCTCTCTCTCTCTCTCTCCCCGGTCCATGTCGGGGCTACAAGTGCCGACAGCTGATGAGGGAGCACGGTTCTAAAGTTGATTAGCTTTTCGGATTAGACGGCTGTGGATGGGGGAGTGCCGAACGTACTACAATGCAGCATACCTCTGAAAATCCAAACCATTAATCAAGATATGCCCCAAACACCCAATGTAATAAACAGGTAACCACCATGGTTGGCCTACTGAAACTGATTTTAATAGTTAAAAGGCATTCAGCATAATGGATGTAATTAGGAGCGTTTAGATTTTTGGAAGGTGGCCCCCACTCATCCCTTTTAAGGAGGGTGTATGGCTGGGAGTCTGGATCCCTATTTCGTAAAAAGAAAGAGATACAGTATCATCCATGTTGAAGATTATCAGTCCGTTAATATTAAGATTTTAGAGATATTAGTAGGTAATCTTTTCTTTCTAGAAAAGATTACATTTATGAGAAAATACTAACCAACCTCATCCTTCGGATACGGTTGGTTAGTATTTTCTCATAAATGTAACTTTTCGGGAAAGAAAAGATTACCTACTAATATCCCTAAAATCCTAATCTTAAAATCTTCAACAATCCAATTATGTAAGATCTTATGTCACCTAATGTTTCTCTCAATTGTTATATTGGAATGAAAAAAAATCAAAGAAAAGATTTTACACTGTCTATCAAATCCCACTTGTTGAGATCCCACCACAAATGTGTTAGCTAGATTCATGGCTTAACATTGCCACTAATCTCCTGATCAGTTAAAGTGTTAAGAGTGGTAAGAGAAGAATGCTCCTGTAATTGTGTTTGACCTTGTTAAGTAAGATTAAGATTCCTAGTCCCATAACAAGAAGAGAATGCAATGGTAGGATCTATATATATAAAGAGCACAAGTAGGTAGGATCTATATATATAAAGAGCACAAGTAGGTACTTGCACCTTGGGCAGCCACCCTGTGGGATTTCAATGACTTGTGCATTGAAAAAAAAAATAAAATGGAAGGACGCTTAATTGGTGAAACATGTACTTTCTCAGCTTACTATTACAGCCATGTTGTAAATTTGTATAAAAGTCACTTAAATCAAGGCAAACATAGTTTAATAAAAAGGGAGTGGATACCTTGCACTCCCTGTGAACTCTCCTATATGTTGTTTTAGGGTATAATAGATTTTAATGGAGTTTTTGTTGGAACACTACAATGAATATTCATCAAAACAGTCTCATAATCTATCTAAATAAAGCAACAAGTTGGATAAATGAGAACTGAACGATGAAATGGTATAATGTGATAATGTGTAAGCTATAAAAAAACCAAGACGTACCAAGCTAGAAAAAGAAAGAAAACTTACAGAAAACCAGTAAGCTTTTGAAGAGGAAAGTGTGATAATGGGCGATTCATCATTAACCTTTTTGATATTTATTAGAGGGGTTCCATCATTAGCCACTTATGAGGGGAAAAGGCTGAAGATAGTGACTGAAAATTATCTGGTGAAAAAGAAGAACACGCGGTGAGGTTTCTCTCCTTGGAGAAAGGAGAGCCAAATGAAAGAGAGGAGGAACGACCTGGAACAATGACAGCCATTTGACCGACCCCAAAGAGATAAAAAGAAGTTGAACAAAAGTCATGAACCCCTCTCTGTCTGTCTGGACAGTTACTTTCCCACACAGTCCCTTTCGTTACAAACAAACGACATGCCGACTCTAGTTGTTGCTGCACTGGCCCTCTCTCTCTCTCTCTCTCTCTCTCTCTCTCTCTCTCCCTCCGTCCATGTCGCGGCTACGAGTGCCGACAGCTGATGAGGGAGATTAGCCTTTCGGATTAGACGGTTGTGGACGGGAGAGGGCATAATGTACTATATATAAAAGGGGTTTTGACATATTAGTCTCCTTAAACTCGGATGTTCCAATGTCAGGACAAAAGTTTTTTGGTAATATCACCATAGTCGTTTAACTCCGATCAATATTTTTAAAAAGTATTTTTACCTAGTATCTCATAATATTATAAGACAGTACTGTATATTAAAGAAATTGATAAATTTCATGATATCAGTATCTTGGAAAAATTATTTTTCAAATAATAAAACTTGAAAAATGGTGATCAAATGTGTATTTACTTTGTACAAAATATCAATTTTCGTGTTCTATAAAAAATGAATTTATTTACTATTAGCAAAAGAATATGATATAAAAATTGATAGATCCCAAGATATTATGGGATATAGTGCAAAAAAGCTTAAGAAAATAATGTTGGCTAGATTCTGGTGACATTATCTAAATTTGGGTAATGATATTAGAAAAATGAGAGTTTAAGGTGAACCAATATGTCAAAACCCCCTATATATAAAACTCTTATAATAAAAAAAAAAATTCCACAAAATATAAAACTATTGTATGTATGTATTAAATGAGCTCATGTAAAATCCTATATATATAGTTGCAAAAAGGCACAGGTTATGTCTCATTATCGCCATTATTACCTCATAGTAAAATGACATAACTCATGATATGCATTATTTGGATCCCCATGTTCAAGCATAAAGATCTATTAGCAGGGCCCATCTACAAAATCCAAACCACTAAAGTTAAGAGCTCTGTAGATTTACACATATTTTCAGAGAAATCTCAATCCAATCAAAGTTTGGCCAGCCCCCTGTAGATTTACACATGTAAATCACTAACATTTTACACTGTTTTATTTTTGTATTTTAATAACTTTTAACAATTGACCAATATTCTGATGACTGGACTTACATTGGAGTGAAATATTACAAGATACTAAGATATTTGCAGATTTTGATCTTTAGCGGTTTGTATTTAATTTTTAGGGCAAGTCCTTTAAGGAAAAAAAGGAGTAAAAAAAAAAAACTATGCTTCCCTCAATACTTCCATTTACTTTTTGCAATTGTGCAAGAGAGAGAGAGTACTTTTTGATGGCAACATTGGTTGAAGTTTGCTTTACCAAAAAGTTAAATTTGATTTGTAATTCTTGAAAAACCTCTTAAAAATCTAATGATGAAACAAACTTTCAACGGCTTTTGGGCTTTTTGATTTTTAACTCTTTAAAAATCTCTTAAAAATTGAACGATGAAACAAAATTTTAATCATTTTTGAGCTTTTCAAAAGTCAAAAGCCCAAAAACCCACTTTTACGGAGTGAAACCAAATATATAGATAGGGGTCTGCTATGTGCTTCACACACTTGCAATCGGCATAGCTTTGTAAAATCATAATTAAGATGTTTTACTTTTAACATAAGCCTGCCCATCCTCTTCAATCAAAGGCCTGTGAAACTCTAATCCCTGGTCCATGTGCGGGATGTAGGGGTGTTCATTGGCCGGTTCAAAGCCCATTTAAACATTGGGCATGGTTTTTAGGCCTGAATTCAACACACGGGTCTGAAATGGAGGCATAAACCCAACCTAGTTGCAAAATGTAAACACTCTTTTATGTTGAATATGTTGGGCCTAGCAAGACTCTAAAAATATATTAGCCAAGACCCCACCATGCGGGGCTGTTCATGGGCGTTTGGCCCATTTAATCAGGTCCACATCCAACCAACAGGTCTGACACTCAAGCCCAGGTCATCACTGAATGAAATGGGCATTCAGTTCATGGAGAAGAAAGCCATTCTCTAAGCCAATCACATTACACTGTTCCTTGCTTTAACATATATCAGACACAGAAATGTATATGCCAAAAGACTCTATTGCTAAATCCGCATGCATACTAGACTACTCAGAATAGCTTTTATTTAACTTAAAGTTGCTCAAGTAATTGAGTATTTGGCAAAGGTTCGAAATGTAGTCGGCCGAGAACAAGGCCTTTGCATTGTTTCATGTATTCAATCTTGATCAAGATAATGAGACCCAGCCATTAAGCAGAACAACCAGAACTGCTCAACCCTGTGAAAAACCATTGAGATCAATGAATTTAATTATCTAGTCATCTACAACAAACAAGATCCTACTTACATTTTTACCAAGTCCGGGTTACTTGCTATCCAGAAGAGCCCATAGAGAGAACCTTGTACACCTAGAATTCATGTCTTCCACACCCCGTTTTTCATTCGGTTAAGTGATTCGCAGGTCCTTGAAAATAACCAGATGTCGTTCTGCTTGTTTTTTCAATCCACTTCTCACATTTCAAGAAGGCAGAAGCACTGCTGTAAGGTTGTAAAGCCTGCTGCCTGCTCCATTAAACACATGCATTTCTTACTTCTCGAGTATAGTAAAGCATGCACCAGCCACAGATTGAAATGGCTATCCATCTTTTCTGCATTACACAAACTCATAATTACTGCCAAAAAACTACATACTTGAGACGGAAACTTCATGACCCTGCACAAAGCGTCTTAACCTTGTGGTCTCACCAACAGCAGAAAGCCACTCTGTTAGTATCTCCACTGTTATATAATCAGGATTACAACCCTGCTCATTCATCTGATCCATCAGTTCATATGCTTTATCCAACAAATTTCTATCCCTTAGACCTTTGAACAAAGAATTGTATGTTGTAGCCGTTGGAAACACCCCCTCTGCTCTCATTTCATCCATCAGGGAAAGGGCGGTCTCAAATTCATTTCCCTTGCATAGATAATCGATCAGAATGTTGTATATCACAGTATTGGGACGAATACCAGATGCAGCCTTAGATCTAAAAAGCTTCAAGGCCTCGTCGATATTGCCAACTTTGCAATGGCCATGAATCAAAGCACCATATGTAACAACTGATGGCACACAACCTTCTTCAATCATCTTGCTCATCACTTCATTGGCAGTCAAAATATCGCTGCCCTTGCACAAAGCAGCAATCAAAGTGTTATATGTGACCTCGTCGGGTTTGACACTGGCTTCCTCCATTCTTTTGAGCATCTTATATGCCTCTTCAAACTTCTTCTTCCTGCAAAACCCACTAATCAAGACATTGTAGCTTGCCACATCAAGGTGAAAACCGGCTTCTTCCATCGACGATGCAACAGATGAGGCTTCTTCCAACCTCCCTGCTTGGCTTAAACCGGATATCAAAGTGAAATAAGTTACGGAATCAGGAGAGATTCCACCATTCACCATCTCCTCAAACAATTCCATGGCCTTGGTAACATTGTTCACGTGTAAAGAAGCCCCAATCAGAGAGCAGTAGGTAACAGCATTGCCTTCCAGACCCTTACCACGCAATTCCTTAAAGAACTGAAGTGCACTGCTGATCCTTCCATTCTTGCACATTCCGTCAACAATGGTGTTCATCGTGATCACATTGGGAGGGACTCCCTGTGCCGTCATTCCATCAAACAGTTCCCGTGCATTATCAATCTCGCCCGCTTTACAGAAGCCATCCATCAAACAGTTGTAAGTAACTGTATTCGGAGAGCAATTGTACTGCATCAGCATTCGATCCATCAAACCCAAGCCTTCTTCCTGCCTCCCAGCCTTGCAGAGGCCGTCAATGAGCGTATTAAACGTTACAACATCAGGCGCTGTCTCGCCCCCTTCGCCCATTTTATCGAGCACTTGCAATGCTTCATCAACCCTTCGTGACTTACAGAGCTGATTTATAAGAATCCCATAAGTAATGACACTGGGCTCAACGCCCATTTCCTTCATTTCAGCGAGGAGAAGATTCATCCTATGAAAATCTCCCTCCCTCCCCAGACCAGCGAGGAGGGCATTGAAAGAGGGGACTTGCAGCTCCGCGCCCAAGTCCTTGAGCGCGTGCAGCAATTCCCAAGCTTTTACGGTCCCACAACTCCGGCAGAGCCTAGTGATCCACTGGGTGAGCTGCACGGAGTCGGGGAAGACCCCGTGCCGCCCCAATTCGAGAACGGGGCCGGCGATGGAATCCTCATCGACGCCGTGAATGGATCGCTTGAGGAGAGCGGAGAAGAGAATGGCGCCAGTGACATGATTTGGGCGGCGCCCGGAATCAAGCATGTGGTGCGCGAGAGAAAGAGCGTCGCTGGGGCGGTCGGATTTGAAGAGGAGGTGGAGAAGGTGGTTGTAGAGAGGCGTTTTGCGGAGATGGGGTTTGAGATCGTGGAAGATTTGGAGGGATTGAGAGACCCATCCGACGGCTGAGAAGGAGTGGATGAGGAGGGAAGCGGAGTCGGCGGTGAGGGGGAGGCCGCGGAGGCGGGATTGGTGGAGGAGTTCTTGGAGGCGGAGGTGGGGATTAGGGAGGCGGCGGGAGGCGGTGTCGAAGAGGGTTTGGAAGGCGGAGGGGCCATGGAGAGGTGGGGAGTGGTGGCGGGAGGCCCAGTCGATGAAGCGGATGGCGGTTTGGGTGTCGTTGAGGGCGCGGATGACTTGGAGTAGATGGGTTTGGGTGAAGGAGGCGGAAGAGAGGAGAGAACGAAGCTCTTCGTCGTTCCATTCGTCAGGAGACTCTGCTTTCTCTTTCTCTTTCTCTTTCTCTTGTTGTTCGTTGTTGGGGGATTTTCTCTTTCTCTGGAGAAAGTCGATTACAACACGGGGGTCTGGTGGTGATGAAGAAGAAGAAGAAGAAGAAGATGGAAAAGAGCGAAATGGGGGTTTTGTTATTGGTGGTGTTGAAGGGTGGTGGTATTTCAGCATCTGCAATCTCTTCATTGGTATTGGCCTTCTACTTGGGATGAATTAGTTCGATTCAGCGGATGTATTGAGAAGACATGGATGGTGTTTGAGGGCTACTTAAAAGAAAGAATCTCCTTCTCTGCTTCAAATGTTATTTGTGATTCTAGTTGAGTGCTATGTGATTGTAAACAGTAATCAGTTGAGCATCTAGTATTCTACTCCCTATTTGACTACCATTTTTAGGAAAGCTCTTGGACAGAAAATCTGCTCATGGCAAGTTTATTGTGGATTGACTATTTTTTGCTACATTGGGTACTCGATCTCGCAGCTGAGCTGCAACTTGAGGACTCATGGATTGCCTATTGATCTCATTGACTTCTCATAAATGCTTGCAGTAAGCTATATTTTCTTGCCTTTGTGCGAAATAATTGGCAAGATGACATAGTAGATGGCCCAGATTAAGTGGGTCCTAATTAATCAAGCTTTTGATTGTTTGGATCAACTTGATTGAACAAATAGTCTCTTAATCCATGGTTGTTTTGAAGAGAGGGTTTTTTTTTTTAATGGTGTTTTGGAGACAGTTTCTTTGCTCTATTATAAATATTAGGATTTTAAATTTTAAGAATCTTAATGTTTATATATGATCAATGCTAAAGATCTATTCTTAGATTTTAATATATTTTTTTTCAAACTCTTATATAAGCCATGTATAGAATGTAAAAGATCTTTTCATTTCATGGGTGGATCACACGCCCCTTTCCAAAAGAGGTAGAATTCTTTGGAAGAGAGTATCTCAAGCAGTGGTTGGGTCTTTAAGGAAGGGAAGGAAATGACAGGTTTAAATGCCAAAGAAAATGTGATAGTGAGGAGAGAGACTGAGTTCTACATTTTCTAGCCAAAAGGAGAATGGATAGCATCCACACAGTAATCTCCTTGACATTTTGAAATTTAATTGTTTATCTTAGCAGAAAGGTTCTCATTGAGTGGTGGTGTCAGTACAAATTCTCCTGTATGAGTTGAGCCATCCATTTCTTGGGTCCTTCCTATTCCTGGCATATTTCCCTTTTTACTCTGTTTTGGTAAAGTTGGCCCGTCATTACTGATCAATTTGTGTGTGCACATAATACATACATACAAACATATGGAAAGGTACAGAAGTTCAAGCAGAGACAATTATTCACCATTAACTTAAATGAATAAACCCTAATAAACCTAACAAAACTGGAGAGCCAGATATCTATGATACAAATTGCTTAAATAGATGTTCCCTACAACCGTAAAATAGTTCGCAGGGTATCACAGAGATTTTGAATTGTCTGTTGCTCGTGTGCTGCCTGTAGCTCTTGAAGTGGCATCTCCTCATAGCACCTGCAGCAAATGTAGCAGAAGAATAGGTTTTTTTTTTTTTCTTTTGATAACGTAGCAGAAGAATAGTTATAGTAAGATAAAAGCAAGAACACATGGTGGAATGATTACTCAGATAACAATAGGGTACCACTACTATATCAAGAGCCCTTTTTCTTTTATTTGATAGGTGAGGGTTGCTGACATGACATGAACCTGCAACCACAAGGTTGCGATATTGAGCACATCTTCCAGTTGTGCTATGGTCTCGTCCATGCTCGAGCGACTTGTGCAAGTGAAATATTGAACATGGACTACTGGGATAATTCCCATATTACTAGGACATAGCACAAGAGCTGGAATATATTTCCAAGTTGAATTGCTGTTCACAACCTATTAGGAAGTGTTTGGGTACCGTAGGTTGACACACAGGTCAGAACATAAGCATGAGTGCATGACAGAGTGAGGAGATTGCTTTATGCTAGAAATTTATGGGAGCTGAAATTTCATTTCCAATTTGAATTATTGTGCACAACCCATTCCTAAGTGTCTGGGTAAGACGGGACATATTCACATGGTGGTCGGAAAATAACCATATACTACAAAGTAGATATTTGGTTGAAAACTCAGGTGGACAAAGTCCAACTTTTGTCGTTGGTGCTGCTGCTGCTAAGTTGGGTTATTGGTCAGGAGTGATACTTTAAACATAGAGAACCAGGAATTGATCCATGGGCATGTGAATGCCACTAACTAGGCATTCCAACTTGATTTGGTTAGTGAACTATGTATAAAGTAGCAACATGGAGAAAAATAGTAATAAGTAATTGAACAAGAGATTTAATTTCATAAAGAAGTAGAGTAATAAGCGAGATGGTTGAAGTGGAGACTTGCTTCCGGAATGCTTTGTGATCGGAGCATACGCAATAAGATTGAAGGGAAAATTTTACAGGAAGGCGATTGAATAGTTATGACCTATGGAGCAGAATGTTGGCCTATCAAGAAGCAACCAATGATGCACGGATACTTCAAAATGGGCAACGTATCGTGTCGTAAACGATACTTCACTTTTTATGTGTAAAATCTACATCCTTGCAGTGTCCATCACGTGTCCTTGCCGTATCCAGGCATCATAGGAAGCAACACATGCACAAAATGAGTGTAATAGAGATAAGAATATTAAGGTGGATATATGGTAAAACTAGGAATGATAGAGTAAAAAATGAGCACATCTGAAAGCATTTAGGGATAGCATCAATAGGTGATAAAATAAGAGAAATCCATTTAAGATGGTTTGAACATGTCCAACATAGGCCAATGATGCTAGTGAGAAAAAGTTTTACTATGTAGGTTAATGGCCCAACAAGGGGAAGGGGTATGCCGAAGATGATGTGGATGAAAGCAGTAACAATAGATCAGAAAAAGTGGATTTGGCTCATTAAATCGGAATGGAGAATGAGAATTCATATGGCCGACCCAACATAGTTGGGAAAAGGCTGTGGTGGTGATGATGAAAGAAGCACAATAATGTCCTATGATCTGACAGAAGTACAAGAATGTCTTCTCTAATTTGATCAGCAATAATAGGATACAAATTTTAATTTTGTTCAAAATGTCGGTTTTCCCCGCCAAGGCCCCTTCTGCATCAACCTAACCCATTTGGACATATTACTCGTTTCCTCACTTTCACTTGTCTTCCAAAACAAGAGCTCGGATGATGGTTTATTCTTTCCAACTGCTTTTATCCTATTTGCATATGCAAATGACAATTAGGTTTGATGTCCTGAGCCTATCATTCTACAATCAAGCTGGTTTACGCTTCTCAGCAACTCCTTAATTGGTCAGAAAATCCAATCATAACCCACAAGAGGACAGCAAAAAAAGAAAAAAACAAACAATGTCAACATTAAGGTTACAAGATTCATCAAGTGTATCAATAAGATAATACAATCAGTTTAGGTAGTTGGAATTGGTCCATCCATAATGAGAGCCACTTGAACGGTCCAAACCATGTTCAAATGTCCGTTTTCTAATGCGGTGCTCCTAATAACTTATCCAGACCCATGCTTTGTCCAAAGCTAAGTTGTGATGTGATGCCCAGACACGGATATGGATGTAGACACGGACACGAGGATCAAGGATATGACGGCAGTTTTGGAAATCTAGGACATGTTCCACAGATACCGCTGTTCTAAGTTTTTCTTTAGAGCATTTTTGAATTAATGAAATTGTCATTAATTACATTTCTTTCTAACATGAAAAGTAAGAAAACTAAAAGAACTATATGAAATAGTGCACTTGGTAACTAGGATATGCTGAACTTGTACCCTAGAAGAATCATACTGCTGTAGGTCCACTGTTTGAGACATGAATGTGTGACTGGGGGTGCATATGTTTGGGCATCCAATGTTGCAAAAAGTATTACGAATCTCAGAGCATGAAGTTTACAGTCCCGGACACATCGGGTTTGTGAGGTAATTCAATATGACGAGGCAGCTCGACTTCAAACTTGATTCAGTCAACTCAATCTGCCATCACTTAAGTCTAGCCAGTGAGCTTTGAATTGAGCTGACTGGCCTCACATTAGAACTTGCAGTTTGCACACAGTCGATGGCTTCAATTGCAATTTGCAACTTGCAAACGAAGACATTCAAGTTTGCCAACACACTCATGGTTGAGTCGTGTTGGCACCTTAGCATCACACATGCCCAGGATTAATTCCTGGGTAGTCCAGTTAGAAGTATCACTCCTGACAACTAAGCCAAACTTAGAGGAAAGAAGAAGAATTTCAAGGGAAGGAGGAGAAAAACGTACGTTTTATGGTAAGCTAATGCCTGTGCCAGATTGAGCAGTGTTGAACTTGTCGTCAGTCTTTGATAGACGTTTTGGGGAAGAGGCATCTGCAATGCATCGAACCAACAAAAGAAATAAGATATCCATAATGGTTTTGCAAAACACAAATGTGAAGAAACAAGCCAAGATGCTAGCATGACCTCATTTTGTCCTCGACGCCCTTTTTTCCCCTGCCCATCACCACTGAAAAGCTCCTGAACTGCTTCGAGGGCGACGGTGCCACTGTTGTTTGGGTCTCGAAACCCAAGCATATTGTCTGACACCAAAGCGATAGGAGATATGTCTGTTGCCCTCAAGAATGGTATGGGTACCGTATTACCAGCTGCATAAATAGACCAAAGCTACAAAGGAAACATAGTAAGAATAAATAAGCCATTAGAAAGCAGTTTTTTTTCATTGTCATCTTTTAAGGAGACAATCTCAACACTCAGTTACTATTATTATTTTTTAAAAAGAAATATTATACTAGCAGGGGTAGGCTGAGCAGACAAGAACATGCTCAGAGATTTGCAGCCAGCACATTTCTTTGCAAGACTGCAACTCAGCCATAAATCACAAGCCTAAAGATAGGACCAATCTATAACATCTGCCACCAGAACACAAGACTGCTTAAACTATCAAGTCTTAGACTTGGGCAAATTTGGGTTGGGCTTCAACCAACACCTCTATGAGGTGCACAATCCCAGTCATTTGGAGAAACCCCCTGCCACTGGGCTAATTTACCCCACTGTTAAGATTTCAAATTCAAAATAAACATTACCTTGTCTTGCAATGCAAAGGACTTGCGACTAACTGTGGTGCTCTTCAATGTGCCCAGCTGACTCCGTGAATGAGAAAAACTGTCTGTCCTAAGCTGCTTATCTACAGATCCACGTTGAGACGGCAAAGTTCCTTGGATGCCTTGTGAATTCTGATTCAAATTTTTATCCGGGAGGTTGTTGGCAATGGAACCAGTCATTTTCTCAGCCCTGAAAGAACAACTTAGTGAAATTCTCACATTTTTTTTTTAATGGTTACTTTGATTAATAAAAGCAAACAGTACGATAGAAGAGTACTGACAAGCTTAAGACAGGAAAGCAGGAAAACAAAAGAAAAGCAAGAACCCAAAACCATGCAACTAAGGCCCTGCTTAAGAGAAGGCCAGCTCTTTCCATTGATACACTATTTGATCTATGGAGTATCCTCTAAAAGATGGGCTGATGGACACACAGAGCCACTAAAAAATTAGTGAAATTTTCACTTGAAGATATAAAAACAAAAAAAAGCACTTTCAGCATGTAGAAGTTTTGATGCAAAGTTATATGGAAAAGGTAATCCTATAAATAAAGCAGCAAGAAGTCTTGATACAAAACCATTTGGAAAAGCTAGCCCACATAGGAAGATTTTTCATCACCAGCACCATTGCCGGCATATGTTGAACATGTTCAAACCATCTTAAACGAGTCTCTCTTAATTTATAACCTATTAATGCTATACCTAAATCCTCCTGAATGCCTGATTATGTATTTCCTAGATTTACCACACATCCATTTCAACATTTTCATATCTACTATGCTCATTCTTTGCATGAGGGGAACTAGTTTGTAATTTTTGAAAAAACATTTAAGTAATATAAATATATTGCTAGGGCTTGTCATCCAGACAGAATTGATGACCCGCTTTCCTTTAGTTTCAAAATATTATTCTTCCATCCTTTGCTTTCCTAAAAACACACACACACACACCCCGAGAGAGAGAGAGAGAGAGGTATACCAAAGAGCTGCTTTGTCTCCTAGAACATGGGAAGAACTTGCAACATCTTTATCTGCAATTGACTCATTTCCAACAGAAGTTGGTTCTTTAATAGCTGCATCTTTTACCTCAGCCACAGTATGAACAATAAACGTCCCAAAGTCACCTGTACCAAGCATATTCGTGCCAAAACTCAATGACAGTCGCTTTCACTAGATGTTAACTCAACATTCTGCTTTAGTAGGGAAGTTATACTCTCACAAATATTAGATGATCAGAAGTCATACAGAAAAAAAAAGGAAAAAAAAGGTTGATTACAAAACCCAATAATCATTGCTAATTGACTCATTTAAGACAAAATCTGAGGTAAAAGAAAGTATTGCAAATAGGCCAGTAGCACTCTTGCTGTTTTAGATAAGTTACGGGCATTTACCTGCCAGAAGAGAAGAAATGTGAAAACACGTCACTTAACATTGTCATCATTTGGCCCCTTCTTAGACAGTCAGGACTCGGGTCAAAATTTTGGAATAGACAGTTTGATAATTCTTTTTTAATAACAAAAGGGTTATTTTAAATTAAAGATTCATGGGACACTTGTCTAAGATTAGAAGGTATGGATAATTCTCTTTAGGATGATGAAGAAAACAAACAATAAATAGCAAGTACTATTATTTTTCTTTTTTTAATTGGGCCAAGAAAAACAGTACTGAAGAACCAGTTTGGTTCAGTGTCAAAGTCTTGACAGGATTAAGGCCAATTTTCAGCCAGTGTACTAAAGAAAATGAAATATGAAAACCTGAACCTTTCTGATTATGATGGCAGAAGTTGCGAGATAAATGAGATATGAAAACCTTTATGAGGACAATTTACATTCCTTCGAAGTGCAGGATTCTCACTGATAACAGTACAAAAGTTTGGCTTTCTCATCGTCCAACTCAACCCCAAAGTCCTGAACTAAACAGACCTTACATGATAAAGCTTTATATGAACATCCATTGGAAATCTCCAGAAATATGAGGATCTTAAGAGAAAAAATATCTGCAAGAATAAGAAATGAGGCAATACAATACGTCCAATAGTTCTCTCAACATTTCAATGCTGTGCTCAACAGACAGCTACCATAATATAAAGCAAATTCCTTGCATCATTCATAGTTGGACAATCTCTGAACTACTGAAAGCTCAGAATCAAGATAATCCAATTATCATGTACCCAAAAGAACACAACTTACGAGAATAATATTTGTAAATTCATGGCGAATTTAGTGCCCCAGATTGTAGATATAAGGATGACAATTATATGATGGAGAATTTAGTGTAGATATCTGAATTCTGAAACCAAGTTATTTTTACTTATTCAGAATCTTAAAGTTGCAAATTCAAACAACGTCAATGATTCAAAAAACATTACATACAATTTTTTTTTTTTTTTTTATAATTTCAACTGTAAACAAGAGTCCTGCTGTAGCATCATGTTTTAACTGTAAACAATAGCTCATGAGTTTTGTAATGACCAGTTCATGCAGTTTGAGATTCCTGCTTTAATCGATAACGCAACATAAAGAAAACTATGATTTGTGAATAATTCTCAAAGTTCTGAAACTCTCAAGTTCATCCCTCTTAGTTTGCTGACCAAAGGACAAGCATACTTTGCTAGGTGCCCTTGATATCAGGTACTATGAGAATTCAAGGAAAAGACGAGAAACATCCATAAAAGTCCATGTCTACCTTCTCCAGGAGACCCCGCACCATGACCTACATGATAGCTTTTCGAACTGCTAACTGTATGGAGTTGATTTGGAAGTGGGATTTCTTGAGGTCTTGATGGAACTGTGTCTCCATAGTTGTCATTTAAACTTGCGCTCTTCCCTTCCTCTAACAACTGTGGCACAAGGAAATGTACTAAATGAAAATGTTAAGCAAAGTGCAAACAAGTATCTGATGATAAACTAGATCTAAATTTGGACCATACAGCATCTCCGGAGATACTGCTCCCTGGAGCATGATTAAGTGCCTCTGTTGCCAATTCAGCTCTGACTTCCCTCGCTTTTTCAATCTTAAGCAATATTGTAGATGCTCCCCATTTGCATTTTTCAATGAATTTATGCTATAGTCAAATTCAACACAAACAAATTTTAAATTACTAAATTGGCATGCCAAAGTGAAATATACTTTCAAGACAGAGATATAAAACAATTCAAAAAATAAAATCTAAATAAATAAAATATAAAGAGGCAGTACCTTGATCTATGTTGTTTGCAGATGATATAGTGTTGGAGGAGGAATCAAGAGATGAAAAACATGCAAAACTTGAAAGATGGCTGGAGGCTTTAGAATCCCAAGAGCTATGATGCCCAGATACGGCATGGATACAACTAGGATACGCCATAGACACGACAAGGACACAGATTTTACACATAAAAAGTGAAGTATCGGATACGATACGACACGATACATTGCCCATTTCGAAGTATCCATGCATCATAGCCTAGGAGCTTTAAAATAAGTCATGCAAAGACGGAATATATGGACTGAAACTTCAACGGAGATGTGGAAAATGATGCAAGTCCTGTGAGAATTGAAGCTCAAGAGATACCATAAAGAGATTCCTTTCGCCAACATGACCTTATAAATTAGTAAGGATGGAGAGATCGAGGAAATCAAAATCGAGCATTGGATAAGAATTGAATAGTTGAAGTAGAACTTGCTTCTGGAGTGCTTTGTGATTGGCGCATATGAACAAGATTGGAGAAAGATTTTACAAGATAACGATTAGATCGACAATGGCCTATGAGTAGAATGTTGGCCAATCAGAAAACAACAGATGCAGAAAATAAGGGTAGTAAAGATGAGAATGTTGAGATGGATGTTTGGTTAAACTAGGAAAGATAGAATAAAAACTGAGTGCATTCAGGAACATTTAGGGGTAGCATATCATTTGGGATGGTTTGGGCATGCCTAATGCACGCCGGAAACAATGCCAGTGAACAGTTTTATTATTATTATTTTATATCGGTTGATGGGCCCCTTGAGGGAAAGGAGTAGGCTGAAGACGCCTTGGATGGAAGTAGTAAGAATAGATTTGAAGAATTGAAACCTTTTCTAGAGAAACATAATTCATGTAGCTGATCCCAACATAGTAGAGACAAGGCTTTGGTAAGGATGACATAAATAAAAATATAAAATAATACTTCAGTAAGGATTGTATAAAGCAGGCACACACACTTCAGAAGTCACAAAATTATTATACTAGTGTTGTGTAGGTTTTTTAATCTCACAAATACATATAGATCCAGCCCACCCATGTGCTAATTGCAGGCATTGCTTGTTTTCCTTCGTCTTTCAAAGGTTTACAACACCGTGCATGTCTGCAAATAATCTAGCATGTAGGAACAACACATTTTATCCTTCAAAGTGCAGAACCTTAGAGCTCTGTCACCAACTGAAGCAATTTGAGAGAGTCTAATCTGATCCAACCAAACCAAGATAAACAGAAACACAAAGGAAAAACCAAGCAAATCTACTAGAAACAATCCCCTAAGAATTGACTTTGTTGGATCATAATTTTGAATTCTTATGTTGGGTATTTTTGGTATTTTATATTTGTAAAATGATACCTCTGTATTTTGACACTTAATTGAAATGAGATCAACCCATGATTAGGGTAAATCTACCAATGAGACTGGTTTCAATTACTGTCCAGTCCAGTCAGACCACCTTCATTCTGCCCGCACCGGTCAACTTTACCCTCTTTGCATTGACAGGACCAGTCAACCTTCCTCACTGCATCAGGTCCAAGTGGAGCTAGTTTCTGGTTCTCTCCAAGTTCTTATGCTGCTTGGACGATGAGTCAAGCAAATTTAGCAAGCATTGCAACAATATGTAACTAGAATGTGGATGGTGTTATGGGCCAGTAGAGGTCTCCAAGGTTTCCTTTTGTTGATTCAGATGTTGACTGTTGATTAGACATGTAAATTATAATTGACACCTCCTTGACTCTAGTGAGAATTGTTGAAGTTGGCATCAATCGATTTGATGATCATCTTCCATTATTTTCTGTATTTATGGTTATCATTCAGTTGGTAGTCAGTTGTGTTCGAGAAACTTGGTTGATATGTCACAAGCTGTTCCTTCATGATTTGGGTTGATTCTTCAACATTTGGTAACTGTTGGGAACTGAGATTGTAAAACAATGTTGCATTTGACAAACAAAATTCCCAATGTTAAAATTGCAAAATATCATGGGATACAACCAATTATATTCAATTGTCAGGCACTATAAGGATGTATCATGGAGGAGTAATACATTGTTACATTTAACAAACAAATTTTCCAATGTTAAAATTACAAAATATAATCAGATACAACCAATTATATTCAATCGTCAGGGGCCATAAGGATGTATCATGGAGGAGCAAAACATTAATGCTCTGATACATTGATGGAAGTGCCAAGGAACCATAGGTCAATGATCTCAAGAATGCTGAGTGAGAGGTCATAGAATATTAATTATGTTGTGGATCATAGCTATTGTTGGCGGTGAAAAATGCACATACCTTCAACATCTCAGTTGCAGTGGGACGTAAACGTGGCTCTTTTGTCAGGCACTTTGCAATAAAATCATGGAATACTAGTGACCTGAACATGTAAGCAAAATAAGTAAGATAAAAGTCTTATGAGAAATAAAATTGAGCAACAATTGAACGCGACAAGAGGCTGATGAGATAGTTTAGAAGGCACAAACAACACCAAAAGCATGGATGTCGAAAAAAATTACATGTACAATGGACTGAAAAAAATTGATTTCATTGCAGTGACTGCAATTGAAAGAGAAGCAGGATTTCAAGAAAGAATATTTCGGCATTGAAACAACATAAAAAATGAATCATACAAAAGGAACATTAATGAGAAGAACAACAAACGCCTTCTAGATTTAATATGTAATGACCCAACACCATGCTTAGAAATAGAATGTAAATGAGAGAGAGAGAGAGAGAGAGAGAGAGAGAGAGAGAGAGATTACATGTGGTGTGATTATATATATGAATCTTCAGTAAAATTTAAGTTTGATTTCCCATCGTATTTGCACTGTAGTGTGATTACATATTGAAAAGACTCTCATTGGCCGAGCAAAGGGGTTCCCAATCAGATCAAGTGGAATTTTTCCAGGTGAGTGCAGAATTGTGACAATCAGCAGAAAGAATCATCATGGAAATACTTTATACTTGAAATACTTATTTTTAAGTATTAAGTTTCTAAATCTCTATGGATTCTCTAAATTTTCTGGTTTTGTCAATTTTTGGGACCTTGACAAGCCGATCACATTAACCAGGACTGCATAAAAGGAAGAGGAAAAAGCTTGATCTTGCTTTAGGAGACAGATCAGAATAAAAAATTGAAAAATTAATGATAATTCTATTTAGAGGTCAAGATGTGAGATATTTTTATCGGTCTTTTGTGTTTTAGTAAGGTTTTGACATAATAAAATTTATGAGCTTCTAAGATTTGGGGAAAACCTTGAGATTTGAAAGTTGAAATTTTGGCCAAAATGCTAAAATCCAAATTTCCCAAAGAATAAAAATTCAAGTTTCCAGTTCAAGTTCAAAATTTGGTTTGGGAGTATTTTTATTGGTTTCAAATTATTTCCCATCAAGTGAAGAAGAAAGAAAAACGAGGTGGGGGCAACGATGAGTTTCTAAACGTGTACTCCCGCAAAAGAAGAGGAAAGGGCATGAAGCCTGAGGGAGAGGCTACATGGATGTGCAAACACGTCAAGGCAACCTTTCAATCTCTGTCGGCAGATGCATCAAACTTTTGAAGGAAAAGAAGAGCAACTGAGGTAGTGAGTTGGGGGTGCAAAATTGAGGGGCAGATGATGCATACAAGATGGCACAGTACATATCAGGTTTGCCGAGAAATTGGTGAGACAATCCAACTGGAGTCAGTTTGTTTTCACTCTCAGAAGGTAACACGTATATGTGTTGTCCCTCCTCAGGCCATTGTGCCAGCCAAGATGTGGAAGCAGCACAGAAACAATTTGTAGTTTTCACTGAATGAAAATGACAATCCAGATTCCAGATGTTCTAACTTCAATCCAAATGGGCCATCTGCAGCAAGCCGACAAGTACATGTCCAAATTCGTATGCCTAACCAAAAGCTGCAAAGCCCATCAAATCAGAAAATAACAGCCACTGGAGGGATTAAAATGCAGACAACTCATGTATTAATTTGTAGAAGTAGAAACCAATATGACATGCCAAAGTTACACGGGGTCCATATTTGCCTGTGTTGGAAAATTCAAACCTTCACAACCCAAAAATAAAGTGATCCTAACCTTGAAGAATCAATTTCCTCATCTTTTTGTCTTGGATAGGAGGCAACATGCTGCTATTGTAGAAAATTTCCAAACTGTGGGTGGTTCTATAGTCTGGGACTTTTTGTTTCATTGAAATTTGCATGATAATGAAGTTATTGAATTAGTGAGAATGCTCTCTTTGCCAGTGGGGGTTTATGTTTCTGTAGGGAAAAAAGATGAAAGATTATGGAAGCCTGACACTAAGGGTCAATTTTCAGT
This sequence comes from Cinnamomum chago, assembly GCA_038049695.1. Taxonomy (NCBI): domain Eukaryota; kingdom Viridiplantae; phylum Streptophyta; class Magnoliopsida; order Laurales; family Lauraceae; genus Cinnamomum; species Cinnamomum chago. The sequence goes on from CP142454.1 coordinate 13,539,498, forward strand.
TAAGTCCTTCTATAATGTCTTGTCTGGTGCTTGATAGGAGGCATTATTGGGAGTCTAACGTTCCCCCAAGAGTTTTGGTATTTTGTTCGGTGGTGAGTCTGCAAAAGATTCTTACAATGGATCAATTGGGAAGGAAAAACGGTATCATTGTCAATGGATGCCCGTTGTGTTATAAATGGGGAGGAAACGGCTAATCATTTGTTGATTCATGGTAGTTTTGCGCATGAAGAATGGTTTTCAATTATTGATATGTTTGACATGAGTTGGGTCATGCCTAGCACTGTTATGGATCTTTTTTCAACAGTGGAAATATAGAGGTAGATCAATCCGAGGTCATATATTATGGCAGTTGTCCCTTTATGCTGGCCTTTAGATGGAAAGGAATAATAGAATTTTAAAAAATAAAAGGAACTCTTCTGATGAGATTGTTCGGTCTATTGTTTGGAATGTTTCGGAGTGGGCAAGTAAGAAGGCAGAATTTGCAGGAGTTTCTTTAGAAGATTTGAATAGATTTTGGACAGCCAATTTATTAGGGGGATGCCGCTCCAAGATTGTGCATAGAATTAAGTGAAACCCTCCAGTTGGTCTCCTAAAGTTGATTTTTTATGGCAGTTTCTTTAAGCATATCCATTTGGGAGGGATTGGTGGTGTTATTCGAGACTCTTCAGGGGTTGTTGTGAAAAGAAATTCTGGTCCAGTGAGTTTGTCAGAGTCCAATGGTGCTCAAGTTTATGCTTTACTCGTTGGCTACCGTGAATTGCGTAAGTTGGGAGGCTACAAAGCAATCATTGAAGGTGACTCATTTTCAGCAATTCAATGGGCCTCAGGAAAATCTACTTTCCCATGGAGATTGGAAGATTTGGTAGAGACCTGATATCTCAACTCAATTAGAAGCTTCTTTTAATCACATTCCACGTGAAGCTTTAGCGGATGGTCTAGTAAGGGATGGAGTTCTTCGATTAAATATTTCTTTTGATGTGTAGTTAATTTGTTTTTCTTGTTTCTTTTTTTAGTTTGGTTCTTGTTTTGCGTGGCCCTTTTCTTTAATAAAATTTACCGTTACAAAAAAAAAGTAATTTATATACGTTATATAAAAAAGTAATGTATATGCAAAAACTTTAAGAGATGTAATTGAGCATGTAATCTTAAAGATCAATGTATTCTTTTTCAAAAAAAATTTACATATTTGGAAATTGATGTCCCAAATGCCAGGTTCTAGTAAAAATCTTTTATTTTCATTTTGTTCCAAAACAAGAAAGGAATAGAATTTAGAAGATAGGCACGCAGCCCAGTTATTTGGTTTTTTATGGTTGCATGTTTTATTAAATAAAATTTTAGCAATGTAGAAATACTCTGTAAGAATAACATAGGAAAAAACATAATAAGTACATACATGGTATGATACTGCAAATGAACAAATAAATAAATCACGATCAAGGATCAAAATAGCGGTTGCGGTGAGTGTAGCGGTTAGCGGCCAAAATGCTACGTGGCGGGTGAAATGCAACGGTTGCAGCAATTCATAGCGGCATACAATGTGATTTTTTAAGTCATCAAAAGAATTCAAATCTTGTGTTTTTTTTTTTTTTATTGATTTGGAACCATATAAGGATAAAGACAACTTTAGAAAAGGTTATTGAGGTTGAGGAGAAGAAATAGGAAAAACTGTCTTTTAAATTAAAACTGCTCAGCGCTGCTATTTTTAAAATAGCATAGCGGCTGCAACCACTATGACCGATAATGCAAAGCGGCTGCTGTTTTGAACCATGATCACAACACATTTAAGCATCATGCTAGTCAATTCAAGTAGGAACCCAAGTCACGTAGTGTTAATGATAACTAGAACAAGTGACCAGCATGGCATTTTCTACCCTTTTTGTTTCACAGCATCCTCTACCAGTATCCGCCACACCAACTTGACTCTAACAGGTCAGTGACATTTGGGGAAAAAAAAAACTAACAGATGAAAACAGTTTGAACAGAAAGTATTAAATATGCTTTCAATGAAAGAATAATTGCTTTTGGCGGTGATTTGGACAATTTGGAAGGAAAGAAACTCTAGATGTTTTGAAGAATTTTCATTGAATGATAGCAGGCTGGTGGAGAAAACAAAATTTCTAGTAGCTCTTTGGGTGTCTATTCTCCCTTCCTCTAGAGGATACTCTTTAGATCAAATTGTGTTTCAATGGAAAGAGCTGGCCTTTTCTTAGGACTCTTTCTGTTTTTTCTGATTTTGTTGTCTTTTGCTTTCAGTACTTTTCTCTTGTACTGTTTGCCTTTTTTTCAATGAAAGTAACCAATCTAAAAAAAAAAAAAAATGAAAGATTAATTGCAGCATCTAATGTAAGTGTTTGATGGGAGCAAGTAATATACATGTTTGCTAAGCATGCCATTTACATTTTAAATGAAACAGATGCAAAATAGCAAGCAATAGGGATCTCAAAAGCATGGAATATATTGAGTCTTAAATGGAAGATATAAAGACGGACCATTTTTCCTTATCCTCAAGCATTGGAGCAGGCTCACTGGATATCATGAACAATACCTATTATGGACATAATTATTTGCCATTAGGCTATATAATAATACTAAAACATATAAAGAAGATAAAAACTTATAACCAAGTAAAAGCTTCCTTCTGAAAATTAAAACTAAAACAAGACATAATAAAAATTTATTTATGAGTTCCATGGAGGACACTCTACTAAGCTAGAACCTTCATTCATAGCCTTGGTTCCTCAAAAGGATGGGATCTCTTCTATTTGACCCTGCCATGTCCATGAGAAAAAAGAACATCCATCTAGAAGTGTTGGTTGGAACTTAGTCGTGTGGAAGCAATCATCACAGTGGCATGTTCAAGTTCTAATGTGCTAAAGTAAAATATCGTACTATGGATCACATTACCTATGAGCTGTTGTCGTTGAAACAGCTAATGGAGGATTACACTTTTAGTTAAGACACCAACGCCAATTATACATAGCATTCTATTTGGTATTTCACGAACAGATGAAGCACATTAATGTAGATTATCATTTTATTTATGAGAATGTTATGGCTAGCATCATATACACAATTTCTGAAATCCAAGGATCTATTGGCAGATATACTTATGAAGGTTCTTCCAAGGATTTAGATGCAAAGTATCATAGCAAAGCTGGGCACAATTGACGTCTATATTCAAGCTGGAGTGGAAGTGTTAAAAATGGGGAACGAAGGGAGAAGCGTGGTGTTCTTTTTATGCTAGGAAAGGTAATCAATTTTATGTTCATGTGGAGAATCATATTTACATTTTATGTTTTTATTGTACATCAACTTTTATACAGATTCTGAATATTATGTAATTTCTATATTGTGCTTAATGGAAGAAATACAGCCTCACTCAATTAGAGCTGTAAACTTTCACACAATAACCCTTACCTCACATATCAAAAGGAATCACACTTGTGAAATATATAATGCCGCCACAATCACACAACTGCACATAATGACAATCCGGTTCACATAAACATATGCAAAAAACTGCATCGTTTAAACACCAATAAGGAGAAATCACCTCCAAATTAATTCGCATTTACATCTCAGGAAGAAAATCCTCAGAAAAGTTTTAAAAAATCTGAAATATATTTTGTTGCTTCAATACTCTAGAAGAGAAAGCAGTGAAACCCATCCAGACTTCCACATGATTCACTGCAATCTGTTTTATTAGATTGGAAAAACATAAATGCACCTCATTCTACTCACTACTTGGACATTTGATGAATAATGCTATGGTTGATAGTATCTCTTCAAGACACGAAAAAGAATTTTGCTGAGATTTCATCCTTAGAATCTCAAAATAGGAAAATATATATATATATAAACATAAACATTTCCAACACCACCAAATTGGTGCAAAAGATAACCACAAACATCTATAATTTCACGAGCTTCCATCCCACATAAAAATCTTTTAAGATCGTAGTATTTGATGGTGATGTTGGCAATTACTAGTGGAGAGTAAAGATTTGAAAGAAAATGGAAGAATTTAAAATCACAAAGAAAGAACAGGAGAAGGTGTTAAGAGATCCATTTTCTAATAAAAAAAGTTGTATTAGAGAAATTCACCCAACTAAACCCTATTATTTAATTAATATTCTTGTTTTGGTAAATAATAAAGGTATCCTCCTTGCTAAAATATAATACATAAAAGGATATATGGATATTTCTACAGTTTCAACCTCCAAGGCAAAAACATGTGCTGAAACTGGAGTATTAGAATAGCTATGAAAAAGAGTCCAAGTAATGTTAACCTGATAAGATGTTTACCTAAATTATGACCATGTTGATAATATTTGAACCATAACTTGATTAAATCATGGAAGATTTATGTAAAATGCATTTAGTTCGAAATTCCATAAGAATATACAAAATATTAAGCAACCAGGATATAGATAAGAGCATGCCAGAACTAAGGCAAGAGCTCAGCATCAAGAAGGTGGCTTGTTAATTGAAGAGTTAAATCAATAAAGTCAGCAGAAAAAAAAATGAAGCACAAATGCCATATAAAGTTGTTTTAATAATAATAATAACTACTACGTAATCAGGAGCCAAGAGCATGTGCTTACTCTCATTGGATGCACATTGGATCTTGGAGGAAGTCCCTGAAAATTGATAAAACGAAGAAAAGGCCTTTGTTACCAAGTACAAGCAACAAACTTTAAGGAATACAGCATTCATACTAAATTAGTCACTACATTGCAAAAGGAATAGAAAAGAATGTCAGGACTCCTTATATATTTGTAAAAAAGACAATCACATTCAAAAGGATATTATGTTATTATGTACAATCTTTTTTTTTTTTTTAATGGAATGTTATTATGTACAATCCATGTATAGTTAGACGAAAAAGAATGTACAAACCTCTGCCATCTCAATAGCAGACACACCAAGAGCCCACACATCTACCTGGAAAATAGAAACACACAAGAAACACTATCAGATTAGTCTACCATTAAGTATAACTTAAGGTTTTTAACAGGTGAGGTATACTGTTAAGTAATGTCACCTTAGCATGACATGATGTAAATATGAGATCCAATTCAAAAGGACTTTAGGGATATGATGGACACTTGGGTGGGTAAATTTTAACCTCATCCATGATCCAATCACGCATTATATAAACAACAGAAATATCTTGATCCCAGAACTCAAGGCTAGATAGGTTGGGCCCGCACGTCATCTCACATAATTTATTATCAAGTGTCATTTTACCTAAGCAAAATCCTATATAGGAGAGAGAGAGAGAGAGAGAGAGAGAGTGCAATGGGAAGATGAATTGTTGGGCCCATTGGGACCAGTAAAAATTCATGGGAGTAGTTGGGATGTGTAGGGGTCCACTTGTGTAAGAGGCAGGTGAAGTTTCCCCATATATAATCCTCCGTAGGATGGAAATGATTGGGTAGGGTGAAGCCTCACCCACAATTTACCCATGTGGTGCCCTATGCATCCTAGCCACCCATGTGAATTGTCACATGGTCTAAGGTGGGCCCCACAGTGGGCGTGTACATGGATTTTGTGCAGTGGGCATGTGGTTTCCATTGTGTATCAATGGATTGCATGCGATCCTCCCTCCCTCACTCCCTCCGTTTGTCTGTCTATCGATCTATGAATAGGGTATGTCAAGTTTCTTGTTTGGGTGACCCACAGTGGGCGGCGTGTACATGGATTTTGTGCATTGGGCATGTGGTTTCAATTTTGTATCAATGGATTGCATGTGATCCTCCCTCCCTCAATCCCTCCGTCTGTATATCGATCTATGTATAGGATATGTAAAGTTTCTTGTTTGCGTGGCCCATATCTCTAGGATCAAACCACATGTGTGATAGCTGAAATACGCTATTGATATAGTACCCCCATTAAATTCTTGTTTGAGGGAGTAGGGGTTTGTGTGATCCCCATGAAATATGATTTTAAGGTGACTAACCATCACACTGGATTGTGGAGATAAAATACCAAAGCCCTTCATTGTAGAGATTTTAAAGACTTAAAATGAAAAATAAATAAATAAAGAAATAAAATTTGAAACTTGCACCAGATTCAGAAGACGACAGGTAAGTTCCAGCTGAAACAAGACTATTCCACCTATTTTGGCTGTCAATTCAAGCTCAGATAGGACTATTCTGCCTGTTTTGGCTGGAACATACCATTTTGACTATAATTGCAAACGAAGGGTTGAAGAAGGGCAGGAGGAGTTTCATTCCGGTTTCATGTCCAAAACTGGAAGGAATTGACTACTATGAACACAACACCAGAAAAACTAGAAATAATGCATAGTCTGTAGAACCATTTCATGGTTTAGGCTCAATTTTGCATCAAGGGGGACTGGAGAGAGAATTTTAAAGAAGATGGAATACAATTGTCTAGAAAGAAGGGTTTTTCTCAATGTAATATATATTTTTTGGTATACAACATAATATAGTTGTATGGAAGGACGAATAAGACAAGTGTATCCTTTTAACCATAAAAACTTAAAAAATTAAAAAGAAAAAAGAAAAGATTAATACCTTTCCATCATAGCGGCTTTCCTGAATAACCTCTGGAGCCATCCAATGGGGAGTGCCAATAAACTGAAAAATCCAACTCCATGTTAGCTGATACAACACTCACTATGTCAAGCAAATCAGCAACAGGGAAAAAAAATTCAGTGATGAGATATTAACTCTTCACCAAAGAAAACAGTTATTGGAAAGCAAGTTATTAAAAAGTACATCAACAACCATGAAATCATATGCAATATCATTAGGGGGCTCAGTTGCTCACATAGTTTCCACTGATACATCTTCCAGCTCTTCAAGGACTATTTGATTCAGGTGCGATCGTACATATGACAGGCATGAGGTCGCAGTTTTACTCCTATAAACCTTCATCACACAAGAGTGTACGTATCACCGATGTAACCATATCTTAAATTATGTGAAAAGGTTCAATTAATGCTCATCTTCTCTTTCCTTACCTACTGTTTCTTCACATTTCTCAATTTCCTCTCTATCTTGTTTCAAGCAGTAGCTTGACTAAACTCAGTTCTTGTTTTACTCCATTCTTATTTGTGTTTTTCATGATTTTAGAACAAGGTGGAAGATAGGTTGTGGCCGTGAGAGCAATGGTTTATACCTCCTTCAGCTTGCAAAGGAGAATCCTATAGAACTTTCTGCCATCAACTGCCAAGGGGGCCATTATACAATGGCATCGAAGACTTCGGCATATTTCCTTTCAAAGTTTAAATTTGTTGTTTCCTCACATGTATTAGCAGCAATATAAAGGATTTACAATATGAGACCTGTTAGTCCGCTAATTATCCTATCACTGTGAATACTAGATGGATGTTCTTTTTGCTTTAATATACACTAATTCAATAATAAGATCAATTCGTCCGACCATTCAAAAAAAAAAATTTGATTCGTCTGAGGCAGCAGCTCATAAGGCAAGACTAAATATTATCTCGAGGACAATCCTTAGTAAAGAGTTTAAGGGGGTTTTATAAAGAAGGATCTTTGAATGTGCTAAATAAAATGCAGATACATTAATATTCTTAATTGGCTTTTGTTGTTTCTAGTGTAAGTTCATTCGGTAGGCTGACACACTAGCTTCCATGGATGTCTTCCAATGAGATGAACAAAGCACAAACTCTAGTGCTCCCTTACATACGCGATGTCCCTTCCACTGCACTGTGAGAGGGAACTTCAATTGTGAGCCTTCTTTAGGCTTTTTCCTTGCATTTTTTGTTTGCTTCAAATGAAGTTATACACATTCCATCTCTTTTCCATCTGTCGTATTGATCCTTTCATATCTGTCAATAAGTAACCAGCATCCAAATTTTCAAATAAAATGGGCACATAGAAAATGAAGCTTAACTTCTAGTCTGTTAACTCTCAATCTTAAATTGTAAAGGTTTTAAGTTGCTCTATGTAATAACGTCAAATTACTTTATTTCCTTAGGATATATCCCTAATTAGATATGAGAAAGTACAAAATAAAATGTGTATATTAGCCTTTTGACTTTTGACGATTTTTTCCTCATCGCATAGTGATTTACTCACATTGATAACATTCACCGTTCCCTAATTAAAAAAAAAACTGGCAAAAATAGAAAAGAAAGAAAAAATTAACTAGTGCAACTAAGGATAAGAATATCAGTAGCGGTGGCATATCAGCCAGCAGCCAAAAAATGATACATATTGAGCAATATGTATTGGTTATCGGTGTCAATTGAGAAAAAATGGTTAAAAATGAAAAAATATCCAAAAAGTCCATAATATTGGAAAACATACCGGACCCCTCATTATTATAAAGACCTTGTGTTGCTGTATGATTGTTAAACAACAGCATTAATCTATTTGCCCACATACATTGATTGTTAAAAAACAGCATTAATCTATTTGCCCAAATACATTGATTGTTAAACAACAGCATTAATCTATTTGCCCACATACATTAGTGCTAATAAAATGCTAATGACTAAAAAAGTTTCATCAAAATTTCATCACAGTTATGCATTACTAAATTCAAATAAGCAACTTACCAGAGGGCACAGATTATGAGTGTTTAATCGTAAATCATTCATAGAGATTAGCTATATCATTCACAAGCTCTTGGATAGGCATATTGATAACATAAGCCTAATTTGTCTCTAAGACGTGGTAAAGATACGGATATAAGTATTGCCTTTGTCTTGGATCGCCTATTGAGCAGTACACTCCATACGAATCACAATAACCATGGCTCCACCTTGCTTCCTATTGCCTTCCAACATCTCCAGAATGTATTTGCTCGTATCAGTCTGTATTTGCACATATCAGGCCTGTATTGTCCTATACCTACTGATACATTTATGTATCAGCTAATATCGGCCTATAATGATGTGAGGGGCATTTTTTTCTAATCAGATCAGCCATGGCCAATATAATTGGTATATTGGCCATGGCCAATATAGCCAGTACATCGGATGTGATACATATCAGCCAATATTTTGGTAATTGAGTGCAACCATTTCTTAAGGTTCCTTCTTTGTGTTCATTTCCAACCAAAAGAAGTTATGCCCATGCATAAATAGAAGTGTCAAAACTGATCTAGTTTTGGATCTCCGCATAGTTGAGCAAAATGTTATCCTTCTGATATATATTTGTAATTGTCGCTAGGCCAGTTGGGTATGCTATCATAGTGATCATGCATAAAACATGTGATTACACAAAATTCACTTATATGTGAATTAATCACGTGTTTTAACGTGAACAATTTAACTGTGGACCCAACTCCAACTAGTCATTGACTTGGGAGGGATGCCCCAAGTCGATGAGGGTTCTGTCGCCATCTAAACCAGAGGCAATTTTTCATGTAAACACAAGCTAAAAAGCAGGGGAGAAAATGAAATATATCACATTATAAGGGCATCTTGGTAATTTCTGAAAAGAATCATTAGTTTGAGCAGGATGTCCTCCATAGAATCAGAAACAAGATGTTGGGAAATCAGGGGCAAATTTCGGATCAGTGACAACTATATTCGACGACTAAACAGTTAAAAATAATGTTCATTGGCATGAAGTCCTAAGATCAAGAAACCCAAACAGTGTTCAGCTGCAATCCAAAATGGTTGACTAATTGACAAAGGGAATATACCGTGTTGCGTTTAGACATGGTCCTGGTAAGTTGAGCTGCAACACCAAAATCACCTGCACAAAACAATGAAACATCGCCATGTTCGAGAAAAAATTAACCTAATCAGCTGTCCATAGAAGATGTCTCTTCCCCTTCATTACTAAAGCATTGAAATAAAAATAGAATTATAATGATGAAACAATAAAGCCATTTAATATACAAGTAGCAGATGCACACGTCTACATAGACCAAATAGATAAACAGGAGATGCTTACGAGATTTGTAAACCTTTTAGAAAATAAGCATTCTCAAAAAATTTATCAACCAGCAGATTCTACTGGTAATATCATGCCTTTTCTATCAAAGAACCAGCATGTGTTCCTATGCAGACTGTGTTTGGAGGTGATACAATGGGGTCTGCAAGAGTTTATTTTGCCTTTTTGTCAGATGTTGAAATTGTTGGACGGAACACAAGCTGCACTAAACCAGTGCCTTGCACAGTGTTCTATTGATTTATCAAGTTTTCTGTAAGATATTAAAAAAAAAAAACCACAATTTTTATAAATTACAGACAAGGACAGCAGTCCATAAAAACAGGAAAAAAAAATCTCCCTCTCTTTTCTAACACTCCCCCTCAAGTTGGTGCATAGATATCTATCTGCTAAATTTTGTCAGAAACTCTGCATGAATTCCAGAAACAGATTTCGTGGACACATCTGCCGATTGATTTGGAGAGCTCATGAACAGTGTACAAATAACTCCTTTGGCTTTTCTCCTATTATGTGGCAATCCACTTCAATATGCTTTCTCGTCTCATGCAAAACTGTATTTGATGCTTTATGAGTAGCAACTTTATTCTCACAATGCATGGGAATACACTCATTTATTGGATATGCCAATTCCTCAATGAGTTGCCTCAACACAAGAAGGCTCGACACTTCTTCTTCGTTTTATATCAAATTGTCATGTCTTCAATCCGTTGGAAGAACACTCAAACCATGGGAGAAGAAGAGACAAAGTGAAGAAAGTTACCATTCAAAAAAAAAGAAAAGAAGAAGAGACAAAGTGCATAAATTGCCACTGTTATTTATATGTCTTTAAAAAAACATTAAAAGGGTAAGGCTCCTTACCCTTTACAAAGCTTAAATCAGACTAAACACTCTTAAAACCCTAAGATAAATCTGAGCCATTAATCTAGATAGAAATACAAGAGAAGCCCTAGGTTTTAGAATCCTATTACAAACAAAATAGAGATGTAAAAGGCAGGAAGAAACAAGAATATACTGTGGGAAGGATTTCCTTGGAAGTGAGATCTTTTAGGGACTGAGGGTCCCACTTGCTGCCTTGTAAAACAATCCATAGGAACCCTTATCTTTAGGAGTACTAATAGGTATAGAAGAGGAAATAAAACTCCTCAAAAATATAAATAAGAAGAGATTCCTGGCAGGTTGTGCTCATGAATTTTAAGGATTGATGTCCTGCTTTCTAAGATTGGTGGGCCCCACATGCTGGTCCTGTGGGACCAGATGGCTGTCCCAGATTGTTGGCCAGGTCTTTGTGACCAGTCACAAGACTAGTTGCAGTCTTTTGTGGGTTGGACCTGGTTTGAGTCCTGATTTAATGAGCCCAAATCAGCTGGCTTACTGTTTATCTATTTGGCCTTTTTGATGTATATGGGTCTGGAGGAATAACCTGGACTAATCCAAATTGGCCAAAATTGACCTGGTTTGATGCTCTACTAATTTTAGCACATTTATAATTAGTTTTGGAATTCATCTTGGCACCATCTCAACTATCCAGTTGAAGATTTGACCCAATATGAGCGATCACCCTTGGATACACAGATCAAGACCCAATTTTTATCCAATTTTCCCAAATATTAGAGCCTGATCTAACATGTAATTTTCATTGATGCGCCCATTTGTTTCTGCATCGTTAACCCTCCATCTTGTTGAGATCTGCTGTAAAGAAAGGGAAGAAAAGGGAAGGAGAATGAAGGGAAAAAGAGAAGGAAAGAAAGAAAGGAGAAGGAGAAGAGAGAAGAGGATTTCAGGTTTTTGTAGAAAGGAGAAAAAAATAAAAAAAATAGGGCTCTGATAGCAAGTGGGACAGCAAGCATACCATGCACAAGTTGTTGCACTCACCCTAGGGCTTTGTAACTATAAGAGTGCAATGTTCTAGGAATGGCAAAAGCACTCACCCAGTTTAACTTCGCCTTGTTCAGTGAGCAAGATATTGCCACCTTTAATATCTCTATGGACCTTGTAAATTGAGTGCAAATACGAAAGGCCCTGCATCAAAATAAATGGAACTTTTAGTTCTGTAAGACTTAGAGATTCTTACCTTAATTAATTTCATATTGGGAAAATCAAAAGTCAATGTAGACCCGGATGTTTCTCGATTCTGTATAGAACGCAAGTGGGAACATAAAGATGCAAAGCTGGCACAAGCTTCACTAAGTGCTACTCAGCATATGTAAGGCACCCAGGATTTGCTCAACTCATTGCTTTGACTTGGTCAAGATTCAAGAACTTGATGGACATGCCAATTAAAAAGAATTATGGTCTGCATTCTAAACGTGGTGAGTTATTGCATGATCTACGTGCATATCAGAGATTGGTAGGCAAATTAATTCATCTAACTACAAGTATGCCAGATATATCACATGCTATAAGTAAGAGCCAATTTAGGCATGCTCCAAGGACTGAACATTTAGCAGAAAGTCAGAGAGTTTTGAGATATTTAAAAGGAGGGTGATGACAAGGTATTTTGTAGACTTGTCATGGTAATCTGAATGCAGAAGCAATATATAGATGCTGATTGGCAGGTTCCAGGACAGATAGGAAATCAACAACAGGATACTTCACTCTTTGTGGAATTTTTATCTCATGGAAGAGCAAGGAGCAGCCAATCGTTGTGCAATCAAGCTCTAACGCTGAATATAGAGCTATTGCTCACAGGCGCTACAAAACATTATGGTTAAAAATACTAGCAGGATTGGATTTCTAAAGGAGTGGACCTATGATCTTGCATTGTGATAGTACTTTTGTGCTTTCATATTGTTAATAATCACAAGCAGGCAAGGCTTATCGAGGTCGATTAGCATTTCATCAGAGAAATAAAGAAATACATCTAGAGTATGCTAGTGCGGATAATTAGATTGCAGATTTCTTCATAAAGGTGGTGACTAAGAAACAATTTGTGATGTTGTGTCCAAGCAGGCATGGTAACTAGATATGGACAAGCTTAAAGGGGAGTGTTGTGAGATAAATTGGACTTTTTCTGTAATTTGAGATAATTCAAGGACTGGTTTGTAGTTACTGTAAGAAACCATGTACCAACCCAAAAGCTTAAGCTAATAGGTGGAAGGCCCATACAGGTATATTAAGACATGTCAAGCCTTTTACTTAGGCAATGTGGGATGTTGGACTTCCCACTCCCCCTCACGTGCAGGCCCAACAGATTTCATGGATGGGCTTGTCACGTGGGCTGAACAAGAACAACGGGATCGGAACCCGCTCTGATACCATGTAAGAAACCATGTACCAATCCAAAAGCTTAAGCTAATAGGTGGAAGGCTCATACAGGTAAATTAAGACATGGCAAGCCTATTACTTACACGATGTGGGATGTGGGACTTCCCAACACAACTATCAATAGGGGTATTTTGTGATATTAAGAATTATTATTAATATAAATATTTTATCTCATGACCATATGGTTCTTTCCTTCTAAATTCTTTCCTTCTCTCTTTTCTCCATTCTTCTCTTCTCTATTTCTATCAAAATCTCCAGACCTTTCACCATTAAAAACTAATTATCTTTAAAATCAAAACTCTAATTATAGTATCTTCCATTCTTAATCCTACATTGATATTTTTAGAAAATGACTGCAACTCCAATCCATATAAAGAGACCTAGATCTCTTTCATTAAAGATGTAGTTCATAACAAAGAGATCTAATATAGCAGGAGACCACATCATCCAAAGTGAAATATCTGCTTGATTCTTATCTCTGGTTCCATATATGGCATTAATCTAGGTCTTGTTCTTTTGCTTTTGCTTTGTTCTAGATGATGTTTCAACTCTACTGTTCAATCATACACAGTGAAGACTGTACCTTTAAAGCTTCTCTACAAATGTAAGCAATCTGATGCTCCTCTAATGGCTCATCAGTAATGTTCATCAAGTCAGCAACACTTCCACCCCCACAATACTCCATTACTATCTGCCCACACAAAATTTCATATGAATAATAAAGTGTTTAATTCTCAATATGGTAGTTGTATAAAAGATAGAACAAAATTGACAAAAGACATGAAAAACTAAGAACAACAAGACACGTAGCAGAATCCATTAATATGATGGGTACTACCACAAAACAAAGCCCAAATTAAGCAATAGTAAAGATGTAATAATGTGTACACAGGACCCCATAAGATGTACCCTAAATGAAGCATTGAAAATTTGAAGCCCATCTCATTACAAACAGGAGATGAACTTCCATCAAGAGGCAAAAGAGCAAAAATTGTAAAAATGTGTCTCCAAAATGGAGGATAACCATTATATTCCAGTGAAGTTAACATAATCAAATTTCCAAAAAAAAAAAAAAAGTTAACATAACCAATAAAAATTCAGACTTACACTGAAAATGGCTACAGATCTAGACTAGACAAGACAATCGTGATTATGAAAGACTTTAACCAATAGAAGCTTTCATTCAAAATCATTTTCATTGAAGCCTTACCCGCGAGAAAAAATAGAACATTTGATTCTTGTTATGTGAGTCTATAATTGAAATCAATTAAGTTATCAGCATGAACCTTCTCACCACCATAGCTATCAGCTCCAAAAAATTTAAATCATTGCTAAGGTGATGGAAACTCGGATATTCCTTAAGAAAATAGTGACTTCAAACCAAATCAAAACTTAAATAATTTCCACATTTACAATTTACAATTTACAAAAAAAAGAAGAAGATTTCCTTCAACATTGATTTGATATGGGACTTTCTACATGTAAAATCTCAAAGACCCCTTGCGATGATCCCTGAAGCTCGATGCAGTGCAAGAATCATGTACCAGGAAAAAAAACACGCTTCACGCGGAGCAAGTAATGTGAATGAATCCAAGTCAATTAGGGTTTCTCTTACCCAAAGGTACTCTTCTGCTTGGTAGCTTCCAAGGTAGCGGACCACATTTGGATGACTACATTCTTGCAACATTTCAATTTCCCCACAAATTTCTTCATATCCCTCCTCCTGAACCAAGGTTCAGAACATTAATAAATCACACAAATATGGTGAGGTTAGCTGTTAGCATGAGTAAAATTCAAAAATTCTCCAAACAATAAACTAAAGAAATCAATGGAAAGTAAAAATACACAGACACACACACGCACATACCCCTTCACTTAAAGATATCACTTTGATGGCAACCAACTCTGATGTCTTTATGTCTCTTGCTTTATAAACAGAACCATAGGAACCTTTCCCTGCAGGTCATTTGCCCCACAAAAAAAGATCACTTTTTCTATTATTTTTGTTAAGAATTAAATAAAATTAATCCATTCTCTCCCAATAACCAATTTCAACGGATTTTCATCAAAAACAGTTTCAATGGATAATTTCATCTGTACGCTAGTCATGCAAAATGATCGTTTTGCCCTTGAAGATTTGAGGGGAAAACATTTCACTGAGTGGAACCAAGCATAACACCTATCTTTTTCTACTATTCAAATGAAGAAAGAGGAAACAAAAACTAATACTCGTTCAAAAACATTCTACTCACTGTTATTCATTAGCCCAAAATAGAATTCGTTCAAAAGAATGCCAACCAAATGCATCCAATCCAATTCACCTTATACTCATTATTATGCGCACAAAATATTGCACCTTTTCCACATTACTCAGTACAGATTCTGCTCAATCCCAACACCAAATAAAATGAATGCAAACCAAATGAATCCAACCCATTTGACTGATAACATCATAGTCAGAAAGTCTTCTGGAAATTAACAAAAAAAAAAAAAAAAAAAAATTCCCATCCATCCCCAGAGTGAAATTCAATCAAAGAACATACACACACACAAAAACAACCAACCCCAAAAACAAACCCAACAGCTAAGACCTTAGACAAGAATAAAAATCCAATCTTTCCACAAAAATTCTACTCACCCAGCTCATTAAGCAGCTCATACTTGGTCGAGGGGTCCTCCTTCGTGACACTATCAGGAATCGAACCAACCGAGATCTTCCTCGGCTGCTGCTGCTGCTTCTGAATGGTCTCCGCCGCTTCATCCCTCCTCCCCTCCCAAAACTCAAACTCCCTCGCCGATCCCGATCCGAAAGACGCCCCGCCAGTGCGGCGGATCACAGTCCCCGACAACGACTCCCTCGGGCTCCGCAATATGGATCTAGAACGAGCAGTAGATTTGACGAGGAAAGTGGAGTATGGGTCCTCTTCCTGGGGGGCCCTTCTGGCGACGGAACGGCCGAGATCGGAGAAAGGAGGGTTAGTGGGGCGGCGGGGAAGGGAAGCGCGGTCGGGTCTGTAGACGACGGTGCCGGAGGAGAAATGGGAGTCGTCATTTTCGTCGTCGGGAGCGATGCCGAAGTCTTTGGGGAGGCGTTGGAGGAGAGGAGGGAGAGAAGAGGAGTCTTCTTCTTCGTCGTCGTCGTCTGCGTGGCGACGGACCGATGTGGATGGGTTCTCGTCCGACTCGTCGGAGGAGTTGTGGATGACAACGGTCGAGAAATCCATCGTAACAGAGAGAGAAGCTTTTTTTTTCCTAGCTAATAAAGGGTAACTATGCAGAGATTGCCACAGTACAAAAAGAAGAAAACGAGAAGCACTTTGAATGGACTGCACTGGCTTCAAAGATGGCACTTTTTAGGCATCTATGATCTAATATTTGGATTTGGATGACCACTTCTGTGTTCTTTATTTGTTATCCAAATTGGTCAGTTTTTCATTGAACTAATAAACCCTAGTATCTTCTAAGTTAATCAATTTTTTATCTTATAAATTTTGAGTTTCAAAAAAATTTCAATCTCTAAAAAATTTTGTATATTTTTTGTCGCCCCCAATTCATCATCCAAGCCATTCAATACTCACATCTTGACGATATCAAAAAAAAAAAAAAAAAGATTTAGTTTCGTGTCTTTTAAGTCTTTATAGATTTGGATAAATTTGTGAAAAACCGAATGAATTCATTTACTTCCTTGAAAAATGGTGCTTTCGACAAACATGATAATACGTATGGTTCACATGCGTAACATTTGTCTATTGATATTGAAAAATTCCACAATCTACCTCTTGAAAATAGGGTGCTTTTGCCCTCCTATAATATCCATTGAAAAGAAACATGCACCCTGGTTTGAAATGGGACATAAAGCATTTTAACTCAATAATAATTGTATCCATCGATTATAAAAGCTTTAAGTTTTCCACAGAAAGTAGGACAAGTCCTATTGAAGTGAAATTTAACGATGGGTCATACAAAGTAAGGTTATTTATTTTAATAAGGATTATATTTTTTTCATAAGAGGATGCTTTTCATTGAACGAAAAATGTATCAATTGATCCAGCCTATAAAAAGACTAAAGTAGATACGGACACTTTGTGTGGGCATCATTCCACCTAAAAAGCCTTAGTAGTTGATTTTCTAAATAACTCCAAAAGAAGAATGTCATAGATTCTATTCAAGGCTATAACCAATGGACAAGACCCAAAACTCGGTGAACAACTTATCAAAATAATTATATACACAATGCAACTAGTTTATCATTATCGAAGTCATATTCATGTTCCAGCTATGTTGGTGTGAACTACATAAGTTCTATTTTCCCAATTAAAACACAACTAATTAAAATGGAAATAAAAGAATAGATCCTTGAGGATTTGCACCTGAGGTACCTTAGACAATGAAAATTGAAGGTGCTAGTCCATATTTGTAATGATTAAACCCTCCCCAGGCTTTGAATACTTGCTATTAAATGATTTCTGGTGTGGCCATAGAGGAGTTTAAACTGCCGTAAATGAAATCAGATGAGGATGGGAAACCAGGAGACAATGAAAACAGTCTCCAAAATGTCTCTAGTCCAAGCTCCGACTGACACAGATTTCTCCATCCATGTAAAGCAAATCAACCACCCACGCTGCCAAAAGAATGATTCAGAGGGAATGTCAAGAAGGGGTAAATGGAGGACATGCGCAAAAGACTCTACAAAGGAATGAAGATTAAGAGCATAACTAACTCAAAGACCTCAATGGGAATAAGAAAAGTGCATACATGGCGGCACCTTTTGGAAATAGCAAGGCTAATGAATATAAATGAGATATCATTCCTGCAATGCATGCACAGATTATGAACTGCTCAGATTATCAATGAAGTTGTTCTTCAAAACATAATAGATGTCCATGAGAAACTCCAGGTCTCTCTCTCTCTCTCTCTCTCTCTCTCTCTCTCTCTCTCTCTCTCTCTCTCTCTCTCTCAGAGATAACACAGGAAACCAGTGGTGTAGCTTGTAAAAGGTATGCGCAATTTTTCAGCAGAAAAAAAAAAGGTACACTGTTGAGAAATCAAATCCACATGCTACCAAATGCTTCTTCAAAAGCTCTCCTCTTGCTGAGTTCCACAGTCCACCCTCCAGCCCTTGCACCTCTCTCGGCCCGCAGCTTCTGAGTTTCTTCATCAAAACCCAGAGAACCCTGAATTTCAGACCCACCTCCAACCGGGCCAGGTTGCACATGAGGCATCATACCCGTAGGCCGTGGTTGAGTAAATGCAGCGCCAGCTACAGCCGGTGCATACTGTCCCTGCACACCACCTGCCTGCAAGCTCTGCCCTGAAGCCTACAGTGTGCAATTTCACAAACCATACACAATTTGAGTACTAATTAATTCTAAACACAGCATTTAGAGAGCAAAAAAAAAAACCACTCTTGCATTGGTGTTTAAAATTTGCATTTCCAATTCAATTCTGTCAGCCTTTCTCACTTAAACGGTTTCAGAACCCACAGCCACACATACAGCACACTTTCTATCCAGCTACAGCCGGAAATCTCATTCTCGATCTCAGGTTTTATAATCTTGATACTGTCAGGACTCAGGAATCAGGATATCTTTTTTGAATTCTAGGATTTCTCAATATATTATCAGAAAATCTCATCCAATAAAAATAATTAAATTAAAGGAGGAAAATTAAAATATATATTGCTTAAAATTTGATAAATCTGGAAAATATGCAAAAATGTTGTGGATTTTAGCAATATTAACTAAAACAAAGGAAAAATCTTTTGTTTCTCTCGTTTCACTACTTCCTCAGAAAATATCGGGTTATTAGCTTCATCTATTTCCTAGATTACCAGAATGCCACAGGATAGACATTTAGATGCCATCATGCCAGACACAAAATGCAGTACTCTCACAAATAACTAAATCAAGGAAAAATACCAACATTTTTCTTGCCAGTTAATATTCAAAATTACTCTTGAAATAGCCAAGGTATGAACATGAAAACTAGGGTACAACCAATTAGCTCACCCCATCAGTGGTCTCTGCCTGCACAGGATTTCCCTTGCTTGCTTTTAGAGCTGCTGCTAGCTCTTCAGCCTGCATAAATCTCAGAACATTCATGACTATTAGGCAAACGTGGCCTGGATTTGATAGATTAGGGTTCGTAATTAATACAAGAATTGCTTACACACCATAAAAATAGAATGAACAGGGTATGACCTTCTTATTATTCTTATTTTTTGTAGTAAACAGGTAAAACCCCCAAACGGCACAGAAAACTAATAAACGCAATTTTAGAAACTTCACGAAGTACCTTACGTGCTCGAGCATTGATTATCTGCTCTGCATTTTCTTCTTGGTACTTAGCAATTTTTGCTTCGATAGCAGCAGTATCTATTCCTTCAACCAAGTTAAAGGCTGGAGCAAAGAAACACAGCCATTCTTAAGGTGCATTCAATGTATGGAATATCATTTACCGATCAAAAAAAAAAAAAAAACTGTCTGGACGATCAGGTAATCAATAAGATATTCAATCAACTTACTCATGTCCTCCACTTCTTCCAAGTAGTCATTGTAGTCTTTCAAAGAGGGAAAGTCATCTTCTCTCTTATTGAATCTATGCACCACGAAAGTAAGTTTATCAGAAAGCAACCTTCTAGAAAGTCAACAGGTTGAAGAATAAGTAATAAACTACTAAAATTTTGGCTTCACACAAGGAAAATCTGTTTGCCAATGCAAATCAAGTGGCTTGAAAGATCCAAGTGGGCCCCACAGCTAGCCCCAGAGGTCCCACATGTTGTAGGGACTCAGAACTCAACATAATAAGGTTATTGGGAAAAATTCACCCAAGACACTGCCAAACTGAATGAGAATAAAAGCAGTAAAGAAATGAATGAGGTGGAAAACTGATTGTTAAAAACAAAAACAAAACAAAAAAAAAAACCTGATTTTCAGGAGAACAGATAAAAACCCTCAAATAAAATCCAGTGATCTAAATCCCTCTAAGATCTTCCAGAGTCAATGATTGATCATCATCAGCAGGCTTATTGAAGCAGCTTCATCATCTCTCTGGCAGTGAACCCCAGAAAGACAGGACATTTGCTTTTGTAGCATGACAACTAACAAAAACAAGAAATTACGTGAAGGAGTGATCTCAGTGTGGGATTTGCACTCAGTTTTTTTCTTATTATGCTTTCCATGCATAGTAGGTCTCTCTTAAATGAGAGCTGTTACATGTAACCAAGACCCATTTACAACTCTGTCCATTTCTACACAACCCTGTAATGATCTCTATGTATTTGATAGTTTCTACCAACAAAAAAAAAACATACATGATAGTATGCACCCCTAAAACACTAAGTTTACACTTGAGTTGAGTATTCTGCTCTGCAATTATTCACACACACAATACATACATATATATAGTACTCTACACAAGTCTTCACATGTATGCTCTTTGACAATTAAAAAAAGGGAAAGAAATCGAAAAAACAAGTGTCATGATTTCCACTCTACATCTTGTATCAGAGGACAAGTTTCATGAAGCAGTTATTCAAAATATTGAAACAGAGAAAAGAGAAAAGACAAACTTGAAAGAATGAGAAAAAGAAGGCAGGATACATACATGTTAGTGATCCTCTTTCTGATGGCCATCTCCTTAGCATATGCATTAGTTCCTGATGCTACCACCATTTCTCCCTTGCCCTCTCTCTCTCTCTCTCTCTCTCTCACTTTTTTTCGCACTTCACGATGCCTACATGTGCAAGGATTTACAATCTTTTCGTTGTTCTTCTCCTATCACAATCACGACATACTGATAAATTAAGAACATACACCAAACAAATGATAAATGTTCTTGTCACTCTACCCAAAAAAGAGAAAGAAAGAAAGAAAGAAAAGATCCTGGTTGTTTCGCTCCAAATTATCTCGAAGACAAGGCCACACATTACCTTTCTACACCAAGTTGGAATGATTGTCACGAAATTCGCAATTCTTAGTAACCAACACCTGTCAAAATGGATATGCACTTGGTAGTTTGATGATTTTACTTCTTCAATCCATTGGGTTTCCCTAATTATAATTATTATGATGAAGATAGGTATTTATCTTGAAAATATCTGTCTCCACCTATACATCGTCGGATTCCGTCCCTTTTCAGAAAGAGATAGGATTGAAGTACAAAATCCCTACACACCAACCATGTTGTAGAAAGTGAAAAAGAAAAGAGAGGTCCTGAATTGAAGAAATAGAGTGAGAAGAGCATACCTGGTATTGAAGATTTCTCCGGCTGTTCTTCTCTCACTTGCTGCCGATGCTTCTTCTTCTCCTCCTCATTCTCCTCCTCTCTCGCATTTCCCAATCGCTTGCTGCTCCTCTCGCTTTTCGTCGTTCGGCGTCAAGTGAAAGCCCCTTTTTCAGTTTTCTTCCCCCTTCTACTAATGTTTTTAGTTCGGACTGTTTTTCATCTTTACTTCGAGAAATTATAGATCCCATAAAGGATTAACAATCCAAGCCGTTCAAACTACCAATGTCAGATTATTTGGAATTCTATGTAATTTAATGTTATTGATGAATCTGACAATATATCCATCTTAGTTAGAGTTTTTTTTTTTTTTTTTTTTTTTTTTTTTTTTTTTTTTTTTTTTTTTATCATAGTTCTCAACCTTTGACTTGGCTAATCCCTCCGGGCACGGGCCCAAAGGGAAGCCAAGTAAACTCCTTGTACCCCTAATATAATAGTACAATTTCGAATCTACAACATTCGAGTACCATCTTAATTAGAATAAAATTTAACCAATGCACCCTTTTTTAATGCCTTAGATTTTCAATTGGTAAGCCCCATTGTAGAACCTATGAATTTGTCATAGTTCGATATGAAAATCGTCTCCAGTATGAGATTTTTTTTTTTTTTTTTTTGCTAACGGAGGGTTCCCAATCCTTTGGACTGGACTAATCCCTCCGGGCCCAGAGAGAAGCCGGGTAAAACCCCTGTGGCCCCTAGGAGTGGCCCTTGGTGGTAACACAAGTGGACTCAACCTTCGGTTCCTGAAGAGGGGGGAACCGGGAGTCGATACCAGGACCTCTAGCTCCGGAAGAGGGAGGAACCGTGGTCCTGACCACTCGGCCAACCCCTTGGGGTTTCTCCAGTATGAGATTGTATAAAAGGATTTAAGTGACATATATTTGGTGTGATTTTTATTGATGATCATGTTTTTTTTTTTCTTTTTTATTTTATACCCTTTAATAGGCTCATTTAAGATAACTCTAGACCAGTAAAAAAAAATGCCCCTTCACCAGTGCCTAGAGTGTCCATATAAATTTTTCTTACCATAAGAGTTGGCCCATTATCACACTACACTTCTAAAACATGTGAATGCAACATTTAAAAGTTGAATAAAGTGTCATAGTTTTTATTATACTTCTTTTAATATGTACATATAGCCCCATTTAATTCAGAAAATATTTTAAACGGTTTTAAATAAAACTGAGATGCATAATGTTATGATTTAATTTTCCTTCATAATGTGTACTATTATAAAAGGATATTGTTTTTCAGCATTTTACAGTATTTTGGATTTTTCATATATTTTTTCAAGTTTTCTTGGGGTTGAAAAAAAAAATCATGCCACAATGACCGCAAAATGTGAGTCCACAACCGGCACCGATACCATATTGGTTTTTGGAGTCAGCCAATCCTGCAACCGATACCATGATTTTAGCTATGGCTTTAAATGAATGGTGATTTGGATTTTTTTTTTTTTAAATTGATGGAAAACTCTTCGGAAAAAACTTTTAAATGGTTGGATGTTCTTAATTAAAAACATACTTGAAAACTTAGATTTAAGTTTAAAAGTTTTAAAACTTATGTCCTTTTTTTTTAATAAGATAAAATCTTAATGCCTTAAGTGAGATTTTTTTTTTTCAAAAAATAATCAAGGGAAAAACCACGCTCGCCCATGAGGGGCTATTTGGGGCCATCTTTTATCAATGCAGCACCCTTTGAAATCTAGTCATCTCAGGTTATGGCATCTGACCTAACCGTTACATATATAGAGGGTAAAAAATGGGAAAAAGGCAACCAGTTCTATAAAAGAAAGGGGAAGTAGTCTTGTCCCGACTGGGAGCCCGGGCTCCCAGTCGGGACATGTAGCATGACTCTAAAAGAAAACATTCTGTATCCTTGGGCAGGGACTTATTCCGCCTGTTTGTGTAGAGCCATGGAAGAGGTCTAGTTCCGCCCTCGAGGAAACCCATTTCTTACTGCAGGATGTCAGACTTCTAAATCATCTCTATCGAGGAAAATAGGGTAATATTCTTGTGGGAACAGTTCTCACATATTATATGGGAATTGCTCTCACATATTATGTGAGAATTTTTTTGTGGGGCCCAATTGTAGGCCCCATTTGAGGATGGGACTGGGGATGGAGCGCATCTAGTTCTCACTTGAATATTTCTCTTTTATTTATATATATACACACACACGATCTTGTATTTGCTTTGGCCTATATGAGTGCATAAACAGCCAAGGATCTTGCAAGCAAAAAAAAAAAAAAAAGAGCCAAGGATCTTGTATTCCTTATCACTTACATAGAGGATCAAGGAGAATGGCTTGTTCAGAAACTTTTCTATAATTCTCCAAATATTTATCAAAATGTTCTTTCATTTTTTTAGCCCTATTTGTAGGGCATAGATCTATATTATCTAACTTCTCAACAGAAAGACTCTACCGATAACATATCTAATCTTCCAGCAAAAAAAAAAATCTAATCTAATCATCTAATCATAGCTGGCCTTTGGGAATATATTTTAACAAGTGCAAAATCAAGCTTCACTTCAAGATGTTAACTCCACATCTGGTCAGCTAGTCCTTCCAGCACAAGCCCATTGCCGTTTGGTTATCCATAACATGGATCCAACACACTCAACACAACAAAATGGCAAACAAAATTTATCTACAGTAAGTTAGACAAAACAAAACTCCAAGAGGTAGCTCAGTTGGCCTAGGACTACGGTTTGCACCCGGAGGTTGTGGGTTCGAAACTGCTCTACCACACTGGAGCACAGGGGAATTTTACCCGGCTTTCTCTCCTGGGCCCGTAGGGATTATTCTGGCCCAAAGGTCTAGGAACCCTACGTTATCAAAAAAAAAAAAGTTAGACAAAACAAACTTTTTTTGGTAAAATAGTCAAAACAATTAGATGAAACCATTCTGGCTAGGCTTCTATATCAGCTCTGACCCTTTGGAGTCTTCTGATTGGGTATATATGACCGTATATCATGCAACAAAGCTGGGCCACTAAAAGTTTTATGCGTATCATATGAACCGTTTGCATCTAACCAGATAGGTAAGGGCACCAATAGCTCTAACAGCCAGTACTTACCAAGAAAAAGGCAGAACAATCAGATGGAAGAATTGCTCAATGCATATGACTGGTATCCAGCTATCTATTCATCCATGACAAGAGAATTGTCTAGACACTGACAATTGGCGATGTGTCTAAATATAGTGGGTTGTCAACCCTAACCACTCTAACTAGATTTCTCCCCAACTTATCATTAGTATAACAGTGTGGGTGCTTTATTAAAGAATCTGAAGGAGTGTCCAGAAGTCTCTGTTAAGTTTTCGTAAATGCGTTGATATTGAGAATTCGGATCCTTTACATCCAGTCCTCACAGAATTTTAAAACCAACCAGTGAGGCCCCTCATCGAAATACATACTGCTTAAAATCACTTACACCCTTGTATTGACCGACACTGGGCAAAGTCTCAATCCATCGGAGTTGGGTCTACCGGCAGACTTATCACGTCTGAAACATGTGATTTCACTCTGGTCTTTCGTATTTTCATCTATATTTTACACGTGATCAATCTGATGGAACAACCCACTCCAACTGAAATGAACTTTGAGCCTTGGGGGCTCATATTGAATTGTTTAGATTTCAGAGGTGGGGCCTACTGATGAATGAATTAATAGCCTGTCCTCAAAATTCTCTGATTTAGATTCTGAGAACATATGCATGAGTACGTGTCACAGACTCAGCTCACAAGTCTTTTCTTCAAAAGCTAGGGATTGAATGCATCTAGTACACATTGCAAATATAGGATATCAGCAGCTACTCAGTGAATATACAACTATTACATGTCTTTCATCTGCCCATGGCAATGTACGCGTGCCAGAAATACAAATATCTGGCAAGTCATGAATCCAACATATTGGCTTCCAGCAATGATAAAACCATAAATGATACAAGCTTGGGAGATTACAATTCTCGACTTCCAAAATGGTTTTGGAACGAACATGACTCACTTGAATGCATGAAGATGCCATCAAAGCATTATTCATATTTGATAGCACGGTGTATATGGCGAACAAATCGTAAGGAAGTGCAAAACGCAACAGTCCCAAGCATTAGAAAGAAGGCATAGCATATACAGGCATTGTAGCCAAAAAAGAAGGAAAATTGCAACAAACCCGTCATCTGTGATTTAGCATAGAAGTGACAGCAGTAACCATACACAAAGATGGAAGTTGAACCCCCACATAACACAGATCTGCATCAGCAAGCAAGTGAAAATAAATGTAATGAGTCAGTTTTCCTTGTCAGAAATGAAATAGGTGATGACAAATGACATATATGTTTTGACTTTTAAGAAACATTCAAAGTAGTGTTTTTAGAAGTCTTTGGGGCTTACAGCATGAGGTTCGCCTTGGGGCGCTTCCCAAAAGTGCCCCATGCACATGTCTTGCCCCAGGCCTCAAGTTGGAAGCATGCTTGCATTTAGGGTGTACATCTCATGGTACAAGGCCATATTTGAGAACTGCAAACCAGATAAGCAGCCACTCCAGTCACTCTATATTGGGGAGCATGTGCCTCATTAACAAATCTTTGCCTTTAAGAATTCGAGAGCGGTTTGTAAGTTTAAGAACTTAAATCTTCTTTTAAAATGTTGCAGATTGTCATAACTAGAATTAGCTTAATCTGACCCTAAAAGGCTAAGGACAGGAAACTGCCAGTATTCACTACTCTATAATAAATTCTTCTTTAATGTAATTATTTATTGATTAAAGAGACATGTTGATGAGACTTACTCTCCATGCTTTGAGATTTACGGTCCACTCTTTGGGGAATTGGATCACCTCACCTCACACCTCAATATTTTAAGATTTTGACCCAGACAAGCAATTGCCTGCTAAACAATTTATAGGCCAGTGACCTAGTAAGAAGATTGACACTGCGCTGATGGGTCATTGCGGTATCACGGGTCTTGATTTAGCAATGTGTGAGGAACATCATCTGGCCAAGTTTATGTGCGCTTGAGTTCAGCCGAATCTGGTAAGAAACATTTTACGATTCAGGGTTTTAAAACCTCAACATAGGGGGCGACTCACACCCATAGAGTCGACTTGACTCGACTTAGCCACACCCCCACAATGCCATGCCTACACTGCAAAAAAGTGATGACCTATGAATTATGGTGCCGCGGATACTAAAAAATAGACAACACGTCCCTATTGTATTTTTAAAATCCTCAAATTTTATATAAAATCCATGTCCCAGCCATGTCCATGGAGTGTCTCTCCCATATATTTGCCATATCTGATATCTGAGCATCATAGGCGATATGAAAAGTATTATCAACCAAGTTTAACACCAGAAGGTGAATGACATCTGCAAAGGAAAACATACCTCCACCACCATTTATAATCTTCCGCAGCAAGCTGAAAGTACGTCAATGTGATGCTTAAGAACATAGTGACTATGATGAGAATGATAAACAAGATGAACAGAATGCTGTATATAGTATAAATCTTATGACCCCAAAGGCTTGTAAGTATGTAGCGTAACTCAATAAGGATGCCGCTGAAAGGCAAAAAACCTGCTAGAAACATCTGAGGGATTGTTCTTCTATACCAAGATAGTGGTGGAATATCTGTTGGAATCCTTTTGGTGGCACAAGGTGCTTGAAATTCATTTGTAGTGGATCTTCCAAATATGTGACCCACAATAAGCAAAGGAAATGTGACAAGTATCCATACAAGCAGAATCAGGAGCACCGTACCAAATGGCAATGCAGCTGTGGCTTCATGAATTATAGCAATTGTATTCAAGACAGAGAAAATTACAAACAGTGGGCCAGGGAAGAGGAACAGAGTCAGAAGCATATTTTTTATCTGCAAAACATGAGATCGATACACAATTAGATGATTATAAGGGGAAAAAACTTCAAATGAAAAAACATTGTCAGGTACATTTGATTACCGGTATCATCCCGCCCCATTGAGTGTGTAATGAAGAAGAAGTGTACCCAGCAACAACAGATGTAAGAGCATAAACTATGAAAAGGGAGCTAAACATTGCTCCACGATTGTGAGGATAAAAGGCGCCCATGAATGCCAAAACAAATATGAAGAGAACCCTGGAGAAAAAAGGGTATCTTATTGGAAACAGAACAACATTTGTGAGATTTATTATAAGAAATACTTCCAGGTGACTACAGCAACTTACAGATATGAACATGCAGTGATAAGATAAGTAAAATACCATTTTTTATCTGCAGCTAGAGCCTATTGTGTAACTCTAACAGTAAGCAAAATAATCTCCTCATATTCCAACCCATATTAGATAGTTTCTCAAAATTTGCTTACAGAATCAGCAGTTGAATACCAGTGCCCAATACCCCACAGAGTAAGGACTTGTATGGAGGATATCGGAACACATCACCATGGACGTTCTTCCAACCAACTTCCTCTTTATCTTCTTGCCAGTCGTCTTTCTGAGAATACCTACAAATTGATACATATAAGCACGAAGCGATGACAGTCAATTGCAAGTTTCACAGTTACCGTGAAATGAAATTTACAGAAATTAGGATACATTACTTGATCATATCATTCTTGATGGTTCGAAAAAATGTTGTGACAAGAAACCCAACCAAGAGGACAACAATAACTACCGAGTTAATGATAGAAAACCAATGAAGTTCAAGGTGATGTGGAAGTAAAGAAGACTTCAAGTATTTGTCCATCCGGTTCCCAAAATGCACAGGTGTCCCACCCCAACGTACTGAATACATGAATTCCACTTCAGTTTCAGCATTGTCAGTAACATTCACTACATAACTTGGGTCACTGAAAGCAGATATTTCGATAACTTGATTTTGATTAAAAATAACATTGAACTGGATATGATTGAAAAGATAATATCTAGGCTCTGTTTCATTTATAGTCTCCATGCTTTCTTCAGCTTTTCCAACAAATCCCCACAAGGGAAGATCATCATAGTACATTTGGTAGTAATAATCTTTCTTGATTGCATCCCTGAACTTTGTGATTTCTTCCTTCGACAATGTCTTCTTGCATATGGATTCTGAATCTTTATCCTTCCTGAAATTCAATTTGTATCTGGCATTGGTCAGACGATCACCATTCAACACTTCCCCAAGGGACGACTCCTTTTTAATCACTTGATCTGCACAAGAAGCCAATAACAATTTCAACAATACAAGGACTAAAATGCACATATCATATGAGAATGATCGTGAATCGTTTAGAAGGCCAACCTGGACGGCAAAAAGGCAAGTCATAGTACCAGTATGTCTCACTGCATAGAGATTAAACCATCACAGCATAATAAAAATTGATAAGGATAAAAGGAATTGCATTTTTTTTTAAAAAGTTAAATGTAACCTTTCATAGCAGTGGATCGTCTAATTCACATGCATAACTTGTGAGTGATCACAATTCACTAGTTTTTAAAGGCACTGAAAATGAGAAGGAAGTTCATAATGATCAAGCATTATTAATTTTTTACTTTTGATACGCAACATGACTTGAAGTTGCAAAGTTGTGGTTGTGACAAAATGGGCCTTTTCCTTTTATGCATGAATCAAAACACAAAATAAAAGATCACGAGAAAAGCAACAATCACACACCATAAGAGACATGATTTTTATGTGAAAAAAAAAAAAAAAAAAAAAAAAAAACCCTCCTATTTGAATGCAAAAACAACTGGATGATCGCTAACAGTAATCCTTCATAAGAAGAAGTTTCACAAGGATTCTTTAACCAAAAAATTGAGGAATAAACAAAGCAAATACTGGATCTTACCAGTATTGATGGCCGCATAGTTCTTTGCAACCAATGCAATGGCCTTGAAGGTTTTCTAACTTGGCTTTCTAAAAAAAGGGATCTGGAATCTTAAATTCCTTTCCTTCTCCTATTCTTTCCTCTATCTTTTCATCACTATAAATGAATGACCCTAACCGTTTTTTATGCTACGGATGCCTCTTTTTTTTCTCCAGAAAACCCACTAGAGTTACTTTGGAAGTGACAACAACCTTTACAATGTAGCTGTCTCAAAATTGCAGATAAGTTGCCTTTTATCTTCAGCATCTTTCTCTATTAGAAAATGCATGATCAAATACAGAGCAGAACGTCAAAATTTCTCCATAGCTAGCTCATACAATGCATATTCAAACTGAACAAGACACCTTCTGCCTAGAAATTTCACACAATGGCTTCATGAATGATTTGATAGAATACGAATCAAATACTCAAAAAAAGATCCAGCACTCATTTCTGCCTTCATCTATCGATCAGCTACTAAAAACTGGTAATTCAGCACGAATCATCAAAGTATCTACAAATCCTCACTGAGAACGAAACAATCTTTGAAACAAAAGAGACAATCAAAACCCTAATTTCTTATATATATATATATATATATATATAGTTCAAACCCAACGAAGTAAAGAAGGAAACCCTAATTCCCCAAAAAGAAAGCAAGAAAGAGGAGGAATTCAGAGAAATCTCAAAGAGATGTAGATCGAGAGATAGATAGGGTTTTAACCTGGGATTGTTCAAGGGGCCGACCTTGTTGACGAAGAAAGGAACGGGATCACCAACACTGTATCGGTGATCTTCCCAAGAAGCTCCTGCAGATCTGATGAAGACTGTGAGAGAAAGAAATAGGACGAATAGATTCCTTTTTGAGCGAGATTTCTCTCCGATTGCTGCCATCGAAGAGACGGAGATCTGGAAATGGAGGGAAATGGACGAAGAGGTTTTAAGTAAAAATAAGGAGGATTTACATATGTCATGCGGGGTTTTGTAGATCGCGGGACTCCCATTTACAGATGTTTCATCTGGGGACGGTCCGCAGACACCTCTCCTGTGGCCACACGACACCTATGCTACGAAATGAATCCATGAGTTGTACTTATAGGTCAACTTCCAAAATCCAAACGGATACTCTAGAAGTTCACTGTAGCTTTGTTTTTTTTTTTTTTTAAGAAGATAGTTCATCTTGATTGGCAAAGTGTTAGGAGATCAATTAAAGAAAATGGTATACGGTGGATGTCGTGTTAGTGGATTTTATGTAAGAATAACTACAGTCCTTAGATCGATGTACAGACTGAGGTAGAAGAACTTGTGAGTATATCTTATAACTGTTCACAAACTCTTGATTTTTGGTTCGTGATTTTTCTCTCTGGATAGGATTTCCACGCTAAATATTATGTCCGCATTCTTGTGGTGTGTAATTGGTAGATTCCTAGTTCTATATTGACTGATTGGTTATTCCACTGCATTGATTGGTTAAATTAGAACTAGTATCCATTCTGGTAGTCTGTAAAAACTTTCAATTGGTATCAGAGCAGGTTACACTATATTACTCTGTTGATCCGTATTTTGCTATAATGGATAACCGTCGTGAAGGCACTTCTACCAATAAGCCTCCTCTGTCGGATGGTATAAATTATGCTTATTAGAAATCCAAAATAGTTGTCTTTGTAAACGTCATAGATCTAAAAATTTGGAAATCTATTGCGGTAGGCTATTCCCTGCCCACTGTCATTACTAATGGGTTAACCAGTCTTAAATCTAAAAAACAATAGACTAAGAATGAAGAATTAGCAGCCACTTGCAACTCTAGTGCTTTGAATGCTATTTATAATATAGTTAGCATGTCTGAGTTTCATAAAATTTCTACATGCACTGCTGCAAAAGAAGCTTGAGATATTCTACAGACTATACATGAAGGGAATGACACTGTCAAATAGTTGAAACTTCAGAAATTATATACAATTTTCGAAACCATCAAGATGGAGGATGATGAAACCTTTAATGAGTTCAATTCGAAGCTGAATGCAATTGTGAATGATACTTTTACTTTGGGAGAACCAATTCCTGAAAATAGGATTGTTAAAAAGATTTTGCAATCTCTTTCATAAATGTTTGGTGCAAAGGTTATGGCCATAGAGAAGTATAAAAACCTGAATATTCTCAAAGCTGAGAAGTTGGTTGGCAACCTTCAAACTTTTGAAACAAACGTAAGGACTAATGGAAAATCGAAATCTAAAGGTGTTGCTTTAAAAGCCTCTAAGAATCATTCAGAAATATTACTAGTGATTCTGATTCTGAGGAGATAGAACTCCAAGTTGTTGTTCGGTTTATGAAGCAATTTTAGTTGTTTATGAAAGGGAAGAAAAGTGATTTGAAAATCCCCAAAAATTATAAGAATAAATCTTCTAAAGGGATTCAATATTTTGAGTGTCATGGTTATTGACAAATTGCTAGTGACTGTGCTAAAAAAATGCCAAAAGAGAATGCTTTCAATTTGACTTGGGATGATGATACTTCTGAGGAAGATGATAAAAAATTTGAGTCCGAGAAGCCTGAAACTAGCAAAGAAAAATTCATGGCATTCACAATAACTTTAGTTTCTACTACTCCACCACTTTCTTCTGATGATGGGACTGATCAAGATGTCAGTGAGTCATAAACTGAACATAATTGAAAAGCTGAATATTAATTATTATTTACAAAGTCCATGAAGATGCAAAAGATGAATCTGAAGAGCAAAATATTCTTTAAAAGCTGAACTGACAGAAACTCTTACTAAAGTGAGTCAATAACAGGTTGGCAGATAAATTGATTGCTGAAGTACAGAGTGTGATTTACTTGATCACAATATGAAGACCTTGAAAGCTGAATACTTACGTGCAAGGAAGACTCAACATAGTTCTTTCTGAGTTGGATACTACTAAGACTTCATTAAACATGATGAATACAGGGTCTAAAAAACTTGATAACATCCTGTGCAGTCAAAAGGCAAAGAGAGTCATGCATGACATTGGCTACTCTGACGGGGCATCTACATTAAAAGGCAAATGTGCTAACTGTTTTGTACAAAATTTAGTTGTTACCAATCATGTCGTTCATGTTACAAATACAACTACCAAGAAGAAGAATGTGTCACGTTCTTAACGTATGTCCACTTGTCATCATTGTGGAATTAAAGGACACATTCGACCCCATTGCAATAAGCTGCGAAAATCACCAAATCGAATGTAATGAAAAACATAGAAGACCGAGCTGAAAAAGAATACCAAAGCTGTTTGGGTCAAGAAAGAAGACCTATCTTCTGTATTGGTACACACTTTGCTGAATTGTTTAAATTTACAAGAGTGTGTGCCGAAGTTTCATCACCTCTGATCTGCAAGATCAACCCCCCCCCCCCCCCACCTCAGTACTAATACGAAGATCTTATTGAGAGGGAGTCAAAATTGAAGGGGAGCAGCAGAATCCAGATTAACAAAAGCTGCTTGAAAAATAATTGTTTGTCAATTATGGACAAAAAATGGGAGAGTAATGAAGCTAGGGGGAGAAAACAAGTAAAGATCTACAGGTGTTGAAATCTTTTTTTGTCTGAAAACTCAATATATTTGGGGTTTTTCTTATGGGTAGATCGTTTGTATTGTCATATGGAGTTTTGTCCATGAATGGTCAAATGGGGAGATTGTTAATATTTTTATGCCGGCTAATTCATGGGTTGGATAAAACTCTGGGTCCATTGAGTTGTATTTTCTAATTTCTTTTAAAATGGATTGTGGTTGCGTCGTCGTAAGAGCTGAAGTGAAGAAATAAGAAAAGAGAGAAGACATGGCGAAACACCCAAGTCAAAGTGATCGGACCCTCTATGCGATTGATCGACAGTTGAATCGCCCCAGTTATTTGGGTGCTCCGATCGATCGGAGCCACTGTCTGATCGATCGGATAGGCGTGGGTCATAACGGGAAAGTCTCCTGATCTGAATAGGAATTGTTTCATTTTGAGACTCTGTTTCCCAATTTGAATTCTATTTGTGATCTAAGTCTAAGATACTAATTTGGGGCGATAAATAGGGTGTTGCTTTCAACCCTAAATAGAGGTGTGCATATTGAAGATCAGACACATCAATTGCCACTTTCATTAATCTGAGTCAGAGATATCTTAGAGAGAGAGATTATTATCTAGAGCCATTGAGAGACTGTTTTAAAGGGCTACTCTAGAAGGTTATTGTTGCTTCTGCTTTCTTGTAGAAGATAGTTCATCTTGACTGATAAGGTGCGAGGAGATCAAGTAAGGAGAACGGTACATGGTGGATGTTGTGTTAGTAGATTATTTGCAAGAACAACTACAGTCCTTAGGTCGATGTACAAACCGAGGTAAAGGAGCTTGTGAGTATATCTTGTAACTGTTCGCAAACTCTTGATTTCTGGTTCATGGTTTTTCTCCTAGATAGGGTTTCCACACTAAATATTGTATTTGCCTTCTTGTGGTGTGTAATTGGTAGATAGCTAGTTCTATATTGTCTGATTGGTTATTTCCGCTGTATTGATTGGTTAAATTAGAATTAATATCCATTTTAGTAGTCTACAAAAACTTTCAAGATTAATTTTCAAACTAAAACATTGCATGTAAAAATCACTCAGCAACTTCTGAGTTCCACTCGAGTTTGAAACAGACACTGAATTAAAAAAGGGTAGTACCATTCTTGTGTGGTATGTGTTTGAGACAGCTCCAAGCAGCATAACTCCCCATGGAAATTCCTATCACATAAAACCTAGGTCCTAACTCCAATTGGTTTGCAAGTTCTTGAATATCAAAAGCTTCACTCTTAACAAAACGCTTTGGGTTTGGATCACTCTCTCCATATCCTGCTCTATCATAGGTTAAAATATATATACCCAGCTCCTCTAGTAACTCCTGAAATAAAAAAGAGAGACCAATCAACTGAAGGTATTACTCAGGAACCAGTCAGCAAACTTATGTGAATGTAACCAATTATGAAACAAGAACACAACAGGATTTACGTGGTTAAGCAATGCGTCTATAAATTAATTTTCATTGTATTTGAGAAATAAGGTTATAATGGTTTAACCATTCTCGTGCCTCTCCAATTACACTGATTTTTGAGTCTCGACGACTTTTAGGACACATTTGGATAGCATCCTCAGCGAGGATAAATGCCCCATTTTCCGTGTTTGCATGGAAAACCCACGTTTGGTAAACCATGGGAGGCATGTGTGGATTTGCGCTCTTATAATATTTTATACTACTTTTTTAAAGGACTTTGTTACGTCCCCCGAACCCGATTAGAAAATAAACCGGATCTGGGGAGTGGAATTTATGACTAATTAAAAATTTTGTCCTTTAGGCCCAAGGATAGTAAGTCCGCTGTGAGGATATAATATTTAAAGCCTCAAATAAAATAAGAATTTGCGGAACTCATACAATTCTAAGCATATTTGGATATCAACAAGGAATAATGAATCTCAATATAGATTAAAGTTGAACAAAGAATAAAATAAAACTTAAACAAGGAAATTGATTTATTCAATGGCCATCCCACTAATCAAGGCCATTTAAAATAATAGTGAAGTCAATAGTGTGGAAGTTCAACGAGAGATAAATAAAGAATAAAGAATCTAATGAGGTCCTAATGAATATCTCTCGTGCCAGATATGATGACGCTACTCTACGTCATCTACACGCCACTCTCGTTCCTCCTCAGCTGGTTGGAGATCCTCTGGGATCTCCTCACCGGCCTACTCCTCGTAGTAGTACTCACCTGAGGAGTCTGCACACCAAGGAACAGAGTCAACGACATGTTGAGCAATAGATAAACAAGATATAAATAATCATGTTATGCATCAAATATAAGAGTAATGATAAGTATAAGATCGTAAGAATATAAGGAACAATAGTAGGCATATAGCATAAGTAAATAACCATCAGGATCATAAATAGAAATCCTAGCAATACTAACAATCACCACTACCAATGTAATGTAATGCACAAGAGGGAGACTCCATGGATGTCCCAGCCACCTCACGGGGTACCAGTAACAATCATATCCGGACTACTGATACCAAAGTCAGGCTCCAGGGGAATCCTGGCTCTCGGTCCTGGGAATAGTAGTACGGTCCCAGCTCGCTCCCAACTATTTAACACCATGGAAGCCGTCCAAAGCCGACTGCCCACCCCGATGTCCGAGTAACCGGCCCATCAATAATACCCCAAACTGCAGCTGACCATGATATGCAAATAATAATAATACTAAAGTGGTGTTGACACGAGAATAGACCAAGACAAGCAAGTCTGGCTAGCTCAATATACAAGACATGTTCGTAGGGATTATCTCATTCAAGTCAATACAAGAAAAATCCAATCACATGATAATCCCTTCAGTCTAGTCAGTCATGTTTATCAATTATACAACATGGGGTCCTAAGGTGTACTCTAAGTCAGGTCCAAGTCCTAATTCTATAAGGAATTATGTTTCATAATTAATTAGATGTATTATGCCGAGAGTGAGTGTACAAGGAATTATAACAACGGATACAATTAAATAAGTCAAGGAAGAATTACGATCCAAACCTAGGCAAGTGGTGTCATCCATGTATTCTACATGTTCTAACGGAGTACGTGTGGAATTGGATCAACGATGCTTCTAAGTAAATCCCTTGGTGTACAATCATGTTAAGCATCCATACGCATTCGGTTACCCCATATTTAATACACGAATACTTAGACACCTAATCGAAGCACACCAAGACACGTGCTACGATTTATTCCCCATTAATGGTCAACTGATAGTAGGTTCATGGTTTCCAACATCTAAAGCCCAAACCTAAGTTACTGGTCTCATTTCTAATAAAATATAGGCTGGGTCAATAATCTAAGTTTTTACATCACTTCCCGACCTCCTATTGTGATGAAACCAGAACCATTGGATTCTACATCTCAAGGGCTTTCCAACGGTATATAATATGTAGAAATCCGACGTACGGATTAAAAGTTACAAGTGTTATAAGTATTTTTCCAAAGTTATCAAAAATTACAAAAATGCCATCCGATCGATCGGACAAGAGATTCGATCGATCGGACTGATATTCGTTTCAGTTAACTGAGACCAAATTTCAGTCCGATCGATCAACTTGCAGGCGTAATCGATCGGCACTGTAGCTTGAGCCCGAAAATGGATTTTTAACTTCTTTTTCCTACAGAAAACGAGCATCCATGCTTCCCAATCATTACAATCATCATTCTCATCCATTCTATCAAATTAAAAACCTCCAAAGCTACCATTTAACCATTTTTCCAATCCAAACCACAAATCTAACCTAACATGTCAATCCCAATGCAATACCAATAATAAGCTTGAAATTTGGGTAATCTAACAAGGATATCATTGCAATAAAAAGAAAACAATACACACATGATTAATATATACCCAATCATTACAATCATCATTCCCATCCATTCTATCAAATTAAAAACCTCCAAAGCTACCATTTAACCATTAATCCAATCCAAACAACAAATCTAACCTAACATGTCAATCCCAATGCAATACCAACAATAAGCTTGGAATTTGGGTAATCTAACAAGGATATCATTGCAATCAAAAGAAAACAATACACACATGATTAAATATAGAATGCATATCTACTTGCCTCAACCAAGAAGATGATTAGAAATTGGAAAAGCTTGAGGAGAAGCTTTCTACCATGAAAACCACAATCTACCCCGCTCAAAAGTAATCTAGAACACTGAGAAAAAGAAAGAAAGGAAAAAGATCATGATCCAACCTATTCTAACAAAAGAGAAAACAAATGGAAAAGTTGATGATGGGAAAATACTTACCAACTAGTATTAATGGAGAGAGGAGATCGAAAGGAAGAAGATGTGCGGTCCTAATCGCGGAGGTAATCTCTCCTAGAGGGAGATCTGGGCTTGAGAAGATGAAGATGGAGAAG
This sequence comes from Cinnamomum chago, assembly GCA_038049695.1. Classification (NCBI taxonomy): domain Eukaryota; kingdom Viridiplantae; phylum Streptophyta; class Magnoliopsida; order Laurales; family Lauraceae; genus Cinnamomum; species Cinnamomum chago. The sequence goes on from CP142454.1 coordinate 13,576,730, forward strand.
GAGGGCTGCTGTAGCTTCGTTGCAGAAGTGAGAAAGAGAGTAGGGCTAATCCCTGTTTAAGAAGAAAAGAGGGAGGAAAAGATCGAATTGCCCTTTAAGTGGGTCCGGTGAAAGAATGGACCATTTGAAGGGTTTCTGATCATCGGATCCCGACGAGCCAGAAGACAAAAATGATTAGCGCGACGAGACCTTTCTAACGAACCCAAAATCACGGTAATAGGAATTTTTCCGGAAAAACACTCAATTTTCCCTAATTTGCAAACTACCCCTGTTAGGATCAAACGAACTCGAAATCAAACGAAACTTCTCAGACACTATTCTAACACTAAAAGAAACTCACTCAAGGCCTAAACCCACTTAAATATCTAACAATACAATTAATTATAATAATAATAAAATAAACGGGTCAACGGGCCTGCAATTGGGCCCAATTGACCCAGTAAGGTCGCGGACCTTACAAACTTTTTTCAAAAAAAATAAAAATCACTTGTGTGGGCCCCTAATTCACGATTAGAACCATTCATCATTTTCATAAGGCAAAAAATGACTTTGAGGTGAAATTTGAGCCGTTGATTCATCATGGATTTTGAGAGAATCGTTAAAAACTCAAGACCATTAGATGACTCTCATTAGACTTTTGTGGGCCCCTAAGCCACAATCCAAACTGTTCAACTTCTTTAGAAGATTGAAAACGGCTAGGGGATCAAATTTGAGTCTTGCTTCATCATGGATCTTCATAAAATTGGGGAAAACCTTAGATTGTTGATATGCTTTAGTGCCATTGCAAACTTTGTAAATGTCGTCCATTTTTTTAATTTTTTCATTCTAGTGGTCTCCTAAATCATGATCAGAAACGTTCATCCTCTCCAGAAGGCCAAAACACCCACTGAAACAAATTTGAGCCATTGATTAATCATGGATTTTGAGGAAATCTGAAAAAAAAAAAAAAAAAAACCTCCATACATGTAGATGACCGTTTCTAGACTTCCGCGGGCCCCTAAATCATGATCCGAACCGTTCATCTTTTCTAGCAGATCAAAATGGGCAAAGGTCAATTTCATGTCTTGGTTCCTCATGAATTTTGAGAAATTTGTGAAAAATGGTGAACGTTAGATCTAGTATAGTGTACTATGTGATCCAAATGTGGAATCCTCTAAATCGTTGATTCCTCTCTAGTTACCAAACATGCCCATAGCCAAAAACCTAGTCCTAGTGCCTTTTGTCTCCTGCGGCCCTAGCAGGTGAACCCAACATTGGATCTAATGTACATTATGGCCCAGGAGATAATCACTACATAATATAAGCCATTTATCAATACCCTAAATTCAGTTGAAGAACTAAACCCATTTAGGAAAGCAGGTAGAAAGGGCAGAATTTCATCCTACTCGAGATGCTGCGATGATGAACTCTCTGGAGTCGCCCATGCCATGTAATACAACGATTTTGTACTTAGCCTTCTCTTTTGGGATTCCACTCTCATTGTAGGCCAGATGCCTTCCATCCCTGAGCCTCACTCTGGTTGCAGTAACTGGAGGACCATTTGGAGATCCACATAGCCTTGGAGGGGGAGGTTGGATGGCTTCATAAATCAACCCTCCCAAAGCCACCAGAAGAACTACTTCTATTTCCTTTAACATCTTTTAGTGCTTGTATCATACATACAGTTCCACACATATACGAGGAATTCACCTGAGAGAGAGTTCTGGGCCCTTTTTATTGAGCTAAAAAATGCTTTGTAATTTGGTCCAGAGCCAAATACAGTGGTAAGGTTTTCACAGGTTGCTGATATATTGGCTTTTTCTTATTTTAGGCGCATTAGAGGATATGGACTCCCACATAAATAGGCCCTGGGAAGATTAATATACTAGTGCATTTTGAATGGATGGATGAGATCTTATATTGGCATTTTCTTATTACAGGCATTAGAGGATAATGATTCACACCATAAATAGGCCCTGGATAGATTGCCTGTATCCTCGAGTGTTTCAGAGGATGAATAAACTACCTGCTAAAACCATCGAATAGCATGGTTTCCACTTGTGTTAAGATGCTTTTGTGCCAACATTGACTGTAGGCTTGCATGTAGGATCTGACACCTTGCATGCAATATGAGATGGGCCATGCGTTGGTTGATCTGCTCCATCTGATCCCGTGATCGGACTGAGTCTTCTATAGCTTTCCTACCTGTTTCATTGATGCGGGCCCCTTGCTTGGTGATCCCATTCTTGACTATTGGTGTGTGGGGTCCTGGATTTGGAGATGCAAAATCCCCCAGATTGGAAGTTTATAACTCTAATCAGTGGCTAACAAATAAATGATTAAAAGCAGTATGCAGACCAGAAGGGCATTTATCAGCAGTAAGGATTACTGACCAAGGTCCATGGGATATGAAGGAATGGAAGTAACTGAAAACTGTATCTCTGCTGTGGATTAGGACTTTGATTTCTCTATTTGAATTTTTTTTTTTTTTCGGTGGAACACGTGATCTAGTTGCCTTGGATTCAAGAGTCTGATCCATAAATCTACCATGCCAGGATAATAAACTACATGGGAAGATGGAATCTGTTCTAAGGATGCATATTTAGGTACAGTTCTTCCCTTGCTTCGTAATATTTTTCTAGTTATTTCCAGTATAGAAAATGAAATATTATCATTGTGACTCGTGAAACTTCTTATAAACCAGTCGTTTATGGTGATATTTCACTTGGTCGCAATACTTGGAGATAGCCAATTTGAAAGTTCTGCCATTTGTTTATTTGCTGAAGCTGTTATTGTAGCATCCAGTGATGCCATTAACTGCTGATAAATCATACATGCACATTCTGTGGGTGGCCCAGCTTATGGATATTTTGGAATATGGAAGAATCATTCCTTGATCACCAGATGCACATATATGTTGCAAAGAAAGAGTAGGTACTTGACCCTGACAATATTTCCATAGAAAGTAAGACTATAATGTTTCAGTTAATGAGGCTGCATTTGGTTGGATCCAAAATTGTAATTCATTTAGGCCATTATTGAACTGTAGATTTTATCATAGGTGTATTTTGGCTTGTTTATACACAAATGACCACAGCAAAAATAAAAATTAAATCACTACATAATGAGAATTTTATATAGAGTGGGCCCCACTTGCCATGTTGGCAATTGGACACCCCCGCACTAAGATATGTCCACTTACTTCCCAAATCAAGAGCATAGAAGGGAAAAAATAAAAATAAAGAGAGCAACTATCCATCAAGCTGTTCTTCTGCCTGTGTCTGTGAGCAGGTGTACATCAATTGCCCTCGGATCATGTGGAGTGAATCCAGTGGACCAAATTCGCGTACACATCTTTAGAACCCACATCTGTATTTGCTCTCATTGTACACGCATATCAATCCTTGCGTTCGTAGCGGAACATCATTCTTATCCAATCATATGCATATATAAGCAATCTATCTAAAAGCTATTTTACTTGAGTTGATTACAATAGCAGTTTTCAAGCAGGATCCTTAGTCATTGAACTCGGCCAAACTAGAAGAAGACTCTCCACCAACCAGTGCTCTTAGGATTTCATCACTCACACCATCACTTTTGATCAGAAGATGCCCACAATCAGCAAGCTCGTGATACTGTATCCATGGCAGCCTCTTTGAAACATAGCGTTGTAGGAGAAAAGGAACGAGCTTGTCTTCGTAGCCTTGCCATATGTGGACAGATCCCTTGTGAGGGAATGGATTGCTGAGATCCAAGGGATCAAAGTCCCATGTGCTAAAACCAACCATTATGTCTCGATGGATAGATTCAAAATCACCTTGTTGTCTTGCCTTGTCCTGGAACCAAGAAAATGGTTGTTTTCACGACACTATCATTACTGAGAATGCTTTTACAAGAGGAAAAGAACATTGTTGATAAATGTGAATAAAGATAATATAAGTACTTATTTGCAACATGGTTTATAACTTTACATGCATTTTTCTTTATCATCTAACTTTTAGAAGTGTATCCATTGTATAGGAACTGAAGCAAACCCATTATCCGTGGAGAATTTTTCCAGTAGTTAAATATTTGATTGGCATTGATTATTGGGGTTATCTATAGTCAAACCAATAGTCGCTAAAAGAATAAAAGGCTTTGATGGTGCTTGAGATAAACCAGCCATGATTGAAGAAGTCCCTGCTGGGGCATATGAGCTTGTGTTCCTTTTGAATCTTTATATACATATAGTTCCGGAGTGCCTCTGGATGTGCATCAAACACTCTATTTTGAGTGTTTTAGCAGAAGGGAACATTATATGTCATGCTGCATGATTTTGATTGCTAATGAACATTAGCAACATTGCAGGTAGGTGTGGGTGCTATTTTTTAACTTTTCTACTCTGAATCACCATTTGGGAATTGGGAATTTGGCATAAGCCAGCAACAATTTAAGGGAAATTTGGTGGCATGAAAATTAGCAACAATACTAGCAATGAATCGGATAATATTTTCTAACTTTTCCCTAGTAAATCAGCAATGGTTATATGGTAGAACTCTTCAAGCCAACACCCAATAGATGGGATATGGCTAAGATGACGAGGAATGGATGCCTATAGGTTTTGGTACACCATTTAGGTGGCATGGTAATTATCTGCCATATTAGGTAGAAATGGGATACTACATTCACTTTTCCTCTTGAAATCATTATTTGGGACTAATGCTAATGGTGATACCGGCCAAAAGAGGGAGAACAATAGTATTCCATCCCACCTAATATGGATTTTGACTCATTTTCCCCAAAAAATGCAAAATCAAGAATTTTAGACTCAATTTTAACAAAATTTATTTTTTACTGAAGAGGATAGTGGAATCCAGTTCAAGTATGTGAAATTGTGGATCCCTCTTAGAATTTAAATCTATAAAAATATGGTAAGGGTAACAACCTCAGTAGTAGTCGGTTGGTTTGCTGACATTTTCTGAATGATCTCCCTGTCTTTTTGGCTAAAAATCTTAAGGGTCCCCTCCAAAGCACTAAATGTAGGGAACCATTTCTGAGTCGCCCACCAGTAGACTAGATGAGGAGCATAGTGTGCAATGCGTAGTGCCCATTGGTCCTGTACAAGCCGTGTCCTGTAAACTTCACTACATAGATTGGCTGGCAAAGAAGGCCACCAGTAGTTGATGACTGGAACAACGAGTGCTACCCCTGCTAATCTACATGGAAATTATTTGGTAGGTAATTAGACCTGCAGCACCAAACAAACATTGAAAACAAATCCTACTTTGTTTAATCTGACAAAGCTTTGCCTGAGTTGGGTCTTAGACTAGGCTCAATTTAAACTAAAATTGGCTTAGCTTGATCAAATTATGCAATAATATTATCAATTTTGCTACTGATATCAGATTATCTTTTAAACTAAAACGTTGTATGTAAAAATAACTCAGCAATATCTGAATTTGACTCAAGAGTATGAAACTATACATTAAAAAAGAAAAGAAAAAACTGGGCAGTATCATACCTGTGTGGTATGTGTTTGAGACAGCTCCAAGCAGCATAAGCCCCCATGGAGATTCCAATCACATAAAACCTTGGTCCTATCTCCAATTGGTCTGCAAGTTCCTGCATGTCAAAAGCTTCACTCTTAACAGAACGCTTGGGGTTTGGGTCACTCTCTCCATAACCTGCTCTATCAAAGGACAAAAGATACAAACCCAGTTCCTCTACCAGCTCCTGAAACAAAAAAGAAGGTACAATCAGCTGAAGGCATTACTCTGAGTCCGAAACCAGTCAGCAAACTGATGAATGTAACCAATCATGATGCACCAAAACAAAACGAGCAGAACAAGAGTACAACAACAAAATTTACTTGGTTTCACAGTTTGTCTAAATAGCAATTTTCAATATCTCTGACAAATTAGGATTAAGATTATTGGGGTTGCAATCTCCTCATGCCTCTCTGAATAAACTAGTTCTTGACAATTTTATTAGAGAACACTTATCTTTGGTGTAAGTTACCAAAATACCCCTAAAAACCTAGCAGTTCGGAGACTCCAGCCGGGTACACTCCTCCTATGATAGCCAAGGGGCTGCCTGCACAGGTCTGATGTACAGTATGACCCAGCTGATCAATCACCACATAAAACAAGACATGGATCCATACATCTAACTCAATTGAGCTAAACCCATTTAGGAAAAGAGGTACAAAAAGCTTTTTTGTTTTTCATCTCACCTTAGATACTGGGATGATGAACTCTTTGGAGTCAGCAATGCCATGTGCTACAATGATTTTGTACTTAGCCTTCTCCTTTGGGACTCCTCTCTCTTTGTAGGCCAGATGCCTTCCATCTCTGAGCTTCACTCTGGTTGTAGTGACCGGAGGACCATTTGGAGATCCACAAAGCCTTGGCTGGGGAGGTTGGATGGCTTTATAAATCCACCCTCCCAAAACCACCAGAAGAAATCCTCCTATTTCCTTTAACATCTTTGTCCTTTGAATGCTTGTATTTGTGTCAGACAGTAACACACATTTCTGAGGAGTTCACCTTGGAGTTTCTGAGATTGCTTGACAAAGACAATAGACTCTGTTTTATTGGGTCTTATGAGAAGAGAACAATTTTCTGACTGTTAGTTGTATCTATACAAAGTGCACATTCTGGGACTGTTAAGATGCAGCTACTTCTACCATGCAAATCCTGCCAATTAGGTCTGCTCAGTGCTGCATTAGTAAAGCAACCACTTCAGTAGTTTGCAGGACCATTGAAGTAGTTCCACTGCCACAATTGGGCCACATCTGTCGTGATATTTGAGACTTGAGAGGTGGGTTATATACTACTAGGAGCCCGGTTGCTCTGAAGCCAGGAATCCGAGGAAGATTGCAATAAGCCTGTAGGAATTGATTTGTGAGGCGTGTTTATTTGTTTGCAAGCATTTTGAGAATTCCAAATGTTAGCCCTAAAAAAGTAGAATTTCCAATACTCAACCCTACTCTAGCATTTGAATGATGGAGTTTTGGGAATTCATAGGGCCCAAAGTGGTTTTACTATGGATTGGGTTCTTATATCAAATATGGCATTTGTAATGCTCAAGGCAACCTGAAAGCAACCCAACAAGCCCAATTCAATGTGTTTAACCAAAGAAAATAGATCACCTTTGATCTTCATTTTAACCATTTATTGTAGTAATATGTATTCTAATGCAAACAAGAAGGCCCGGTCCTTTTTTGTCTCTTTGGCAAATATTCACACACACCCACTCAAGTCACCATTAGTCTACAGCTGGGATTTGATCATTGATTGGTTTTGTGCAAGGAAGATGCATGACCACTAAGCTACTGGTAGATTGACATCACCATCATCACAGGGCCTATGGCAGATTTGTTCGAATTGAATTTATGGTGAAATGAGCCCCACCAAAGGACAATTAAACATGTGAAGGATAAGAGGTTGACATGTTAATGGGACCTTCACTTTCCTAAGTATCAACTTAATAGGGCAATAGCTGGGCATTCGTTTCTAATCTTCCCTCGATTCAATCTTCACTAAAAGAGAGGTTATTTGATGATCATTTTTAGATATTCACCTTTAGTTCTTCATGTTACAACTTACACACACAAAAATTGTAGGTAAATTATATGAAACAAACATGGCCGGTGGTTACTTGTAAAATCATAAAAGCAAAAGGCTATCTGTAATTTTCTCAACTCCTTAAGACTCCAAAGTGGGACTAATGTTATACAGTTTCCCTACTTCCTTAATCCCCATGCTTATCGGTCATCTTAATGAGATCTACACTGTTCATTAGGTAATTTCCATTAAGAATTGTCTCCATCGTAAGATTGACCATATGATGAATAACATGATTAATAAATATGCTTAATGTGCATAAGATAGTGTTGATCAAGTTATTCATCATATATATATATATATATATATATATGGTCCAATCTTCCAGCGGGACGATACCTATTGGAGTAAAATCTGGGAAAATCTAGGGGTGATCGTGGGTGGTGTTGGGCTGGGTTGAGGCATATACAAGCAGGGCTGGGCTTAAGAAAAACAGGCCCCTTCTGTGCCAATCCAACATGGGCTGTAAATGTCAGGCCAGAATCCACCCATTTGGTTAATCAATCTGGGCCAAATCGAGGTAGGCTTTAAGCTTTTGATAACTCCATCCAAGCTCGGCTCAAAAATTAAACAGTCCAAGATTATCTAAGCCTTGTCCAAAGTGAGCTGGACCCAGACTTTGTAAGAAACCCATGAGAATTTCGCATGGGACTTGGGGTCCATGTTAGCTCTAGGTCCTGCGGACTATATAGGCTTCCTTTTTCGCCAGAAGAGATCATTTTCCAATGACGATTATCGATCAGAACGTGGCACTAGGACTAGTCGATAATTAGGTCCACTGAGTCCTGCAACATACTCCAATTCTTGGTCGACCAGCTGACTCACTCAACCATCTTAAATGCCTCCTAATTGGTTAGACCTGCTGGGTCTTGAAACATTTCTAAAGACTTCAGGATATGTTTAGTAGAGCATTCTCAAATGAAAAATAATAATTTACTATTGTTTCATGTCGACATTTTCCACAATTTCATGTTTTGAGATAGAAGCAATTTATTTATTTATTTACTTGCAGGAAGAGAGTTTGAACCCAAAGTTGAGAAGTGTCGGTCTTATATAAGAGGGGGAAAACACATTTGACCACGGAAAAAGTTTGCAGCACCAAACAACACTGCAGAAGTCACCATGAAATAAAAATGCCCAAAAAACTGTTGTGCACAAACATGCTCTTACTTGTAGCATTGGATTAATCACATGTAAAACAAGTGATCAACTAATATATACCTCACTATACCATTTTTCACTTTCACCACAGGAAACCAACATCGATAGTGGGTGTTGATGATGATTTGTGGTGAACACACGGGAGAAATGGATTAGTTTCATCCAAATGCACCTTCAACAACCAGTCAACTAGGCCTGGTTACAGCCATAGCCTCCAATATATATGAGGACATTATTAAACATGCTAATGAGGAATTTCTCAACGGATGGGTGTGCTTGTAGTGTTTTATTTTATATGTCTCTCATGTTGTTTAGCTTTTATCCATAAAAATCATCACCACCATGAAAAAGTAAAAAGAATTTAACAAAAACCACTGTGAAGGCTATTTTTCCGGCTTCGCCTCCTTGTTCTGCTTGCAGCCAGGTTGCCTTCATTGGGGGGTGTTGGTGTATGGTGGGTTGGGTTGAAAGATATGGACAAGCCATGAATACTATCCAAATCATTTTCTAATTTCTATCCTACAAATGACAGGCATTCAGCAGTGGTCCACTGATTTTCCGAACAACATGTTCGGCTGCAAAGAAATAAAATGATTATGACAGCGCACATCCACCAACCAAAACCCTCCAAACCAACAATAGAAGTTGAACTATTATTTGATTCCATTAAAGCTGATTACAATATCTAAGATCCAGATGAGGGGAACCCAATTCCCTGTTGTTTTTACCCGAGAAGTCAACAAAAAAACAGGTATGGGCATGATGGTAGAAACTCTTCACTCCATCACTGCAACACCACCAGCACCCTTTATTTTCTCTATGATATCATTTGCCTCTTCCTTGGTGACCCCTTGCTTCACCAACACCGGCACCTTCTCGACCAGATCTTTGGCCTCCTTCAACCCCAGATTAGTGAAGGCCCTAACCTCTTTGATCACCTTGATTTTTGCTGCCGCATCGAACTTTTCCAATTTCACATCAAAAGCTGTTTTCTCTACCTTCTTCTCCTCAGCCTTAGCCGACCCAGCAGATGGCCCACCCTGCAGACCGAAGTCCAAGCCATCTGAAGAAATTGGTTGCATTTTGGGGTGCCTTAGCCTATCTCTGAGGGTGGGGCCAATCTGTTTCAGTTCCTCAGGGGAGAGGGCAGCAATGCGGTCAGCAAGCTGAACAATCTTATCAGAAGGTGGTGGTCTGGGGCCATATGGATCATAAACAGTAGGGTATTTGTACCTCTTTGGCTTCGTCTTGGGGTCCCGAGGAACAAAGTCATGGTGGAATGGACGACATTGTAGAGAAGGTTTGCAGGGTTTAGGAAGAAGTTGGGCCGAAACACGAACAGCTCTGAAAAATGCATAGGGTTTCATGGTTTTCTAGTAGGTAACTTGGCTTCTTTAGGAAGTCTGGCAGCCAGGGTAAGAAATTTTTTAATTACAAATTAGCCAGACAGAACAAAAATAAAGGCTGCTAAGTTCTCTATGTTATCACAATGGACACGACTACCAAAGGATTTTCTATTGTTAGTTAATATAATAAATGTAAATTTTTTCCGCTTATACAGTATACGACCTGAAAACCAATGAAAGAAATGTATCATCCACATCAGGTAACAATAGGATAATTATCTCCTATTAGTAAAGAGTAACACTTCTAGTCTATGAATGGAGCATGAAGGATCATCAAACTCAGGTTATCAGAACCACAACAATTAAGATTCGTCTCATTAGATATGAACAGAAGACAAAAAGGGCAAAAAGGAAGCAGATTACATTGCAATTTGCAACTTAATCAGTTGACTACAAAACTAACCAAACTCATATAATTCCCTGATCTGGGGACAGACAACTTAGCTCTAAAATACATGTCACATATAATGAGATATTTCTAAAACTTTGTGATTTATGGTGAGATTTTTGTGGAACAATGTTTTCAAATATTGGAAATTTTGACGACATTAAAAAAATATTGCAAGAGTATCATCATCATCTTCATTGAAGCCTTACATCCCCTCTCTTTTGGCTAGTTTCATAGTTGTTTAAAGACTTTACAGTCGACTGCCTATCACAAAAACATTGATATTGAAGAGATAAAGTGGAAAAAATATTGAGATTTTAACTAATTATAAAGTAATTCTATGTTTCTTGTATTTCCACTATTTAAAAATCAGTGTAACTTTCGCAGCACTTTCCCAATAGTATCCCAAGAATCCACCCAAAATTTGACAAAAATTAATATAATTCAGAGATGATAATATTGTAACAACTAGATTTGTGGCATTGCTAACAATGGACATATGGATAAGTAGAACTCATGAAGCTGAGAGATGATAAGGCTAGGAAGATTATTATGAAAATATATTGACCAGAAGTGTTACACGGTGCAGCTGCAGCCAACGGCTGCATTATTTATACCTGATTCAAGTTTTAACCAGAGCAACTGGTCGTTGATGGGAATGATCCCCACTGGTGAATTTTATGACACCTTTCAAATTGTTTCTGAAATTTATGAACGTATTCAAATAATCTAATGGCTCTTCCACTAGAGCTGGGATATGAGCAATGAATCAGACTCATTTAAACATAGAAGGTCAAGGATGTGACGCAATCCACAAGAGAGTGCTTTAGAAAATCAGAGTGGTAGTAGAGAAGAACAAGAAATTTCAGAAACATATTTTCCAAGCCAAAATATAAGAAAGGGCCACAAGATCGATGCTTAAGAACTTTAATGCCCAAAAGAGGCAAGGATATGACGGGGATGCCATGGATATGGCAAGGATAGAAACTTTACAGTTTTAGAGACGCTGGAATTCTAAGCTTGAGGATGAGAGAATCACCTAAGAATTAATGGAATGAGAGAAAGAAGAATTTGCCCCTGGATCACAAATGATGAGAGGAACACATTGTCTGGTCATCTATAGTGGTCCCTTACATAGATAGGCTATGCCCTCAAAATTATAGAGGAATTTGGCAATCTTGACCATGTAAATCTTGGCCTGTAAATTATTGATAGAAGATGAGCAAGCAAATGAACAACAGCGATCTACACTTCCACAAAGAAGTTTGACTTTCTTTTAGAAAGATGATTTTTCCACACTGTATGTGGATTAAACAAGGCCAACAAACACAATCATTTATTTAGCTCATCTCTTCTGGGGGCGTAGGTGTAAGGTGATTATTGTAAGTTGCAACCCTTAATTGGAACAGAGGTAGCCCATAACCTAAAATAATGACAGTTGGACTACCTTAGCCATCGAATCAATGATCATCAGTAAAAGGCAGAAAAAAAGGTGAAAGAATAGTTTGCTCTTTGCTCAACACAAGATTGCGTGTTCACATCAATGATCTTGAAATGGACAGATGACAAAAATGGCCAAAGAACAACCTCACTCAACGAGTAAAAAGTAAGGCAATTGAATGACCGGGATCTTGAAAAACTACTTTTGTCAAAAAATTCCCAATGACCACTTACAAAATCAAATACATAGCACATAGGTAATTCTGTTTCATGATTGGAAAGGGAAACCCATTACAGACTACGGTCTCTTGTTTTCCAAATATCCATACTCATATAATAGAATTAAAGCAAGTTATTCTTTTGAACAGAAAAAAAATAAAATTCAAGAGGTTTCTACTAAGACAAAAATAAAAAGACGCAAAATAAAAATAAAAATGTATAGATGAATAGTTAATGTCAAATAACTCATATAGATAACTTCCTCTGCTCAATAGTAGAATTACATAAAACAATTTTATAATTCCATTTACAGCAACTGAAAACTGCCAAGGATTAATAGTATGAATTCTCCTCGCTAAATTCTGCTTCAAAGCATATCGGGTACATTTCACCGCTCAATAAGGAAAGCATAACTTATAAACAAAAACTCAAACACCTGGTGGGCAAAAACCAAACAGACCATACTGTAGGCCCTTTTAGATGTTCATAAACCAAGTACAGATAACTTGGATTATGCACAAATGAGGGTCATCAGTTTGGACATTTTCCAGGCTGAGTTGCAGTTGTTTTGTTATTTTCCATGAGCAATCACAGGTAAACAAGTTTACAACTTAATAGAAATACAGTCAACTTGATTACAAAGCAAGCGACTTCCAAGGATCAAAACAGGGCGTACAATATGTCATTATTTCACAGCATCATGGATCATTTCAACATTCAGCAAGGGCTACAAAAGTTCTAAATAAAAACAAACATCTGGTGGGAAGAATCGAACAGACCCTTGAAGCAAAAAAGGCTCTTTCGGCGGCAAAATCCGTCATTCATTAAGAAAACAACACCAACAACGACAAACAGAAAGGAAAAACGGCATTTCGTGTACATCCAAACAAGCCCCAAAGCAGATAATGAGGAGAGAAAGATTTCTTTACCTGTTTGGATGGAGGATCATGCGACTCTTCCTCTCTCTCTCTCTCTCTCTCTCTCCAGCAACTCTAGTGTGGACTGTGGAGTGGCCAGGGTTAAAATAATGATAATAACAACTAGAGGGTTTATGTTCATAGGCCCATGAGCTGGCCCGGTTGTAATTTTTCAGATTAAAGATAAATGGGTTGAGCCTAGGCCTTGCCAGACTTGGACCAGGTGCTCGCTGTGGGGGCCGACATGCTCCCCATGGTGGGTTGAGAGCTAGGGGATCTGAACATAACTGTGGGCTCTATCTCCATGCCAAAAATGGTGTCCATCTGACTGTCCTAACCCCTTCATCAAAGGCTCATAATTTTTTTTTGATCGGTAATGACACTCATATTAAAACGAATAGAAGTGTGATACAAAATAAAGCAAAATAGGGAAAAAAAGGACAAAATAAAAATATCCAATCGATCACGGGACCCAGTCCATTCGAATGTATGAATACATTTACAATGGATCCAATGTAATTCAATGATCCAAACCCCACCCATGAAGTAGGAGGAGGAAGGGTTGGTTTTTGGTGGGGGGAGAGGAGAGATTGGATTTCCATGGAAATGGGGCTGTTTGGATGAGGTTTTGGGATTTTGAGGTGGAAGAAATGATAATTGATGCCATGAATGCAATCAATGTAGCATGAAGAGAGAGAGAGAGAGGAGGAGGGAATTGTTTTCATCGGGTGGGCTTTCCATACAATATATTTGACGTCTTAGACATAGGACCAGTTAGAGTCTAGCCGAGATCGGGCTCCAATTCAAGCCAAATAAGTCCGGCCAAATAGACTTATTGATGCACAAACAATTGAACTAGACCACAACAAGAGTAATTTAGTCAATTGCAAAATGAAGATTTTGAGTTTCATTGCAATTTTTAATATCGAATTCAAACTACTGTGAGAGATATTGGTGGTAGAGATGGATATTGGTGTTATATAATGGTGGTCATATGGTTAAACATATTATATAAATTAAAGCTAAGGGAGAGGTGGGCTGTAAGGGGTGCCACCTCAGTACCTAATTATTCTTCTTTCAAATAAATATGGAGAAAAAATATAGAATGCTTTAAGGTGCCATGTCATCACATGCCACACTTTTTTCTCCAAAAAAATCTCTTTATCCATATCCTCTATCTCATAAAGTCTCCCAATCAATATCCCCTAAAATCTCTCTATTTTGCTACAATTATTCTCTCTCAACACCATTTATCTTCCATCGTCTCAAGATTGTTATCTTTTAATTTTAATATTTGGGGCCCACCTTTCTACAATTCATACTGATAAATTTTTCATTAAAAATATCATTTTCTTTTAGTTTTCAAATACCACTCTACTCTATTCAAAGATTGTCGCATGTGAACGAAAATCAGACCCGACCTTCTGGTAAACCACCTCATTGATGGGCTTGTGATAAAAATATTTTGAGGTTGGAGTTTTTTGTTGAATCTTATAGGCATCCTTTTCTGAACTAATTATATAGACATGTGACCCTAGATTTGGCCCACCATAAATTACACTTCCGTGGGTCCACATGGACTCATAATTAAGAGATATATACATTGATCTAAGGTAGGCCAATTATTACTGTGATCAAATAACATTAGCTTGTGGTTTTAAAGTCTCATAATTTATGGCTTTTAAAGTTAAGATGTTTATGCATTTTTAAAAAAAATCTAGAGCTAAAAAGAGATTTGAAGAGTTCTAACAAAATTCTCTTTTCTATATCTTCTTTAGTAATTATTGCTGTTATTATTATTATTTTTATGCCGTTGTTGAATGGATTTTTTTTAGCTTTATCTTTGTAAAAGTTTATTGTTGATGTTGAGCACTTGTATTTGTGATTGAAGATGTGTCGATTGTTTTTATATAAATATGCATGAATATATATATGCTTATATATTTATAATTAATTTTGATATCTCATAAATTTAAAATGTAATATCTTACCTTTTGTCCCGGGATAAGCACGGGACATTATTGCTAGTTATTTGCGATGGTTATATTGGACGTTTAGTGCATGGAATTTTTAGTCGTAATTTCTTGCACAGAAGATATAATACTCGACTGCCAAATGACTTGGACTTTTTATGTTATTGGAATTTGGGCCTCACATGCATTTCAATCCTTATGTTCTTAGCTGAACATCCTTTGCTGCAAGGAAAGTTACTTTTAGCGCCAGAAAAAAAAAAAAAAAAAAGTTTTCAAGCTGCTTTGAGTTTTACTACAGTAGCAGTTTTCAAGCAAGATCCTAGTCAAGGATGTCGGCCAAACTAGCAGAAGACTCTTCCCCAAGCAGTGCTCTTAGGACTTCATCACTCACGCCATCAACATGGATGAGCATATGCCCATAATCAGCAAGCTCGTGATACTGGATCCATGGAAGCTTCTTTGAAACATAGCGTTGTAGGATAGTAGGAAAGATCTTGTCTTCATAGCCTTGCCATATGTGGACAGCTTCCTTGTGAGGGAATGGGTTGTTGAGATCCATAGGATCAAAGTCCCATTTGCTAAAACCAACCATTATGTCTCGATGGATAGATTCAAAATCACCTTGTTGTTTTCCGTTGTCCTGAAACCAAGAAAATGGTTGTTTTGCTGACACTATCATTATTGAGAATGTTCTTACAAGAGTAAAAAGAACATTGTTTATAAATGTGAATAAAGATAATAGAAGCACTTACTTGCAACATGGTTTATAAATTTACATGCATTTTTCTTTATCATCTAACTTTTAGAAGTGTATCCATTGTCTAAGAACTGAAAACAAACTCATCATCCATGGAGAACTTTTCCAACAATTAAATATTTGATGGGCAATGATTATTGGGGTTAACTATAGTCAAACCAATAGCCGCTAAAAGAATAAAAGGTTTTGATGGTGCTTGAGATAAACCAGCCATGGTTGAAGAAGTCCCTGCTAGGGCCTATGAGCTTGTGTTCTTTTTGAATCTTTATATACATACAGTTCCCGAGTGCCTCTGGATGTGCATCAAACACTCTGTTTTGAGTGTTTTAGCAGAAGGGAACATTATATGTCATGCTGCATGAATTTGATTGCTAATGAACATTAGCAACATAGCAAGTAGGAGTGGGTACTATTTTTTAACTTTTCTACTCTGAATCACTATTTGGGAATTGGGAATTTGGCATAAGCTAGTAACAATTTAAGCGAATTTTGGTGGCATGAAAATTAGCAACAATACTAGCTATGAATCGGATAATATTTTCTAACTTTTCCCTAGTAAATCGGCAATGGTTATGTAGCAGAATTCTTCAAGCCAACTCCTGATAGATGGGATAGGATTAAGATGATGAGGAATGGATGCCTATAGGTTTTGGTGCACCATTTAGGTGGCAAGATAATTATCTGCCATATTAGGTAAAAATGGGATACAAGGTTCACTATTCCTCTTGAAATCATTATTTGGGACTAATGCTAATGGTGATATAGGCCAAAAGAAGGAGAACAATAGTATTCCATCCCACCTAATATGGATTTTGACTAATTTTCCTCCAAAAATGCAAAATCAAGAATTTTGGATTCAATTTTAACAAAATTTATTTTTTGCTGAAGAAGATAGTGGGATCCAGTTCAAGTCTGTGAAATTGTGGATCCCTCTTAGAATTTAAATATAGAAAAATATGGTTAGGGTAACAACCTCAGTAGCAGTCGGTTGGTTTGCTGACATTTTCTGAATGATCTCCCTGTCTTTTTGGCTAAGGGTACTCCCCTCCAAAGCGCTAAATGTAGGGAACCTTTTTTGAGTCGCCCACCAGTTGACTAGATGAGGAGCATAGTGTGCAATGCGTAGTGCCCATTGGTCTTGTACAAGTAGTGTCCTGTAGGTTTCTCTACATAGATTGGCTGGAAAAGAAGGCCACCAGTAGTTGATGATTGGAGCGACGAGTGCTACCCCTGCTAATCTGCATGGAAATGATTTGGTAGGTAATTACTAATTAGTGTGATGCCCCGGGGTCCCATATCGACTAAAGGGAGGAAAGTGAGATTATATGTAGAGCTTACACCATTGTTTTACATGAGGTCTTTTGATGGGTTGAGGACCATCAGAAATAAAACCATGAGAAGCAGATAATATCATGTATGCGTGTAGGGCTTTTGATGGGTTGAGGCCCATCAGAAATAAAACCGTGAGAAGCGGATAATATCATACATGCGTATAGGGTGGGCTGTTACAAATGGTATCAGAGCCAACTCTCCACTGATTCAAGTGTGGGTCCCCTGCCACTGAGTTGGGTCTTAGACTAGGCTCAATCTTGGTCAAATTATGCAATAATATTATTGATTTTGCAACTGACTAAAGAGTCTGAAACAATACATTAAAAAATAAAAGAAAAAACTAGGGAATATCATACCTGTGTGGTATGTGTTTGAGACAGCTCCAAGCAGCATAACTCCCCATGGAAATCCCAATCACATAAAACCTAGGTCCTAACTCCAATTGGTCTGCGAGTTCTTGAATGTCAAAAGCTTCACTCTTAACAGAACGCTTTGGGTTTGGGTCACTCTCTCCATATCCTGCTCTATCATAGGTTAAAAAATATATACCCAGCTCCTCCGCCAGCTCCTGAAATAAAAAAGAGAGGCCAATCAGCTGAAGGTATTACTTAGGAACCAGTCAGCAAACTTATGTCAATGTAACCAATTACGGAACAAGGACACAACAGGATTTACGTGGTTAGGCAGTGCATCTATAAATTAATTTTTACTATATTTGAGAAATAAGTTTACAGTGGTTTAACCCTTTCCGTGCCTCTCCAATTACACTGATTCTCAAGTTTCAACCGGGGCACATTTAATTTGCATCCTCAGCGAGGATAAATGCCCCATTTTTAACTTTTTCCAATCTTATGGTCTCCTAAATCACGGTCAGAAACGTTCATCCTCTCCAGAAGGCCAAAAACGCCCATCGAGTCAATTTTGAGCCATTGATTCATCATGGATTTCAAGGAAATCTTAAAAAAAAAAACCTCCATCCATTTAGATGATCGCTTCTAGACTTCCATGGGCCCTTAAATCATGATCCGAACCGTTCATATTTTCTAGAAGATTAAAAATGGGCAAAGGTTAATTTCATGCCTTGGTTCCTCGTGAGTTTTCAGAAATATGTGAAAAATGGTGAACGGGTAGATGTAGTATAGGGTAAATGGTGTGATTCCGCGATGCGATCTAAACGTGGGATGCGATGATTCCTCAATTTTCTGCGGTGAGGAAAGCCTGATTCCAGGGGATGCAAGGAATCCTGTAAATGGTTGATTCCTCTCTAGTCACCAAAGTGCCCTTAGCCAAAAACCTAGTCCTAGTGCCTTTTGTCTTCTGTTGCCCTAGCAGGTGAACCCTACCTTGGATCTAATGTACACTATGGCCCAGGAGCTAGATCAATCACTATACAATATAAGCCATTTATCAGTATACAAAATTCAGTTGAAGAACTAAACCCATTTAGGAAAACAGATAGAAAAAGCAGAATTTCATCTTACTCGAGATGCTGGGAAGAAGTTCTCTCTGGGGCCGCCCATGCCATGTAATAGAACGATTTTGTACTTAGCCTTCTCTTTTGGGACTCCACTCTCATTGTAGGCCAGATGCCTTCCATCTCTGAGCCTCACTCTGGTTGCAGTAACAGGAGGACCATTTGGAGATCCACATAGCCTTGGAGGGGGAGGTCGGATGGCTTCATAAATCAACCCTCCCAAAGCCACCAGAAGAACTACTACTATTTCACATAACATCTTTTAGTGCTTGTATCATACAAACAGTTCCACACACACACACACACACATATATATATATATATATATATATATATATATATATATGAGGAATTCACCCAAGAGAGAGTTCTGGGCCCTTTTTATTGAGCTAAAAAATGCATTGTAAATTAGTCCAGAGCCAAATACATCACAGATTATCATATATTGGCTTTTTCTTATTTCAGGCATTAGAGGATCTGGACTCTCACATAAATAGGCCCTGGGAAGATTTAGTGCATTTTGAATCGATGAATGAGATCATATATCTATATATTGGCATTTTCTTAGTACGGGCATTAGAGGATCAGGATTCAGACCATAAATAGGCCCTGGACAGATTGCCTGTATCCACGAGTGTTTTAGAGGATGAATAATCTGCCTCCTAATCCTGCTAAAACCATTGAATGGCATGGTTTCCATTAGTGCTTTTTGAATGGATAAGATCATATAAGACGCCTTTGTGCCAACATTGAAAATTTGTAAGCCTGCAGGTTCTTTTTCTACACCACACATCCTTTGAATGAAAGCAGGGTCGGCTTAATGTTAAAACAATCCACAAGATTTTTGAAAGTTCTCTCTTGCTTAGAAAGGAAACAAATGACTCTCTCTCTCTCTCTCTCTATATATATATATATATATATATATCTATGAAAATATTCATGTATATCTATCACTCACCATAGGATGAAAGCAGGGTGGGCTTAATGTTAAAACAATCCGCAAGATTTTTGAAAGTTCTCTCTTGCTTAGAAAGGAAACAAATGACTCTCTCTCTCTCTCTCTATATATATATATATATATATATATATATGAAAATATGTTAAGCAATCAAGATCTCAGATTTGATCTTCAAAGATAAAATCGTTGACCCACTTCAGTAAATTCAGCATGATCATGTCATATATTTCCTTCCCATATTTAGTGGAGATCGGATCCATATCAGATCTTATGATTATACCCATAGCTGTACTTGCTATTTTCTCTCAAAGTGTACAGACAATGAAGTCTATAAATGTAATTATACAAACCAGAATATACAATCAATTCAGACTATATTCTATCATCTTTCATGGTATCAGAGCTTTGCAAATACTGATTTTATTCTCTTTTCTTCCTCTCGTCCTATGGCTTCCCTCAACTCATCCTCACTTCTTCCTACTGTCCCCAACATTACCCAAGTTGCTATCAAACTTGACCGGACTAATTATCTTTTATGGAAAAGTCAACTTCTTCCCATCCTCTATGGAACTGATATGATGTCCCTTATATATATATATGTATATGAAAATGTTCATGTATATCCATCACTCAACATAGGGTGAAAGACACTTACATAATTGGAAATATTCATGTGCAAAATTCATGGGGGACATTCATGTGCATCCATATCTCACCATAGGGTGAGGGACACTTACATTATTGGGAATATTTGTGTACAAAAGAGGAAAAGTCATATATGGTCATATGTCCCTCACCCTATGGTAATGGATCGATGCAAATGAATGTCCTCCATATTATGAACATTCTTTTTCTGCATATGACCATATATAGTGTGTATATATATATATATATATATATATATATATGAGAATATTCATGTGCATCCATCACTCATCATAGGAAAGAATGTTCATGTGCAAAATTCATGGGGGACATTCATGTGCATCCATCCCTCACCATAGGGTGAGGGACACTTACATAATTCGGAATATTCACGTGCAAAAGAAGAAAACCCATATATGGTCATACGTCCCTCACCCTATAGTAAGGTATCGATGCACATGAATGTCCCCCATATTATAAATATCTTTTTTCTGCATATGACCATATATGTCTATTCCTTTTTTGCACATGAATATTTTCAATTATGCAAGTGTCTCTCACTGTATGATGAGGGATGGATGCACATGAATATTCTCCCAGGGGACATTCATGTGCATCCATCCCTCACCATAGGGAGGGACACTTATATGACTTTCCCTCTTTGCACATGAACATTCTTTTTCATATGACCATATATGACTTTTCTTTTTTTGCACATGAATATATCCAATTATGTAAGTGTTTTTCACCCTATGGTGATGGATGAATGCACATAAATATTTCCTATATATATTTAAGAACATGTAGTGTATCACTGACAATAGCTTTTAAAAGGAAAATCTTATCAAAGAAAAAAAAAATCAAAGGAAAACATTTTTTTTTAATCTGCACATAGAAGGGAACTTTTCAATTATGAAAAATATCATGAGGGCTGAGTCATCTCCTTGATTGTAGCCTTGCATCTGACACCTTGCATGCAATATGGGATGTGCCATGCGTTGGTTGATCTGCTCCATCTGATCCCGTGATCGGACTGAGGCTTCTATAGCTTTCCTACCTGTTTCATTGATGCGGGCCCCATGCTTGGTGATCCCATTCTAGACTATTGTTGTGTGGGGTCCTGTATTTGGTGATGCAAAATCCCCCAGATTGGAAGTTTGTAACTCTAATCAGTGGCTAACAAATAAATGATTAAAAGCAGTATGCAGACCAGAAGGGTATGTTTTTGTTGGAAAAATGGCTAAGAGCAACACTAGTTTTTTTCAATTTTGAGCCAAAAATTAAGTGGGACCCACTTATCCTTTTGGGTGGGAATACATGTAAATGTAATCTACTTCATGAGTAGATTATGGATATGTATTGAGTTGCTCTAATCCATTAAAGAGTGAATGAGAAATTACTTCCTAAACACCACTATTTGAACATGTTAAACATGGAAACAAAAGGAAGTGATGAACTTGCTTCCCACATTGCTTGTGGGCAAAACATTCATTGAGTATAAATATGCTTACCTTGGTAGTATAAAATGAGCCCCAAGGGGCATCCCACTTTTGTGGAGGAGGGAGGACTTAGATCAATGTAGGGTCACCACCACACGCACCCCCTGCCTCGGGCTTGGGCTTGGGCTTCACGCGCGGGTTGGGCTTGGCTTGGCCCACTACCCATTTATTAATTTTGGAGAAATTTTATTTAATAATAATTTTTTTTTTTTTTTTGCAAATGGGATGTGTCCTTAGTGGTGAGTTCATTCGCCTTTGAAAGGGTGTATCCAAACCCAAGAGAGGTGTGTGGTAGCATCTGTTCACTAAATCGTCATTGTTCTGAACATATGCAACCCCCCCTGAAGAGTCCTGAAGCAGCTGCATTGCATTTTCGAGTTATCATCTGTGTTTAGAGAGAGTTCTGTTGCACTGCTGGTTCGCCTGTCACACAATTTGTAGTGTTGCAACCAGGGTTTAAAATAACGGCCGTTATGTAACGGTAACACCGTGCCGTTATATCCGGTATGTAGGGGGGGGGGGGGGACGAAATTCATGTAAATAACGGCCGTTACGGGCCGTTATTTTGAATATAACGGCCAAACCGTTATAACGGCCGTTATATTCAAAATAACGGCCGTTATATCGGCTGACAGGGTTTTTTTTTTTTTTAAACGTGTGATGTCTTCTTCCTTCACTTCTTTCACTTCTTTCTCTTCCCTAAGAGCTTCCTAAAGGACTGCTACAACTTCTAAGGCATGGAGGAGACCTAAAAGCTTATATCTAAGCTACTTTTGGGTGGATTTGTATGTGGGAAAAGCTAATCAAACTTAAGGTACCTCTTTGGTAAGCTTATTTTTTTTATTTTTTGGAGTTATTTTCAAGATTCAACATCAAAATAACTTAGAGGTGGTTGAGATGTGTTAGATCTATACTTTTGGAGCAAAAAAATTCAAGTTTTAACACTTTTTGTAATATTTTTCATTTTTTCATTATTTAAATCCGAATTATTTTAGGGTTTTTTTTTTTAAGATTGTGTAATACACTAATTCATGAACCAAAGGCTTTATATTGAGTTAGATATGATGTTACTCACTAATTTTTCCCTAGATCTAGTATTTTAAGGTGTAGATCTAGATTTTTTTATTTTCAAAATTTGGGGCTTTTCTTAATATTATTGAATTTTTTCAAATTAGTGTTCAAATGCATTTATAATATGTTAGTTTAAAATAGATCTACACTTTTGGAACAAAAAAGTGTGTTTTTTGCACTTTTTCTAATATTTTTCATTTTTTCATTATTTAAATCCGAATTATTTTAGGGTTTTTTTTTTTTTTTTTTTTTTTTTTAAAGATTGTGTAATACACTAATTCATGAGCCAAATGCTTTATATTGAGTTAGATATGATGTTACTCACTAATTTTTTCCTAGATCTAGTATTTTAAGGTGTAGATCTAGATTTTTTTATTTTCAAAATTTGGGGCTTTTCTTGATATCATTTACATTTTAGTGTTCAAATGCATTTATAATATGTTAGTTTAAAATAGATCTACACTTTTGGAACAAAAAAGTGTGAGTTTTAGCACTTTTTGTAATATTTTTCATTTTTTCATTATTTAAATCCGAATTATTTTAGGTTTTTTTTTTAAAGATTGTGTAAGCTTCCTAATTCGATCATGGATATAAAACATTTAATTTTAAGCTTCTATGTTTCAAATTCTAAACTACTTTGCTTTATGGATTATGTGTTTACTGTTATTCTTTGGTAGAAACAATGGTACGTGAAGTTGACCCGGCGTGACAACATTGTGTTGATGTGGATGGAAAAAAGTGTAGAATTAAATGCAATTATTGTGGTAAGGTGGTAACTGGGGGAATCACCAGATTGAAGGAACACTTGGCACATAAATCGGGAAATGTGGCAAAGTGTACCAAGGTATCTCCAGAGTTAAAGAATGAAATGCAAGCATTCTTAAATGCAAGGAAGCAAAAAAAAGTAGTGGCTGAGAAAAGGAGAGAGGCAGAGTATGAAGCATGTAGAGAAGAGGTGTATGGGACTAGGGAGGTGCTTGACTCAGATGATGATGATGATGGGGAATCGGATGTAGAGGGAGCAAGGAGAGAGAGCATGAGATCATATAATGAGGAAGAAGAGAGGAGAAGAATGATCTATGAGTTTGCTTCTAGAGGGGGCCAATATGAAGAGGGGGGTGGCTCTGGCTCAGTTAGTGGTGGTGGTGGGATGCTACGTCGGATGTTTAGTAAAAAACAGACTCGTCGACCACCGGATTGGTTGGAGTCAGGTGAATCAACCACACAACAGGCTCGTAGACCAAAAGTTGTGGGTCCAATTGACCCTGCTGCATATAGGTCTCCATTTGCAAAGCAACCTTCTATAGCCAAAGCCTTGAGCGGGAAGATGGGTTATGCAAGAAACAAGTTGGTTAGGGCAGTTGGTAAATTCTTCTTTGATGGAGCCATTGCACCAAATAAGGCAACTTCACCCTATTTGAAGACCATGTTGGACGCTGCTGCAGAACATGGTCCGGGTATAAAGCCACCCACACCATATGAGATTGACCACTATTGTGTTGAAGAGGAATATAAGGAGACGGTGGATTGGGTGAATACCTTTAAGAGGATCTGGAGAGAGGGGTTGCACACTCATGTGTGATGGGTGGACTACCATCACCAGACGGTCCCTATTGAATTTTTTAGTATATTCATCTTTAGGGACTGTTTTTATTAGATCGGTTGATGCAACTGAGTACGTCAAAGATGCGACATACTTGAATAAGCTTTTCAATGAGGTAATTGAGGATATTGGGGCAGAATGTGTTGTTCAGATCATCACAGATAATGATGCAAGCATGAAAAAGGCAGGAATGATACTCATGCAGCAAAGGCCCAATATTTTTTGGTCTCCATGTGCTGCACATTGCTTAGATTTAATGATTGAAGACATTGCTAAGAGGAAAATGATAAAAGGTGTGATATTGAAGGCAAAAAAGATCACTAATTTTATCTATCAGTCAAACATGCTCATAGCGATGATGAAGAAATATACGGACAACCATGAGCTACTACGGCCTGGCATTACAAGATTTGCCACCCACTTTATAGCTCTAGAAAGCCTTTATAAATGCAGAGGAGGGCTACACCAACTATTTACATCACAAGAATGGTTGGAATCAAAGTGGGGGAAGAAGCCGACGCCCCAAGCAAAGCAAGTTGTAAAGATTGTACAATCTAAGAGATATTGGCCATTTGTTGGTGAGACCTTAAAGGTCTTAGAGCCTTTGATAAAGGTCCTTCGGTTGGCCGATGGAGATGACAAACCTATAATGGGCTTCTTGTACGAGGCCGTATATCGAGCTAAGTTAGCCATACAAGCAAATTGCAAATACTACAAGGCTTATTGGAAGATCATCGACAATTGTTGGGAAAAACAACTCCATCATGACTTGCACGCTGCAGGTTATTTTTTCAACCCACAGTATCGATACTATGAAAATGAAGACAGAAGCTTAACAGATGAGATACGTGTAAGTCTAAAAAATGTTATTGAAAAACTTGAGCGAATGAGGATGATGCATGTGAGGCTATTAACCAAGTAAGTGTAATGGACTAATGGGATATTTTTATTATTATTATTATTATTTTTTTAAAGAGCATAAAGAGTTATTTCATCCTTATTTTATTTTTAATGAATCACCAGATTGATATATACAATGAAGCCTTTGGTAGTTTTGGGACACCGACCGCCAGACGAGCTATCATGAAGTCATTTCCAGGTAAAGATCATAGTAATTTCATTCATTCTACGTCAGTTTAAAAGTTGAGTCATGTTACTCATGTATGATTTAATTAATAAATATACTTCCATTTTATTTTCAGCTGAGTGGTGGTTAAACTACGGAGAAAGTGCTCCAATACTAAGGAAAATAGCAATGAAAGTCCTTAGTCAAACAACTACATCATCAAATTGTGAGAGGAACTGGAGCACCTCTTCATTCATTCACACTAAAGTGAGAAATCGGCTGACGATGCAAAAGTTAAACAAATTGGTGTATATACATTACAACATTAAGCTCCGCAACAAACAAAGAAGAAGGAGAGAGTTTGAGGACCAAATAGATTACTTCTGCCCAATCAATTTGAACTATATTTTTTCAGAGAATGATGATGTGTTGGCACAATGGATAGAAGAGGTAGAAGAGCCAGTGCTAGATCATGATGAACAGATTGGTGATATGGTCCAGGATTTGACTGGGGAAAGGCCAGAGCCAATGAGAGTTGCCGAGCGCCTACGCGAGATAAATCTTACCCATCAACGAAGGCGTGGGGTCGACCCTCAGGAGATGCGAGATGAGGTTGATGATGATGAGGACACTAGCCTCAGCAGTACTAGCTCGTCTTCAGATATGCCGAATGATTCTGATGGGGATGGCGGTGGTGATGGTGGTGGAGACGGTGGTGAGGTACCACGCCATATGATGGAGACAGTAGAACATTTTCCTTCTTCAGATAACATAGACCCGACCCGTGGGTACATGAGACTTGTCCCACCAACCGAATCATCACATGCAGGTGCTAGTGGTAGTGGATATGGCGGGGGAGAGGGTACTAGTGGTGGTGATGTTGGCCACCAACAAGTCATGTATGGTTATTACTATGTATTACATCCAAATCAGCAACTTGAACTTCGCCATGAATTTTATCAGCAGTACCATGACTACCCTCAGTCATCTCAGACTACTAATGACTCGGCCTCACTTTATGAAGCAATCTCCGTTCCTCAACCACATCCACAAGCACAACAATTTTATGGGCACCATGGGAGTGGAGGCTATGTAACATAACAATTAATTTGGTGCCTTCTACCCTTCAAGAAATAATGATGATGATGATAATATCGAGTCGGGACGCCACTCGTTTTGGCATTAGGCACATGCACTAACTCTATTAGTATTTATTGCTTGATTGTAGACTTTAAATGTTTAAGTGTAAACTGTTAACACTATTAGTTTGCCCAAAATTATGGTTGCATTATGTCAAATTTATGATATTTCAGCTTATTTTAGTATATACATCGATACAACAATGAATGCAGGATGTTATAACTTGAGGGGACCGTTATTTTGCTTTTAAGTATGCACTAATGGAAAAAAAAAAACATTAGTTTCTATCATTTTATAATATTATGGATTTTTTGGATATTTTTTTGGATTTTTTTGGGGTCAAATAAAAATTCAATCTGCGATGGGCCGCAACGACCGCGAACCGCGACGCGATGCCCGCGAACCACAACGCGATGACCGCGAACCGCGATTTTAAACCATGGTTGCAACTGTTGTGAGGTCGATCATTGTATCCTGGGAGACAAACGTTGTTGAAGCTCGTGAGCACCATTGCTTGGGCTTCACGCGCGAGTTGGGCCTGGCTCGGCCCACTACCCATTTATTATTTTTGGAGAAAATTTATTTAATAAAATTTTTCTTTTTTGCAAATGGGATGTGTCCTTAGTGGTGTGTCCATTCACCTTTGAAAGGGTGTATCCAAACCCAAGAGAGGTGTGTGGTAGCATCTGTTCATTGAACAATCACTGTTCTGAACAGATGCAACCCCCCTGAAGAGTCCTGAAGCAGCTGCATTGCATTTTCGAGTCATCATCTGTGTTTAGAGAGAGTTCTGTTGCACTGCTGGTTCGCCTGCCACACAGTTTGTAGTGTTGTAACTGCTGTGAGACCGATCATTGTATCCCGGGAGACAAACGCTGTTGAAGCTCATGAGCACTATTGCGGGGGCGAATTTTGTCTTAAGGACATAGTATCAAACACTAGCCTTGATCAATCTTCTTCTGCAAATTTCTGAGATTCGTAACTCCAGCAACAGAGTATTTTATTCTGCCTTCAAACAGTAAGTGATTTTCATTCGTAAATTACATTATGTAGTTGTGTTTTACTGTTGTTTTAATTCACCGTTGTGAAGAAATGTTTCCTAAATTCCGAACTATTATTGTATGTACTCATATTAACAGTTCTTACTTTCTTGGAGAACTTTGGAACATCATCTATCGTTAGGCTCATTAATCAGCAGTAAGGATTATTGACCAAGGTCCATGGGATCTGAAGGAATGGAAGTAACTGAAAACTGTATCTTTGTTGTGGATTAGGACTTTCATTTTGAATGTTTTTTTTTTTTTTTTTCAATAGAACATGTGATCTAGTTGCGTTGGAATCAAGAGTCTGATCCATAAATCTACCATGCCAGGATAATAAACTACATGGGAAGATGGAATCTGTTCTAAGGATGCATTAGGTACATTTCTTCCTTGGCTTCATAATACTTTTCTAGTTATTTCCAGTATAGAACATGAAATATCATCGTTGTGACTCATGAAACTTCTTGTAAACCAGTCGTTTTTTTTTATGATATTTCACTTGGTTGCAATATTTGGAGATAGCCAATTTGAAAGTTCTGCAAAATGTTTATTTGCTGAAGCTGTTATTGTAGCATCCAGTGATGCCATTAACTGCTTAAATCATACATGCACAGTTCGTATAGGCTTATGGATATTTTGGAATATGTAAGAATCATTCCTTGATCAACAGATGCACATATATGTTGCAAGGAAAGTAGGTACTTGACCCTGACAATATTTCCATAGAAAGTAAAAGACTATAATGTTTTAGTTAATGAGGCTGCATTTGGTTGGATCCAAAATTCCAAAATTGTAGTTCATTTAGGCCATTTTTGAACTGTAGATTTAATCATAGCTTCATTTTGACTTGTTTATACACAAATGACCACAACAACAATAAAAAAAATTAAATCACAACAAAATGAGAATTTTATATAGAGTGGGCCCCACTTGCCATGTTGGCAATTGGACACATCCGCACTAAGATATGTCCACTTACTTCCCAAATCAAGAGCATAGAAGAAATAAAAAGAGAGCAACTATCCATCAAGTTGTTCTGCCGGGGTCTGTGAGCAGGTGTACATCAATTGCCCTCGGATCATGTGGAGTGAATCCAGTGGACCAAATTCGTGTAGACATCTTTAGAACCCACATATGTACTTGCTCTCATTGTGCACGCATATCAATCCTTGCATTTGTAGCGGAACATAATTCCCATCCAATCATGCATATATAAGTAATCTATCTAAATTCTAGTTTACTTGAGTCGATTACAATAGCAGTTTTCAAGCAAGATCCTAGTCATTGAACTCCGCCAAATTAGAAGAAGACTCTCCACCAACCAGTGCTCTTAGGATTTCATCACTCACACCATCACTTTTGATCAGAAGATGCCCACAATCAGCAAGCTTGTGATACTGTATCCATGGCAGCCTCTTTGAAACATAGCGTTGTGGGAGAAAAGGAACGATAGCCTTGCCATATGTGGACAGATCCCTTGTGAGGGAATGGATTGCTGAGATCCATGGGATCAAAGTCCCATGTGCTAAAATCAACCATTATGTCTCGATGGATAGATTCAAAATCACCTTATTGTCTTGCGTTATCCTGGAACCAAGAAAATGGTTGTTTTCATGACATTATCATTACTGAAAATGTTCTTACAAGAGGAAAAGAACATTGTTGATAAATGTGAATGAAGAAAATAGAAGTACTTATTTGTAACATGGTTTATAACTTTACATGCATTTTTCTTTATCATCTAACTTTTAGAAGTGTATCCATTGTATAGGAACTGAGGAAAAAAGAAAAGAAAAAAAAAACCTCATCATCCGTGGAGAACATTTCCAACAATTAAATATTTGATGGGCATTGATTATTGGGGTTAACTTTAGTCAAACCAATAGTCGCTAAAAGAATAAAAGGTTTTGACGGTGCTTGAGATAAACCGGCCATGATTGAAGAAGTCCCTGCTGGGGCCTATGAGCTTGTGTTCCTTTTGAATCTTTATATACATATAGTTCTCGAGTGCCTCTAGATATGCATCAAACACTCTCTTTTGAGTGTTTTATCAGAATGGAACATTATATGTCATGAACATTAACAACATAGCAGGTAGGTGTGGGTACAATTTATTTATTTATTTATTTTTACTTTTCTGCTCTGAGTCACTATTTGGGAATTGGGAATTTGGGATAAGCCAGTAACAATTTAAGGGAATTTTGGTGGCACGAAAATTAGCAACAATGCTAGCTATGAATCGGATAATATTTTCTAACTTTCCCTAGTAAATCGGCAATGGTTATATGGTAGAACTCTTCAAGCCAACTCCTGATAGATGAGATAGGGCTAAGATGATGAGGAATGGATGCCAATAGGTTTTGGTGCACCATTTAGGTGGCATGATAATTATCTGCCATATTAGGTTGTAATGGGATAGTACGTTTACTTTAACTCTTGAAATCCTTATTTGGGACTAATGCTAATGGTGATATGGGCCAAAAGAGGGAGAACAATAGTATTCCATCCCACCCAATATGGATTTTGACTCATTTTCCTCCAAAAATGCAAAATCAAGAATTTTGGACTCAATTTTAACATATATATATATATTTTGCTGAAGAGGATAGTGGGATCCAGTTCAAGTATGTGAAATTGTGGATCCCTCTTAGAATTTAAATCTATAAAAATATGGTAAGGGTAACAACCTCAGTAGTAGTTGGTTGGTTTGCTGACATTTTCTGAATGATCTCCCTGTCTTTTTGGCTAAAAATTTTAAGGGTCCCCTCCAAAGCACTAAATGTAGGGAACCATTTCTGAGTCACCCACCAGTAGACTAGAAGAGGAGCATAGTGTGCAATGCGTAGTGTCCATGGGTCCTGTACAAGCAGTGTCCTGTTAGGTTCCTCTACATAGATTGCCTGGCAAAGAAGGCCACCAGTAGTTGATGACGGGAGCGGTGAGTGCTACTGTTGGCATTTGTGATGGGGCCCGCTTGTGTTTATATGTGGGTAGACTCCACTTACAAAGATACACCCCTCACAAGGAATCTCATGGTGACATGGATAAATATAGTTTGAGTTTTTTTATCCAACTCTCTATCCTTATCATATCTCCATTTAAATTTAAATTGAGAGAGTTTGATCTAACATATTATCCTTATCATCTCTAAATTCGAATTTGAATAGAGATCTTATCACCCATTAGCCAAATGGCTATATATATAGATATGAGAATAATAGTTAGCACTAACTTTCAACAACACATCTTCGACTAGATCTACTATTCTCCCTCATCATCTTCTACTTCTAGGGTGTTCATCTTTATATTTTGATTTTGAAGAGTGAATTACATATGACTGATCTCTTGTAGACAGTAGATAGTCACATATCCGTACAATTAGGGCTTGCATTCAAGCCGACCCAGTCATAATCGCGTTTGTAGCAGTCAACTATTAAAGATTCTGCTTCCGCTGCATCTACAACCTCTCGGCTACCCTGCTAATCTACGTGGAAACGGTTTGGTAGGTAATTAGACCTACAACACCAAACAAACATTGAAAACAAATCCTACTTTGTTTAATCTGACAAAGCTTTGCCCGAGTTGGGTCTTAGACTAGGCTCAATTTAAACTAAAATTGAGCTTAGCTTGATCAGATTATGCAATAATATTATCAATTTTGCGACTGATATCAGATTATCTTTTAAACTAAAACGTTGTATGTAAAAATCACTAAGCAATATCTGAATTTGACTCAAGAGTCTGAAACAATACATTAAAAAAGAAAAGAAAAAACTGGGCAGCATCATACCTGTGTGGTATGTGTTTGAGACAGCTCCAAGCAGCATAAGCTCCCATGGAGATTGCAATCACATAAAATCTTGGTCCTATCTCCAATTGGTCTGCAAGTTCCTGCATGTCAAAAGCTTCACTCTTAACAGAACGCTTGGGGTTTGGGTCTCTCTCTCCGTAACCTGCTCTATCAAAGGACAAAAGATACAAACCCAGCTCCTCAAACAAAAAAGAAAGTACAATCAGCTGAAGGCATTACTCTGAGTCAGAAACCAGTCAGCAAACTGATGAATGTAACCAATCATGACGCACCAAAACAAAACGAGCAGAACAAGAGTACAGCAACAAAATTTACTTGGATTCACAGTTTGTCTACATAGTTCACAGTCTGTCTACATAGCAATTTTCAATATCTCTGACAAATTAGGATTAAGATTTATGGGGCTGCAATCCTAACTGCCCAGAGCGAGGAGGACAGCGCCGAAATACTAAATTTTAAAATAATTATATGTCTGAAGCGCCTACTCATCATAGTGTTTATAGGTTTAATGGGCACAAATGTATTTTATTCATATATTCAAGTATTTTTTTTTTTTGAAGAAATCCATAGATTCAAGTATAAAAAATGGAGAAAAAAAATTAACGTTGTAATTTGATCACATAAAATAGACAATAATTAATAAGTCGGAAGAAGTTTGATCATTTAAAAAATATATGTCAAGCTTACAGAAAAAGAAAATGCATATAAACTAAAAATTCTGCACGGTTCGCTTAATATTCGGTTGATATGCGCTCTGAGCATCTTCAAACCGCACTCTAAAGATAGTTGAACAGCGCTCCGAGGATGGATTTGCTCCGAAAACGCCGATCAACGTATTGAGAGCGGGATCGGGTTGGGGGAGGGGGAAGGGGCTCCTCGTGCCTCTCTGAATAAACTAATTCTTGACAATTTTATTAGAGAACACTTATCTTTGGTGCAAGTTACCAAAATACCCCTAAAACCTAGCAGTTCAGAGACTCCAGCCGGGTACACTCCTCCTATGACCCTAGCCAAGGGGCTGCCTGCACAGGTCTGATGTACAGTATGGCCCAGAAGATCAATCACCACATAAAACAAGACATGGATCATCTAACTCAAAACCCATTTAGGAAAACAGGTAGAAAAAAGCATTTTTTTTTTCATCTCACCTCAGATACTGGGATGATGAACTCTTTCTCTCTTTGTAGGCCAGATGCCTTCCATCTCTGAGCTTCACTCTGGTTGCAGTGACAGGAGGACCATTTGGAGATCCACATAGCCTTGGAGGGGGACCAAAGCCACCAGAAGAAATCCTCCTATTTCCTTTAACATCTTTGTCCTTTGAATGCTTTTATTCGTGTCGGACAGTTACACACATTTCTGAGGAGTTCACCTGGGAGTTCCTGAGACTGCTTGACATTGAAAATAGACTCTGTTTTATTGGGTTTTATGAGAAGAGAACAATTTTCTGACTGTTAGTTGTATCTATGAAGTGCGATTCTGGGACTTGGATACTTCTACTTCTACCATGCAAATCCTGCCAATTAAGTCTGCTCAGTGCTGCATTAATAAAGCGATCACTTCAGTAGTTTGCAGGACCATTGAAGTGGTTCCAATTGGGCCACATCTGTCCTGATATTTGTGACTTGAGAGGTGGGTTATACACCAGTAGGAGCCAGGTTTCCCTGATGCCAGGAATCAAGGAAAATTGCAATAAGCCTGTAAAAGAATCCAAATCCTCTGGGCATTGACTGTGAGGGCATGTTTGTTTGCAAGAATTGTGAGAATTCCTGTGTTCGGGGGAGTATTTGGAGAATTCCAAATATTGTCCCAAAAAAATAGAATTCCCGATACTCAACCCCACTCTAGCATTTGAATGATAGAATTTTGGGAATTCGTAAGGCCCAAAAGTGTTTTTTCTGTGGGTTGGAATTCAGGGTTCTTATAACAAATATGACATTTGTAATGCTCAAGGGATGAAAGCACCCAAACAAGCCCAATTCCTGCCAAAGAAAATAAATCACCTTTGATCTTCATTTTAACCACTTATGGTATTAATATGTATTTTAATGCAAACAAGAAGGCCCAGTCCTTTGTTGTTTCTTTGGCAAATATTCACGCACACCCACTCAGGTCGCCATCAGTCTACTGCTGGGATTTGATCAATGATTGGTTCTGTGCAAGGGAGATGCATGACCACTAAGCTACTGGTAGATTGACATCACCATCATCACAGGGCCTATGACAGATTTGTTTGAATAAAATACACATGAATTCATGGTGAAATGAGCCCCAACAAAGGACAATTAAACAAGTGAAGGGCAGGGGTGAAGGATAAGAGGTTGAGATGCACATGGGACCTTCACCTGCTTAGTTTTCAACTTTTCTTAGGTGTCAACTTAATAGGGCAATGGCTGGGCATTCGTTTGTAATCTTCCCTTAATTTAATTTTCACTAAAAGAAAGGTTATTTGATGGTCAATTTTATATATTCACCTTTGGTTCTTCATTTTACCACTTACACACACACACACACACAAAAAAAAAAAAAAAAAAAAGAATCATAGATAAATTATAGGGACAATGACCATACAGCAGGTCTTAAACCTGACAATCGACCTAGAACTGTAAGAAAAAGTTTAATTAATGTAGAACTGTTCATCTGTAGGATATTGCAATATGTGATATCTTTTTACCATAGGCCATCGCAAATTACCCCTTCCTGCTCAAACCTAGTATTATATATGTTACATTTTTTTTTTGCAATTTTTTTGATAACTGTAATAGATCAACGATTCAAATTTGATGCCATATTAGTTCTTACACTCATACAACTATCCAACGGTTTGGATGGTGATTTGGTGGTCCTACAGTCGAGGAAAAAACAAAAAAAAGGGACCATTCAAGTTTCATTTATTCTACTGTGATCTGTTACATGTGAAATCAACGATTCTAAAGTTTTTCTTTTTTTTTGGTAGCTATACATTAAATCGGAGGCTGAAAATTTTATGGCTAGCCGTTTTCAGTATTTCAAAGAAGATTAATGATCTTGATTGTGATTCTGGGCCCACAAAAGTTCAAAAATAAAATAAAATAATAGATGTGTGGTTATTTAGTTTTTATCAAATATCTTAAGATCCGAAATAGATTAACAGTTGAAATTTGGTATATGGGCCGTATTTGACCGTATTAATATTTCCGACGGTTTGGATCATCATTAATGGTCACATAGTTTAACAAAAATTAAACAAAGCGTTGAGGGAAGCATTACTGTTCATGGCACTGTAGATTCGCAAGGCTTCCCGCTTCAAATAATGTGATACCGTACATCCCTAGGATATCACAATGTGGAATATCCTACAAACGAACAGTTCTGTGATAATTATATTTTTTCCGACAGTTCTGGGGTGATTGTCAGGTTTTAGAACTGTTATAGGGTAATTGTCTCTAAATTATATATGAAACAACATGGCCAGTGGTTACTTGTAAAATCATAAAAGCAAAAGGCTATTTGTAATTTTCTCAACTCCTAAGAGTCCAAAGTGGGTCTAATGTTATACAGTTCCCTACTTCCTTAATCCTCATGCTTATCGGTCAATTGAATGAGATCTACATCGTTCATTAGGTAATTTCTACCATCATCCGAATCAGTTCGTTCAGTTGTATTTTTTAAAGCGAGACTGAATTCTCCAAGTCTTAAACTTAAGAGAATTATCGGGTTGAAGGAGTGTAAATCCATAGTGGGGCTCAGCTAATGAAAATCCGAGCTCCTCAAAATGAAAGCCCTCAACATGTATGAGACGTCCCCAAGTCTCACTCCATTAGGAATTGTCTCCACCGTAAGATTGACCATATGTTGAATAACATGATTAATAAATATGCTTAATGTGCATAAGATAGTGTTAATCAAGTTATTCATCATATATATATATGGTCCAATCTTCCAGCGGGGTGATACCTACTGGAGTAAAATCTGGGAAAATCTAGGGGTGATCGTGGGTGGTGTTGGGCTGGG
This sequence comes from Cinnamomum chago, assembly GCA_038049695.1. Taxonomy (NCBI): domain Eukaryota; kingdom Viridiplantae; phylum Streptophyta; class Magnoliopsida; order Laurales; family Lauraceae; genus Cinnamomum; species Cinnamomum chago. The sequence goes on from CP142454.1 coordinate 13,612,209, forward strand.
TTGAGGCATATACAAGCTGGGCTGGGCTTAAGGAAAACAGGCCCGTTCTGGGCCAATCCAACATGGGCTGTAAATGTCAGGCCCGAATCCACCCATTTGGTTAATCAATCTGGGCCAAATCGAGGTAGGCTTTAAGCTTTTAATAACTCCATCCAAGCTCGGCTCAAAAATTAAACAGTCCAAGATTACTTATCCAAGCATTGTCCAAAGTGAGCTGGACCCAGACTAGGCCGACCCTTGAATGACCCTAGAAGATTCCATATATGTTGAGGGGGTTGATTTTGACCGGCTCAAATTCAAAATAGGTGGGCTCCACTGTAAAATTTCAATATTTGACTTAGCCATAGTATGTCGCATTTGGAGTTTTCATGCTTTTTATGCATATTCTAACCTAAAACTGATTAATTGCATTATAATTTATAACCCACCACTTCAATTCATTAATCAAGATTTGGGCTGGTCCTTTTTCACCATACAATTGGGTTCAGGTTGACATTTTCAACCCCATTACGTTCCGTCTAGACATATTGCCTATAGTGTCAACCCAAGTACCCAACCCACCCTCAACGGTTAACCCCACCTAACCCAACTAATTGCCACCTTCAGTGGCATCTTCTCATCAGCCCCTCCCAATTGTTCCTTCTTGGTGTCTCTAATCATTTGGATTACCTTGAAGGATGGTCTTTCTTTGGACGAAAACTGCGAAGGGCCCCACTAATTTTTCATCTTTTTATGACCAATTTGATGGGACTGCTTTGATTTTCCTCCACCATCCGGTCCAGAGAAGTATTCCACATTTGCATGCTAATCCAATGTTTGGTGTAGAAAATATCTCGAAGAAATATTCTCTATTTTGAAAACTTTGATGCGAGAGGAGTTGGGCTTATAACTTTTTCCACGGATTTGCTTTCCATGGTCCAGAATCTATGGGGAAGAAATTTTTTTTTTTTTTTTTTTTTTTATTACTATCGGAGGGTTCTCAACCCTTTGGGTTGGACTACAGGGTCCAGAGGCAAGCCGGATAAACTACCCTATAGCCCCAGTGTGGTAGTGCAATTTCGAACCTACAACCTACGAGTGCAAACTGTGATCATAGGCTAACTGAGCTACCTCTTTTGGTTATCTACAAGGAAGATGTCAATAAAATACAATAAAATTTGAATCTATGGCTATTGCCAAAATGGCCATAGAATTAGATTTGTAATTTAACTAGTAGAGTGTAGTGAAATGTCAATTCATTATATATAAGAAAAAATGTGGGAGTCAAATAAAAAATACTAAAATTCAAAAAGCAAATCTTCTTTTTACCAAAAAAGTCAAAAAGCTAAAAAAGAAAAAAAAAAAAAAAAAAACCTAATCTCTCGTGCCACTAAGTATCTGTTTTATCATTTATCAATTTTTTATTCGACATCATCTTCTTTTATTCTTTCTTGATATGACCATTCACTTCGCTAACTAAGTAATTTTATCAAACAAGAGGGTTATTACTAAGCATCAATGTATATTATAAAATCTGGTTTGCCCATGTACGTCAAGCTATGTAATGAGGATGGGTGTGTGTAAAGTGGTTAGGACCACGGTTTCTCTCTCTTCCGTAACTAGAGGTCCTGGTATCGATCCTCGATTCCCTCCTTTTCAAGAACCAAATGTTGAGTCCACTAGTGCTACCACCTGGGGGAATATGGATTTCATCCGGCTTCTCTCCGGGCCTAGAATTCTTGGTAGATTCGATCAAACTAATTTAATTTTGATGCCCTTCGACTCGACCTGACTAGGGAAAGTCAGGGCGAGTTGGGTTGAATCAATTTGGCTTGGGCAAAGGCAAGTTAAAATTAAATTGAGAAGAATCTTGGACATTGGCTTCCATCAAATATGGGGCCATTATGCTACTGCGATACTATCAATAGTTCCAAAAAAAAAAAAAAAAGGTTTAAGCGTTTCAATATTTATACAAGGCATTGAATCTGCATATGATGGAAGCAAATGGACAATCAAATTGACATTTGGGGCTTTCAGTTCAATGCTTAAATCTGGACCATCCATCTGTGGCTCACTATTTGGGTTGGCATAATCCAGTCAAAGTGACTAGAGTCATGGCAAGAGAGATGGGGCCAACAAGATATACAGTCCACCTAGTGGCATGTAAAACCATTAAATACAATCTTGACCTTTTGTTCCTTGATTATAGACTATTGACAGGGATGTAAGCAAGACAATGATGAGAAGAACTTTGCTTGAACACTAATTATCAAGGTTTCTATTAATGGGAAGAGAATCATTTGAGGGGATTTTAAATAGGAGGGGGGCATAATCACCCATCTTTAATCAGGCATTTAATAAAGTGAGAAGAAGAAAGTTGTTCAAGCTCTAGATGATTAAAACCATCTATCTAAGGAGGGACACACTAAGAAGAGATATGATCCAGTTCATTGATCTCAAAGATTATGGCTCAAAGCATGACATCTTTCCTGATGAATTTTGTGGAACAAGTAGCGATCTAATGGTTTGATTTTGTTTCACAGCCATTATCTAACATACCATATATAACTATAGAAAATGAGAAGGAGAAACTGCAAAATGATCTAACAGGAGGACTTACCTGATCAAGATATCATTATTACAAGAGCTCTAGAAGCGAGTCGCGACAAGTTCAATCTAAGATTTACAGTTACTCTCACTACTGTCTGTATCCCACTCTCTCTCAATGAACTAATCTGCATAACTAACATTGCTGAAAAAATCCCATCAAACAGAAATGAAGAAGAGGGACAACCTGAGAAGCATAGAATGAAAACAAAAGGCTGCACTGATTATCCTGTTCAAGCTTATTGTCTTGTGAGAACAAGCTCCTTCACTATAGCATCCCCGAAACCATCTGCAAATAGGAACATATGACCGGCGCTGGGGACCTCGTGATAGCTAATCCAAGGAAGCTTTTTAGCAATGTAGTGCGTTGAGCCAATTGGCACAATCAAGTCCTCATCACCATGCCATAGATGGACAGAACCTTCATTCTTAGGAAATGGGTTGTGGAGATCAATGGGAGAGAATTCCCATTTTCCAAAGCCGATTATCAGGTCGCGGTGGAGACTATCAAAAACACCTTGTTGCCTTATCTCCTGATAATGCAAAGAACAAATGTTCACTTAAACTAAGATTAGAGATAGTGATAATTTGTGATTCTTTCAGCTTAAACTGCTTGTACATTTAATGATTTTGTTGAATGTTTACATAATTTTGAACTTTTCAAAGAATATTTGAGTTATATGTCCACGGTTTTCACTTAAATAAATGTTCATGTTCGCTTAAACTGCAGGAGCAGAAATGCCTCGTTCCTCAGGTGTATATCATCACAATTAAAACCACGAAGAAGAATGATGTGAATTGTTTTATTCATGGATCATTATGTTGGTCAGTAGTCTATGAAAAATCAATGGTAGATTCAATCTGCATATACACACATGTATACAAGCAGCTTTGTTCAAATGAACGAAGAAAGAGTTGAGGGGCCTCAAACCTTCTTTAAATTGCCAAATCTATGCTTTCTTCAACTCCAAAACATTTACCAGCCCTTAGGGGACTAACTTAATGTACCTTCATCAGCACTACCTGCTCCCGAAATCAACATTGAGATTCAACTTCACAGCTGTTAACATGTGATGAGCAGTAGCAGGCAGGCGCCATGAAGCGCCATAGTTTACAGTGACAACTTATCTGGTTGAGGAAGGCCAAAACTTGTCATATGAAATTTCCATTGAGAAATGAAGACTTCCTCTTACAGAGGAAGCCTTTTTTGGCTCATTCCTTCACAAAGGAAGCCTACATTGTAATATATCGTCTGTTCTCCCATAATTCAATGATGATAGTGGTTGCTACTTTGATATTAAAGAACCTCATGTGTTTGTATCTTTATTCTTTTATCAATAATTCTAATTTCATTTGGTAACCACTACTGTAGATAGTGAGTAGAAAATAAATGGATAGAGGTAGACAATTAGCTTGACTGCTTGAGACATTTTCTTTTATCCTTCTGAATTTTAACATCCAATTTATTTCTTTAAAAATCCTCCAATATCTATAATGTCTGAATGACATGAGAACTATGTACCTGATAGTGTACTCTTCCTTCAAACTTTGGGAGCAACATTTTATCTTGGGGAGAGAAGATGTCAGGACTATGAGCGATAACGTTACAAACTGGAAACCACTGTTGGGTGTTCCACCAGTACGTTAACCATGGGAAGTAGTGAGCAACTCGAATCGCCCATTTGTCCGGAGCAAGATGCTGGTCCAAAGCTTCTCTAGTGACATTGGCTGGAAAACCAGACCACCAGAAATTGGCAACAGGGGCAATTAGTGCTGCTCCTGCAAGTCTGTAAATATCCCAATGCTTAACATGAGACAGAATAAAAATAAATGACCTACTTCAAATGTCCAAAATAAGGTTCATCACACATCATTCTATCTAGCATGCAACACTTCATCTTAAATCCAAAATCCAACATACATTGAAATTTTATAATATAAAGAGGGGATATATGATGCTCAGCCCAGCCCAAATTATTTATGTTGCATTCAGGCAAGCAATTTTCATGGGTTAGGTGCACCTCTCAGCTATGATTCTTGTACCATGGTTTTAGAGATCGGCCTACTAATCCAGTCACCCCCCAAGTCACCCTGATCCAATCCTATTAAAGAAGGCCTAAGAACATTTTCCCTCCTTTTATCTTTTGGGAAAAGCTTTGAGAAGCTTTTGGAGAGATGAGAATCCAAAGATCATATGCACTTCTCATGCGATTAAGTGAAAACAGGCACAAATGCCTACTTAAATTCATTCCTAATAATTAAGACATGGCGAGTCTAAAATCTTACATTCTTAGGACATCATATTTTTTTTAGATTTTATATCATTTTCTATGGTCTTTTAGGTATTTTGAGCTCTAGATTGTGTCTTGTTCAACTTGGCTGGGTTCCATGCGACAAGGCAGAGTTGACTCATTTCAAGGGTGATCGATTCACCCATGAAGTCGATTCACCAATGAAGTACAATTTTAAAAACTAGAAAAGCCAGAGGAAACGTTAACTTCTATGGGTGGAACAAAAATTACCTTTCTCGCATCAGCAACATTGATTCTACAGGGTATGTCTCCAAATTTATAACCAAATATGTGGTTCTAATAACTAGTTTTATAACATAAATCAGAATATTTAGTACCCTATCACTTATTCCTTAATAAGAAAAATATTGTAACCCAAAACTTCGAAAATTAGTTGTATTTTCAACACTAAAAAACTTTAGGACTTGTAGCAAATGAGTGTTTTGGAATCTAATGAAGTCTGGTAGAATTTAATGGTTTTTGGCATTACCAACGGCAGTGTTCTATGTAGAATGTGTTAGTGCATATTCCTTCTGTACCAACCATGGATGACTATAAAGACTACATACCGTATAAACATCCGGAGAGAAACCCAATGTGTTTTCTGTAGTTTTTGCAACAATAAACAGAATGAGAATCAATGAAAGCTCAGAAATAAGATCCAACCTACCGATGAGGGATGTATTTGAGGCAAGTCCAAACAACCTGTCCTCCCATAGAGAATCCAATCACAAAGAATCTGGAACCAAGCTCTAACTGATCAGCAAGTTCTTCTATATCAGTAGCAGTGCTTTTCACCGTCCTTTTCGGATTCGGATCGCTCTCTCCATATCCAGCTCTATCAAAAGACACCACATAGACTCCCAATTCTTCAGCCAATTCCTGAAAATGCATCCATATATTCAACCAATTGAGAGAGTATCAAAAGAAATCATTTAGCCCAGAAAAAAAAAAAAAAAAAAAAAGAGTTAAAAGACAGATGTCAAGGAATTCTGAGTACCAAAGACAATGGCAAGGCGTCATGTCTGCAAGAATCAAAGCCATGGACATAGATAATCTTATACTTGGCCATATCTTTTGGGACCCCATGTTCTTTGTAGGCCAGATGCCTACCATCTTTGAGTGCAATCCTAGGTGCAGTAATCGGTGGGCCATTCGGAGATCCACATATATTAGGAGGTGGAGGTTGAATGACTTGATAAGCCCAAGCTAGAATACACAGCAATACAACTGCTGGTATTCTTTTAAGCATCCCTGAAAATGTCAACTCTTACATCAAAATCATCTCCAAAAATGAGAAGAAGAGAATGGAGTGAAACTTGGATGGCTAAAAAGCTAGAAGTTGATTTCAAATTTATCTTCTTGGAGAAATGAATTGGGATAAACTTAAAAGTGACCAAATTGGTGTGTAGAGCAAAGAAAATCCCTTTTCAATAATATTGGAATTGTTTGAAGTTTGGATCTGAAATATTAAATTACAAGGCTGTAAAAGCATATAGGAAACATTTAATTTGGTTTCCTTGAGGTTTGAGGACCAAAATAAAATTCATGTCCTGATTGCACAGAGAGAGAGAGAGAGAGAGTATTTACAAGTTTACTCAAAATAATCGAGTTATTAAAAGCAAATCTTAAACTAAAATCGTGGTAGACAGTCATCAATCATCACCATGGCCTTATCCTATCAATTTAGGGGTCAGCTTGAAGAGTTGTATTAATTAACTCTAGAAAAACTATGGTGAATTTTGGGATAGACAATGTAAATGACAAACTTATCAAGCTAATTCTTTTTCTAACAACTACGTAAAGGAGGCGGAATTTATAGACCATTCACAAAAAGAAAGGCTCAAGACCATAAAATGAATATGAGAAAAAAAATACAAAAAATTGAACACCACATTTCACTCTTCCTTTTGAAATCACTCCTTCATAAAATTAATACCAAGAAAAGTGAAAACAGAGGAAACAGAGACATGTTGTAAGCAGTAAGCTAAACAGTAGAGATTTGAACCTGTTGTCAAAGAACATACAATACATTAAAAAGAGATAGAGAAAAAGACACTCACCTGAGGGAGAGAGGGAGGAGCTGTGCTGCTTTTCTTTCCTGGTGTTTTGCTTTGTGCCAGCCATTTCTGCAAATGGAACAACAGCCAGATGAGGGAATAGTATAAAATGGATCAAATTTATACATGAGAGAGACTGGTGAGAAAAATATGCCATGACTGAGAATATGAGGTCAGTTGATAAGCCCGTCACTTACCATTTAATGTTTAATTAAGATTAGTCGTTAGGCTTTGCTTAGTTCAATGTAGCATGGTTTTTGTAGGCGTACAAAATCAAGTTGAAAACATAGGCGTACCAGATCAAGTTGAAAAAAAAAAAAAAAAAACTTCTTTCTTGTTTGAAAGTGTTGTGTTGACTATCACAGTAAAACCTTTTCGTGGGAAACGAATCCTCTTGTTGGACCAATTGGAGGTGCCACACGGGGGAGATGGTTTTTTTTCATTTTTGGGAGGAGATGGGATCTCCTCCCATATGTCACCCTCAGGGTTTTTCTGTTTGGTCCAAATAGGGGATGGTTCCCTATTTACATTGAAATCGTCGCGTTGGACAAATGTGTTTAAAAATGTTGTTGTGCTGATCCTTCAAAGTGAACTAAGTTCTTGTAGGACCAATTTGTTCTTTAAAAAAAAGAAAAATGCTTGAGTGGATAGTAGTAGCATTTTGGAAATTGAAATTTATAGGTCAAAAGTGACATTTCATAGGCTAACGACATTTCATGGGGCTAGGTTTTTTGGTATCAATCTCATCATTCAAAATGAGGAATTCAACCCTAAGGGGTTGGTCGAGTGGTTAGGACCACGGTTCATCCCTCTTCTAGAGCTAGAGGTCTTAGTATAGACCCTCGGTTCTCCCCTCTTCTCAAAGATTTTACCCGGCTTCTTTCTGCCCCCAGGGTTGGAAAGCCTCCGCTAGCAAAATAAAAAAAAGAAAAAATTCTAAATCTTGGGGAGAAAAACACACAAAGAAATGGGTGCTAATTCGACTAGTAATCCAAAGCAATGTATCCTTTGTGGTGGTGAACTTCTTGAGTCCAAACTGTCAAATATGAGGCCCCTCTATGCATTAGCACTAGCCACTGAACCAAAACTAGCCCTAATTGGAGTTGGGCCACCGCCAAGTTAAATTTTTTATTAGGCACATTATTAATTAGAAATTCAGGTGTTTTCACGTGATGATGAACATCATGTTACTTGCAACTCCAACTGGAGTGAACAATGGCCTAGAGCCACATGGAGAGCTTGCGAGTGGCATGAATTTTAAGTGGGGCCCACCCTAGGAGAGTATTTTTTTTAATGGGCCTTACTGATCAAAGATCATCATCGGCATCTTAAATTAAAGCTATAGCCCATCTTAAAATCACGATTTTAATCATATACTCAATAATTAATATATTCTCATGTTTAATAATATTTTAATTATATGTTTAATTTTATAGTAAAATCAACTCTTATGAAAGTAAAATCGAAAGATATGACACTTAACTCTAACGACATCATTTTTAGTTGATCGTTGAAAGATGAAGTCTATAATAATGGCTACTTTACTTGCTTTTATCTTATTCCTCGAGAGAGAAAGCCACTTGCCTTCTGCCTAAAAAGACTTTAATAGATGAGCATGAGACAACGTATATATATTATATTATATATAACGCGTCCACATGGTTTTGCTAGGAATAGGATTGATGAATGTAGGAGTCATCATCATGGGCTAACAACCAACAATCCCCATATTTAATGACATTTATAAGAAATAAGTTCCCAATATGGGCCCTTCTTGTTATATGAAAACAAAGACGAGCACTAAGGAAAAGAAATCTACCATCCAAATAATCAAAACTAAGGAAATGAGATCTGGTATTGGGAGGAGAATTCCAATACAATGCTAGGTGCACGGTCAAGGTTTTTGAGTGTCGGGTCAAAAATAACTACTAGCCAATTCGAGGCATCACTGTCTCCACACTGGCAAACGTGACAGTCCACAAGTGGTTGTTGCATTCACCGCGTTCACATAATGATAAATCACACCTCGTTCAATAAATGAATCATCAAATTTAAGATATACAGGAGTGGGTTCTACTATTTGATTGAGCATGTGGCTTAAATGTGATTAATACCACATCAGTGTCAAGTCACGTTTTCAATCAAGCATTCAATCTTACAGTGGACGGCCCATACCAATTTTATTGAAATTCATCTTGGACTATGGGTGCCTCCACAATGGCGTTTTGGAGACCTAATACATGAGAAGTGTGTAATTGCTGCAGCAGGTCCTGTTTTCTAAAGAAGTAAGAACCTCCTTAATGTCCATTGCTACTAAGGTTTGATAACCCTTGGGTTGACACTTGAGTGTCTCAAGTCATCTCATTTTTATGAAGAACCGAGTGATTATGGTCACATGAGTTCCTGATGATGCCAAAAAGTGGTTTTCGGGCACCACCGGTCAAGTGATAGGTAATTAATGTAGAAATTGATGAAGAGAGAGAAGGTTTATAGTGGTTCGGTCAGTGTGACCTACGTCCACTTAAATGGGCTGCTTTACTACTTCTGGGAGGAGATTACAAAGTAGTCAGATACAATGATAGTGAGAAAAATCCATCATTCCTCCGTTAGTAGGACTCTTCTTTTATAGTCTTTCACCAACGGATGGGGAGAATCTCCAGCGATCTCCAACGATGTGCGCTCCAATTTGGTAGAGTCTCCCGCATTGTCCTCAACAGATGAGCAGGTAAGATCTCTCCCTCGGGACTTGGTGAAAGTCGGTAGATGGAACGACGCGTGTGCTGACTCTGTCACTCGACGGATCTGGACCCGGTCCTCTAGGGGTGGATAGCTACCTGGGCCCATCATGGACTCGGGTCACTCAGACCTGACCCGCTATCGTGGACCGAGCCGTTTAGGTTCAACCCATCATTACGGACCGAGTTATTTGGGCCTGACCCATCATTTGCCCCTCAATGTCTCGCGCCAAAGAAGGCTTTGAAAGGGAGACATTTGGAAAATCTAGGCTTCTTCATGCCAAGCAATTTGTGGCTTTTCTGAACACTGAACCCCCTTTTAATATATGCCCTCCGCAGAGGGGGTCCGGGGGTGTCCCCCGGTGGTGGTCGAGCTGGTTGGTCGTTCTCATCTTCCTTTGGAGTTGGTCATTCTTCCTTTGAATTTCCTAGAAGTGTTCTTTAGTCTCAGGGCTCTTTTCCATTGCTCTCCTGGTTTAGTGCTCTCCCTTCTTGAAAACCCTAGCATGCAGGTTATAAATAGGGAGGGTTTTATACCCACTTTACTTTTTACTTAGGGATTTTTTTTTTCATTTGGCTTTCTTTGTCAAAAGGAAAAGAGAAGGGGCTGCTTTTCATCTTCCCTTGTGCTGCTGTCCTCATCTTCTTTCTACAACCATGGGGCATCAAGGAGTGGGAAAAATGGACGATGGAAAAGGCGTCGTCGCTGCGCCCGCGCAAGGGGCAAACCAGCCCGCGCCGGAGACGTCCACGCCCGGGGCGCCCGTCCTGCTTGCTCGCACGCCTGGGGCGGTTGCTGCCTGCGCTCTCCCGCCCGGGGCCGGGGCACGCTCGCCCGTCGCGCCTGGGGCGTGCTCGCCCGCTGCTGCGCCTGGGGCCGCCGCCTGCGCTCGCCCGCCTGGGGCCGGGGCACGCTCGCCCGTCGCGCCTGGGGCGCGCTCGCCCGCTGCCTGCGCACGCCCGCCCGGGACCGCCGCCTGCACCCGCCCGCCCGGAGCCACCTGCACCGCTCGCCCGCCTGGGGCTGGGGCGCCCGGGCCTGCTCGCCCGCCTGGGACTGGGCCAGGGGCGCCCGCGCCTGGGCGTCCAGCGCCCAGGGCGCCCGTGCAGTCCGCTGCTGCTGCTCGCCCGACTGGGCCGTCTGGGCCTGTTGTTGGCGCGTCCGCGCAGGGAGCGCTCTTGCCCAAGTTAGGGGCGTCCACGTTCGGGCGGTCAGCGCCCGGGGCGCCCGTGTTTGCTGCCTCTTCATCTGGGACTTCCTCGCCAGGGGGATCCACGCCTAGGGCGCCCGAGGGGCTCGCGCCCGCGTCTGTTCTGCACGCCACTTTGATGACCGAGGGACAGGGCTCAATGAGGGCCATGGATGACACGGGTGAGGGTGGCAACGTACATCAGGAGTCTGAAGAGGTGAGCACGGACGCTGCGGCTTTAGTCACGCCACGTCTTCGCCGCAAAAAGTATCGAGGGAAAGTGGTAGTAGAGGACGACGGATCCAAGGTGAGTACCCTTTTTCAGCACGCTCACTACTGATAGTGATCTTTTTAGGATAGTGTCCGGTTATCATATTCCCCCTACTGTGTTGTGCCTCGGGCTGAAACGGATGAGCCTGCTTGTGACAATTCGTCGGGCGACATAGTTGTTTACGAGGAGATGCTCAAGGCGGGACTGAGGTTTCCCATGCTCTCTTCCATTTGTCGCATTCTCCATTATTTTTCATTGACCCCTGGGCGTTTAGCGCCAAATGGATGGAGAGTTTTGCTGGGTTTCCTTGAATTGTGGAGGAGAGTACATGACGAGGACGCTTCACCAGTGGAGTTCCATGCGGCTTACAACTTAGTTGAGTCTCCCACCCCCAACAGGGGATGGTACTGCTTCACTTCTAGGAGTGGCAAGCTGCTCATAGGACTGCGCTCAAACTGCCATAGCTGAAAATCTCGCTTCCTATTTGCTGGAGGAGAGTGGGCATCCGAGACGGACAAAGTGTTAGTGCCTACTCGATGGGGAGACGCCAGGAGACTTGGTAAGCTACTCCTTTGCTATATTTTTTTTTATTGATATTATTTATGTGCTCACTCACTGCCTCTTTGCAGACGCGCCAGTGCTCTCTACCAGTCAGGAGCGGAAGTTACAGGCGGTAAGAGACCATCCCGAAAAAGACTTGGGTGTTCTCTTACCCAAAGAGAGTGGTGGAGTTAGTGGCCCTCCTCAGGCGCCTCCTGCGAAGAGAAAGAGTATTTAACTTCTGCGCTTCATTTCTCTTTTCTCTTTTTTTTTATATGCGCAAGTAACATTTTTTTTTCTTTTGCTGCAGTGGATAGGGGAGGATCGGGGCTCTCCTTTTAAGTAGGAGTGGCCCTCCTTCCAAGACGGCGAGGGCAGACAATACCACAAGGGGGGAGTCCTCGCCAGTGTCTTTCAGGGCCAGCTCTCTTGCATCTCCCACAGTATTGCCCCAGCTAGCGACCTCTTCTGCCCCGACCTCTTCTGCCCCGACCTCTTCTGCCCCCATTGCTGAGTCTTCCTCTCCAGCTGCACCTTCTGCCCCTCATTCATGTTCCCCGCGCCCGGGGGGTCCTGCAGGGGCTGTTCAGATGTCTGTTCAGATGTTGGGCAACCCGCCGGTGATTCGGGAGATGCTTGGGAGGTTTGTGATTCCTCATGAGGTTTCACGGATCACTTCTTTGGGTACCGACAGGGTCATAGATACCTTCCTGGAGGGTCTGGCTCAGGTAAAGGCTTTTCCTTTTCTCCATACTTTCAAAATATATATATATATATATTTTTATGTCTCATTTCTTTTCCCATTGCTCCAGGCTTCCACTGCATCCGTCAGCTTGCTGTCAAAAGCCAAACACAACAGCCAGTTGATGCGAGAGAATGAAAATCTGCGGAAGGTGTACTCCATTGCTCAGCAGAAGATTACTGCCCTTGAGGCTGATAGGGAAGCCGATCTTGGGGCGGCCCGCGAGAGGGCATCCAGGTTAGAGACTGAGCTCTCGTCAGCCAGCGAGAGGGCTACTAAGGCGGAAGGTGATCTCTTGACTGCCCGCGAGAGGGAATCCAGATTTGAGACTGCGCTTTCGTTAGCCCGTGAGAGGGCGAAGAGGGCAGAGGCTGAGTTGGTGGAGGCCCGCGAGAGGGCTTCACTCAGGGAGGCTGAGTTAGTGGAGGCCCGCGAGAGGGCTTCACTCAGGGAGGCTGAGCTCGTGCAGGCCCGCGAGGGGGCGTCGCTCAGAGAGGCTGCCGTGGCAACGGAGATGAAGGCGGCGCGCGATAGAGTTGAGTCGGAGCTAGCGGATGGCGTCGCCAATGCCTTCATCGATGGGTATGAGGAGCTCTGAGGGAAGATTACTGCTGCTTTCCCTACCCTTGACTTTTCAGGCTTTTTGCCCAGCGAGGAGCCTGATGATACAGGGGATGGCGAGGAGGATGGCGAGGAGGATGAGGAGGATGATGAGGACGACGAGGGGAGCCATGAGAGTAGTTAGGATGTAGGAGATTTTGCCATGCTTCATTACACGTAGCCTTTTTTTTTTTTTTTTTAAAGGCAGTTTATGTAGCCTAATATTTGGAATGAATAAAATATAGGACTTTATTTATTCATTGCTCATGGTAAAAGAACATTTTACAAAGTGCTAAAAAAAAACTTGAACTACCCATTTTCATTGCTTCTTTCCCCTTCACTGGTCACTGGTAATATTTCTTCAGATGTTCTGCATTCCACAGATGAAGTAGGACTTTTCCTTCCGAATCCTGAATCCTGTAAGTGCCAGGTCTCACCACCTCCGTTATGAGATAAGGACCTTCCCAATTCGGGCCTAGCTTGCCTTCCTGAGAATCCTTAGTGGCGAGGATGACTTTTTTGAGAACCAGATCTCCGAGTTGGAGGGGGCGAGGTTTTACCCTTGAGTTATAGTGTTTGGCCATGCGCCGCTTGTACTCAGCATTGCGGATGTTGGCCATCTCCCTCGCTTCATCCACCAAATCAAGATTGATGCGCAGTCCCTCCTCATTGGCGTCTGGGTCAGGGTGCTGAACTCTAAGAGAGTGGACCCCAATCTCAACTGGGATGACTGCTTCAGTCCCAAAGGCGAGAGAGAAAGGGGTTTCCCTAGTTGGAGCTCTTGGCGTGGTCCGATATGCCCATAATACCCCGGGAAGCTCGTCCACCCAAAGGCCCTTTGCTCTTTCAAGCCTTGTCTTCAAATTTCGTAAGACCGTTAGCACCATGACCTCCGCCTGCCCGTTTGCCTGTGGATGTGCCGGGCTGGAGTGGGCTGCTTGATCTGAAGGTCGGAGCAAAACGAGTTGAAGAGCTTGTTGTCAAATTGCTTTGCGTTGTCACTGACGATGGCATGTGGGATCCCAAAGCGGCAAACTATGCTTTTCCAGACAAAGTCCTTTACTTTGGAGTCTGTGATCCTTGCCAAGGGTTCCGCCTCCGCCCACTTCGTGAAGTAGTCGACGGCGACCACTACAAATTTACATTGCCCTTTAGCCAATGGAAGGGGGCCTAGGATGTCGATCCCCCACTTGGAGAAAGGCCATGGGCTCATGATGGTAGTGAGTTCCTCTGGTGGCTGCCTTGGCACAGTGGCAAAGCGCTGGCATTTGTCACACTTCCTGGCAAATTCTTTGGCATCCGCAAGCATGCTGGGCCAAAAGAAGCCTTGCCTGAGTGCTTTGTGAGTAAGGGAGCGCCCGCCCGAGTGGTTCCCGCAAATTCCCTCGTGGATTTCTCGAAGGGCATAATCAACTTCTTCGGGAGAGAGGCACCTCAAAAGGGGCAACGAGTAGCCTTTCTTGTAGAGGACATCCTGCAAGAGTGTGAACTTGGAAGCTCTCATCCTCAGCTTCCTCGCCTCGAAGGGGTCCTCTGGCAATGTACCCTCTTGGAGGTACGCCCTTATCGGAGTCATCCAGCTCGTTTCAGCTGCAACACAGTTGATGTTTGAAGTACTTTCATTCATCTGGCTTGGTTCGAGCTGGTGCCCAAGGAATGTTGGTTCGCCTGGTGAGGTCTCAATGGACGAGGCGAGCCTGGCAAGTGTATCGGCAGCAACGTTACTTTCCCGAGGGATATGACTGATTTGAAAGTGTTGGAATTGCGGGATCAATTTCTTCACTAGGCTGAGATAGTCCTACATTCTGGTTTCCTTTGCTTCGAACTCGCCATTTACCTGGTTCACTATTAGCTGAGAGTCGCTGTAAGCGATGAGGTGTCGGGCGTTCATCTCCAATGCCAATTTCAAACCAGAGAGGAGTGCCTCGTACTCAGCTTCATTGTTGGAGGCTGGAAAGTCAAACTTCACTGCACACTTGAGGGGTGTGCCATCAGGGCTGATTAATACAAGACCCGCTCCACCTCCATTGCTGGTCGCGGAGCCGTCAACATAAAGTTTCCACTGCGGTACCGAGGGACTCTGGGCATCAGGATGAAAAGCAGGAAGCAACGGGGGGCCCGAAGTAGGCTTTGCTTGGGCGCCCAGGGCTGCTGGAGATGCCTGGGCGCCCAGGACTGCTGGGGAGGCCTAGGCGCCCAAGCCTTGGGCGCCCAGGGAAGCTGGAGAGGCCTAGGCGCCCCAGGGCAAGGGATGCCTGGGCGCCCAGGGCTGTCTGGTCTTCTGCGGAGACTTGGAGATCTCGAGTTGTGTGGGCGCCCTCTTGGTTGTCCTCCATTGGCGGCGACCCACCTTGTATGGACGAGGCTAGTTCATCCGTCTCCCCCTCTGCACGTGTAAACTCAGCTACAAAGTCTGCCAAGGCTTACGCTTTGATGGCCGACCTTGGCTGATACTGGACATCAAACTCCTCCAGCTCTACTGCCCATTTGACGAGCCTCCCGGATACATCTGGCTTTCCCAGTACTCTCTTCAAAGGTTGATCAGTGACAACAACAATTGTGTGACTCTGGAAATAATGACGCAGCTGCCTTGCTGTCGAAATGAGGGCGAGTGCCAGTTTTTCCAGCTCCGTATATCTGGACTCTGCCCCTTGGTATGCTCTGCTTACATAATAGATGAGCCTCTGGGCTCCATCATGATCTCTGATGAGGACAGAGCTGACTGCTGATGGGGAGGCAGAGAGATACAGATATAACACCTCTCTTGGTGCAGCATGTGAAATAAGAGGGGGAGTGGCCAAGTAGGCTTTAAGCTTCTGGAAGGCCTCCTCCGCCTCGGGTCCCCACTCGAAAGCCTTCTTGAGGATTTTAAAGAAAGGCAAGCACTTGTCTGCAAACTTGGAGACAAATCTGTTAAGTGCTGCCACCCTTCCATTGAGGCGCCGCAGCTCCTTGGTGGAGGTGGGCGACCTCATGTCCAATATAGCCCTGATTTTGTCGGGATTCGCCTCTATTCCCCTTTGGTTGACCATGAATCCCAAGAATTTTCCAGACCCCACTCCGAAGGCACACTTCTCTGGATTTAACTTCATGTGATAGAGCCTGAGAACACTGAAGGTTTCTCGGAGATGATTGATGTGATTTGTGGCGGCGAGGCTCTTCACCAACATGTCGTCCACATAAACCTCCATGGTACGCCCAAGCTGTGAGTGAAACATTTTGTTCACCAGGCGTTGGTAGGTCGCCCCTGTATTCTTCAATCCGAAAGGCATGACCCTATAGCAATAGGTCCCTTTCGGGGAGATGAATGACGTCTTCTCTTGATCTGGGGGATGCATGCTGATCTGGTTGTACCCAGAATAAGCATCCAGGAAGGAGAGAAGTTCGTGTCCCGCCGTGGCGTCGATGAGGAGATCAATCATGGGAAACGGGAAGCAGTCCTTCGGACACGCCTTGTTAAGGTCAGTGAAATCGACGCATAGGCGCCACTTCCCATTGGATTTCGTCACCATCACAACATTAGAGAGCCATTCGGGGTATGTTACCTCCCTTACAGCTCCATTCTCTATCAGCTTCCCGACCTCCTTGTCCATTGCTTGGGCCCTCTCAGTGGAGGCGCCCCTCAGCTTTTGTCGGACAGGCTTGTGCTGGGGGTCGACATTGAGGCGATGAGTGGCGAGGATCAATCCCTTCAAGATCTGCATGTGACCATGCAAATATGCCCATGTTGTTCTTCAGGAAGTTGGTCAAGCGGCGGACCAGGTCTTCAGGGAGAGAAGAGCCAATGTACACTTTCCTATCAAGGAGGTCTTCATTTAAGACCATAGTGGTGAGTGCTTCAACTGGTTCTCCCCTCTCAATGATGGAGTCATCCCTTGGATCAAGGGTCTCAATTTGCAACGCTTCCTTCTGCTTTTTATCTTTTACTGAGGAGACGTCGCATTCCCTGGCAGCCAACTGGTTTCCCCTGACCTCTCCGATTCCATTAGGGGTTGAAAAGCGGATGATGAGGTGATAGGTGGAGGGAACAGCCTTTAACGTATTGAGGGCAGGTCGGCCCAATATGACGTTGTAAGCTGACGGGCAGTCAAGCACCAGGAAGTCGACCATGATTGTGGAGCTTCGGGGTGCCACTCCGGCGGTGACTGGGAGCTTAATCGCTCCTAGGGGGTACACCTTCTCTCCTGAGAAACCAATAAGAGGTGACTTGACAGGTCGGAGCCTTTCCCTACCTAGGCTCAACTTGTCATAAGCGTCTGCATACAGTATGTCAGCTGAGCTGCCACTATCTACCAGGATCCTATGCACCTGGAAATTGGCGATGGTCAGGGATATTACCAATGGGTCGTCGTGGGGGAGCTGCACTCCTTCCAGGTCCCTATCCGAGAAGGATATGACCTCGCCATCTCCTTGCCGGGGCACTTTGGACGGACGTGCTTCCTCAGTATGTCTGGCCTTTCTGGAGTGGGCCTTCATCGCTGAGAGCGACTCCGCCGATCCTCCGGAGATAGTTTGAATTTCTCCGAAGGGCTGCTGATTCTCTTGATGACGAGGTGGTGATGGTGCTTGAGCTCTCCTAGCAACATATTGGCGCAGGTGCCCGCGCTGGATGAGGTCCTCGATCTGTTTCTTTAGCTCGTAGCATTCGTCGGTATCATGGTCATGGTCGCGATGGAAGCGACAATATTTGTTAGGATTCTTGCGGTTTGGGGGAGACTTCATCTTCCCTGGCCATTTAACCACGGGATCATCTTGGATCTGCAACAAGATGTGTTCGACGGAGGCATTGAGGGGGGTGAAGGCCTGCCTATCCCTCTGAGGAGCTGGACCAAGCCTCTCTCTGGCGGGTACCCTCTCCGTTCTGCTTCTCTTGTTGCTGATGTTCTCCTTCCTATCCTCTTTGTCTCGCTCCTTCCCCTTGCCTTCTGGTCTGGAGGAGGACTCCCCTCACCTAGCCCTGGTGATGTCTTCTGCATTCATGTACTTCTGGGCTTTTGCCAGCAGTTCAGGAAAGCTCTTTGGCGGGCGCTTCATCACCGAGAATAGGAAGCTCGAAGAACGGAGGCCTCCAATGAAGGCTGTCATGGAGACCTTGTCATCTGGCTCTTCGACTTGGAGTACCTCCTCGTTAAAACGAGTGAGATAGCTCCTGAGGGTTTCGTTCTTATCCTGCTTTATGCTGAGCAGGTGTGTGGCGGGCTTCTGGTGGCGACGTCCTCCAATAAAGTGAGATACGAAGGACTTACTCAATTCTGCAAAGGTGGAAATGGAGGTTGGGGCGAGACTGGAGAACCATTGCCTCCCGGAACCCTTCAAGGTGGTTGGAAACGCTCTACACATGATCTCGTCAGGGATGTTGTGTAGTTGCATTAGGGTTTTGTAGGTTTCCAAGTGGTCCATCGGGTCCTTGGTTCCATCAAAAGTCTCCATGGTCGGCATTTTGAATTTTCTGGGGAGGGGGTAGTTTGCCACGGAGGGTTTGAACGGTGTATCCGTTCGTTGTACCAGATAGTCAATGGATTCTAGTACCCGTGCCTTCATGGCATTGAAGACGTTGCCTATCTGATTTTGCATCTCTTTGAACTTCTCGTCCCAAAGGTTGAGAGCTTCTCTGGATTGACCTTGGAACTGGCTCTCGTCCTCCAGGCTGTAATTTCCACTTCCCATCTCCTGGAAATCAGGATCCTCATGATTGGAAGCAGAGGGAGGGGGTGGAAGTCCACCGCGATTCGACCCACCCGGGAGAGGGGGTACGTCGAGATGAGCGCGGCCTTCAGGATCAACCAGGAGTCTTCCGTGTGGGACGACCGGCGGAGCTCCAGCAGATGTCCCCTAGGCATGGGTGGCATGATGACGGGCGCCCAGGGCGTCATGAGGATGGGCGCCCAGCTGTGGTCCTTGACCCTGGGCGCCCAGGTGAAAGCGGCCTCGGTTGGCGCCTCGGCCCCGGGCACCGTGTGGACGGGCGCCCGGGTGAGGTGCCCCTCTGCGTGGAGCGACCAGCTGCTCCGAGCGTGGTATTTCCTGCGGTCCTGCACCTAGTGCTCCTCCCTGACTCGCGAGCATGAGCTGCAGTATTTGTTGGTTCTGAGTTACCAACTGCTGCATGGTCTCCAGCATCTGCTGAGTAGAGGGAGCGGGAGCATTTGGTGGAGGATTACCTTCGCCCTCCCGCGAAGGATTGCCATCTTGTCGCCTTGTTGACCTGGTGATCGGCATAGCTTTTGAAGAAAGGAAATTCTTTTCGGTTCCCACAGACGGCGCCAAACTGATGATGCCAAAAAGTGGTTTTCGGGCACCACCGGTCAAGTGATAGGTAATTAATGTAGAAATTGATGAAGAGAGAGAAGGTTTATAGTGGTTCGGTCAGTCTGACCTACGTCCACTTAAATGGGCTGCTTTACTACTTCTGGGAGGAGATTACAAAGTAGTCAGATACAATGATAGTGAGAAAAATCCATCATTCCTCCGTTAGTAGGACTCTTCTTTTATAGTCTTTCACCAACGGATGGGGAGAATCTCCAACGATCTCCAACGATGTGCGCTCCAATCTGGTAGAGTCTCCCGCACTGTCCTCAACAGATGAGCAGGTAAGATCTCTCCCACGGGACTTGGTGAAAGTCGGTAGATGGAACGACGCGTGTGCTGACTCTGTCACTCGACGGATCTGGACCCGGTCCTCTAGGGGTGGATATCTACCTGGGCCCATCATGGACTCGGGTCACTCAGACCTGACCCGCTATCGTGGACCGAGCCGTTTAGGTTCAACCCATCATTACGGACTGAGTTATTTGGGCCTGGCCCATCAGTTCCAATTGCCAATGTAGAAAAGAAAAATGCGTTGAAAAAGTTGAATCCAAAAGGTCTTGAGGAAACAACAATACGAACAGAATAAGAGTGGATGAAAGCAGAAATCCTGCAAAATTATTATCACTTTTATTTATGCCTACTTTGCATTCATTAAGTGTCTGGTCCTCCTGTTCAGATGGCGCCCGGCCCAACTGGGGCTCCTGCGATCTATCTAACTCCTCATTGAATGTCAGACCCCTCGCTTTTTACACCCAATCAAAATAGAAAGGACCAGTGAATTGAAATTAAAAAAAAAAGGAAAAATGATGCATTCTATCATCATTAAATTTGAGGGCCATAAATCAAGAAATTATAGTGATCAGACTTAAAATTTTAGACACCACTAGGTCTCATCTAGATCTTTCTATCCCCCACCTCAACCATGATTGCACCATTAGGTCTTATCTAGATTTTTCTATCTCCCACCTCAACCATGATTGTTGGATCCCCAGGTGGGCCTTATAGGACAATCCGCACAGTCTCCTGTCGAGACATCAGCACAGGAGCTGGGCTCGCTCTTATTACTGTTAGATTTTTTAAATGAACCAAACAAATAGAAGGGGAAAGATCAGAGAATAAAGGAGTTCTAAAATACAAAAACCATATGAAAGTGTAGGTAACTTTATTTTTAAAATCATTCAATTTAAAACTATAAAGTGATTCATCTAATGCGATTGCTTTGGTGTCTCATAGGAAGCCTTTTTCTTGAAAGTTTCAATTCCTTTTTAATTAAATTCGATCATTCACTGCTACCATTAATGTTGTCTTCCGCCACAGCTTAGAGACGTTTTCGCTTTAGCCCAACAAGGGGTGGAGAGAAGCTATTCTTAAGAGGATTTTATTATGTAATTGGAGTTGGGTGGGGCACAATGTACCATTTAGTTTGATTTTCTTTTCTCTTTCTTTTCTTGTGTTCTTGCCTTGTCCTTTTTGTATTCTCTCCTTAATGAAAGTTTCAGTTACCGATGAAAAAGAAACTACATGAGCACATGGTTCTTATTCATAATGCTTACATCTTGATGCCAGCATGGCCATGTGTGTGATGACCCAGAGCATCATCATATGGCTCCACCAAAATCAAGGCCCAAAGTAGAACTAATAGGGAAATATTCAACTGATAATGATGTGCTTGTAGAAGAAGGCCTACTGCTGACCGAGTAGAAAATTCTTGACCATCGCATCGGCCTTTCCATCTGCAAGCAAGAACATGTGACCAGCACCAGGAAGTTCATGATAGTGGATCCAAGGAAGCTTGCTGCAGATATATCCTTGCAGGCTAACAGGGACAAGCATGTCCTGATCACCATGCCACAAGTGAACACTGCCCTCTTTGTTTGGAAACGGGTTCTCAAGATCCAAGGGGTCGAATTCCCAGCTTCCAAAACCAATCAGCATGTCGCGGTGGAGGGACTCAAACTCACCTTGCTGCCTTATCTGTGCCTGAGAACGCAAAAGGAATTGGGTACCACAAACAAAGACAATGTCACAGCCTCATTGATGGGATAAAGCTTCAATGATTATGATGAATCAAAGACAACGTCATAGATAATTGAATCTTGAATAAATAGTGTCACGTGTGTTTAGGATGACTTCCACAATCCACATTTAGGTCATGTAATTGAATTCCTAGGAATTGAAAGACTCTTAAGTAGTTAAAACTGAAGAATCAAAGGTGACTAAGCAGAATGACCATCAAGTACAGATTCAATTCAACACCAAAATATATATTCAACCACATCACCAACGGATTGTTGCATCCCATTGCCAGCCTTAAGGAGGTAAATCACAGATGCATCAACATCTCCTATTTTAGAATGCAGGTATCATAGATTAGCCACTAATTAAAAACACAAGAACACAGCTACAACTAGGCTGAGTTGATTCGACTGAACCAGATTTTCAGGGTAATAAACTCAAAACTGTCAAGGCTCTGCCACGACTTGGTCAAAACTCAGTCGTCTCAATGATGGCTTCGTAATGCTGAGGCAAATTTTCATGGGGCTCAAGCCTAATTTTTTCTTTTGCATAGAGTTTCATTTCTATATGCAGACTTGACTGATGACAGTGACATTTGGAACTGAGTCAAGTTGATACATAAATGTACATCTAAAGAAGCCAACATCTTTATCCTACCACTCATCTTCTTCATACATGCTGAATTGAACTTCTATAGGCAGAAATGTATCATGATTTTACATAACAGAGTGATAGTGATCTAAGATGACAAGCCTGTTTAATAATCTAAAACACATCTTACAGTATACAGTTTACTTATTTGTAATATGACTCGTGGTTGCTACAATAAGCACCTTCCAACTGTGCTATAGGCTCTTGTATATATTGGGATGAGATCTGCTGACAGACGGAAAAAAAAAAAAATTGTTTCTCCACTTTGTACTCCGTACTCTTGATAAATGCATATGATTATAGGGGTTGTTACGTTGACCACTAACAAAATATTGCCCATGTTGGATCATCCTGACCATCCCATCTAATTGAAGAGTCTCTCGTTGACATGAACCATTAGTGTTTCATTTTGTGACAATCTTAGACCGACAGCTAAAAGATACCTACTGTATGATTAATTTTTATTTTCGTTGTTGGTCCATTCATGATTGGACTAGATGTACGAATGTTTCGGATCCCATCTGTCATCTAAGTAAATGGGTTTGGTGCCCTCATGACCTTGTTGGCATTGAATCTCCTCCAATATATATTTAGTAAACACTCCCACGAAAAATGCCAAGGAAGTTGTTTTTCTCGTGGTTTTGCTGTGGTCTTCAGATTCAACAGGCACTAAAGGTGTTTGCCTATACAGATAAGCTCTATACATGTTATGCTTTTTTCCTTATCAATAAAAAACAGTTTCTACAACAGGATTTCCTGTCTTTAACATAAAGGGATCAACTAGTCTTGGACCATACAAAATTACCTCATAGTGTCCTCTTGCTTCAAACTTGGAGAAGGTCTCTTTATCTTGAGGACAAAGAATATCAGGGCTGTGATCAATAACGCTGGAAGATGGAAACCATTTTTGGCTGTTCCACCAGTATGTTAGCCAGGGAATGTAGTGAGCAACTCCTACAGCCCACTGGTCCCGAACAAGTTGCTGTTTATAAGCTTTTATAGATAAATTGGTAGGAAGACTTGGCCACCAGTAGTTAACAACAGGAGCGACTAACATCGCACCAGCTAGCCTGCAGTGTTACATGTTTCCAACATGAGATGATGGAAATTAAACTGGAACAAAGAATACAAGTGCAAGTGGGAGGACAGAACAAGGTTACAATATTAAGTGTGAACTGTATTTTGAAACCTCAGCGGAGAATTCACCAACAGCACAGCTAAACAGGATTGCAAGTAGGCTAGGCAGGGTAAAGTCCAGTCCAGTTCGTGTTGGGTCTGCCCGAGTTTGTAGGCCCCTTGGTGGGAAATTGTGAGGGGCATATTTCCCTGCCCAATAACTGAACAGGCTGGACCACGGCCAATCTCTGACTAAACTCTAAAGGCCCGACTCACGAACATCCTACTCCCACATGTTTAATGCTAACAGGCCTCCATTACTAAAGTGTTGAGTCCAGGCTTCACTATCAGGCCCATGGGCTGCATCCGGGCCTACCTATTAGGCCTGATAGCTAAATGGGGTGGGCTTGGGCAAGCTTCAGTCAGTGAATTGGTTATGCCAATCCAACTGGGCCCACTGCCTCCAATAGCACTGGTCCAGGAATTGAGTTCTTTGAGGATAGCTGGTTTCAATTTGCCTGAATCAATTATGTGGTGACTCCAAAAAAGAAAAAGTTCGGTTAATTCAACTTGATTGATAATTTTATTGGCTCAAATCTGGCCACGAAAAGAGTCAACTTGTCTGCTCATTTTCCTTTTGATTTACAGAAACACAACTTCGTGATTTGAAAAGAAGATGCTTCATTTAGTGGAAATTAACCCATTCTGAAATGAAAAGTGTCCTTATATTAAATTCTCCCTGTCTTCTTATGTGGCATGCTTGTGTCCTTCATATCTGTAGGAAAGGTCACGGTGGTGTGAATTGCATGTTCATGAGAGGAGCATTTGGTATTGGTTGTTCAGATTACAAAAAGGGAAGAACTCAAGGGTGTAATTAGATCAAAACAACAAACTATAATATTTAATACTACAAACTGAGACTTGTGAGAAAGATTGAAGTGATTGTTCTGCCGATTGATTAACCTTGGCTATATGGATGCATTTTCAAAATCATGTCAAGCCGCATGGGTTCATAATGCTTTGAACTCCAAGATAAACATGGTACTATCCCAACATCTTGACTACAATCCACTGATGCCAAGAAGCAGAGAAATCCTATGGCTAGGCCTGTGTGTGTGTGTGTTTTTTTTTTGTGGTAGAAGGCTAGGCCTATGTGTTGGTGGTCACATAACCTGTGAAATCTAAACCTCAACAGTTTCACGTGTTTTACACGCTATTCTGATGGTGGGCCAAACTCCTATTGAACTGAATTCTAGCCCAGAGCCAACATGCGGGGGTAAGCTCAGAACACCGATGGATTGATTTATTTTGGACCCACTGAAGGAATGTTAGGTCTAACCATAGGATTTCTCTGGTGCCCAGGATCAGAGGATCCAGACTCCAACACTTAATGGTGCCGCACAATTGGCTACTAAAAGGTGCTTGCTTCTAACCATATAAATGTCAAAGTTCTCACAACCACAAATGCTGCTTTGAAAGGTTGAATGGTCCCTTTTGAGTTCAACACCCAAATAAGTGGGGCATTGAAATTACATTTCAACAAAAAGGCAGCTCACATCTATATTTTTGGTAAAACAAATAAACCAAAAAAAAAAAAGGAAGTCTTGTTTTCCTTGTCAACAACCTTTTAATGGGCTGACAGTCTAAGACCAGAGAACACCTAAAAATATCTGCCACATTTAATAATTTATGTATCACAAGGCATCATCCAATTAGTGGTTCTTTGGTTATTGGAAGTTTGAAGGTTGAAACAGAATAGATGATGGAGAGATACAGAAGTGACATCGACTTTACAAACGAAAATAAGTATTAGAACTTAGAAACAATAAAATACAGATAAACCTTCTTGTTTCAACTTTGAAGTATCCATGTATTATAGACTGGATCATCATACGGATGAGCCATGTGAGAAGTAAATGATATAGAACTCAATATATGGGTCAAGAAGAGAAGAAAATCAACTAAATCATACCGGTGAGGAATGTATTTGAGGCAGCTCCAAACGATCTGCCCTCCCATTGAAAACCCTATTACATAGAACTTGGATCCAAGTTCTAATTGATCTGCGAGATCTTCAATATCTAAAGGTGTGCTTTTCACTGTCCTTTTTGGGTTTGGATCACTTTCTCCATAACCAGCTCTATCAAAAGACACAAAATAGACTCCCAGCTCTTCTGCTACTTTCTGAAATTCATATCATACAATCAACCAACTATAAATGTGTGTGTGTGTGTGTGTGAGAGAGAGAGAGAGAGAGAGAGGTACCTGAGAGAGTGGCAATGCATCATGTCTGCAAGAATCAAAGCCATGAACATAGACAATCTTATACTTGGCCTTATCTTTTGGGACGCCATGTTCTTTATAGGCCAGATGCCTTCCATCTCTAAGTTTAATCCTTGGTGATGTAATGGGTGGACCATTGGGAGATCCACAGATATTAGGAGGTGGAGGTTGAATGGCCTGATAAGCCCATGCGATTGATCCCATCAGGATAAGCACCAAAAATTTTCTAAGCATCCCTGGAAATGTTTATCATACATCAAAACCTCTCACAAAATAAGGGCTATGCCAGATACACTATTCTCCCATCAAACTCACTCATTCATTTTTTTTATTTTTTTTCAACAAAAACCAAACAAATCAACAAAAGAGGCATAAAAGAAAAGAACAAGAAACAGAGGGCAAAGGAATGCTTTTTAACAACAACAAAGACCCAATACAATATCACATACAAGAAACACCATTTCCTCAAGGAGTTAAATCTAGCTGAAAATCCCACATTTTTTTGAAAAAAAAAAAAATCCACACTTATAAAACAGTGAAATTCAAGCAGGCAGAAAGGAGGGATGATATCAATGGATAAGAAATTCTCACAAATCAGAACATTACAAGATAGAGAAAAGATGTGATGTAAGACAAGGAAAAGAGAAAGCCACCAGAAGGAAAATAGAAGAACCTACTCTGTTTGGACTTCCTGGTGTGATTCCTTGCTGATGCAGGTGCGATCTTTCTGCTTGCTCCATCCATCTCTGCTGAGATTCTATGTGGATTGTCACATAAAACCCAGATGTGGAATTGCTCTCCAATCGTTGCGTGCCTCTTATTTTGAGAGAGAGAGAGAGAGAGAGAGAGAGATTTTTTTTCCGATCGAGCTCGTCGCAGAGAGTTATTTTAGAGTTTGAGTGGTTGAAAATCTCTAGAATACGCGGTGTATTAATTAGCAAGTAAGAGTTTTAGCGTTGTGCAGTCGTCACTGTTTCTCATCTATTGGCAATGCGTACGTAAAATGAATCGCGCTCTCATACTTGGAATTTTTTTTTTTTTTTGTGCTGTTTAAGGTAGGTGGCTACTTTTGGATTTCCAAAACACTTTTCGGCTAATATTTGTCACCCCTATCAAATCTTTAATTTTACAAGTTTGAAAGCACAAAACACCAAACAAGAGTTGACTGTATTTTATACAAATGAGCAAGGAGTGGAACTCTAGAGGGCCCACTTACTGGCTTTGACGTGGACCACTACATTTCTCGGAATCTCCATTTTAATTATCCTCTTCAGATTTCTTTCCTAAATCTATGTATTTCATAATTATATTAAAAGTATCCCATTTAGGAAATCTTCTTAAACGTTGTGGAAGATTCTTAAGAGCTATAACCTTTTCATCTCTGATTTGATTTTTAATAATTTTGATTTTCTCTTTTCTTTCCAATAAAGCTTTCTGAGTTACTTTCTTGCTTCTTTTTTTTTTTTCTCTTACAAATTTGTTGCTAATGGGGTTTCAACGATTTTTGCAAAATCAATAGCAATGTCTCTAAGGCTAATTACTTGGATGGAGTTAAAGTCGCCCCTAATGTTAAAAAAACAGGCTAGAGAAGAAGGCATCTGCTAAGACAACTCAGAGATAATACATCTAATATCACAAACCTTATTAATTGACGGTAAGGTTGGAAGACTTATAACTCAAACTTGACTCGTCCAATGCAAGAAAAATTAGCGAGATAGAGTCATCGCGGAAACTCAAAAGAGTCATATTTTTTAAAATTGATTTTTAGTATATTTAAAAATAAATCCATTGCTTATAAAATATAAAAATATATTAATATACATGCAGTCATGATAATCAATTCAAATTAATAAATCTATATATGAAAAAAAGTACAACAATAAAGAAAACGAAAGAAGAAATATTATATATTACATAATTTCTTAGTCCGAATATTGAATGTAAAAGATAAAATATAAGTTTCAAGTTACATTCTAATTATCATTTTTAAATTACTAGCTCCAAACCTCATGCATAATTACTTATAATAAAAAAATCTTATTTATTTAAAATTAGATATGTCTATTAAATGGTTTTGAATGCAAACAACTTATAAAAATACGATAACTCGGCTGAGTCTCTCTTATTTTTTACTCGGTCCTTTAGCAAAATGAGATGACTTGGGAGAGTCAAGAGTTATATGGGAAAATTTTCCAACCATGATTGAAGCTAAGTAATAGAGAGACGAAGGTAAGATTGATCGTAGGTGGATCCAATGAACACTATAGGACATACACTATTAGTATTGTGATGGTTTGGGCCGCTTGAATGGGTACCTCTACAACAATGGAAATGACTCTATTACCAACTATTTTGGTCATAGGTCAAAAATTCCTAAAATCTTTCTATCATTTTGAAAATCTAAATTGATTTAGAAACTCTAATTTAAATTATTTTTGTCCCTTAAATCTCTCTTAATACTCTCCCTATGTTTCTCTCCAAAAATAGGCAGGCGCTCTTAATCATTTCCTATCTTAGTGGGTGTAAATCAGAATTTTTTCGGTGGGTCACATTCTTATTTATGCTCCAGCTATAGATAGAAAATTAGAAAACATGTTTGGTAAGTGTAAATCATTATTCTGAACTTTGTTCTCACTAGAGGAGATTCCAAAATCTTAACCTGCTGGCATGAGAAAGAAAGAGCAAAATACTTTTTTTATTTTTATATTGTTTCCTACACATCCCTTGCCTTTTAAAGAATATCATTTAAAGACTCCAAATCTTCTCACTTATCCTACAAGGAGGCCCCATGCTCTAAATCTCAAAGAAAGGTGGCCCCACTTTATAAATCCTAAAAATGGGTCACATGGTCACAATCACAAAAAGTGGGCCCATTTATAATTCCTATAATGGTGGGACCACATTATAAGGCCTCATGTTCTAATTTCTAAAGGTGGGCACCATGTTATAATTTCTAAATGTGGGTCTCGTATCCATAATCATAAAAAGGTAGCCTCACTATATAATTCTTAAAGGTGAGTTATATGGTCATAATTGAAAAAAGGTAGAGCCGAACCACATTGTAAATCCTATGAATGTAGCCCACATTGTGAATCATATAAATGTGGCCCCATATTCTAATTTTTAAAATGGGTGCCACATTGTAATTTTTAAAGGTGGGTCATGTGTTCACAATATAAAAAAAAAAGATGGCCCCATATTATAATTCCTATAAAGGTAGGCTCACATTATAAATCCTATGAATGTGGGTCACAAGGTCACAATCACAAAAGGTGGACCCACATTATAAATTTTATGAATGTTGGCCCCATATTCTAATTTTTAAAGGTGTTTACAACGTTGTAATTTCTAATGGTGAATCCCATATTTAGATTCACAAAAAGGTGGCTCCACATTATAAATCCTATAAAGTGGGTCCACATTGTAAATGCCATGAATATGGTCCCATGTTCTAATTTTTAAAGGTGGGTACCATGTAGTAATTTCTATAGGTGGGTCTCATGTATGACAATAATAGATTGATGCAAATAATAAGAGGTGGGTCCCATATTGTAAATCCTATGATTCTCTTCCGTTCCGTGGAACAAAACTTTTATAATATTACAAAAAAAATTATGTACAACATATTCTCAACAGAGTAATTTAATATAATGATGTCAAACAAATTCTGTAGAGTATAGTCTTGGCATAACCCGATCTCAACACAACTTGATTTGAGCACAAAATTAGAAACAGCACGAGAACGATACTAAACGAGTCCTAAATAAAACAAGGAGGGGCCATTATAGATTCGTGCCGGGCTTTGTTTTCAGGTGTGAATGTAGAGCTTGCCTAACCTAACTGAGATGCATTTTTTCTAGTTCTACGCTTAGTTCTGCTAAGATGCTAACACCAATCAACATGAGTGCGTTGGTTTCTTCAGTACAATAAAAAATAAATTAAGAGGAGATGTAGAATGAACATGCAACCATCACCTTAATAAAGATCCCATCTATATGACTATATCTCCACGTGATATCCTTCGCTCTCATCTTTATAACTCCTGGGAATTCTTTTGATAAACTCCTATAAATGTAATTCGATGCTCGCAGAGCCCCAAAGGGTCCAAGTCCAAACAAAAAAAAAAAAAAAAAAAAAAATTGGAGTGAACTACCATCCAAAATGGGAATCTAAGGTTCAAGACATGGGAATCTTAATGTTCAAGACTTCAAATAACAGTACTGTAACAACTAATAAAGAACAGCCTCTTACCTCGTTGCGCCCCCCCCCCAAACAACTAATAAAGAACAGCCTCTTACCCCCCCCCCCCCCCCCCCCCCTATCTATATGACTATATCTCCACGTGATATCCTTCGCTCTCATCTTTATAACTCCTGGGAATTCTTTTGATAAACTCCTATAAATGTAATTCGATGCTCGCAGAGCCCCAAAGGGTCCAAGTCCAAACAAAAAAAAAAATTTGGAGTGAACTACCATCCAAAATGGGAATCTAAGGTTCAAGACATGGGAATCTTAATGTTCAAGACTTCAAAAGTGGACTTCAAATAACAGTACTGTAACAACTAATAAAGAACAGCCTCTTACCTCGTTGTCCCCCCCCAAACAACTAATAAAGAACAGCCTCTTACCTCGTTCCCCCCCCCCCCCCACACACACATCTATATGACTATATCTCCACGTGATATCCTTCGCTCTCATCTTTATAACTCCTGGGAATTCTTTTGATAAACTCCTATAAATGTAATTCGATGCTCGCAGAGCCCCAAAGGGTCCAAGTCCAAACAAAAACAAAAAAAAAAATGGAGTGAACTACCATCCAAAATGGGAAATCTAAGGTTCAAGACATGGGAATCTTAATGTTCAAGACTTCAAAAGTGGACTTCAAATAAATATACTGTAACAACTAATAAAGAACAGCCTCTTACCTCGTTGAGCCCCCCCCCCCCCCCCCCCCCCCCCCAAACAACAAATAAAGAACAGCAACAGCCTCTTAAATAAAGAACAGCAACAGCCTCTTAAATAAAGAACAGCCTCCCCCATCTCTCCCCCCCCCCCCCCCCCCCCCCCCCCCCCAAACAACTAATAAAGAACAGCACACAAAAAAAATGGGATGCCAAAAAAAAAAGAAGCAACAACTAATAATTATTACCTAAATTTAACAATGGGAAGTGCCACCTGAAACTGATTTTAGGTGGATATTTAATCCACAGTCATTTTTTGTAATTTTAAGCCAGAACTCCCATCTAGATGACACGTTTGTGTAAACCCTCCCATCCTTCATTTATTTGTTAGAAAGATAAAAAGTTGCTTCTCCAATATTTTCCTTGATGAGGAAGAGCAGATATTGCACTGATTGTAGAAAAAGGGTATGCACATAAAATCTTCCGCTCAATTATATGATTTGAACAAGAAAATAGTTTGGTTTTAAGAAAAAGAGAGCTTGAAAAAGGTTATTAAATTCAATTACTTATTTAAATTATCGTGTTATGTCATCTAAAGAAAAGTCAAGTTCGCATTTGAATACAATTAGTCTTGGCTGATCTCATCAGTTTAACAGCATTCCGCATAGAGGGGAAAAAACATTTAACTATTACTTGTACATAGTTTGTCTGTTTACTTAAAACTTCATACATGTATTACATTTACTTGAATAAATGGGTGCATTTTGTATCCGACTATCCTTCTGTATTCTTGTGATTTTGCTCTTTGTATTCCCTTCTCCTTTAACCATTAAAAAAGAAAAGAAAATAAATTGAGGGCCTTTTCTTCCTTCTAAGGTAGTACTCATGGCCCCAAGGGGGTGTGCGTACACATAAGAGAAAAGCACACTCAAGTGGGAAGGGAGTTTGCACACACGGTAAAAAAGCCCACACAAATATAGAGAGAGCTCGCATCTGCTAGAAGAGGTGGTGTTTTAAGAGGGGTCAGGTGCATGGTTTTAAAAACCGATCGATACCAGTTCATATCGGCCGATATGAACCGGTATGGGCCGATACCGCACCGATATCTCACTGAGATATCGGTAGCGATTTTATTCTTCATTATCTCGGCCCATCTCGGCCGAGATAATATACATATCGGTTTTTTCGATATCTCGGCCGATATTTTCAAAATATCGGCCGAGATATATATAAAAGGGTGAAAACCCTAATTTTTATATTTTTTCCCCCATCTTCATCTTCTTCTCTTCTCTTCTCAACTCCTTACTAGCTATAGCAGCAGTCACCATCTCTCTTGCATATTTTCAAATCTCACTTCTATTTTTTGAAGAAAATATTATTTAAGGTAAGAGGAAATCAACTTAAAGCATATATGTGTTTTTTTTTTTTATAGATGAAGCATAGAGGTTTGTCACTTACTCACTTGTGTAATTGTGTTGTTTTCTTTATTTAGAAGTTAGATCTACATACTTTCATGCTAGATCTACTCATACACATGATTTTGAACTTTTTTTTTCAAATTTTTTTGTTTTCGGATTTTTTAATATTTGAATTATAATATATCATTTTTTGGGGATTTTATCATAAATATGTTGTTTTAATGATTCATGATCATTGTATGGTGTGTAAATGATTGATCTACATACTTTTATGTTAGATCTATATATTTAGGATTTTGAAAATGATTTTATTAATTTTTATTTTCCAAAAAATAATTGTTGTTACTTGTTAGGATATTTGTGATACCAAAGGCTTAATGGCTTATTAATAGTGTGTAGATGATAGATCTACATTTACTCATAGTCATAAACATGATTTAGATTTTTATTTTATTTTGATCATGAGCAGAGCATCAATAATGTTTGCATTATATGAAATACTGGAAAAGACAGTGAACTGCGAGTCTGCGACACAGACAGGACTCATAACTTAAGGTGACCGAGATTTTGATTTATTGTTGTTATTAATGGAAACAAATATTGTTTTCCAGCATTTTCTAATATTTTGGATTTTTTGAATTTTTTTGCGAATTTTTTTTTTATTAAAAAAAAATTCATACGCGATGACCGCGACGAACCGATATCCGCGACCGATACCGATATCATATCGGTTTTTCGGCCCGGCCCATACCGCGACCGAGACCGAGATTTTGAACCATGGTCAGGTGAGAGCTGCCGCAAAAGCAGTTTCAACTTTATCAGACTGTTCTCCCTTTGTTCATTGGTTTCTAAAACAGATTCAGCTCCCTAACATTTCTATTTTATTTTATTTTTGTATGATATGGGTGAAATCTGCTTGTCTAGTTGTTTTTTTTTTTTTTTTTTTTTGTGATAATGCAGGTTCTCATCCCTTTGGGCCAGAATAATTCATACGGGTTCAGGAGAGAAAGTTGGGTAAAATTCCCCTGTGATTCCAGTATAATAGTGCAATTTCAAACCAACAATCTCTGGGTGCA
This sequence comes from Cinnamomum chago, assembly GCA_038049695.1. NCBI lineage: Eukaryota > Viridiplantae > Streptophyta > Magnoliopsida > Laurales > Lauraceae > Cinnamomum > Cinnamomum chago. Next base: position 13,644,994 of record CP142454.1, read on the forward strand.
AACCGTAGTCCTAGACCAACTGAGTTACCTTTCAGGGTTTTGCTTGTCTAGGCAATCATGCATGATAAGGTCCATCTGATAATTACACGTATATGCTGCATGTTTTTAATGGGTGTAACGAATTCAAATAGACTTTGCCGTATCTCTACACATTCACTAGTCCAAATGCAACCACTAGAAAATTTTATTGGTCATGGAGTCATATCAACCTTCAACTGCCTCCGTTTTATCAAATTAAAACCATGCTTACTGGGGCAATAAAACCATGCTTAAACTGGTACTCAACTGGGGTACTTATTATCTAAATGTGTTTTGTCTCTCTGTTTTAATAAAACTATTCAGTTTACAAAAACAGAAAAAAAACCTAAGTAGAAGTTAGAGAACCTGTACTCCTTCCTAATCTTACCTGGGTTGGAGATAAAGAACACCTGTACTCGTACCCGAATTAAAATTGTAGGCTAAAAATATGACCGGACTAGGCTTTTACCCAAGCCTAAATTCATAATCCGAACTCAGGTCAAAGTTAATGTACCCATAGCCTTGCCATGGATGGTCTGCCCTAAGTGGTTCTTCCTTGCAAATGGAAAGGCAATAATATGGAGTTAAATTGATGCTTAGATTTAAGGTGGAAAGGGTCATGCCTAATTTGGTTGGATTGGACATGCTTACATGGGCTTAACTCGAACACAACCCATTTTTTAATTATGTTGAAAATGCGTACCTGATCCAACTCGAATGATGCAAAGAACAACCCAAACCCTTAATTAACAAGTCAGGTTAGGGTTAATTGGATGGTGAATTATAATGCAATTAGACAGGTTTGTTGGCTTTGGGTTGGGTTGGTGGGTCAAAACAATAATAGAGCCGGTTCAAATTCAACCGATTTATCGATCTGATTAGAACTACCAATCCAGGCCCTAACTCAAAACTAAAAAGGGTTTACGCAAATCCAAATTTTTGGGGTCCACTTCTTTTTGGTGTGTAGCATTCAGAGTGGATATCATAGCACACATTGCATAAACTACCAAGGATATGATGGCACTGACGAGCTAGACTAATAGGAAGTAAGGAGTAAGGTGTTTGACAAGGCAGACATTTTGCTGTCCATATGAATGAATGGTCTTTTCCGTGGCTTTAATCGATCAAATTTCTCACTAACTTGAGCAATAGTCAAATAGAACTCAATCAAATATGACTAGCATTCCAAATTTGATATGCCATTAGATCGATCAAGCAAAATTAGCATCCACCCAATTATATCTAACATAAGATTCTGACAACTTGAAGCCTTCAAAAAGGCATTCCTCTTCTATGTAGATGGTTACAATCTTTTGCTTCAAGGAATTATGTGTGAAATTTTTATAGCGTCAAATGTTTAGGAGTACAGGTTCTTTTTTTTTTTTTGGGTACCCTAGGTATGGGGTTAAGCTCTCTTTAGAGAATTGCATACGCAAGATAATAGAGACTCACACATGCAAAGAGGATGCCGTTCTCACAAATAGATTTACATGTACTTACTTGTGTTTACCTCTTTTTTTTTTTATTTAATTGTTATAGAAAGTTAAAGTTTTGTTTACACTTTGCCCTGGCGTAGGAAATGTGGTCAATAAACCACATTTTCAATCGAATGGGGCCCTTTTTTTTCTTTCCTTTTATTGCAACGCCCATAACTCACAAATGACTAGGACAACAATGACATAGGGAAGAAAATGAATATTAAAATATTAGTTACAAGAGGCATAAAGGTTCTCGGACAAAAAAGAATGAGGAGAAATCTTAAAAAATTGATTAAAATAGTGAAAGAAGATGTTGATCTCAGATGCAACCATTCTTTCCGGTCTATTTATTCGCTAAGGGCACGTTTGTGTACATGTAATTTTCGTGGAAATTGAAAATTGTCACATCAGCAAAATCCATGGGTTTCAAATTCTTTAGAAAAGTTTTTCCGCGGAAGTCAAAATTTTATGTTTGGTGCAAAAAGGTTTTCCTCGATGAATTAGTGCTAATGTTGTTTGGTGCAACTATGAATTTCTTTAGTGAAAATCATTTTTTAGTGAAAACTATTGGGTGGTTGGGTTGGTATGTGTGTGGGGTGGGTGGGGTTGGGAGGGGAAGAGGAAGAAAAAGGGTGGTTGGGTGGAGTGAAGGTGAGAGAGAGGAAATTGGGGGGTCGGTTTTCCGTGGAAATGGACTTCTCATACCCCCCCATAGGAAGTCTATTTTATTGGTTAGGAAGGAAAAAGCTGACGTGGCGAAAAAGCATTTCTGCGAAAAACTGCCGCACCAAACACATGAAAAAAAAGTTTTCCGTAGAAAACTACAACCTTTTCCGCGGAAATTGGCTACACAAACATGCCCTAAGTCTCTCCCTTTTAATTACCTTACCAAACCAAACATGGTAGAAAACTTTGTGCATTTTAGCATAAGATAGATTTTGTAAACTTGTTTTGGATGCTTTTAGATCTATTGAATAATCAAGCAAGGATTTCCATCTCTATTATATAAGACAATCGCTAAGGAGTCCGAACCCGATCAAACCATAATTCATCAATTTTTACTCTCCCCAACTTTTTTGTTATTAGGTTGAGATGGTTACTTTGGCAGGGATTCCATAGAAAGAGAAGTTAGCTCAAATGTTCTCGGATCGGCACAGTTGGTTGGTGGGTTGATGTTTGAATTGGGACAGGTAGTAGCGTGGTAGTTAGAACTAAAAATGTTCGACATGGTTTTTAAATTTTTTAAAAAGTACATAAAGCGACATTTTGATGAACAGTGGATGGTGAGTGAGGGATGCCCGCCAACAACTATTGAGGTCACGGATGAATCTTGATATTAACTTATTTAAGGGCCCAGATTCTTGATGTTAGACAAAAAGGGGCCTTAGAAATTGAAAATTCAACTTGACTCACAAGGTCACTGAGGCAACGTATATCAGTACTGATTTAAATTTGTTCAAAGCCATTTAACTCTCATTTAACTCAATGGAGGAAGCCAATGGGGCTTTGGTTGGGTTTTTTTTTTTTTTCCATTCCATCTCATTAAGAGTATTTTGGGGGTTTTCTAGAAGGGAGAGAAAGTAGGCAAGCCAATTTGGCCTGATGACCTTGATTGAAAGAATCTCAAAAACTTAAAACCTTGGGATGAATCTAACTTTTTTTTTTTTGTCCTTTTTCGAAAAAAGGGGCAAACTTTGGCTCCATTTTGAAATTTTCCATAACAATAAATGTCAATGAAAGGGTGGCGGTCATTGCAGAATTTGGTAGCTGTCATTGTAGAGTTTTCTCCTGATAGCGGACTGCAAGTATGGGCTCCACTAGGGGCCACGTTTAATAAACACAACTCCTTTCACACTCTTAAGTCTTTTCCCCTGTGATTAGGCACCTTGCTGGATTTTATGATAATTGAGTTTGGAAAAGTCCATTCGGCCCGACCCGGGGACCGAATGCTGGCCCGGTCCCCAGGGGGGCCATTGGATCTCAGGAGACGGCCAACGGCCCCCCCGGGGACCGGGCCAGCATTCGGTCTCCAAGGTCGGGCCGAATAGCATGGCTGATTGAGTTTTCACCCTCTACTGCATTGGATCTTACAAAAGATCTACCGCTAAAAGACTATTGAAATGCAAGTTTGTTAAATATAGTGGCAGGATAATTTGATATGGAAGATCTTCAACATAATCCTTCTTTCACAATTTCTTTCCTTCTTGTAGCCCAACCAAGGGGGAGCATACCAGCACACGTGGGGAAAAAGAACCCACACACACGAGGTAAATCTACACATGTAGGGAGGAAAACTCACACATCAATCTCTAGTCTCCCCCAACTCACACATGCAAGGAGTTGGGGGAGACTAGAGATTGATCCTTAGTGAAACAGGTGAGACGTGGGATTGCCAACTGAATAAGTGATTATTCTCACAAATATCATACTTTTGATAACTGAATGCATCCAAGTGAGCCTCACAAGTGGACCATATGTACGGTGGGTTGCTAGGAGGTCAAAAATATGCTGACCTTAGCCAGAAGAAAATTTCAAAAGAAGGTTATGTCATGCTAATTTTTTAGCAAGTCAAAGTAGGCAAACAAACACTTTGACGTTTTGTCATAGATGTCACCAGAGGTCTTTTTCTTTGTTAAAAATAAAAATCTCAAATCCATCCAAATCTTAGAAACAAAGTTCTTATAAAGATTCTTAATGGTCATGTCGCCCACTAAAACAGAACTCGGATCCCCTAGGGCTTTTACTTAGAGAAATCTCGTGTTAAAAGGAGTGGAGATCCATACTAAGGCCCGTCTATCGGAAATTCATACTATTCAAAATAAACTGTCTTATAGTTTAAGGGGTTGCATCAAATTTTATTCCGGTAAAAGTTGGTGTCATTGTAAAATTGAGAATTTGATTAAAATGTTATTAACACAATGTTATGCATATTTATTACTCGTGTTTTCATCAAATGGTAAATCTTTGAGTGGGACCAACACTTATTTAGGCAAGATTTAGAGATGCCTCCTGCACCGGAGGTGCTTTAATTTGGAGCGGCTTGAATTTTCAGTATGTGGCTCAGGGGTGTCTGTGTGTCGACCCAGGCGATTCATCCCCGAACCTATGGATGAGAACTCTTCAAGACCACCTTTGACCACATCCCCACGTGTGTTTTATCCCATCGGTTCATGGGCCCTGAGCACAGATCCAATCTAGTGTCAACTTTCTTGATTAAATCAACTATGTTGTTAAATTCCAATAAAAAATCTCAAATATAATAAAATATGATTTGAGGGCTGGATTCAGAGAGAGATGGATTTACAACTTCCTCAAACCTTTTCCTCTCTCTCTCGCGGAGAATTCACAGTAGGTAACCCAAGAGATTTTCTTTTGTAGGCAGAATCCTCCCATCAAAGCAAATTTACAAAATCTCTCCAAAAATGTCTCCCTTTGAGCACATTGTAAAGTCAAGTTTTAAAAATTATTTGACCATAAAAAATATCATTTATTGAATGTTCTAGAAAGAAGTGGGCCCCATGTGGTCATGTGTGCCACACTCACATGGTCCAACAATAGTGTGATGGAAAGGTTGGAAAATCATCTCAATCGAATCATCAAAATTACTGATTCAAGGATCCTAAGGTTTACAAAGTTATATATAATTTTTTTATGAAATCCAATTTAAATGTGAGCTTAATTTTAATTAGCATCAAATTAGGGTGCATGTCAATTTATGGAGAGCCAGTGAATGTGAAGGAGTTAGGGTAATGATAGAGAATCTCATGTTGTTCTACAGTTATTACCTTTGATACAAGTCATAATAGGTTTTATTTTTATTTTTTGATTTACTAAGTTGGGACATTAGGACAAAACTTTTTAAACTTTAAAATCCCTGGCCGCATATGTGGGAAGAGATGCCCCATTTCCACTAAGGCATCTGGTGTTTCTCAACAAGGCATAAGAGTTGGGAGCAGTCACTTATCTAGCTAGTAAGTGGTGGTACTTCTCACTTGGATGCCCAGAGTTCGAACACTAGGTACGTCATCTATAGTTGTCAATTCCATTTCGTTTCGGCCGAAATTACTAGAACTTTTCGTTCCGGTCATCCTTCCGAAACAGAATGGGGCAAAAACAAATTCGGTTTGAATTTTGGTCCATTTCTTTCATTTAGGTCAATTTCGGTCTATTTCAGTTGTCCATTTTGATTTATAGTACAATTTTCACTTTTCTAAAATAGTTTTCTTCAACATTCATATCAAGAAACATGCGTAATTTATATTTTTTATTTTTTATGTAAACATAATATATATTTTTAATATTTTATTATTCCGGAAAATTGCTCTGAAAAGTTTAGCCGAATTCTCAAAATACCAAAATATTCCATCTTGGATGCTGGACCAAAATGATGACCGAAACGGAGTTGACAACTATAAAGCCACCTCTTCCCGTTTGTGCAGGCTGTTTTCCCATATATATGCAGACTCTTTCTTGGATCCAGCTTCTTTTGCTGGGTTAAAAAAAAAAAAAAAAAAGTCATAAGAGTTACCTCTCAATCCTATAGGCCCACTTTTGATTCCATACTCAAGGATAGAACATTTTTATATATTTTGTCTCTTGAGCGAGATTGGCAGCCTTGTACCCTATAGGCCCTCTTTTGATTCCATCCTCAAGGATAGAACTTTTTTTAATGATGGAAGATGAATCTAAACCTTTATGTGTCAGAAATTTTCTCCCAGAACCGCAAATATGAACTCATTAGACTAGTATAAATCATTTGATTTGAAAAGACAGAATCAGTTATTTGAAGGTCAAAACTTTATTCCCCTCAATCAAACAGTAGGATAAACTGATTGGGATAATTTCTAATCTACCACCAATCAACATTTAGACTTCATTTCTCTCCATCTCTGATTGATTGCTTCCATGTGGGCTCCATATATGTAAACCAATTTTTGTGGACACCACATGTCACGTCCCTAAAAATACAACCATGGGATAACGTGAAAAAATAAGAATAAATATTCATTTTTCTGTATTTAATACAACACAAGCTTCCAAAAGTGGACCCACATATTGCAAACCGTGGTGAGTCAAAACAAATTTCATTAAATTCAACGGAAGCGTTATTCAATTGGTATCCAAGGTTCATAATTAAGATCCAACACCATCATCAGATGAAGAAATAATAATTAAAGTTGCAGAATAAATCAAATAATTACTAAAGAAAAGTTTATCATTAAAGAAAGTTCATCTAAAGAAATTCTAAGATGGCGTTTTCTCATAAGTAGGATCAAACGGCTCCGTAGCCATCTCCGGCTCTCCACTCAGGTTCGTCAACTGGTTCAAACGCTTGAAACGTTTGAACATCCTCCGTCTCCACATTAAGGTAGGGGTCGGTACCAATGCACCAATAAACAAAGAAAATAGCAAGTACGAAAGCATAATTCATAAATAAAATACAAGATCAATAAGAGTAAAGACAGGTAATGATCATAAGAGGTTAATAATGGAACAATGATGAAAAGAACGTATAACCTACATCCAATCATCACAATAGAGCAATACAATAATCACACAGAAGCACTGCTACTGTTTTGGGTGGTCAACTCTAATCATAAAGCGGGAAAACTCGTTCTAAGACCGGCGGTCATAAACCGGTTCGTAATCGAAATCGTAGGCCGGATAAACCGGTTCGAAATTCGGATATTAGAGTGTCCGTACACATCGGTGATCAGCCGTCCACATACAACTGCAGTCGTTCGAATATGACCAGATCAATATACATATATATATATATACATATTATAGTATAATAGACCTAATGATTTGTAAAGCTCTGACACAGAAACGTAAGTCAAAGTGAAGGGCTGGCTGCACAATAATTCATAATCGAATACCAAACGAATAATTCGAATAAACCTCTACAATATCTTCATCGATTGCCACGCCACATCACGGTTCATATCAAATCAACATAGGGTATGCAACTAATAGACCAATATCAAACTCAATCATGTATGCAAACCCGAATGTCAATGAACACAAGCCAATCCTACGGTCAAACATAAGGTCTTGTACCCGATAACCACAAGAATCTCTAATAGATAAAAGATCAACACATCCCCTCTCAATCAATGGTGCATAGACCAAATTAAGGGTTTTCCAATAGAGATGGATTGAGCCCGAATCCATTAAGATTTCCCCGAAGTCATACGAAGTACTAAATCTCATGTTGGTAAGATACCGTTTGCCCGGACGGTATTTACTCGGTCCAATGAACCAATCAACAAAATACAAAAATATGATTTTTACACATTAAAAACAAAGATATGATTTAATATTTAATTCGCAAATAATAATGATAAATCACAATCTTAATTTATAATTTTAGAAAACCTGAGGACCCTCATCCAAAACATTTTCCAAATTCAAAATAAACCAAAGGGTCTAATTTGAGTTCATTAAAAACTATAGGGCCCTTTTTCCAAATTCTAAAAACCAATGGGTGCATGGGAAAGCCCTGACATGTACTAAAGTTATGTCACATGGAAATTCCAAAACAAGTCCAGGTCAACCATTCCCTCCTAGTTCAACACAGAACCTTTTTTTTTCCCCCCAATTCATGTCCAAGTAGAAAACCACCCACACCGAGTCCTTTCTCAAAAAGACGAGCTTCACGCCAGGTTCATCAGGGACGTCTGGACAGTGGCCTCCACTGGATCCAGTCCCAAATCAACTCCACCAACTAGGACGCCTAGCCATGTACAGACGTATGATCGGGCCAAATCTGTGATCCGATCAATCATTGGGTCCGACAACCTGATAAAAGAAAATAACTCCACAATGACTCACGCCCCAAATTTTTGGAACCATTAGATGGTGGCCATCTATATGCAAGGTCTCATCACAAAAATAGAGAAAATCATACCTTAGGACATAAAAGGGGTTTCTACATGCATCCACACACGAGTCAAAGAAGAACACAAGCATTAAATTTACAAATTATAGTTAAGTACTTGCCTGAGATCCGCGGTTGAAGGAGACGGTCTAGAGATCCTACTGCGAAAGCCCAAAGGTGCTAACCCAGAGAAAACTTGGAAGAGAGAAAGAGTTGTGTGTGAAAATACAAGAGTGTGGTAGTCTATAAATAGGAAATAAAAATAAGAGTTGCAGTCTAACTTAGATTCTAAATAATAGAGTTTGGCTTTTAAAATAATATAGGAGTTTGGATTAGAGTTTGGTTTGAGAAAAATTGTTCCACTAAATTGGGCCCGGGTTAACTATGCGTAAGACACCTATCCAACAACCCTAACTCACCAACCTAAGTCTAGCATGGTCCCCACTTAGACTAATCGCGTATTTAATTAAAATACAAGCAATTATATAATAATAATAATAATAATAAATAATAATATATATAATACCAAAACGTCACACCACACCCCTGGGATGAACATGGAAACTTCTAAACCCCAGCTATCAAATCTGGGAGGTTAGTAGCAAACTAGGGGCTGCACCCAGGCGGCCTTCAAAATCTAGGCCTGAAACCAAGCCCAAGGATACTGGCCCAAATTACATTTTAATGTGGGTCGCATCACAGGACCGCAGCTTTGCCAATCCAAGGTGCAACGCTACAGCAAATAGTGGAGTGGATCCTTACTCATCTGCAGAGGGGTTAGCTTTGGTTCCGGTCTGGGTCCATGGTGGACCCGGAACCGGAACCGTTAAAAAGAAGGTGGAGTCAGATCCGGAGCTGGAACCATTTCGAAATTGGTTTCTTGGCTTCGGAACAGTAACCAGAGACGGGTCTGGATTCGAATCCGGGTTTAGGTAGAGAATGATATTAAAAAAAAAAGAAATTGATTTTTAAGAGAGACTTTCGAAAATTGAGGTAATATGTCGGGTCTCGGGTCCACGAGTCCGAACCAAGGTGGAACCGGACCAGAATCTATTTACTTTTCGGGGCCTAAATAAGGACCCAAACCTAGTTTTTAGTGGATCAGAACCTCCGGGTAATCGGAGAATTGGGCACCCATTTACATCCCTAGGTTAGCTATTCAAATATCAACATCATTAGGCATGTGCCAAATCCAAACTTCCAAGCCATTCATTAGGTGGGGTTTGAAGCATAAATCAGTAAATCACCTGGCCTGAGAATGATGCTTCTCCACTGATCAAGCAGTTTCCGTATGCAAAGTGAATGTAGATCATGTGACCAGATGATTTTAAGTGGGCTCATATGGCCCATGTAGCCACAATCACATTCAACTATTATTTACAAATTTCATGTAAATGGGCCCTTATGTGGGCCCATTTGAGAATTGGGGTTGGATCTGGATATACAGATGTGGGTTTGTCGGAGTCGGGCTAGGTTCATTAGGGCTATAGTACTCAAGCAATTATGTGAATTACAATCGAAAATCACAGATTGGGCCCGAATTGGACATGTTATGGTAATTCATGGTTTTCTACATATCATTGGCATGTATGGGTTTCTATAAATAGGGGGAAAAAATGCAAGGGGATATATGAAAAAAAAAGTTCCTCTTTCACGTACAAACAATAGACGGGCATTCTTATGCCCTCGAGCAGACTGCATAAGGGAATAGGTGCCACCATAGGTGCCTTTAAGTTTAAGGGCCCATTTGGTCACATTCCTATTCTTTGATTTAAGGAGCTTAAGATTTAATAGTCTTTTAACTATAGATAATTTTAAGATTCAATCCATAAGTGACTAAAGGTACGGGGAGGGTAAAATCGGGCATGGTGCGAGATCATGGGAGATAAGAGTATAGAAGGAGCTGCATTGATAGGTGGGTCAGATACAGGTTGGACGAGCAAGTCTAGTCAGATTTCACGTATGGTATCCCAAACCAAAAACCCGTACGTCCTTCCATACTTAGCATCAATCTTGTTTCCAATGGCTACCTTCAACTGTTCTTTCACTCTTTCATAGGACCTTTTTTCAAATTTGTTTCTCACGAATCATCTTGATTGAGTGATCCTAACATTGGATCAGTTGAAAAGATGATGTACTATTTTAAAGATGCAATTGATTAGATCATCAATCATGTCGATCCTACATTGCTCAATAATCACTTTGATCCTACAACTTTTAGCATCCATTTCACAGTATACAGTATGAATGGTCAAGATTAATTAATTAGAAAAAAAAACATATCTGATCATCAATTTAGGTCCTTTTCAGGGGTGCTCAGCAGCTCATGGCCCTGGCCAAACCCTAGGGATCGAACTGGGCTCTATCTTAGAGCTGTGGGTTTTACCCGGGCCTAATGTTTTGGCCTAATTGTTAAATGGGCCATGCCTGGACCTATGTATTTTGGGAGCCCGGCCCTCCCCGAGATTTATATTAAACTTTATGGGGTCTACGCAATTTCAATATAAGCTGGCCTGACTTTGAGGCCCGTGAACTGGACGAAGGCCTCAGTTTTTACTTTTTAGCTGGATAATAAATGGGCTGGGCTTGAATGAGCTCCAGTCCAACCCGACTGGGCCATGAACACTCCCAATTCATTTTAGTAGTGTCACAATCACCCTATCATCCAAACCTTCCTTACTTTGGCAAGAAACTGAGAGATCTTATATAATTAATCATAAAACAATAATGATGTGCTAATTAATATAGTGCTTATCCTTAGTTAAGTCATTAAACTTAGAGGACCAAAGATCAAGGGATATATAATTAGAATGATACTATGGGGCTGCTTTTCACAAACGCCAAGGCGCTTGTAATACCTATATTATTATTATACACCTGTAAACATTTTCACAAATATGTCTCGAATTTTACATCATTAAAAAGATATAAATTAGAACTTGATTTTTTTTTTTATGAAAAATCATACTATACACAAATTGTACACGAATATGAATAAAATATGCATTGTGACTAATTTGGGAAAACAAATTTACGCAAGTTTATATTAAAATATCGTCTTAATTATGTTGGGGTTGGCTGCATGAATTTTGTTTCCATATTCCTATCTATCCTAAGTCAAATCCTAAAATTTATAAAATATCCTTAAAATATAAAAGATTTTTTACAATAGAAACTTCAAGATATGCACTTACTTATGAAATCATAGTAGAAATGCTAAATTTCAAACTTTATATTGAGAATGCAATATGAAATATTTTCAACCAAAAACCTTCAACACACATGCTCACTTGTGGTCATGGGTGCGCATAGATGCAGACCTATGGGTCCAACCTTTTCAAGGAATGACAAATTATACCTAAATGTATTGGTATTCAACATTTTTGAGGCTTCCTTTTTAATGGCTGAACTTTTATCATTTTTCTAAACAACAACCAAATTATTTTTAAATCATGCCGTATATATTTATTGTCATGCATTCAAGTGAGATTGATCTACATCACCCATAAATCAATTAGGCATAAATCCACTGCCATTTGTGTAGACTCAGTGAGTCAGAATAAGTCTAATACATCTATAATTTGGAACTATGGTCCTCACTCACCATGGAGCATCATCAACTGATGTAGTGGATGACTTAACAAAGTACTAAAATGCCTAGACTTTGCCCCTAACTGTAAAGAGGTTCGGTTGGGATGAGAGATAATATATTCATGTACTTGTACATGTCGATTCTTGCATTATCTTTCAATATAAAAGATTGTACTCTAGTTAGTTTCCCCATCTACTTCCATGGGCGCCCTTTCGCTTTGTAGGTTTATAACATTACATTTCATCCAAGTTTTTTTTTTTTTGGTGAGTCAACTCGGTGTGCGAGGCCAACAAAAACTTGGTTTTTGAACTGGTGTTGTCGATCAAGCACTGCCTTATCGGTTCAAATCCAGGCCCTTAGCCTATTTGGAAAACCTTAGCCCAGCCTAATTAAACGTGAGCTTGTTGTAGCTGCCGATTCCATGCATGTGGCTCAGTGTTCAGCCAATTCAAACCATTAATATGATAGACCCTAAGTACCTAAAGTGGGGAGCGGGAGCGCCGAAACGCTAAGTTTTAAAATAAGTATATGTATGGATCGCCCATACAATATAATACTTATATGTTTATAAATTATAAGCAATTAACTAATGGGCACAAATATATCTTATCCATATATTCTAGTATAAAAAATGGTGAAAAAAAATTTAACTTTGCAATTTGATCACATAAAATAGACAATAATTAGAAGAAGTTTCTTCATTTAAAAGATAAATGTCAAACTAACAAAAAAAAAAAGCACATAAACTAAAGATTTTGCACGGCTCGCTTTATATTCCGTTGATTTGCACTCTGAGCATCTTCAAACTGCACTCCAAGGAAGGATCCGCTTCGAAAATGCCGATCCACGTTTTCGGAGTGGAATCAAGGAGGCGGAGGAGAGGTCCCGGTTACTAATTAGGATAGACCTAGGATGGACCCGTTAAGATCCCAACCATTCCCCCCATCTTTTTTGGTAAAATGATCCCCACATTCAAAGATTATAGTTTACTTCTTTTTTTTTATGCCACCGTTTGGAGACAGCATGTTTTGAATTTTAATTAAAGGGTTAGGATCTTTCAATATGTAAGATTCTTGGGAGCTTATCATGTGGTGCTGCATGCCAGATCAAAAGTCTGGCTCACGAAATGTTGGAAACAATTTGTACTGATCACTCTGCAAAATGAAATTTGATCGTTGGTGAGGGTTGGTCATCAAGTGTGGAACAAAAATAGGGTATGGGAGAGACTGCAAGTAAATTCATATACTAAAAATTATTGCTAGGATCTTAGTCTCATTTGACATAGTTTGGACATGTCCAACACAAATAAGCAACGACGCCATTAATGAAAAAAAAAATCAATGTAGATCAATGGCCCACCAAAGAAAGGGATAAGCCAAAAGAAGAAATTGATCGAGTAAGCCCAGAAGAAGGTCTAAACAGATATATGAAGATGTGAGATGTACTGAGACATTTCCAATACTCCCCCTCACGTGCAATTCAACATATTACATGGACAAGCGTGAACATGCACTGCACAAGAAGGATAAGCTAACGGAGTAACAGGTAAGAGACTCAAATAGGTATATGACGTCCTATCAAAACCATTACTTGGGCTATGTGGGATATGAGGCTTTCCCAGCACATAATTAGCACAAGGCTTTTTGCACAATTTATGTCAAAACATAAATCTCTTTCACCAAAATGTTTAAAAACCATTTTATTAATGCACTAAAACATCCCAAAGATATGACTCTTATGTGTTTAATATGTCAAATTATACTGTACAAAAACTCGATGTAAAGAATAAAAATTTATGAAAAGTATAAAATTAAATAGGTCCTCTACCATTATGACCTTAGAAAATTTGTTATGGTTAACCACCTTGAAGGGGTCTTGTGGCATGTAGGTGGGATTTATTGGCATCGCTGAATAGAAAATCGAGTTATGGATCGATAGGTATATGTCAAAAATCCACTCATTGAGTCATTTCAAACCAACAAAACATTGATGGTGAAAATAATTGTCATGGATATTACCGATCCATTTATTGTTGTAGATTATGTGGCTAAAAATAACTATTAGAGTTAAATTATACAAGATGATTGTCCTAAATTTGTCGGTGGCCCTTTTGAATTTAGTCCAAGAAAATCTCAAAACATTGATTGAGAATAGTCAAACTATCAATGTAGTCCACAAATGTATATGTCACAAGGAAAAACCTTTTTACTGCATGCACAAGTAAAAAAAAAAAAAAAAAAAAAAGGACTTACCAACTAAGGAATTCATGAATCACTTTACCTGATTAGACGATCATGAGCCACACCATTGACTGTGTCTGCGGTGGAGTCTCTTTATGCCATCTAGTCCTTGAGAGAATATCACTAAATATAGAAATTGTAATGTTGTAAGATGTAGTTTGGGAAGGTTCCAGCAAGAGATCAACTGGAGAATATTTCATTTCTGCCATAAAAGAAAAAGATGAATATGCCAATGAGCAGTCTTGATAATGTTCCGACGTGGTCCAAGTCCAGACATTTGTATTTCTTTATATAAGGTAGAAAAAGAAAAGACATGCCATCTATTTTGGGGAGGTTCCACGGACCCAGATACCAAATTTCATAATCTTCTATACCAGAAGAAAGAACCAATGAGAAAAAATACTACAATTTGATTGGCAATCACCTTTGAACAAATGCCCTCCTCAAATCTGTACTCATTATTTAAAACTTAAGAATTATTCCAATAGGACCACTTGGAGGATTCCATCTTTTTACTCCTTAAATAGAACAAAATGGGAAAAAGCACGCACCTTTGCATTATTGGGATCAAACTGTTGTAAAACTCACTTTGAACTATTACTTTTTTTACATGGTAAGAAAAATGTCTTGGTGAAATTTGGTAAGGTCTTTGAGAAACTCCTCGCTCTCTGAAGTTAGAATATGGTACAGAAAAATAGGAAAGAAATAAGAAACAAATAAGACATTAAGATTATATCATCTCTCTCTCTCTCACACACACACACAGAGATGTGGTAACAGTTTTTTTAATCTCTGATGAAGCTCAATTTATGGTAATATTATACTAATGAATTTAAATGCATTTTAAGAACATGAGCATGCTTCATCTGTAGGTTGAAATGGAACACTTATTATTGGTTGTCTGTCAAATGAAGCCAAGCAAGTGGACCCATGTGTGTATGAGAGAGAGAGAGAGAGAGAGAGAGAGCATCTATCTCCAAACCTTTTGTAGTAACAAAGACATCCCTTTGCATTATTAATATATATGAAGAGCGGCCACACCACTAAAAGACTCTTGAGGTTCCCCACCTGGCACAATATTTTTATCCCTTCACCTTCAGCTTCCATAGATGTAAAGAGACTTGCAGGAAAGTTCTTCTCGAGATCACTATAAATATCAGCAGACATCAACTTCCATTTCTCAGCAACAGCACTTACAGCAACCAAATCACCACCTTATCTACTTCTCCAAGCTCTCAAAATCTCCTTTGCTGTTCACTGTAATGGCAAGAATGTTAGAGCCTCTCATTGTTGGGAGAGTGGTGGGAGAAGTTCTTGACCCCTTCACCCCATCTTTAAGGATGACTGTTACTTACAACTCGAACAAGCTAGTCTGCAATGGCCATGAACTCTACCCATCTGCAGTTGCCTCTAGACCTAGGGTTGAGATTCAAGGAGGTGATTTGAGGTCTTTCTTTACATTGGTATGCATCCAAACCCCAGTTTTCTTGCATTTCATTTCTAATATCTACTAACAAACTTCTTTATAATTCATCTCCTTTTCCTTTATATTGTTTCATTTCTTCCCACTTAATTATCTACTGCTATATTCTTTCTGTAGGTCATGACAGACCCAGATGTTCCAGGACCTAGTGATCCATATTTGAGGGAGCACCTTCACTGGTATTACCTTTAATGCATACCAAACTCATCAATGACACTGACACACACACACACTCTCTCTCAGAGAGAGAGAGAGAGAGAGAGAGAGAGAGCATGCACATGAATAAACGATGTTTGTATGTTGTGCACAGTGTTAAAAGTGAAAACTATGAGGCCCGCCTAATGAGACAGACAGGACCCAGTACAAAGGTCATGGCTTTATTCACAACTTGGAGTCCAATTTCAGGAAACCACCCCCCCCCCCCCCCCCCCCCCCCCCCCCCCCAACATTTTTTTCAATTAAGGGCTAGGATAATCTAAGTGGAGGTATGCAAACGGCTGAAATAGTTTCCCCTTACAGAAACTATGAAAGGTATTTCTTGGCAAAAATATTATTTCTTACATGTGATCTCATGAGAACTAGCATAAAGCCCGTGTAAGATGCTTAATTTAAGTCTCATGTAAGTTAAAATTAATATTTAAATTAAGTATTATATAAAATCATATGGATTGAGTGGATGACACACCCATATGTACATTGAATTAAATAAGAAAACTTAACTACACCATAATATCAATTTAATATAAATTATAATAACGAGAGATCATTTCTTGATATAATCTAATCTAATCGCACTAATTATAATATTAATTATAATATCTTATCATAACTAATAACCACAGCTTCCTAATCTCTACTCTATATCAAATGGCACATATGGATTGTTAGTAATGCTAGATTAAAAAGCCCTTTATGAGTCACAATTTGGGCCTGGTTTATCGTGTTTACAAATGCGATCAAGTCCTGTTAGACCTCCTCGTTGTATCCTAAAACATATAATAACCTTATATCTAACCTAATGTAGATTATATTTGGAGCAATTACAGAAAAAAGAACACCAAACCCAGGTCAAAACAATCCCTAAAAAGTTTATTTCCAACAAATTTATATTCTTTTTTTCTCTTTCTTTTCCCTTAAAGTGAAAAAAATAAAAGGTTAAAAATTACTTACAGGGTCTGACATGGATTTCCATTTTTTTTCCAACGGCCTTGTTTAGCTTTTTTTTTTTTTTTTTTTTACAATAGTTCAAAAAAGTTACCATCATAATAACAGACATAAGAAATAAAAATAAATAAAAATGAGACAGATCTAATCGAAACTGGTAAGAAATTAAATTAAAAGAAGAAGAACAAACGAACAGCAGTGACAGTTTTGTTGTTCGTATTCTTCTCTTTGAACTGCTCCTGAAACTCCTCCTTTCAATAAAAAATGAAACTACTATCAGACAAATAAGGAACAAAGAAATACAGAAACTGAAGAGAAAAATCAAAATAATAGAATTAAGACAAAGAAAGAACTGTCAGGATCATTGTCCCAATCTATTGCCACAAACTCCAATTAGATAATAATGTAACTTTTATTCTTTGAGTTCCAAAGAAGTTCGTGTAGTTACAGGAACTTAAGACTTTGCTTCAATTCGGGCCTAGCAGGTTTTGACACGCTAAATTTATCCCCCATCCCTACTCGATTAGAAGACCTCTCCTTCCTCTTAATCCACAATTTGCATGCATCCAAATGAGCCCGAAAGAGTACTATATGCACAGAGTAAGCACCATGAACAAGGTGCAATTAATCACCACTTTGTAATTGTGTGTATTTGCGTATTAGATGGTAAACTTACGGTTTCATTGTCTTCCTTCCAGGATCGTGACTGATATCCCAGGAACAACGGATGCTACTTTTGGTGGGTCCTTTCTCCTTTGAGTTCCTCTCTCTTCACCTCTCGCTATCTGTCTCTTCTCTCTCTCTCTCTCTCTCTAGAAATCATTATCCAACTTGAATGATTTTGGTTTAAAATGGATCATACCTCACATCGTGAGTGTTATTGTCAACGTGGGGTCGATTATAAGAGTTCTACCTCTCTAATCATTCCATCATAGAGAGGAAACTGTCACCCCACAACTAAAGTACATAACTTCTTACTAGTTCTCCACTTCTCCTAGTACATTTACTTGTAACAATTCAACTCTTTTTATAATGGGTTCCTTAATTATAAGCTTAATTGACATGAAGTTTGTGGTTCCAAATACATGCCCCCACAGTCACCTATACCCTATGTATTAGCAGGGGTGCAACTTTGGACCCAATTGGTGCTCCAATCATTTTTGGATTGAAAGCACCCTATTTTGTCATCTTTTTTCAACGTTAACCTCTCAGGGTTAAAAAAATAGCTATTATTGTTTTACTAAACTGATTTGTAACACATGAAGTAACCTTCTTATCACCTCCACGGCTCCACCCTGGGTTGGTTGCAACCTTCATGGGTGTATAAAGTGTGTTGCAGTAAATTAAGGCCCTATTTTTTTAGTGAAATTTCTGTCAGAAATTCACCAATGTGATATGTTGTCTCCTGAAATTTCTGAATCCTATATTTCTTCAGTAGCATTTCTAGATTCCAGTCACTTAAAAATTCTCTTTTTAACCTTTGGGAATTTAGAAATTCCACTTTCTTTATATTTTTATAAAATTCCACTATATCTAAAAATTTTAAAATTTCTCAAACAAAAATTCCTAAAATCCCATCAAATAAACAGACCAAGAGTTTTTGTAGAGATCACTGTGATATAGGTTGAAGTGTACTTCCTACCTACTTTTCTCTGTAGTCGATTTGGTTCACAACTTTTTGTACTGCATTGCTCATCTTGCACTATTTTATTCTAGTCCATATTTGTTACTTATCTAGTCATTGCTTAATAAATTTACAAAGAAGTACAATTACTTTAGGAGAATAAAACCTTTTTTTCTTTTTAATGATGTACATGTGTTTCATGAGATTTTTGACAAAACAAGACTAAACCCACACAAATACATACAAGGCAAATTTGGTGCAATTTCCAACACTAGAAAGCAAATCCCATGCCTTATGCCACTTTGCTAACTTCCAGGTGGATTGGAGAAGGAAAGTTAAGCTAAATGTATCTTTAGACTCCATCAATTTCATAGGTCAACTTCTACTCATAAATGTGAAAGGGGATTCTGAGTAGGCCTAGGCAGGGGTGATCATGAGTGGACCACTCAAGATTTTTCACGTCTCTGCGAGCAGCCCCGGTCCAAGTGCATGGCAGGCTGCCCGCTGTTATATATCACTCACGGTCCCCATGGAATTGTACCTCACCATATCAAAATATTCATGGTTCAACTTTTTAAGCTATTTTTTACATCTCAGTTACAGTGCCTTCTGCCTTGTACGTATGTGTGTTTTGTTCGTGTGCCAAATAATTATGACTGGACTGGTTTGAGAGACATGGGGCATGGGCGGGTGTAATGGTACTTGAGATGATGTATGTATGACCCAGCTTTGGTTTTGGTGTTGGTGTCTGAGCAATGCACAGGAAGGGAGGTGGTGGGATATGAGATACCAAGGCCCAACATAGGAATACACAGATTTGTGTTTGCACTGTTCAAGCAGAAGCGAAGGCAAGAAATCCATCCACCATCCACAAGGGATCACTTCAGCACTCGACGATTCGCCCAGGACAATGACCTTGAACTCCCTGTTGCTGCTGTCTTCTTCAATGCCCAAAGGGAAACAGCTGCCAGGAGACGTTGACAATAACACCCACCTCCATGCTCTCTCTGTCTGCACCAAAAATAAGGTTGTGGGCACATGATGGGCACATTCCATTAATGCGCACCACCACCACTCTGTTGAATAATGATGTAAACAAGGAGCAAAAGAAGTGAAAAATGCACTCTATCTCTCGTTTTCTCTCTCTCTCTCTCGTGTAATGTCATTTTGGGCTTATGTCTCATGTGTACTGTCAAGTGGGGTCTGTATTTTCTTTGGGAAATGATTATAGGACAGGTAATGGATTTGGAGCCAGATTCTGTCCAACTCACTTCTCCTTTCCACTTATATCCCCTTTTTTTTTTTTTTTTTTTTATGTTCCTTATTTTTGCTTGGAAGTACATCTAGCCTTGCTTGCCCAGGACCTATCCTAAAGAGCAGATCTCATCTGATAGCAGTCCATCTCTGGTGACTGCTCTCTCTCCTGAATGCAATGCTGTGATGTTTGATGGCCTGCTCAAGAAATTAAGGAGTTGCAGTGGCTTTTTTTCTTGCAAAGAAATCCATAGATCAGACTCATCAGAGTACTCTACTCGACTGAACCCCAAGACCTTCTGAGCACGTGGGATCATGAAATCCCTTGAAAATTTTCCCCCTCTATCCTCCCATTCTTAAGCTTGGGCATCTCATTAATAATATAAATGGAAGGGATTTTTAAGGAAAAAAAAAAACCTCCTTAAATTTGAATTTTATACTCATGATTGATCCCTAATCTTTTAATGCCAATGAAATGGAGGATTTACTTCACTTCACTTTATTAGTAAATTACCAAACGGGTGTCAGAGTATTAACCATAAATAGGTTGATCCCTCTTAAGTTATTGCACCAGGACCTCCTAAAGTGAAAGGAATGCAGGATTCCTCTCCGCCGTTACGAGGAGTTAACGCGGGTAACACAAATAGGTCTATTATGAGACTCCCATACGCCAGCTACATGAACCGACTAACTCGTTGATGATTCTTTTACCACAAATGGGTGACAAGAGATGGATCCTTGCTTGTTAAAAAATAATAAGGGACAATTACCGTACGGACGATCATAAATCTGATAATAGCCTCAGAACAACCCAAAAATACATATTTACCGCAGAGTTGTTCGATCCGTAGGATATCGCAGGCTGCGATATTCTAAAGATGTAGGATATCGCAGGCTTCGATATCCTAAGAATGTAGGATATCCCACAATCAGAAGCGGGAAGACTTGAATTGTCCGTTTTTTCTTTTCTTTTTTTTCTTGACTGTGGGACCACCATGCAAACTATTGGATAACCGTATGAGTGTAAGAACTAATATCACACCAAATTTGAACCGTTGATCTATCACGGTTATTGAGAAATTTGCAAGAAAGTCACGTTTTGCAAATTATAAGCCACGTATTTTATTTTTTTTTGCAAGTTTCTTGATAACCGTGATAGATCAACGGTTCAAATTTAGTATAACAGTAGTTCTTACAGTCATACAGCTATCCAACGGTTTCGATGGTGGTTTGGCGATCCCACAAAAAAGAAAAAAATAAATACATAAACTGTTCAAGTAATTGTAGGATATCCTACTGATCGAACAACTCTATAATAAATATATATTTTTGGGGTTGTTCTGGGTTATTGTCAAGTTTATAAATGTACGCGCAGTAATTGTCCCAAATAATAATCACAATAGTAGTAGTACAAGAACCAAATCCAATCTGATATGCACTCCAACGAAGCCAACTATGATCTTTCGTTTTCTCAAGATGACGAATCTTTCTCGATATCATTATTGCAGACTGAATGATTTTGAATACTCCAATTGTACAGATTTGGCCAACCGAATGACTTAATGAATCAATGGCCTGAATCATTCAATGTCAGGCCCCACTTCCAAGATGGATGTACCAGCACCAGCATGGGGACCCTTAAAAAGATCCGCCATTAAGAGGACATGTTCTTCAAGATGGCCCAATGTGGAGTGGTTGGCTCCAATTAATGTTCCTCAAATAGCACCCTTAAGTAAACTAATTCCCATAATAGCATCCTTAAATAAACTAATTCTCATATTAAAGGGTTCAGCTGTGTGACCGCTTCCATTGTTGACAAAAAATTGTCCGTTACCGTCATTAACATGTATTAGAAATGGATATGCCATGTAGGCTCGAGATGCTCTTCTAGGTATTATTTTCAAATGTGTGCTATTATGGGAATTAGTTTATTTGAGGGTGCTATTTTGGAAAAAAACTCCGCAATGTGGTGTGGTTGGCTCCAATCAATGTTCCTCATCCAGACACTATTATTACAAACCGAAAGTGTGTGTATATATATTTTTGCTTTTGGAAAGGGTTTGGACTAATTCCTCTTGTCAGAGGAAAGTCAGGTAAAATCTCCAGTAGGCCCAATGCGATAGCACAGTTTCAAACCTATAGCCTCAAGGTGAAAACCTTAGTCCTACGCCAACTGAGCTAGAAAATACAAATGACCAAAGATTCCATTGTGCAATCCAATTAGTCCGTTTGGCATATTCCCGCTTCTAGAAAATAAAAGCAAGAAAAAAAAATCAATTAGCTATGGGAACCACTTAATGCATGATAATCATGCTAACCACTTATTTAGTTTTCTCCATACAAATATTTAGGTCTATTTTTAGCAAAATAAATCTTTAGGGATTCCTCACCAAATTTTTTTTTTGAGGATTTGAAAATTCTTGAATTGCGGATTTATTCATACATAATATTTTTTTTAATATTATACTCATTACACACGATTTAATGTGAGATCCTCCACCATACAAATCTTTCGTGAGGAATCCTCAAATCTACACCGGCACTTGGCTTTTGGGAATTAAAGCTTGATAATTTTACCAGTGTTACTTCTCGATTTCCAATCAATGATGTATAACGTCCATTTCAATGTAAATCTCAATAGGGCAGCAAAGATGATTTACTTTAAATTATCATTATGTGGGACTCAGTATTGGTATAAGAGGTGCAGAGATATGGTACAGTACTGTGCGTTGGTGCATCAGTTCAAGTCTGTTTTATTTTTAGTTTTTGGGTAAATACTTACCACCCACCGACACACGTACACCTACACTGTCCCTCCATCCAGTTGGGTCATATGTGGAGACTGGAGAGGGAGATGCTATTGCCATCCAGTATCCACTGAGTTATTAGTAGACTATATAAACTTTCACCACCGCCAGGCCTGTTTCGGCCAGCCAAGGTCAACCAAGACAGTAGAAAATATGCCTCCATCTAGAGGTGTTCATGGCCGGGTTGGGTTGGGCTGGGCTGAGCAATATCTGGGCCTAGACTGATTTTTAAATGACAGGCTCAAGGCCAACCTGGCCCGAGCCCAGCCCGCCTGATATAGGTGAAGCCCAAGCCTGGGTTCTAGGGATTAAAGGGCTTCCAATAACTGAAATGAGCTCTAGTTCAGCTAGTTGTGACATGTATGCCTGTGTGAAAGTACATGTGTTCAAGTTTCATATTAAAATAAAAATTGTTTTTGTTTAAATTATGTCTCTCAGACGCCGGGCTTCGTACTATCTACCACCAAATCCAAGCCCTCGCCAGGCCCAGATTTTATGTCCAAGCCCGGCTCGAACACTGAAACATAAGGCTGGGCTCACAGGACAAGGTCTCATACCCATGCATGTGCTGAAGGTGCTGGGAAGGCAGGTCCAACAAAAAGCACAAAGGCGCAATATACTGGGCGCACAAGACACAGAAATAAAGACCAGGGGCCTGCTTGGATGAGCAGAAAAAATGAAGAAAACTATTCCCAGTTCAAATTTGAACTATGGGGATCTCCTCCACATCCAAATGAACCCTAGGAAATCAAAGGTCAATGACGGTGACCACCAGCAGCATGCGGATGGGAACTCAGTGGCAGATATTTCCCCTGAATTGAACGAGTTCTGCAAGCCAGCTCATTAAAGAGCACCTATCCATAGATGAAATGTACAGAGTACAAAAGGCCAATGGGCTTCTGTCTCAGATGATGTCATTATGCCAGAGTGGTTAAACTTCAAACTTGGTTTCCTTATGTTTGTACTTTGTAGTAATCAAGTTTAGAAAATACAATGATATTGTGGCATATTATGTATTATCTATCAAGCGAACATAGACTTTTCCCTCAAACATGCTTCATATCACAAGAACTGCAGCTCAATTGTGTGTTAGTTACACATGAACATGAGACTGTTACCGTGTCCATACAAATGTGCAGAGTGCAAATGTGAATGATTTTTGTGAAACTCGTACCTAAAATGTTTTGTGACGATTCTGGCCTGATTAATTTAAATATGAATAAATACATTCTTGCTATTTGACCTCCAATCATTTTACTATAAACCACCGATCACACACAGCCATCGGTTTAGGTTGAGGTACTCGACCCAACTACTGCATGCGTTAGGTTAGCATTGAGCCTTGAGTAAATTAATCAGTCCTCATGTCATGCACTGTCATGCAGGGGCGGACAAACATGCCCCGGGTTTTTATTTTCTGGGTCTGCCCCTGCTGTCATGTCATCTCTTTTCTAGCATAGTATAAAAATGAGTGGAACACTTCGCCACTGATACAACGTTTGTAGATATCGAAAGATTCTACCCAAATAAGCTGATTTCTGTTTCCACCCACAGATGATGATTCCCCGTATCATCTTTCCACAGATAAAAGGAAGATCCATGGCTAAAGAGAGATAGAGGTAGTGCAATCAATTCATTCACTGGTACTGATGGGCACAGATCTCCCGACCGCTGCTCGGAGGGTCACGGGCGCTATTTTGTTCTCTGATCACAAGCTATGATGCTCTTACGTGCCCACGGTGTTCAACCTAACTTGGAACTGGCCTAACCCTACACATTGCTACTCTTGGAATGAATTTGCCTCAAGATAGAGATGTCAAATGGGACGGGCCGTGGCCCGGCAAGGATGGGCCGGTTGGCTAGTTTGGCCCGGGCCCGTGGGCTGGTCCTTCATCCTGCCAGGCCTGCTAGGATAGGCCTGCCAGACAGCCCACCCCACCCGCCAGCCCGCCCAACGTTTAGATCCCCTCTTTTTTTTTTTTTTTTTTTAAATCCATTTTAACCCACCCACACACACACACACACCAAAACAGCTACAAAACGGTCATATAAGGTGTATTTTGTGTCATTTTTCATTTTACAATGTCTATAAATACCATAACCCTCCCATTCTCATTCCTCACCAATTTACACAACTCTCTCATTCTTTATACATTCTCTAGCTCGCTTGCTCTCTTGCTCTCTCTCTCTCAAAGCATTCAACTCTTTTACTCTTTCTATGAAGTTTTTGGAGGGCCAAAGATCAAGTCATCAAGAGATAAGATTAAAGGGGCCTTCAAAGATTTAGAAGTATTTATATTATTTAAATTTGATATTCCATATATATGATTATATTATATTATATTAACTCTCTTAAATTAATTATTACAAAAAGAAGGTTATTAGAGCCTATTACTAGTAAAATTTATAAATTTTATTTTTTGAAATATGGCTAGAAGATTTCCCACAGAATTCTCTTCAGTTAATTTAGGGAAAGAAGAAAATTTTATTGAATTACAATATGAAGTATGTGAATTACCACCCCCCTTTCCTCAGATTTCCTATAGCCGTAAACCAGCCAAGAGGAATAGAACTTCAGTAGTTTGGGATGTATTTACAAGGTTTGAGGTTATTGAAAATGGAAAAATAATTGAAAAGGCAAAATGCAAATTTTGTAGTAAGATTTATGGTGCCGAGTCAAAAATGGGTACCGGCTATTTGACAAGATATAGGCAAAAATACTTAGCTTTACATAAGTCAGCGGATGCAGGAACAGGGAGGTCTGGTTCACAGACCCAAATTTCTAGTACTGGTGGTAGTAGTAGTAGTAGTAGTTTTGGTCTTTTTTCTTGTAATGCACAAAGTGCTAGACAAAATCTTGTTAAAATGATTGTGTTATCCGAATTACCATTTTGTTTTGTTGACAATGAGTTTTTTAAAGAATGGGTCCAGAAATACTGTCAACCACAATTTCACAGTATTTCAAGAAATACAGCCAGGAATAATGCTATTAGACTCTGGCAGGAAGAGAAAACAAATATAAAAAATTAACTTGCAAAAATTCCTAGTAGAATAGTCATAACCACAGATATGTGGACATCTAAAGGGGGTGATGGTTTTATATGTATTACTGCACATAACATAAATGAAAAATAGATTATTAATAAACGTATAATTAGTTTTAACTGTCTTGAATGACCACACAATGGCACTAGAATAAGTACATTTATTTTGGAAAAGCTAGATGAATATAATATTAAAGAAAAAGTTTTATCTATAACTTTAGATAATGGTAGTAACAATACAGTGGCTATTGAATTAATGAGAATACAGATGTGACTTGTAACTTTAATAGATAGCTCTATCTTTCAAAATAGATGTGTGTGTCACATCTTAAATCCCATTGCAAAGGTTGATTTAAAGTAAATTGTAAGTTATATAGATGCTATTAAAGACATTACTAGATTTATTTTCTCCTCTGCACAGAAAAGACAATTGTATGCCCAAATATGTGTGAAGCAATGCGTCTCAGCTATTAAAATGCCTAAGGGTGTAGAAGATAGATGAAATTTTATGTATGATTTGTTAAACAAGGCACTTGACCGGAAAACTGTTTTGAATGAATTTTATGCTTTTCATGCACAAAATTTGATGATTAGTGATGAACATTGGGAGTTATGTGCTCATATAAGAGATTTATTAGAAGTTTTTTATGCTTTAATATTATTTTTTTTCCGGGATATATTATCCCACATCTAATGAAGCTTTAATGAAAATTTTTAAAATTACTTTACAATTCAGTAGATTTAGAGATAATGTTTTACTGAGTAACACTATTAAAAACATGGAAGAAAATTTTAATAAATATTGGAAAGTGACTCCAATGACATTTTCTTTAGCTGCCGTATTTGATCCTAAGTTAAAATTAAGTGGTGTACAATTTTTTATTGATGGAATAAATAAAAATATGGATTATATAGATTTAAATATTTTTTCAAATATAAAAATAAATTTACAAGAACTTTTTCAATTTTATTGTGAGCAAATGGGTACAACTGGGCTTAGTATTAGCCATTCAGAAGTCCAGCAAACAGGTGTTGATGAGTGAGATGTGTGGTATTCTTCCTTGTTTACGGGCATGGCATCCAGCTCAAGCTCAAGTAACACTGTGACGGAGTTATCATCGTATATTAACGTCGGTGTAATACGGGTGCATTATGCATCTAGTTTTGACCTTTTAACCTGGTGGAAGTAACAAAAAAGCGTTTATCCGGTGTTAGATGCCATGGTTCGTGATCTATTGACTATTTCAATGTCTTCTGTAGCATCAGAACAGGCTTTTAGTGTAGGTGGACGTGTGGTAGATGACAAAAGAATAAATTTAACTGAAGAAACGGTGGAGTGTTGTGTTTGCCTACGAGACTGGTATTTTGCAAATAAGAGGAAGCAAGAGTTGACATCAATGGAAGATTATGATCCAGCATAATATACGCATCTGATTTTTTACTTTTTTCTTCATTGTAATTTTTAAATTTATAAGTTTTTCATTCTTTTTTTATTTTTATTTTCTAAAAAGATTGTAAGGTTTTGAAGGTAATCATGTTTAGAAACCTTGAAAAAGTTAAAATTCAAATAGTTCTCTCTTCTCGGTAGAGTAGGTCGAGTTTGACCGAACCACTTAAATATCTTTGTCATTCTCCGTGCTTGTGTTCCTTTTTTTTTTTTTTTTTTAATACTGATAAAAAAATATGAACAGGCCCGCTGGTCCGGCACTACACCGCCTGCTCCAGCCCAGCCCATGGTGGGCCATGCCAATCCCTGTGCCGGCACGGCCCGCTCCGGCTCGTTTGACATGCCAACCTCAAGGTATTCTCACAGCGAGTAGTTGACTTGCACATGCATACCAGAGATGCAACAAGAAAGGAGCAATGCATTAGAGTTCCAGATAGAATTAGCAGCAATGTGATATCTGATGCAGCTATAGTTCCACTATCTATCACCCTTCGAATTTCACACGTTCTCTCATTGTGCATGCAGTGGCAGATTTGGAAGGCTTAGACCATCTACTGACACATTAGCACCAATGAGAATTTGACGACTAGTATACGTTACAGGAGTCATCAATTGAGCCAACTCAGGACCCGGTCTGATGATCTTCCAAAGTAGGAGTTGCCGACGGTTGTGATTTTTTAGTAGTTCAAGAAAGAGGACATAAGTCGCTGCCCTCCAGGCTCTTTGGCTGTATGTTTGATGCGCTTGTCAGTGTTCTTGATACTCTTATTGTTTACAAATCTTTTTTTTTCTTCTGATCAGTAACAGTAAAACATTTTATTAATGAAATGAGAGATCCTTAAAAACTAATTAACTCACCAAAACAAAGCACCAAAACAGCATAGGTACAAGAGCATTACCCAATGCTAACAAAACTAGAAAACAGACGTAGCCCACACAGTTCTATCAATCACCTGCTGGTTAAAGCACCCGCCATGCCATTCACAATCCAAATCATGTGACAAAAACCACCTGAAGGGATAATAGCAACAACTTGTTCTCATTGAAGAAGAAATGAAATCTCTACAGGTTTTTGGAGAAGTGCAATTCACCCAAGAAAAGGCATTGAGAGAGTCACTTTCTAAAATCAACATAAATTAATCAATGATAGAACCAAAGAGATTTCAAAATAACTAACTCCGCTTTATTAGAATCACTAACTGCTATATGCTTAGAAAATATAAATGAAATCTCTCCTCTAAAGTCGTGAATAACTCCAACTCTTCCTATATGTGGTTTACCCCCTTACTGCACCATCAACATTAAGTTTCAATGTGCCACAAGGAGGGAAGGGACCAAAATTCCGATTTTCTCTCCTTGCACTTCATGCAAGCGCCCCAATCTTGGAGAATGTAATCAAGCTTCACATTTACAAATTCATTTTTACACAAGAGCATCGGCAAAAGATGTGTCCCTAAATATTCTATTATTTCTCTCTTTCCAAATCGACCACATGATAGCCAATCATTTCTCTTGTACCTCTGTGTTTCTTTCCCCTTTTTCTTTTCTTCTTGTACTCTTTATTTGTATTATTTTCTCTTTTAATATAAGTTACTGTTACCAATATATATATATATATATATTGTTAAGTACTATGGACCACCACAAATTCCACATTGGTATGATATTGTCCACTTTGGGCCTAAACCCTCATGGATTTGCTCTTGGACTCTACCCAAAAGGCCTCATACCAATGGAGTACTTAATCCTACTTATATGCCCATGATCTTTCTCATTTCTAGCCGATGTGGGACTTTGGTTGCACATCCCAAACAATCATTCCTTCAAACAAAGGACCATATATCTTTG
This sequence comes from Cinnamomum chago, assembly GCA_038049695.1. Lineage (NCBI taxonomy): Eukaryota > Viridiplantae > Streptophyta > Magnoliopsida > Laurales > Lauraceae > Cinnamomum > Cinnamomum chago. Next base: position 13,673,873 of record CP142454.1, read on the forward strand.
GATATTTTTACTAGGCCTCCCCTCAAACAATCATCCATCTGTCCGCTCCATCGAGGAGAGCCAACTCGAGAGCCTCACCACGGATCCACCAATCGTGAGTACCGCGCTTTCCCTGTGCATCACCGTGGCCCACCACCTTTGTTCGGCAAGACGAGGATTCTCCTGGCTAAGTATAAACAAAACCAGAGTGTTTCGGATGCTCAAAACCAGTACTTGAAGGCTTTACAGATGCTGATTTTATAGGCGATCTTGATCGTCGGTTATCTACTTCTGGGTACTTATTTACTTTTGCAAGGGAAGCTATTTCCTGGCAGTATAAGTTGTAGAAGTATACAGCATTGTCTACAACCGAAACAGAATACATAGTTGCTAATGAAGCAAGAAAGGAGATGATTTGGTTGAATTTTTTTTTTGAAGAACTGGATTTGAAGCAAGGAGAGTATGTAGTCTACTGTGATAGTCAGAATGTTATGGATCTTAGCAAGAACGCTACATACCATGCCCGCACGAAGCATGTTGATGTGAGATATCATTGGATTCGTGAGGTCATTGAAAAGAATCTCATAAAACTGGAGGAGATTCATACAGACAAGAATCCCTCGGACATGATGACTAAAGTCATGTCTAAGGGAAAGCTGGAGCTGTGTTCAGAGTTGGTAGGACTGGACTCCTAGTAAGGGGTTTCAGATGCGTCTTCCTCATGGTTTGAAGGGGGAGATTGTTGGCCTAGTAAGTCCAGACCAATTGGGTTTAGGGTTATGGATATTTTGGTAATTGTACTGGGACTTTCTTATTGACTAAGATATGATTTCTTGGGGGATAAGAAAGAGAGCATTATATATTAATGTAATGTGTAACCTATGAGATATATTGTACTGCATATCATACAGAGAGTAAACCCAAAGGAGAGTCGAGTTTCTTTCCCGTGGACGTAGGCAAGATTGTCGAACCACGTAAATCTCTTTGTGTGTGATTGTTTGTTGTTGTGTGGTTGATTGATTGTTCGATCGCTGATTCACGTATAGAAATGAACCATCCTCTAAGCTTCTACCAAGTCATAAAGAGAATTGGGAAGGAACCAAGATAGGCAACACACCTCAAACAAGTAATTCCAAAGATATGAAATGAAGTCACAATGAAGGAACAAATGGTTTAGAGTCTTCCACTCTCCCCCTCCTTGCCACAAAGCAAGCACACATACACAATATTATCCAACGTCATACTCTCCTCCTTAGATTATCTGCAATAGATACCTTCCTAGCAAGAACAAAAAGTCTACCTGTGAGGGGCCAAACCCATCCACACTTGCACGCCCGATGACCATGTAAAGAAAGACTCCTCCAAAGCTGTACAGAAAGACTTGACAGAGAACTTTCCCAAAGATGAATGCTTCCAAATATGAGCATACTTGTCTACCCTGTAAATAAAAGTGCAGGGAACACAGTTCTTGGTAACTCCTCAATGCAAAGAACGTTATTTCAGAATGGGCAGAGTTTATATGCCTTCTCTATCATCATTTAGAGAACTGTTTATCCTAATGCTAAAAGATCTTTATTTTCTTCAAGGTGTGACTTGTCTAGTAGTGTCTCCTGCTTAATAAGCACCTGGTGGTTCATCTTAAGTTGTTGAAGCATTGTTAGTTACAAATTTAGTTTTTTGGCTTGTATTTTGTACCCAAATTGCAATTAGCTGATCAATTGCAGCATTCCATGGGGAAAAAAAACTGCAGTGTTTGGTATGGCACATAAATCGAACACAATATATCAAGGGAATGCTGCATCTTTGAATTAAATACTGTAATTTGTGGGAATGTCGTTCTGCTATAACACTTCATAGTATCTATCCAACACTGACTCATTCACATACCACCTACAGTGGTTTCACCTTACCCGTCCACCTTGAAGGCACAGTGGAGCACTTGAAAAATTTTCAACAGCATTCAATTTGAAGCACATCCAAATTGTTTTTGTTTCAGTTTGATAGATACCTAGTAGTACATTAGTTCTCCTCTTACCATAATCCCTCAGAAGGTTGTCCTAATTCTGTGATGGGTGTCATGCTTTGCGTGGAAAAATTTTACGTCAGGGAAGGCACGTACCTGCAGAAAGAGAAGCTTGGCTAAGTGATGGACGGCACTGAGAAACAAGCAGCCCAAATGGAAATGTAACCGGGTTCTTATTACACTTGAATTTTTAGAGGATCTTAGTTTTGGTTGTAGTTTGATTGTTGTGTTCTTGCTTCTGCTTGCACCTTAAGCTTAAGGTAAGAAAGGCTTCATGAGGATTCCAAGTCACAGGACCAAGGAGGTTGTATCTTTGACAAGGATGGGATTTTGTTCAACAGAAAATTTTCACTTTGTGACAAAGATATCTGAATGAGTATGTAGCATTCCTCCTCATGTAGAAGATGCAAGCATGAGATGTCTTAAGTCATTGTATTTGCAATTTCTGTGTCTAATTAGCATTGCGCTCATCCACGCGTAAACGGAACTGTTTCTTATTCATTTTTCTCAGGAAAATTTTCTTACTCTCATAAGTGTGGAATTCTTGAATTCTCCTTTAGCATCCAAAATTTCTCCAATTGACAATATACTTCAAACTCAGGAGCATGACTGTGAGATCTCCTGAGTGTCCCACTCGTATTATTCTTAGGAGGGTCATGAAACTCTCCAATAGGCCTGCTTATTTAATTCATGAACCCCTCGAAATAAATGCCGTTTTTTAGTGGGCTTTTATCTAGGAGTTGGTCTAACCATAAAACTAAATATATAATAAAAAAAAAATGTATACATGCAGTCTTATGGTGGAACCAGTGTTTACTGGACTAAAATTTAAGGACATCCCACTAAATGGAGGGCCTTTATTTCGAGTTGTTGGAGTTGTTGATAGGTGGACCAAACTATGGAGACATCATGCCTGTTAATGAGGGATGACTGTAATTAAGCTTTTTAATGTGTCACACTTATGCAGGCTCCTTTTCCACTTATGTTGACTTTCTTTTCGTGTCAGTGGACTTCCTTACCACTTGAGTGAGCTGTTTTTCCATGTGCATACAAACTCGGGGTCACACTTGTGCGGGCTCCTTTTCCACGTCAATGGACTTCCTTACCACTTGAGTGAGCTGCTTTTCTATGTGCATGCGGACTCAGGGTACCGACAAAAAGAAAAAAAAAGTGTTGTGGCAGGGTACACACCTTCTATGAAGAAACATTGTTAAGTCTTTGTAAGCATATGAACTTATGTTTCAATGCAGCAACATGATTGCACCAAGCAATCACTTTGAGGAATTTGGGCTTATTTCCTTTCTTAAACACATAAAAAATGCCATCATCATGAATTTCGATTTTTAGAGCTTTCAAGAGCCCCGGAAAGAGGCATGCTAGCTGGCCCGATTTTGGGGACCGGATCCTGGCCCAGACCCCAAAATCCGCCCTTGAATCCCATAGCTGTCTGGGATTCAAGGGCGGATTTTGGGGACCGGGCCAGGATCCGGTCCCCAAAATCGGGCCAAGTCAACTTTCTGCCCCGGAAAATGGGGCTTCAACCGAAAGGTGTCTTCTCGCATTCCAGCTATCCATCCACACACGAGTGAGGCAGGCCTACTAGATGAGCTTTTGAACAGTCAGTGGGAAGGGAAGTTTGAAAATAGCACTCAACTTTAGCTCAAAAGAGATGCCTGTGACTGAGTGAATATTAGGATAGCCTCAAAAACCTTTTTAATGATTATGAAAGAAACGCAATTGAGCACATCTGAGACTGAGCTGAGCCCTTTAACTCCTAAAAAATGGCGCTAAGATTAAACTGAAGTCTAATTGCCAGCTAGTGTCGGTGATAAGGCATGCAATTACCAAATTGAAGACCAAGGTTTAGAAGAGTAAAATAAAATAAAAATAAAAACCACAAAAAAGCCAATCAGCAAGACAACTCCCTAACTAGCAGAAAAATAAACAAAAAGTCTCAAGTCGAATTAAGCCCACCCGAGTACCTTATATAGGCCACTATTTTTTACACCATTGCCACAAATTTCTTTTTGGAAAAATATCATATCGGGAAAATGATAGATATTCTCGAGTCTGGGATTTTTCTTATAATATTATCTTTCTTGTTTTCTCTTTTTACGACGTGGATTATCCAATGAGATCTTTGACCCAAGAGGACTAACTCCCAGAGTGGCGCCCGCTAAAAGTACACAGGTGGATTTCTTAGGATATTATTGAAATATATTGAATATAATGTTTTAACATCTATCGCAATTCCCTATAGTATTTTAAAATTGTGTCAATATTTTAAAAATCATAGTATTAGAAGAAAATGCCATTTCAAGTAAACATCACATTTTTAATACCACATCCTCCAATATTTCTAATATTTATGATTGTAAATTCACACCCTTCAATCATAGTACCCATCATTTACAATTAGCCCTTATTAGGGCCATCAAATTTCCACACGACCCGTTAACACGACACGCACCGACACGATATTAACGGGTTCAAGTGGGCTCCTAATGAGTTTGAATCGTTAACGGGCCAAATTCATTAACACATTAAGTTAACAGGTCGTGTATGAATTAAATCAGTAACCAGTTAACAACCTGCTTAACGCGTTAAATTTTTTTAGTCCCTAAGTGTAGTTATAATTAATTTATATTCATAAAGAAGAAATTAAAATTTATTGTTTTATAATGGAGTTTTAGGTGAGATCCACTCGAGATCCTCACTTAAAGTTTCGTGTAGCTTATAAATTTTTCTCCTTATATATATATATTTCATAAATTTTCTTTTAATTTTTAAAATGACTTAATTACTTAACGATTTAATGGGTTAGGTCATGTAACCCGTTAAATTAACGGATCGTATTCGGATTGAATTTTATAACACGTTAAGTTAATAAGTCATGAGGAAATTTTAATTCGAATTCACGCGAATTGACAGCCCTAGCCCTTACCTGTTGGGAGCCATTTGAGAATTCCCTCAACACATCACAACCGTAGAAGCGACTCGCGAGGGTAGGGTGTCTTGGGCAAATTCATCTTACGACTAGGGTCCTTTTCGTCACTCTTATCACTCCCCTTGAGCCTTCCTGCATATTACCTCTTGGTCGCATTTGCATTGGAAAGAGCAACCGTAACCGCAGAAATGGCGCTGCATCGCCTCCAAGTCCTCAAGTCCTCTTCGATCATCAAGCCGCTGATTTTACCAAAATACCCTTTCTCAGTCCCATTCCACTGCAATCTCAACGGAAAACGCCTTGGCAACATCTCCACGCTTCCTCTCCTCTGTTCCAAATCAGACGATTCCCTCCAGGTACTGCTTATCCTGCACCGCCAGCTCATTTTACCCAATCGAGGAACCCTCCATCTAACGTGCGCCGGAGAATGGAACAATCGCGAAGCTCAGTTTACTCTCCCACGGCGCACGCTAGAGGGAGTCCCTTCAATCAGTGATTTGATTTGGTTTGGTTTTTTTTTTTTTACTGAGAATTACCTTTTATTTTTTATTTTTTTTAGTTATTGTTACATCTCGGACCCGAGAATCCCTTGTTTAGGGTGGTTCCCAAGGTGTGACACTCGTACTCCCGTGAACTGGCACCTGTTCGGGACCATATCCGAATTCACGAAGGAGAAATTTTCACATTTTACGTGTGAGGATTACTCACTAACACCTGTCAATGCACAGTTATATGCGGAACATGTACAATATCAAAATCAAAGCCGTAATCAGTACAATAACCAATCCATTATATTACAATTTCTCTTAAACAAAACTAATGATTTAAATATCTTAAATGCATAGTATACAAGTATTCTAATGAACAACTACTAGATGATTATCTCAAGGGTATATATTCCTAATACAATGCGAAATAAAACTAATCATATATATTACCTTAAACTAAGTGCAATTGAAATACCTAGTCTTAAACTCAAAGTTATCCTTCTGATTCGTGCTCCGGCAGTCATAACTAACCGTTAAGCTTACCAATTAACCTCAAGTTTGAATGGTTAAAAGTAACTCTCTTTGGTGTCTTGAATCCCTGTGACACCAAGAATAGTATCTCAAATACAACGATTTGGCAAGTATAAGCATTAATAAGCAAGTACATGATGTATCAAATTGAATTAAATAACGGTTGATCAAAAGATGTCAAAGATAAGTACTTACTAGGCAATTGTGCTAAATCAAATATTTTATGTTTGGGAATCAAATAGAATGAAAACATACAAATTGGTTACTACCTTAAGCTCATCCTCTCAAAAGAGAGCAAATCTAGTTGGGATGTCACCAGTTGCCTGGCCAAAGGCTAACTGGCTATCCGGGTCTGGAGTCCCGGTGCTTCAGATGACTTACTGCAGTAGTCTCGACTATTTAAACCAAGTTCAAACTCCGTCGGGTATCACAAGGTCGAAGCTCAGTAGTGCCGACTCAATCGAATCAATAATAATCGAAATAATAAGTGGATTTGAGTGAGTTTGTATTTCAACTGTCTATGATCAAATCAAATGTTAATCACAAATCACGATATACTTACTCAATCCACATTTCCAATAAATAGAGAATCGGTATATAATACTGAAGAAATGTAATAATTGGACCTCAAGGAATATAGATAATGCAATAAATCTACTAATTGTGATTGATATACAAAAATGAAAGTGTACTTCAATATGAAATGCGGTAATTTAAGGAATCAATGAATTTACTGGCCAATCTAATTTAACTATTTATTATTCTTCACCATCCAATTCGATATAGATTTAGAGAATCCATGTATTCATATTCTATTTGGTGCACATTGTGTAAGTAAATACAAAAGGTTCACTAAACTAATATCCATGGAATGGTGATAGATTTTCGAATAGGAAACATGAGTCTATCTCAGCCTCTCGAGATATCTCATGCTCTAGAGATCTCCGTTGGACATACAAGGTTCAAGGTACCAAATTATGGTCCTACAAGGTCTTTCACATATTCTACAAAATTTTAGGGTTCTCCGGGAAGTCGGTCAGCTGGCAGTGGCCAGGCGGCTAGCCGCCTATGGAACAGTCGGTTGGCCGCCAGGTAACCTCCTAGTGACCGCGGCTCCTCTATAAAAAACCAACCTACTGTAAAACTGACTGCCAGAAGGCGGCTAGCAGCCAGGTGGTCACGCGGCTAACCGCCAGGTGACCGCCTGCCGACCGCCCATTTCTGACAAAAATTGTTAACTTCTGGAATTGTGACCGCCCGGGGGTCGGCTAGCCGCCCGGTGATCACGCGGCTAGCCGCCATGTGACCGCCTGCCTGCGGACAGCATAGAACTAGGCTATTTCTACATTTCTGAAGCCCTCTCATTTCTCCTTCAACTATTCAACAACTTCATCTACAATCACCTATATATTGAGCCTCCTTGCTCCCTTTCTACCACATATAATCACTATCCAAATCACATTCACATCAACTATTACAAATATGGACCTAATCCAATTAATCATATTAAGAGGCTAGAATGATAAGACAAAGAGAATCTCTGAATCAATCAATGAATAGACAACATGTAAATTCCAATTAAGCTTATACTTGCCTCAATTGGTGCTTTTCCAAGCTCTCTCTTCACTATGGCTCAAGGAAACCCAAAACCCCCAAATAACAAACCCTAATAACAAATGAACATGGAAAATGAACATGAATATGCAAATATGATTCCAATAGAGTCCCTTGACTCTATTTCAACTCAAAAACACAAAGAAAGGTGGGTTTGATTCTTACCTCAAGAAACCCGAAAATGAAAGTTGTAGAATATGGTTCTTGTCAACAAGGCTTAAGAGGAAGATGGAGAAGAAGAAGACTCCAAATCCTTGTCTCTCAACCACATGCACAAAATGATTTGGGAAAAGAAAGAGGAATGGAAAGGAAAAAGGAGGAAGAAAGCTCTCTCACTCTCTCCCTTTCTCAAGATGTAATAAGCAATGAATGAAGATAAGGATGTCTAATTTGCAAATAAGTCCACTAAACCAATATATTTCCATTTTGGGTCAAATGATGGCCCACTTCTTCAATGGTTGATCAAATGAAATAAAGCTTAATACGAAAATCGACGTGTTCAACGAGATACACGCGATGGTGCCAAAATGACGTGCATATGATGAACTTTGAGAAAATTGGTAATTTACATAAACTGCTTTAATTAGTCACTAAGTATAATTAAATTAACTAAAACACAATTAATTAGCATTAAACAAGATCAGTTCAGGTTGGGGTGTAACAGTTATGTTGCATATTTCAATCTACAATACAATCATTTGTAATTATTTTGACTTTTTTCTTAAAAAATGAAATTGATTGTACATGTGTAGTTGCAAATATGTTTAATAAATAATGAAGGAGTTTAGTGAATTGACCGTAGTGTGAGTTGGGTGCATATTTATCAATAATCAGTTTCATTGGATGTTGTTAGCTATTGGATTCATGGTGATGAAGTGAATGGCTGACTATCGCTACCTATGGGGCACTGCATTTTTCGCTTGGAGCACATGTTGCTTAAATCAAACAATGATTCTTTCATTTATCCACACATTCTGTTTGGGCGTATTTGGTCGCGTGTGATTACATCTCATGTTTTTGCCAGTATAAAATGGCATCCTCTGAAGTCGTATTCACCGCCATTATTATTATGCTGCCTTGAGAATGATATTTGTGGAAGAAAATCAAGTGGTGGAAGATGGAAAACCGTAATTTTTTTTAAAATGAAGTTTATATGTTGAAGTCATACAATTTGTTTCATCAGTAATTGAGACAATAATGAAAGCCAACAAGAGAAGCAAAAGGAGAAGGCCCCCATACAGAGAATGGACCAAAGAATTCATAATAATGCAGTTTTGGTTTTCAATTCTAGGAAACAGGTCATGACGGCGTTTTAAAAGTTTACACGTCTCGCTTTTCTGCTAAGAAGCATTATTCAGACTGGCAGGAAGATACAACTTTAAGACTTGAATTGAAGGGTGCCAAGACAACATGCTTGCTGTGGGGTACATCTTATACATGCCTAGCAATTAGTAGACACATGTACTTAAGGTACAATGATTGGGGAAAGAAAAAAGTTGAAGATGATGATGCCCATGCATAGCATTGGTATGGTAGGGAAGCGGATTTTACCCATTTAACTGAAGTATTAGTTACAATATGGTATACATATGGTGCTTATTTTTAGTATCCAGTATTAGTTTTCTAAGCAATTTAATAACTTTTATGGGACTATGGTTTTAAGTGTATTGGGCTGGGCACAAGACCCCATTGGACCAGCATGAGAAATAACGGGTTTTGGTGCAAGTTTAAAATCAATGGATTCATTCCTGGTCCAGGGCTCAAGACCACAAACCAACTTAGACCACCATCATCATTGAACCCTTATCCTATCTAAATATGATAATATTACATTTTCATAGAGCTCACATGTTATGTAGATTATTAGTACCATGGTCCTGAGCTAGACTCGATTATACAGCAAAATTGGGTCTGGACATGAATCATAAGAGTGGATGACCGAACTGAGTATAATATAGTCTCGGTCCAGTAAGGCTTGACTCGAATCTGACCTATGTGAAACTACCATAAATACTAAATTACCAAACAATTTGCTGACAAGAAGAATTGAAGATAATGTGAGGCCAGCTGTAACAATAAATAGTAATAACACCTTTACCAACAATGTTGGTTGCTCTGCCGTCTGCTAAGTTAACCATTCCTGAATAAGGAATTAGAAGTGATGTATGGTTTCAGGCTATTACGGTCCATTTGTTTGCATGGAGTCTAATACACATGAATTCATGGTCAAATGGGCTCCAGAAAGGGATTATTAAAGAGGTAAGGGGTGAAGGATACAGGGTGGAGCCTATGATGCACGGATACTTCAAGTGGGCAACGTATCGTGTCCGATACTTCACTTTTTATGTGTAAAACCCGTGTCCTTGCCGTATCTAGGCATCATAGGGTGGAGCTATAGATGAGACCTTGACTTTCTTAGGACTTCAATTACTACGGTGATAGCTGGTTATTCATTTTCCATCTCCCCTTGATTCATTTTCCATTAAAGAGAATATTATTTGATGGTCATTTTTGGGTATTCACCTTCGTTTCTTTAATTTGAACCACTTGTAGAGTTGTAGTTATTAGGAAAAAAAAAAAGAACCACTTGAAATTTAAGTCTTAGAATTCTTAGGAATTCAATTATAGGAAACAAGTGTGCCGTTAGAGAATTTATCCATAAATGGGTTTGAGACTTTGAGTGGAGAAGCAGGACAAGGTGACATTGATGATTAGACTTATTTTAGGTGTTTAGTATGATGAATCAACTCTCTTTTCCATGTTCAATGCCAATTATATATATATATTAAGTCTCTTCGGTCACTGATTAGACTTTATAGAGAGAGGATCATTGGATCTATGGAACTTCCATTCAGTGGCCATTTTGGATCCTCTTATGAACATGTCATTTGTCCATCTTTACATCAATAATACATGAATCTTCCTTCTTTTTCTTTTTCTTTTTTAATAGTTGAATCTTCCTTCTTTTTTTCTAGGATTTTTGTAAATGCCACCTATTTCTCCTGACAGCTGGTAACTCCTTACAGTTTCACTCTTTGTAAATGCCTTGGCCACCAAAATAATTCTCAAGAACTCTTTTGGGGTTAAAATCCATCCAAATGTACAGTGAAGACTGTTACATTTTATGAAAATGGTGAATTAAGCCTTTTTTCACTAAAAAGAACAGGTTGCTTAAATGATTTTATGATGGATATGATGGGATTCACCGTTTAATTTTTCATTTAACTTGCTTCTATCACATACATCTGCCGCTAATATAAACATTTGTTGGATAGAGATGAAATAAGGTGGTTGAAAATGATTAAGGAGAAACTTGGTGCACTTTTTTATTTTTTATTTTTTTATACTTCCAATCAGAACTACTTAATCCTGGTAAGGGTATTTTGGGTGGAAATTAATGTTGGGGTGGCGAAGGTTCTGATAGATTTATTTTGCCGGTCAAGTGGATTGGCTACAAGTAGTGGAAGCACGGGGGATCTCTTAAAAATGTCAAAAACCATCTGGATATACGGAAGTCCCTATTTCTATTGGTGTTTTTTTTTAACAAGGTTATTATTGATGAAAATCTAACCAAAGCATGGCACTCTAGTCAAATCATCTATTGCACTAAACTCAAATTTGGACTTGTGGCATAATGACCCATGATCCATACCTTTGATCGAGTGTGTCTTGTTGTGGGATGGCCCCGGCCCCAAAATCAGATGGGCTGGTTGATTCCTTGCCAATTGAATTTATGAATCTATTCTAACCTGTGTTATACATTCTTTTCTGGTGTGCTTCTGTAGGCCATCGATTAGATGGTTAGATCATCCAATTAGTGAAAATATTCTCATGTCTGATCCACACTAGGAACCACTTGATGAATGGTCCAGACTGTGGAGTGTGGACCTTCTACCGATGCATCCAATGTGAGTGTGATGGACCAGGATAACTTGTTAGAAATCCATGCCAGGGTTAGATATGCCCTAATTGTTGTTATCGCCTTTTCTGCTCTTGTATTTTAGTATTGTTAATATTATACTAACTGTAAATGATATTGGTCCTTTCCGTTCCTTACCATGTTCCTTCTTATAACAGACTTCAAAGAATGTAGATAGTCCGTCTATAGTTGATGATCTGCTGGATTACCTGAATGAATCTTGGACCCATTTTCATGCTACAGGTACTTAATTTTTGTTTCATCATTCTACGACTCTTGTCATAGAACAGTTGAAAATGTTTGAACTGCCATCAGTTCCATGAGCTTTGCAGTGTTTTTAAATCAGGGTACTTCCATTATGAATAACATGGATGTAACAGGGGCAAGCGTATTTTAGTCTCATACACAGTTAAATCATTTTAATTAAGTGAGAGGTTGGATCGATTTGAACTGATTTGATCATCCTTCATTCCTACCTTTCTCTTTGTAGCTCTTCTTCTATCTTCAAAGTTTTTCTTGTTTTTATATCAAAATCAACATCCAAATTTTAAAACTTGGTATCAGAGCTCAGATTATGAGAGTTCTGTGGTAGCGTAGTGGTGACATCAGCAGTATGTTGATGGTGTCAACACCTACGTGGACAGGTTCTTGAGGGGTGCTAAGGGATTATATATGTGCACCAATGCTAATGATTTCTAGATAATTATGGGTGTTTTTCTCCTACTTCTCTCATAATGTTTGAGAGGGTTTATGTCATTATCTTGCAAAATATGGAAAAATATGGTTGAAGTTTTAGATTTATGTTTGAATGATGAGATTTTCCACTTTGACTATAGGCATCTGGTTTTTTTTTTTTTTTTTACTTTGAAGTAAACTTATAATCATGAAGCGTTTATGAAGATTTGATCATTTATTTGGAGACTTCTCTACTTTGACGTTAGGTTAGCATTTTGTTCTGTTGTCTTTTGCTATGGTGCAGTAGAGATCTGTGTGTATTTATTCATGTTGTGGGTGTTGAATCAAAGCCATTATAACTGGTGACTATTACAACTGTTATTATTTTAACCTCTGTGGGATTTTTAGGGCCGTTGCACCCAAACCGACACGGTGTCATTATCTACACTGGTGGTATTTCAGTTGTTTGACTGTCTTTTGGAAGTTGATGGTTGTATGCGCGGTTTTTTTAACGAATTAGACTGGATGCTTGTGATGCAGATCAGGATTGAAGCTGAGTGGGTTTTCAGCTGTGTGACTGTCTTTTGGAGGCTGCTGTTCATGTGCATTTTATTATTATTTACGAATTAGAACATTGTTCTCTTTCAGTTGTGGGACTGGATGTTTCAGGTTTGAGGCTGAGTTATGATGACTTGCGCTCATCTTGGAACATCCTTGTATTTAAAAATCTGCTCGATGGTTTCCAGCCACGCCAAGAAATCATCACCATGTAAATTTCCGTGGTATTCCGGGATCTTAATTTTAAGATTGAGATCCAGTCCCGTTTCACTCCAATCTTCTGCAACTATGACAATCATCCCATTGATTTCACCGGTGGAAGGGAATCACATCACTTTCCTCCGAATCATTTCCTTCGCTAGGAACTGAAGTTGTCCTCCTCACTGCTAGATTGGCAAGTTGCTGTGTGATTGCTTGCAATTGCTCCTCCATCATCCAGAATTGCATGTCAATGGTCTCCATGTATCCTTGCAAGTCTTCTGTCGAACTGCAGTTGCTGCTGTGCGACCTCTGCCTCTTCCTCTGTGATTCATCGTTGCAGAGAGGCCTTTGACAGCTGTAGTAAGTGTTGGATTCGACGAATGGTATAAGGAGTGGCCCTGATACCACCTGATGTAGCCACGGTGGTCTAGAAAATCCGGGTGCAGATACTTGGTTATGTAGGGACTCCTGTAACAGCAGACCCATGGTCTGGTTCTCATGTAAACAGCGACAAGAATGATGATTAAAGAAAAATACAACAAGCTTTAATCAGTCACAAAGGAAAAATCCAATCTAGAGTGCCATAAACTCATATTAATGCAATAAACACAGCCCTTAAGGACTTGATTGTCATCCCTAATAAAATCTGAGGAAACCCTAATACAACCATCCTAATGTAGTTTGACAGAGATTTTCTAAATCTTCCAAGATTACTATTGCTAATTACAATAGCTTGCTAGAGAAGAAATCTCAAAAAAAAGAAATTTTGACCTGTCATGGGCATCCAAACTTGTCTGGGTGTTTCCATCTGTGGGCCCCACATGGCCCACCTTTTCTTGAAAGGTCTTATATGAGCTCTAGGTAGACCCGTGGCCGACCCTACTGGAAGTGGGTTTGCTTGGATCGGGGTCCATTAAGGCCCAGTTAATTTAGGTCCTAAATTAGCATGCTTGCTGCATTTTCTGCAAGCAGAATTTCTGAAAATTACAAAAACACCCATGTAGTTGCAGAATTTTCAAACAATGCCCCCTTTAAGCAATATTTTTAATTTTGTGGAGCTGTTAATTGTTATAGCTTCCCAGATGATCTGAACCTTTCACACATGGGTTCGGACTCCATTTGTGCGATCAAAATCCTCCAGAAACATCAATGCTTGGCCCGCTATGTGATCTTCATCATGGTTCACATCATTCTTCCCCAGTTTTTACACTTATTGACAATCAATCACTTCTGGTTCAGTGATAGATTTGTTGTTTGTACATATAAAGAACCAACTAAATATCACATTTAATTTGGAAGAATTTATCTGGAACATTTGTCAATGCCAGTCAGTGTCACAGCATATATTTAGCCGGCCCGAGATTGGTAGGTAAGGCTCAGATTATGATGATAATAAATTAATAATGATGATTAATGATTGATAATGATTGCATTCTTGAGTGTGATATAACTTCAGCTTCTGCTTTGTCCTTGTCTGCAGCTGAAGCAAAACGACAACTAATAGCAGCTGGATTTCATTTGCTAAATGAGAATGACGAATGGGACCTAAAGCCTAGGGGACGTTACTTCTTCACACGGAATATGTCAAGCTTGGTAGCTTTTGCTGTTGGAGAAAAGTACTTAAATCATTTCTAGGATGATTTTCTCTGAGTTCATTCATCCTTGTGAACCATTTTTGCTGCATAAAGCTTATCCTTTTGATTCTTCCTTACCTATTTCCATACATTATTGTTGTCTAGTGTGGTTGATGAGCATGATACATGTACTTCTTAGTGTTCTGTCATATTTCAGGAGACTTACATGCTTCTGTTTTATTGCCTGGAAAGATCAGTGCTCAGAAGCATAATTCACTGTTGCCCAATCCACACATTTCATACTAAGCAAATATCAGGTTGAGTCCACGCTGCATAGCATGGTGGTTACTGGTTAGGATAGTCTCAATAAGGAGAACGAGGGTGCAAGCTCTGCTCACCCTGGTGAACACCCCTGCCAGTGTGTTTGCTCCACCCCCACCCACCCACCCAAAAAAAAAATTGTGGATTAAGGATGTTATCCGTCCAATTTTTATCTTAAGTTAGAGATGTGATACTTACTGAATAATGTCATGTTACTTTGGACTCTCTTTAGATTTTGGGTTCCAGTTGGTGGATGCCTCAAATCCTCAGTTTACACATGTGGTCTATGACATCAGTATGAGTGTAATATTTTTCAATTATAGCTCCCACAATATCTAAAATACTAAAGTCAATGGTGCAAGTCGAGCAGACCCAAGTCCATTGGGCCTAGCCCGTGAGCTATCGGGTCAATCAGATCCAACCCATTGGAAAAAGCCCACAAATCCAATGAGGCTTAACCGACTATTGTGGGAAGCTATCCTATTTTAAGTAGTCTTCTAATTACTTTAGTATTTTAGAAATTAGTAGGTTTCTTTAATTTGAATATTATGAGATAGGAAGGGATCGTAGGAACTTCATTATAAATATGTAAATCCCCTTTAGGGATACACAACATCTTATTATTAAATTGAAATTGAGTTTTGATTTGCTATTGATTTTGGTTAGTTTATTCTGTGCATGAGTTCTTGGCTGTGAATCCATCTAGATTCAGCCAAATGCCTAATGTGGGTTTGGTCCTCTTCCCTGGCTGCATCAATTTTGTTAGTCATAAAAAGTGTTGAAGATCCATGTCCTTCAAAACTTTATCCCATATATATATGTCAAAGTCTTAGAGATTCCTCTTGTACCTCATCATCATTTAAGTTAGAAATATATTAAAAGGTGTAATTTTTGTTGGATCAGAGGCAGCAAGTTCTTGTTGCCGAGAATTTTTGTTATTTGGGTGGAGCTGTTGTTCGGGATTTCTCTTTCCGGAGAGACTTATGGGATAGTGAAGTGGTTGACTTTGCCAGGTTGCTTGAAATGCTAGAAAAGGTGTATGTGTCCACTAATAAATCAGATGTCAGATTATGGAAGCCGGATGTTAAAGGTCAATTTTCTGTGAAGTCTTTTTACAATGCTTTGGTGGATTCGAATCCTAAAGTGGAAGGGTGGAAGAGTTTTTGGTATTCAATTGTGCCACCTAGAGTTTTAGCTTTTTGTTGGGTAGCAAAGAATCATAAAATTCGCACTATTGATAAGCTGCGAAGAAGAAATTTATTCTTAATGGGTGTCCGATGTGCTTAAAAGATGAGGAAACAATGCATCATTTGTTGATTCATTGTCAGTTTGCTTATAGAGTTTGGGTGGCTGTTATTAATATGTTTGAAATGAAGTGGTTCATGCCAAGAATGGTTGCAGATCTTTTCATTCAATGGTGACTAAGATGTAAGTTTTTCCGGGCCAGGATTTTATGGAAGTCTATTTTGTATGCTTCCCTGTGGAAACTATGGTTGGAAAGGAACAATAGAGTTTTCAAGAATCAAAGTAAAGATGTGGAGGAGCTTGTTGATTCCATTTTTTGGACAATTTCAGAATGGGTGTGCAGGAGAAAGGAGTTTGAAGGAGTCTCTTGGGATGATCTTAATAGATTGTGGATAGCTTCTATGAGGGGGGGCTGGTGTGCAAAAGCTAGGCATAGAGTTATTTGTAAGAGTCTTCCTCAAGGTCTCCTTAAGCTTAATTTTGATGGAAGTTACTTGCTCTCTATTTGTAGAGGCGGTATTGGGGGTGTCCTTAGAGATTGGAATGGCAATGTTGTCAAGAGCTTTTCTGGGCCGTTTGATGGCAAGGATGCGAATGAAGCTGAAGTGTTTTCTC
Source organism: Cinnamomum chago (assembly GCA_038049695.1). NCBI lineage: Eukaryota > Viridiplantae > Streptophyta > Magnoliopsida > Laurales > Lauraceae > Cinnamomum > Cinnamomum chago. Next base: position 13,690,563 of record CP142454.1, read on the forward strand.
TTCTAATTGGTTGTAGGGAGTTGTCAAGATTGGATGGTTATATGGATTTTTGTTAAGGTGACTCCTTTTCAGCGATTCAATGGGGTTTAGGGAAATGTTCTCATCCTTGGAGGATTGCAAATTGGGTGGAGGAGGTGCATGATATTTCTCAGAAGCTGGATGTTCAATTTCATCATATTCAAAGAGAAGCAAATGTCATAGCGGATAGTCTTGCTAGGGAGGGAATTTTTCGCTCCTCTTTATTTTTATGTTTAATTATTTGTTGTATGGTTAGTTTATGTACCGTGTGGTGTTTTTTTTTTTTTCTTTCATGAGGCTGGCATAGCATTGCTTGTTGTTTTTTCTTCTTTTTTGGTGCAATTACATTTTTACAGTTATAAAAAAAATGTGTGAGTAATTAAGTAACCCTTTTATTCTGAAATAATAAATCTGTTATCTTTTTTAGGTAGTAGCATAGATCACAGTGTTTGTATGCTTCCTTGTATATGGATTGAGGAGTTCACAGCCAATGGGTTTTTGGGGTGGCTTTGCAAGGCGCCTTTCACTTCATGGTGACGATGTCTTTGACATATTCTATTGATTGCGAGAGGCCAAATCTACATATTTTCTTTGTTGAGATGGGGCCTAGATGGATCCTATTAGGCTTTGTTCAGGCACATCTTGATCAGTCTGGTTTTCAGTGAAGTGCTTCATGAGGAAGTCCTCATGGACTGGCCTCAGTATGTACTCCATTTATGCTCGTTCATGTTTTGTGCTGACATCACAAATTCTTAAAATAACAATATATATTCAAGACATAAGACCAATGAAGCTCAACATGAGTAGTGATAAATGATTATAAAGAGTGGCGAAAAAACTGAAAACAAAAACATATGGATCATGAAGGAAGCATAAAATATCATGCTCTTCCATTTCAGCTTCCTCATGTGAGGAAGAAGAGATCAGAAGATTCAGAACTTAGGAGTGGATTGGGAAAAGTGAATCCCCATTTGGAAAGAAGTCTGATAGTTAGAGATTTATCAAATTTCCAACGTAAAGCTTTATGTTCAAGATTTCTAAAACGAGGGTATTAAAATCATTGCATTGGAAGAAAGGATACTTAGATGACTGATGTTCCCTTTATCTCATCATTTGAAGGGTGTTGCATAAAGGGGCATTATTGTCCTAACAAGAAAACTCATAACTTTTGGTTATAAAAAAAAAAGATGACTCATAACTTGCACTAAATTCTCTGTTGACAATTCCCAAGAAACAGTTATGCATATCTATTGAATATCCGCACAGCTCTCTCTCTCTCTCTCTCTCTCTCTCTCCAGTGGCCTGTGTATTGATGATTGACATCACCTTTATCTTGCAGGTACACGTCAGGCAGTGGGTTTCATGTGATTGCTGCACACACAGATAGCCCGTGTCTGAAGTTGAAACCAAAGTCTGCTTCATCAAAGTCGAGGTTCCTTATGATGAATGTGCAGACTTATGGAGCTGGTTTATGGCATACATGGTTTGATAGAGACTTAAGTATAGCAGGAAGAGTTATTGTGAAAGCTGGTGACGGGTCCTTGATGCATAAGCTTGTCAAAGTGAAGAGACCTTTGTTACGAGTACCAACACTGGCCATTCATCTTGACCGGTTGCTCAATTTCTTCTTTTAGATGATATTTGATGGATGACTTTTTTTAATGTGGATCATGAATTTTTATATCAATACATATACACAAATTTGTTTGTAAACCATGGTAACTACTGCAACTTAGCCATACGTTTTGAAGGATGCCCATCAATGTTTATTGAGAAGTGAGGACAATGGTAAACAAACAACACATGGTTGTTAAACTTGCATTTGGATGCACCCAAGTCATAATTGGTATGAATATTTGGCAGAATGGTCAGTTAGATGTTTACCCATTCCACAAAATGTTTGGAGAGGAAAATCAGAATGCACGTGAAGAAGAATTCTGTTACTGTTTTCATTCCAAATCATCACCAACGCTGATTGACACTGTTGAGTTACAGTGGAAAATTGGACAGACAGTATTCCATCTAATGAGATTTCTAATTTTTCTTCACCTCAAATAGCAAAGTTGCTAATCACTTATTTTGCCAAATATTAAAATTGATTGTGATTTTCGGGACATCCAAACACACCATACACAATTCCCCTTTTATGTTTATGATAATATCTAGAAAGTTCACCATAGTAGCCGTCGTGGATCATTGGTTTTGTATTTCTCATATTATGTCTTTCTGAAAGGTGATTTTCAAATTCCCGTTATGACTCCCAATGAACAGAAATTTCTGTTGCGTACCAAATACACCATCATCGAAGCCTTACCCGATTTATCTGGAGTGAGCCTTTTCAGTTCTACTTTCCCCCCTCAACCCTATCAAGGCCTTGTTCTCAGTAACTTCATACTCCATCATGTCTTTCCTCACTAATACATTCAAGGTTTTTATTGGCCTCCGCCCTTTTCCTAGTTTCTGGATCTTGTGACCCTTCATTACATTGTAAAGATGATGTTCTTGATCTTTAATGTACGTCATTATTCTAGTGTAATCATGCATTGAAATGATTTAATGTTGATCTAATTTTTGTACTGAAATTATCTGATGTTGGTCTGATTTAAATTGAAAAGTTGCTGAAATTAGTCCATACATTAACTGTATAATTATTCTTTCATTCAGAAAAGTGAACACAGATGGGTTTAAACCAAACCTAGAGACTCACCTAATACCGCTTCTCGCAACAAAGCACGAGGAGGCATCTACAAAATCTGAAGACGGAACTAATTCATCATCCTCAAAGATTGCTCATCATCCACTGCTCATGCAGGTTCCTCCCTCTGTCCTTATACAGGGAAGGATCTGGTGTCAGAGCCAAGTATACAAGTTATCCTGCACTTTTTGCATGTGGAATGCATGTGAGGTCCAGACTGTTCATCTGTATGATCATAACTTGGTTGGGCTGTACTTTGATAATTACATTGGCCAGATTACTGTAGCTGCTGGTTGAAGATTTATGAGAAAAGTATGGGCAGTTGGTGAAAGTCCAGCTAATGGTCCTCAATTATTGGGACACGCATTTTATTTGAGAGTTAAGATCATCTGGCCATGCAAGAGGTGGACCATCATCTACAGTGGTACCCATCAGATGAATGGCTTGGTTCATGTGTGCATGTCATTCATGCAGTGTTTGAGTGCATGATGAGGACTTACACATATTTGGGTCTTCTAATATCGGATCCTTTTCCCCTTAATTAGGTGGGATGCTGTCTTTCTGCAGTTGCCACCTAATTCAATGCCACTGGTAATAATAATAATGCAGAAAGAGGATAAAAGTACAGAAATTCTATCCAATTTAACATATGGTCATTTTCCAGATGCAGTGAAATGGATAGCAATCTCTATGCTGCCAAATGTTCAAACTATCAATGCAGTTACTTACTCCTGATTTTAAAAAAAAAAAAGTTTCTTACTCTCCTGTATTTAATTAATTTAGTTTTTGTCTTCCTTAGGTTTTGTCAGAGGAATTAGCCTGTAAAGCAGAAGAAATTTTGGGCATTGAACTGAATGTTTGTGATACCCAGCCTAGTTGCATTGGAGGTGGAAATAATGAATTTATCTTTTCTGGAAGACTGGACAATCTTGCTTCAAGCTATTGTGCTCTAAGAGCTCTTGTGGATTCATGTCAACTGCCTGAAGATTTATCCAATGAGCATGCTATCAGAATGGTTGCTTTGTTTGATAATGAAGAGGTAACTTTGCTTATTTTGGTCATATTTATTCATCTTCTTTGACTCAGCCATTACAGGGGCATCTATTAAGTATTAACTATATGCATACTGTGCAAGGCGTGCAATGTTGACAATCTGAAGCTATTTGTGCGAGCTTGGGTTTATCCCGCTTGTTTAATCTGAAGTCCTAGGATTCAGGATCAGGTCTGGTTTTAAATTTGTTTTAATATTTTAACCGAAAAAAAAACCTACCTTTTTGGCTAACTGCAAGAAAATCCCTGATGAGATTTTGATTCCTGTAAATATCTTTAGAGCCTATATTTCATTAACATGGTCATTAGAAACACCGAGGGACAGGGCTAAAATGATCTTGTCGAGTGGTTTGTGTCAGTACAGAAGAAGATGGCAAACAATAGGAATGAGAAGTTTGCTAGGAGAGAAGGATTTGGATGAAGAGAATGTTTGGTGGAATATGTTAATGACCAGTAACACCAAACTCTTGAGGTGTTAGTGAACGGCAAAACTATTTATATCAACACCCCCCCTCGAATGGGAAGCCGTTCGAATTTGAAACCCAATAGATAGACGATAAATTGACGGAACAGACAAACCAGGCAGATAGATGAAGGTAATATGCCTCTCAAGGGTTTCGAACTCGTGACCTTTGGCTCTGATACTATGTTAATAATTAGTAATACTAAAAGCCCGAGTTATTAGTGAACAACATAACAATTTATATCAACAGAAGAAATGGGTGCCGATCCTGGAGACATTCTACCCTTTTTATATCCTTTGAGTGTTATAGTTACAGCAACTACAGCAGGATTATCCCCGTAATTGGGGTAGTCTTGATCTGATACAATCTATTAGACTGTTTAGTTGTTTACAGAAATTTACTTGATATGGTGCAAAGTATATATTCAGAGCACTTTCTTCTATAGTTCTTCACGTGTATAACTCTAATATGGGAGGAAAGGGTAAAATTGGCTTCTCAAATTGTTTATGGTGATGTTTTTGCAAATATTGAGACAATTTTTTTTTCTTTTTTCAAATAGGTTTACATTTTTTGAACAAAAAATATTCAGGGGATACGGCTGAAACATGTTTGACATGGACTTGACACCTTATGCCATACCTATGTCATGTCATATCTGGCATTAGCACTGAAGGGATTTAAAGGAATTATCATAGATCCTAAGTAGTTGCTAATCCTCGCCATGAGCTCAAACTTGTTTTATGAAAATGGTAGTCTTATCACCAGTCTAAGTGCTAGTAGGGAACTTAGATGGAAAATGATAAATAATTGTAAAGGGATTTGGTATTTCTATAAATTGGAAGAAATTAAGAGAATTACAAGTCAGTTTTCCTTTCATACCATCCAAAATTCTGAATAATCAAATGCACACAATATGACCACCATTTTTTGACATTGTTTCTGGATTATAGCTCCCTCTATGATTTCGAACTGGCCCAGCTACCGCCCTCAACCCAAGATCAAACTTTATATCACTATAAATGAGATGACTTCAAGAAAATGGTGGAAATTGCTCCAATGAAACTGATATCTGGGAGTCACAATTCATGTATGTACATGATAAAATTCTAAACTGAAGTTACCATGATTACCCACATTATCATCATCTGCAGATTGTTTGCATCCCCATATCTGGTCTTGTTTTTCTGCCAGCTATGAAATGAAAAATTTGTGGTAATGGATTATTAAGTGGATGTAATCATAGAAACTGGTAATGGGTTGTGCCTTGTAATCATAAGATGTATTATGTTCATATTGAAATTTACAGGTCTGAATGTTTTGTTTGTATGTTTATCCTTGATCCAAAAAAGACCAACAGCCCTATTCATCAATTGAGGAATGAATCACTGAAGGCTCTATGTCAAAGTTGTACCAATTTTATCTTCTTATGACATTATAAGCTCAGTATTTTCTCTTTTTTTTTTCCTTTGTTTTTTATATCAGTGCACAATGGACTATTGACTGTCTACTCCTTCCTACATTAAATACAATTTACCACTTGACCAGTTAATGATAAGAAAAGATAAAATCAGTAAACTATGGAATTATTTTGTGTTTATAGATATCATGTTTTATTCATAATAGATAATTTGAGATCTGCCATTTCACCTGTTGTGTTGTTTCTTTTCGTTTTTTTACTTGTTCAGGTAGGGTCAGATTCAGTGCAGGGAGCAGGTGCACCGACAATGTTTCAGGCTATGAGACGAGTTGTTGAATGTTTAGCCCATGAATATGTGGGTGAGGGTGGTTTTGAACGTGCAATCCGTCAGTCTTTTCTTGGTATTGTCCCATGGAAACTCTTCAGGTCACTTTCCAAAATAATGCTTTTGTTGGATTATCAGGCCTGGAAACTGTTTATGTGGCTGCACACGCATAGATGCAATACATGTGCACCAACCATGTTTCAGGATAATGAGATGCATTGTTGAATGCTTGTGCCATGAATATGTGCATGAGGGTGGTTATGAACCTGCCATGAAAATGTAGTCTTCACTGTGTAAACTTTTGCTTGTATATACAAAAGTAATGTCTTTGCTTTTAAGAATGATTTTTTTTTCTCACTTTTGAGGGATATTGACAGTACCATGTTTAAACTTTTAACTTGGCAATACTTGTGCAAAAATGCAATACCTCTGCAAGATCCAATCCATCCTAGTGGTGGATCTCTCATCCCTCTAAGAAAAGGAAGAAGAAAACAAGGAAAGAAAGAAGGAAAAGAAATGAATGAATTGAAAATAATCAGGCAGAACTATAGTTGTCAGGTGGTCTACTAAAACAAATGATTGCTTGAAAAAAAGATCTTGGCTGGCAGTCCACATTGCATGTACACATATGGCCTCCCTGAAGAATTTTCCACTCGGATTTTGGATCCCACTACTTTTTATCGTTGGTCTTTCTTTCCTGATGCATTGCTAGGATGTACATGTGTACCACATCTGCATGTGGAACTGGGCTTGGAAAGAGTTGTATGTAATTTGAGGAAAACACTCCTGTTTATTTTCATGATTGGAAACATGCAGTGGTGCATGTTTTCAGTACAAGGTATTTGGATATTGATGTAAAATATGCCTTAATTGCGGAACTCAAACTTCATGTGCAAGCAATACCATCTTTATACTTAAATTAAAACTAGTGCAGTGCCATTAAAAATAACAGTAATAATAAATAAATAAATAAATAAAACTAATGTAGCATGTTTATGTATTGCAATGTGGTAAATTTGATACTCTTGCATGTTCATCCTGATTTTTTTTTTAAATGTAAATGAAGTGAAAATATCTGCAAAAAAATTGAAGTCATCAAAACTTCATTTAATATGTTTAACTCGAATTGTCTTTGTCAAATAAAGAGATGATTAAATGCGAGATTTGATTTAAAAATTAGAATAGTAGGAGGGAATATCCGTAGTATGGTAAATTTTGATACTTTGCGTCATATTGCCTTCTTGATTAGCTGCAGCTTAATGTTACAAACACAAATTCTAAAAGTTGGCCTTTTCTTTTGTTTGTTCTTTTGCGCTACAACAGATGGATAAATTTTTTCTATCTCTCTGCAGTATCTGCAGACATGGCTCATGGTGTCCATCCAAATTTCATGGATAAATATGAAGAACATCACCGCCCAGAACTACAGAAGGGACTTGTTATCAAACACAATGCAAATCAGCGCTATGCTACTAGTGCAGTGACTGCTTTTCTGTTTAAAGAAGTAGGGAATCTCCACAACCTTCCCACTCAGGTATTGTTATATGAACTTCGAATATTATCAGTTTGAAAACCATCTCTCTCTCTCTCTCTCTCTCTCTCTCTCTCTCTCTCTCTCTCTCTCTCTCTCTCTCTCTCTCTCTCTCTCTCTCTCTCTCTCTCATTTGTCCAGTGGGCCCCGCCAACATGTGCAATGTGTTGCATGCGCAAGGCATCTTGTCAAGTCGAGCAAATATTTTCCTTCTAAATCCCTGCCCAACTCTCCAGTCAGACCTGGTCCTACCAGAACTTGTGCCTTCAACTGTTCAGCCCAGCTGAACCTTCAACCAATCTAATTGGTCAAAGCTATTGAAAACTGGCAGTTAGATCCTCATGCAACAGTTTTGGATGGTTGCTTTTTTGTTTCTTTTGGTATTTAGATCTCACAATCGGATCCCTGAACTAGCTTGGGCTGAACATTTAGTTTAGAGTTTCAAACCTCTTCGTCTTTTGCATTCTTTCATGTCTAGTACTTCACCTTTCAGGCTTAGGTTAAGTATTGAGCGTATGTTGTATGGGAGGAATCTGCTATTGGGTGCTGCAAAATATTGTATTTGTGCTTAATGGAAATATTTTGGTCAGGCTATAGTGTTACACTAACTCATCCATATCGATGTAGGAATTTGTTGTAAGAAATGATATGGGATGTGGATCAACCATCGGTCCTATATTGGCGTCAGGGGTTGGCATCCGAACTGTAGATTGTGGAATTGCCCAGCTCTCCATGCACAGGTTTGCATCTTTCTCATTCTCTTCTAGAAGACAGCATAGTATTATCAGCCATTGCTCAAAATCATGCATTCAATTTGGAAACCAGACTTTATATCTTTTAACTTTGATTTGTGTAGCTCTCGAATTTCGTAAAAGATCATCATTCAAATAATAATAATAATAATAATAAGACTAATTTCTTAAAACATTGGCAACTAGGCCACTGACTTTGCTGATGATTCGAAATGTTAGTTTGGATTTGGAATTCAGATCCCCATGAAACCGTTTCAAGTCAGCTTACATTCAAGAGGACATTAAAAATGGTAATGAGAGAGATGACCATAGCACCAAGTGAATTATTTGGATAACAAGTGCAAATGATCATTATATACAGGCCAAAGTAAAGCTCAGTGCCCACAATTCTCCATAACACGCTTGAAGTCTATATTTTTTCATGGCATCTCTGATGACCTGGAAGGAACCATATATATAGATATATATAGGTATCTCCCGCCCAGCCCATCCCAAGAGCCTTTAGCCCTAAGCCCGGAAGGAACCATCTTCAAAATTTAAACTGTGTTTTATACTCCACATCGGAATCAATCCCATGCTTAATTTTGGCTTTTGGACCAGACCATTCGTAGATGCAGGTTTGGTCTTCAGTCTTCACACCCCATCACATAAGGAGCCTGTTACTTCTGATCCAAATTCCTTCCTCCGTTGCCCCCTTTTATATCCCATTGGGCATTTCTTTGCAGACCTCCAATTATATAGTTTTTCTCCTTATGATTTTGATTTATGTATTATGGCACCCCAATGTCAGTACTCATTGGATGAACAATCCAGATATTATGGCAAATGTTGGTGGTCTCCCCCAACAAAAATGCCCATCGATGGTATCTCATAGGATGGGTAATATACAATCCTCAACTCAAGTATATGCCTAGCCCTCAGCCCTTGATTTTGTACATGTGGGGCCCATTATTATGTTTTCGGTGTCTATTAATCTGCCTCGCTTTGGATTAACCATTCCCCAAATAACCATGATGGCAAGATCCTAGCCATCAATTACTTGGGCCATCTCATCGTTGAATTTTGATAAAGATTGTCCAAACTGGATTTTTAGGGTGCATGATCTATCCAGTGTGGGGATTCATTGGATCAGCAATCCGGATCGTCAAAATTTGGGCTGTCTTGTTCAGAATGAATATGGAGGATGACCTTCATTAGCCTTTGGTTTGTTATTATGGGGTCCATCGTTGAATTGGAATGTTTGGTATGATGGACAGCAGCATAGGTAGACTAATCCCTAAGCCTAATTTAGATGAGGCCATAACCTATAATTATTGAGTTTCTTTTTTAAGCTAGAATATGGCCATTGTTGTGCTTTTTTTTTTTTTTCCTTAAATCTTAATCATTTGATTTGATCGATGGTTAGGATGGCCTGTTTTGTTTGCGGTATTTCCTGTGCAAGGACAGGACCATCCATTGTAGGACTCAACAGATCAACAGCATGGATTGTCACAATATGGAGCCCACATGTACAAAACGCAAGTCCTTGTATACTGTATACTGGGGGTCATCTTTTAATTCTCTGGAGGAAATTATAGGTCCATTTTGGATTGGGTAGAGTTTTTAAGTATGCGTTTGTAGGGGCCCAGGAGTGAGTTATTTGAAAACTAAAATGGTAGGCCCAATTAGAGATGTAAACAAGCCCAAGCCGAGCGCGGCTTAACCAAGCTTAAATCAAGTATTTGAAGCTTCAGCTTGACTCAATCTTGAGAAGCTCGACAAGCCCAGGTCAAGCTTAGCTTGACAATTTCTCAAGCTCAAGCTCAAGCTCAATTGTAAACGAGCTGGGCCTACGAAATCTTGAGGCCTCACAGGCTGTAGCCCAGCTTGATATTTTTTCATAATATTACTATATAGAGTAAAATATATGGTATATGTATTAATAAAGCTTATGCATACAGTATAATATAAGTCTCTTTTTTATAAGTGGCACCACTAAACTATAATAATAATTTATATTGATATGATATAATAATAAATTATACCAATATGATATAATATATAGAAGTTCTCTTGTATAGTTATGCATAACATGTAAGGGGAAAAAAATCAAACTCTTCAAAAAAAACTCTTCAAAAAAAATAAAAATCAAACGACCTGAGCCAAAAACCAAGTTGGCTCCAGCTTGGGCTAAGCTTGATTTGCACACAAGCCGAGTTCCAGCCCGAGCGTATCCTAGCTGGCTGCAAGCTGCCATTTATTTATTTTTTTTCTATGAGTGGGCTGCAGCTCTGTGGAGCCCACTTGGGCCCACCTTTGATAAGTTCAGCTCTTTGGATCCTCTTCTCATCCTATGATCTAGCTTTATGACCAATTTTACATTTATTGATCCTTAACTGGATTGAATCTAAAAAAGATTGGCACTTACAACGTCATTAAACTTTAAGGCTATTAAATCAAGGATCAGGAAATTCTGATTTTTTTTTCTCTCTATGACCACAAGTAAACCTTTCCGTCTGCCCCCTCCCATTCATAGACAGGTATGTGGGCCCGTGGGTATTGTTAAATGAACTGGATCCTCCAAATCCTACTATTAAAGAATTTTCAAAGGTCAGCCCTTTTATCAGCAGACCCCACCTTTTAAACCTAAACAGCAGAAAATTAAAGCTTTCCTCTATATTATTACCCAGATAGCCAAAAATATCTCCGATCAAGGTGAGGCCACCATCATGAGAGAGACAGAGGAGAGTGGGCCGCAGTGTGATCTGACTGTGATTACTGCTCATATTGGAGTGAGTTTTAGCCCACTGAGTGACAAGTGGGAGGTCTTTCTCTTGAGTTATTTCTATTTGTTAGGTGGGCTATGATGGAGAATTTATGGCCAAATGGAAGCTATCATTTGAAAGATTGACTGTTGCATCTGGGAGATTTTCGGGCATGGTCTCTACTTGGTGGGACCCAGAAGACCACCAGTCCTGACCACCAAACAATGGGCCCCACACACTCTCTCTCTCTCTCTCTCTATATATATATATATATATATCCTTCAGCAGGGGGAAATCAATCATTACTCTACCTACTCAATCCAGGAAGAGATGTAGAGGTGAATCTCTGATAAGACCAGGATTCAGGATTTGAGTAATGTGAGTCTTTGAAAATGGGATGAATCTGTGATAAGACCCCAACTCAGTACTGAGCAAATGGTCAACTGTAATGAGGACTGACTGTGACTGAGACCATGTCACTCACATTACATATGGCTGATGGCTCCCTTTTATTGAAATTTCCGTTCTCTTTTCCAAGTTGGATTTCATTTCAGAAACATTGACTTCTTCCCGAATCCATGACGTAACCCTTGATTGGATCCCCCCCATCATTTTCTCTTTGCTGGCTGATAGGACAGATTTTACTTTAGATTCTACAACCAGATCCAGGAATGACCGACCCTTTTCTGTTTTGAGACCCACCCTATATATTATTTTTACTAGTACAAGACTCTTCTTCCATTCAATACAAGAGTTACCTTTTAAATTAGGTGATTGGGTATTTGGATACTCCCACACCAGTACTATACATCCATTAGTATGGTCCATTCTTAATCAATCACCCATTTCAGTTTTGAGTGTGTTTTATAGATATTCAAATATAGTAGAAGACTCTTTTTCCATTCATGCAAGAGTTGTCTTTTAAATAAGATGATTAGATATTTGGATACTCTTAGCGTCTGTTTCTTTACAAGAATTTTTTATTGAAATTTATCATGTTGGCGGTTTTTTTTTACATGTTGTGACATTATGTCCCTTGGCATTTACAAATGCCTTCTTTCTGCATAAGAGTTTCAGAATTCTGACTAGCTAGGTCTTAAATGATCTTTGAAATTTTTAGAATTCCAGCTTTTTTATTTTTTGGTAGAATTTCTAGATGCTCAAATAGAACGGGGCATTCATAAATTCCACCATGCTGGATGATTTTAAAATTATCCAAACAAAAATTTCAGTAAAGATACAAACCCGAGACAAGTCGTATAAATCCATTAGCGTGCCCCGTTCATAATCCATCAGGACAAAGTCACTATCCCCATGAGTATTGGAAATGGGTGATGAATCTCCTCCAATCCAAGTTGGGCCTATTTTCAGATTGATCTTTTGTAAATAATATATTTGTTAGGGGAAAAAAAAACACAGCAGATTAATCGCATGTTTTGCATGTCCAATGATGGAGCCTAGATGCAAGTGGAGTAACTTCTAGCTTATACCCATGGGCAGGGATTTTGAGCGCTTTAGAATGTAGGGCTCAGAGAGTTCTATGAGGTTGGCCATAGGATCTGGATTTAGTAATCAGGAACTACCTATTATATACTTTGGGCCTCAACCATTTTGAAATCCAAATGCCGCGAGCCCATTGGCTGTGGCCCAAATTTTAGTACAATTGGAGTGATCCAATCCAATAGTCCATGCACTCTGATTCTTGTGAAATTTAGACAGCCCTATCAAGAAAACTACTGTTTAAGTTGTTAGCGCAGGGGCAATTTTCTTTCCCAATTGAACACCAGATTTATTAGGAAAAAAGCATATCGACAGTACTTCAAATTGAGTATAAAGATAGCCCCCTTTCTCACCAAAATCCACAAGCTCTATTGTACCCCGTGTGTGCAAGCAGTCTCTCCCAAGCCACCTTGACTAGTAAAATAAAAAATAAAAAACAACTATTTTCTAATTGATAGAATATCATTGCATCATGGCTAAAAAATAATTTGATTTTGATTTGTCTCAATGAAAGCCAATACAATGGATTATTTACCATGGTGAATCGTACCCAAAAAAATTACCATAGTGAAAAGATCATTACTGTCAACTTTTTTATTAAACCATTCAGAACAACACAGGACCTGACAGCCTCATTTTTATTAGGTGCTTAAGCATAAACAAAAGTTTAGAAACCAACAACTGGCTAAAACAGCTATGGATCAGAGAACAATAACAATAGATATCAAAGCTAAGTATTTGGTGGTGGAAATTGTTGTGCTACCTGCCATTATTTTAAACCATGAATGCAATCCAAACTGTTGGGTGCCGTCCATCTGATCATTTTCCTTTAATTGATATGAACCCGTGTGTGTTCATGAAGCAGTGAGTATATAAATTTATATTAAACCCTATCTCTCTGGATAGAGGATGCATGGAAGGCAAAGGGTTCCTTTTTTCTTTTCTTATATTTGCGTGGCACATGTATGATGTATCACATCCATGATTGGAGTAGTGGACCATACACCTGGTAGATGACTCAAATCTCAATCAAGGAGCCTATTCATGAGATTGACTGGACTGACCCATATGATGGATTATTACGCTTGTGACCAGCTGATGACTGCTGCTCCTGTCTGAAACTCAAGTGGTGAGGTCCACCTTTTCTATGGCTATGATGTGACATGCATTTGACACACAGCTTGGATGGACTTGCATTCACAATTTAACATTTAAGCTAATTGCAATCTGCTGCTTAGACCAAGTGTAGGATGCTAGCTAATTGCAACCTGCTGCTTATACTATGTGTTGGGTGCTGATCTGTTGTTCATTCACCAATTTTTCTCATACAGTGTGCGGGAGATGTGTGGAAAGGAGGATGTTGATTATGCTTACAGGCATTTCAAGGCATTTTATCAGTCCTTTTCTAGCATTGACAAGAAGCTTAAAGCGGATTTTTAAGCGAAACTGGTAACCCCATCTGAAACTTTGATGTTTAATAGGCAAGAACATTTTGAGAATGTAATAATAGATGTCCTTACTTTAGAGAGGTGATTTGTTTTTTTGTATTTTTTTCCATGGCCATTGTTCATGTGATTCCATATTTGGGTGGTTCAGATGTTGATCTGATGGAACGTAGAGTGGATTGGGGACCTAATACTTGATCTGAGGGAACATGTCCCTCAGCAAACTATAACATTTGCATAAGCTTTGGAACTCAGGACAAAGTAGTTGTCCCTTTTTTTATACATTGATTGAACTTGAAAGTTAGGACTTAGAATAGAGCCATGTTGCTGCTACAAGCAAGTACTCTGGAAAGGAAAGATACAACTGCCTTATAACTGAAACTGATTCCACTACATAGATTCCTTTTCTTCAAGACAAAAAGATCCCCAATCCCAAAAAGACATACACATCCTAACCTGCTTAAAGTTAATATCCCAAAAATACTAACTATATGAAAAGGATCAGGGCTTCTTCCTAGAGCTGCTAGCTTTGGAGGTGGAACTGGAGCTAGTGCTGATATTGAGGTCAGGAATGGAACTGGAGTTTGGGTTTTTGGAGTTGGAAAGCTTCTGTTTCAGTTCAGATAAAAGTGCCTGATTTTCCTGGTTAAGAAGCTGGGCTTTCTTCCGAAGCCTCTCATTCTCTTGGATGATGTAGCAGTTCTGCAAGTACAGCTCAGTCAGCTCTGAGTTCAGCCTTTCCATGACTCTAAAAAACTTGGAAGCACCTGAAAACAAAACAGCACAAAACAAGCATCTCTCAGAAATATAACATGTTACAGTTGCATTTAGAACAAAGTCCTGTTTGATTAAAACTATTGGACAGTAGCATTCAGTTATAGTTGTTAGAAGACATGGATAAATATTATGATACTTATCTAAATTCACTAAAAAGAAACTCATTTGAACCCATTGATCTCGTTTGCTGTAATCGAATTTGATGTCTTTCTTAGAAGACTGAAGTAAATAACAAAACCTTCCAAGATAAATATTGGTTTGATTAAAAAAAAGGCAAAACCATATTCATTCAAAACTGAACATCTAGTCCTTTCCAATGAAAGAAGAAAGAAGCCTACCTTATATTCAAAACGTACACTCTTGAAGCATTTCAACATTTTTGTCATTGAGGTGCAAGAAAAAAAGGCCAATAAGCAAATCCAATAAAAGCCAAAAACCCCCTTAAAATAAATAAATAATTAGAAGAAATTAAAAACCAATCCCACCACTGCCATGCAAATCCTAGGAAAAAAAAAAAACAAATGCATCAACCCAAATTTATTCAAACAAAAATGCCAAGACATCAACAAAACCAAAGACTCCTTACACATTATAATTTAACTAGTGCAGATGAAAGACAAAAGGCAAAAACAATCCCACCTAATACATCAGCCCCACCACTGCAAAGTGCAACTTTCCAAGACCCCAATTCATTATAAAAAATATAAAACAATCATGCAATAACCCATCACCCCAATTCATTCAAACAAAGACCTCTCTCCAACAAGTGCCATTTTCAAAGTCTCCTTAATAACTTAAGAAAGACAACAGCCCAAAACAAGGTTCCCCCCAAAATACATCCAAAAAGAGGAAAGGAAAAAAAAAAAAAAAAAAAAAAAAAAACCCAGAGGGAGGAAGCACTTGTTCTAGAGACAGTGTCCAAAGGGTTGGTTTCTTTATGCCTTTGGAAACAAACCTTTAAAAGTGGTTGGATGGTCTTGGTCTTGGTCTTGGAGAAGACAATGCAGAAGTGGGAGATAGAAATTGAAGTAGAATAAAGTAGTAGTTGTTGTAGTAAGGCAAAAAGGAGGAAGTGGAGGTGGAGAGAGTAAGGAAAGAGGTTGGCTTATATAGAGAGAGGAGAGAGAGAAGCAATGATTCATATGTAAGCAAAGAAGGCGGCCGGGTGA
This sequence comes from Cinnamomum chago, assembly GCA_038049695.1. NCBI lineage: Eukaryota > Viridiplantae > Streptophyta > Magnoliopsida > Laurales > Lauraceae > Cinnamomum > Cinnamomum chago. The sequence goes on from CP142454.1 coordinate 13,706,450, forward strand.
GGGAGGGGATTTAATGGTGCATGATGGAAGAGGGTTGGGGATGGCGTCATGTGATGATGGGGCTGAGGGCATTTTGGGAATCCCCAAAAATCTTTAAATGATGGGGTCCGGTCGACCCAAGATTCGTAATGATGGGTTGGATTGGGTCGAGCCCATCATCACACCTCCAACCATCGATGCTCTTTTGTTTTTATGTTATAATAATAATAATAATATACCCCTTCTCCATCAGTTCCCCTTGCTATTTATAGTTATTTCCCCTGCTCCACACCACCATGTCAAAATTATTGCCTTTGGGTAAAAAAAAAATTGTGGGACCATTATGCATGTGGCTCATGGTGGCCATACCAAGCAATGAATCATGATTTAGTATTTGATTTGTTGAAGATTGTAATGGATAATATTAAGAAGGTTAGTATGTTACGATAAGGATGAGTTTGTATTAGATTGGGATTGGAGTATATTTGATTTATGATCTAAGTATCTCTATTTGTTCAATTTCTCTTTTTCCACCATTAGTTTTATTGAGAATGGTTTGGTATGTATAAAGATCACATCATTTACTAAGTATTCTCTGTTTAGTATGCCAAGACAGTTTATTTTGGATCAACCATTTAATAATCTTGGCCTTGTAATTGTTAAATGCAAATCATCAAATTAGATTTTAATTAATGGATGCATAAGCTCTAGGGTATCACTTTGATTAAAGTTATACTCACTGTTGGATTTATTGTGTCTAAGTAAATATGATTTACTCTTAAAACTTACCATGACTTTGTGGGCAGATAATGATCTAAGTGGAATGTAGGAGTATCTCAAATTGGCTTTAGGAGTGATAGGTCCAATCTTGAAATAGATGGGGGAGAAAACACACTTGTTGCCCCAAACCATCGGATTGGACTCTAAGACTATGAGCTTTAATTTGTGGGCACAAGGTGGATGTAAAACGAACCCCAAGGGGTAATGCAATTGGTTAGAATCATAGCTCATGAATCGGAGGTTGTGATTTTGATCTCTCTCTCTGGCCACTTGTTTAAGCAAAAGCTTAACCTATTTGTCTCCGGCCACTTGTTTAAGTAAAAGCTTAACCTATTCAGTGTACGGCGAAGATGGGGACTTTATGTGGTTCTCGAACCTTATAAGTAAAGTAAAAGAGAGAGAGAGAGATAAAATTACACGTTCTTGCGAATTTCTTGCGCACTGTCTGAGTTGACTCCTCGTCCGAGTAGATTTTGTATCATGGATCTAAATAGTAGTCACCTTAAAGTCTACAGAGTTAAATTTTTTTAACCAAAAGTTCATCTTGGATGAGACTTCATCCACAAAGTGGGTCATACAAAGAGGAACACACCTTATTATGGTGTCAGTACCTTGCACCATGGTTTTTAATAACGATGTGGACTTCTCCATAGTACCATAGTTTTTTTTATTTACTTGAGCCATGCATCTATAATTACCCCTTTAAGAGAAAGTTCATTTTATCTAATTGTAGGATACTGTTGAGCCACCGGATTGGTTTATTTGTGAAGAACATTCACACTAGGTGCTTTGGGCTACAAGTGGTTAGTGGTTTATGGTTTTTGGGGAGAAAGGTGGCCCCACATGTGATTTACTGTTTCCAATATATTCTAGCTATTGGAGTGATATTAAGGGCCCATTTGTGTCATATAATTGAATTCCTCTGAGACTTCTGTTTTGGGTAAAAGAATTGCTCTTAATATTTCTAAACGTTGTTAAAACTGCAGAAACAAAGGTTAATGTTAAAAAATGACAATCAAATAATCAAGGAATCAAGTAAATATGTAAAATGAATACTCAGTCATGGCCCTAGTAATTCTAATCCTAAGAAAGTCAAGTGCCAATGTGGCATGTACATCTCCACCGTATTTCCTTTAGCCCTCGCCTCTTTAATAATCCATTGTAGTTTGTTAGAGACCATTTGATAATGAATCCTATATATTTAATTCTAGGGTAATTTTTTTGTGGTCTATACGGACATGTGACATTGTCATGTTCCCTCTTTAACATCCAGATCATGAGATTTAATTCCATGCAAACAATCAAGAAAATTGATGATATGTTTCTTATTCTTTTTTTTTATTTATTTACCAACCTCATCCTCAATAAGTTACCATCTAATTTTGCAACATTTTTTGTGATGGACCCAAGTAGGCCACACAGGGGATACATTATCAGGATACTCTGTGACCCACTGGTTCTTTCTTTATCCTTGTATTGCTTCTTTCATATGTAATTTCTCTCTACCAAAGTGCTGTTAATGGATATATCTAGAGAAGTAATGGGTGAGATGCTGTCAAATTCAGAGTTTGGTTGGAGCACCATGGGTAACCTATATATGTAAAACTCAAACACAACCCATTTATTCACCGAGTTGGATATCTGCTTGAACCCAACTATAATGGGAATTGAGACAACCCAAATCCTAAATTAACAAGTCTGGTTTGGGGTTAAGTTGATGGATTTTCAAGCAATAACCATCTTGTGTTGGGTGGGGACCAACTGATTGGGTCGACTTGCAAGTATGGACTCAATCCAAACGCAACCCGTTTAGTGAGTTAGAAATGCCATCCCAAATCCCTAAATTAGCAACTCGGGTTTGAGTTTAATTGGCCTTTTGGAGCAGGAATTGCTTTTTAGCTTTATTGTTTTTGGTGATGGGTTTGGATCCTCTTGAGTCTCTGATTTGGCAAAATCATGAATGGAAGAAATAGATATATCCAGTAGGGCCATCTTTTGAAAATTCGAGCTGCTTGAAATGAATGCACTCAACATGCATGTAATATCTCCAAATCTTACCCTTAGAGGAGTTGGCCCCATTATTAGATTGATCATATGATGAATATTGTGATCAATGAATATAATTAAGGGGCATAAGATTTATTAATCACGTTATTCATCATATGGTTAATCTTTCTTTCTTTTTTTTCTCTTTGGTGATGGGGGCCAAACATACCACAGATGGTGAGGTCATTTATTTTGAGTTGTTTGAATTTTGAATAGATGTGCTTCATTATGGGATACCACTCCTTCAACTCATGATTTCTCATAAACTCAGACTCTTCAAACTCATCTAACTGCATTGAAGGCTGAAGTTAATGGCAAAGCATCAATTATCTGGATTTTCACCTGAGACAGGCACTTCTACAGCTGCTAGAGTTCTGGCCCCGAGGTGCAAATTTAAAACTAGGAGAGGAAAGACCAAAATCTTCTTTATAAAATCTCTTTTGAGCTTCTAGTTGGTCAAACAGATCTATCTAAAACGATTAACTTTGACCTAAATAAAGAATTAAATAAAAAAAAAAAAAAACAGCTTTCAATTAAGAAATCAATTGTTTTAAAACAACAACAAAATATAAACAAAAGATTAAGAAACTAAGGACCAAGTAGTGGATTCATTCGCGTGTGACTTGCTGCTACACATGTGTGATTGCAATGACCATTCATATTTAGATCCACTTGCAACATTGCTAACGTTATAATGGCACCTTTTTATACTTTTTTCTTTTTTATATGAAAATAGGTAAGAATGTGTTATTATGCTGGATTTTTTTATCAGCACCTTTTACACTGGAGGATTATGCGTTCGTGGACAATGGAAAAATCCTGCACCATCCTCGTGCAGGGCTCACAAGGGTAGAATGGTTATGTTTGGGTGCTTGTTCTTGTCGGGAAGTGAGCCAATAACATCAGGGTCTTGTACTGTTGCCTTTATTTTTTGATCGGTAACAATTAACTTTTATTGAACAAGAAGAGATTACAAAGAGAGAATAGAAAGGAAAAAAAAAAGAAAAGAAAAGAAGAAACATTAAAGGAACACGAAAGTACAAGGTACTGTTCTCTCTTTAAAAATGTTTGGTTTCATTGAGGTCGCCTAGATGCATTGCAAGAAAAAAGGAAACAACATGCTCAAAACCTTTGGATGTAGATTTGGGAGATGCAAAATATCAAGTTGGATTAAATGATATATCATGGCCCTTTCTTTAGATCCCCAAAGTTAAATTATTAGTTATCATGCAAGCCTCTTGTGATAAAATTAGGGTCGTAAATGGGTCACCGATTCTCCGATTACCCGAAGGTTCCGACCCGTTAGGTTTCGGGTCTGGATCCTTATTTTGGTCCCGATAAGTAAATGGTTCCGGTTCCGGATCCTTTTTTTGGAACCGTTACCTAAACGGGCCCGGTTCCGGAACCACAGTAGCTCAGACCCGTGGACCCGGACCCGACCTAATATACTCTAACCTAAATACTAGTATTTGTATGGGAATCCCTCATTCTAAGTTTCTAACATTATGCAGTCCTTGTTGTGACTAAATTGTTGACTCTGATGTTATAAAGGCGATTAAATCAAGTGTAAAAATAACTTCTTGAGACTTTGTTTTTTTTTTATTATTATTATTATAAGCTTGCCAGACCTTGTCAATGAACCCCAACATTCGCTTTTATTACTTTTTTTAACCAGAACCGGAACCAGACCCGCATCGCAAACGGTTCCGGTTCCGGTTCCCATTAAAATTATCGGAACCGGTTCCGGAACCAGTTTCCTGGTTCCGATCCGGGTCCGGGTCCGAGTCCGGTTCCCCCTCTTACTAAACGGTTCCGATTCCGGGTCCAGGACCGGAACCAACCCGTTTACAACCCTCGATAAAATGGAATGGCAATGATATTAGGATTTAGGAACAGCATCAATTCAAAGGGAATGTTGGGTGTGCCGGAAGGGATTAGATTAATTTTCTTTTGGCTCAATGAAACTCTCTTCTTGCTTAGTGGGAAAAAAAATCATAGGTTGCTCCCTCTATGAAAATCCAGAAAGATAGGTAAGAAAAGAGGGCATTCTTGCCATAGTTAACACACTATAGGTTATGTATAACTTGTACACAAGCCCAAAGATAAATAATCAGATGATTAATAAAAACATTTTAAAAAAATACTCAAAAGGGTGATTAGAAAAAAAAAATCGTTTTGTGGTGGGGCTCACCTGGATGCATGCCCATCATGAGATATTTATAAGAAGAGTTATGAAAAATATCAACGATCATCAGATCATCCAAACCCTCAGTATTAAATTGTTCATAAAAAATCTAGCTGTGTATATCATTTTGACTAGGGAGTTGAGGTGAACAGTATGAACCCAAAGAAAAGATCCTATTTTGAGACCCATCTGTCCAAAAAATTGTCTTAGAAAGAAGGTTTAAGCCCTAATTAACAATTTAACCCTAATAAAAATTAATTCCATGTATTAAAAGCATTCAAGAATAAGGTTCTGTATGTATGACAAATGTATGGAGTCATCAAATAGTGGGTTAGATGTTCCAAAGGACAAAATCTTCAAGGTTTTTCTGTGCACATGGCAATATCATGCGGTAGTCCGGGCTCTACTATAGATGCCAGTTATTCACAATGATACTAGATGGATGGTGGTTTCTTGAATACAGGAAAGACATGATTTAAAAACCAGGTAATGGTGCAATACTTGGATCAGTCTTTTAATTTGGGTCAAAGTTTGAGTTTATAAAATATCATACTCGAAAGATTCGAGTACTCTTATTTATTCAGTAAATACACACTGCATATATAAGTCTCAAGCCGAGGGATCAATCGCTGGTTGTTTATGTGAAGAGAGAGATGTTATATCCACGGAGAGACCCTACTCCAACACCCCCAACCGGCCAAGTGGTACCCGAGCATTGATCAATCCCTACTTTTGGAGAGGGAAATGCTCACCAATAAGGCCATATGTCGAAGATCGTCGTGGAAGCTTTGGATAGAGTTGCATTGAGTCCACTACTACGCAAGAGACTTTCGACGAGACGAGAGAGACGTATATTTATATAGAGGCCGTCAGAGATTTACTAAAATTTTGTCCTACTCAAATAACTCCATATCGTCTACAAGCCTAGAGATCGGCGCCCGATGAGTGAGGTAATGGGTGTCTAGTCTAGATTTTAAGAATAGTTTCTTCCTCCCTTTTTTGTCAACTATAATATATTAAAGCCAACGGTTTTTTGGCTTTAATTTTAACGGTCAGTTATGATTTTGATATTTAGTTATCATTTTTTTTTAATTCTTTTCAGTTTTCTCCTCGCTTATCTCATGAAACTAACCACTTTATCTCTTCACCAAAAACAACTTATACTCCCCATTTTTCAAACTTCCACTTTTTCTTTTCTGGAATAATTCCCTTTTTATTCAAACTCTATCATTTCCTTTTCTCCTCTACAATAAGAGGCCAGTAATGACCTATGTCGTTTCCTCGTTGATAAAGAGGAATCAAATGAATACTTGAAGTGAGGGGAGTTTTATCATTTAAGTGGTTAGGGTTATGTTTGTTGGCATAGCAGTGGGCCTTGACCCACTAATTCCTACCAAGGTATCAGCTGATTGGCAAGGATTGAGTATCTCACCACTGCAGGTGAAAAGTGTGGGATTATGGATCAACACTGCCACTAAAAGCAGGACCCACATAAATTAAAGGTGTAAGCTCTTGCCTGAGTCGCATAGGTGAAAATCACCCAATATATGCATACTACTGGCAGGAAAATCCATGCAACATGAGCCCCAAAGAATAAAAAGGGAATGATAACAGAGAAGAAAGATTTCAAAGAGTTTTTAGAAAATAGAAAAAGAAAACAACTTCATTTTGAACCTTTTTTTTTTTTTTTCAGAAGAACACCTAGACTCAGGATTTTGAGAACTACCATTCTTTTTTTCTTTTTTACTGTGAAAGGTCTAACTACATTATACTTACTCTCCTACATGATCAATCAAGTCCTTGCACTCCTGTTAAAGAGTAATCATTCATGCTTGGTGGACCATTGTAAGGGAGAGAAATGATGGATCCCTATCACACACTCGTATGGAGAGTAGATAAGTATCCCATGGTGATTATTGTTCCATGCCTCCTTTTGGTCCATATCACTCGAGATGGTATATAACTTTATTCATTGAACTACCTCAGCCCAACCTTGCAGCTATATCCAACTTTAAAGCGAGAAAGAGGTGTCACATGTGGAATGCAATATGATGAGATGAAGTTTCAGTATATTTGTTACTTTCTATCATTGTTCTTCTTCTATTATTTAACAATAACAAAAAATTTGTGCAGACTCTCTCTCTCTAAACACCCCAAGACAAGTAATGAAACCTACTGTTAGATTGGTCATATGTGTGCTTACATATGATTAAATTTACTGAGTTTCCATAGGAAAAAGGCAAAATTAACAAAAGATGGAGGAGGGTAAATGGAAAAGTCTCCTATGAAGAGAAAAATTCTCCTACGAGCACTCTTATATGATATCCAGAGCCGTGGGATCCATTTGGGACCGCCTATGCTTAGTGCAGACCCTTTCACACTCCCATCCCCCCATGATCGAGCATTTCACTATCATCAAGCCTCCATCACTATTGGATTGAATATCCAAAAAATCTATAGTTAAAAGACCACTAAATATTATGTATATTAAATCAAGGACAAGGATGATCTCGGGGGGGTTTTTTTTTTTTTTTTTTTTGCCCTTATCCAAAAAAACCACCTTTCCATGTGCCCCACCCTCCATTGATTAATTAGTAGCATCTGATAGGCCCCACAAACTCGATTGCATATACAATAAATATGCAGTCTACTCGTAGAACATTCGTAAGCATGTAATAATGTAAATCATGTGAACAATTCATGTGAGATGGATTGTGTCGGTAATTTGGATTTGGAATGAAGGTTGGAATGAAGGTTGGCTTTGGGGAGAGTAAAGCGATTAGGGGTCCTATCAAGACGTTAGGGTTCTCAAGGGTACCAAAATGGAGCAATCAACAGATGATATGATGGGGGTGTTATGGGTCAGTTTGAGCCCGCACCAATCTAACCCAATCAGCCTCGAATCCAGCCTACAGGCCTTAACTTAGGTCGAGGTCCAGCCCTTACAAAATATATGCACCCCCCTGTGTCAAATAAGTCAGGCAGGGACAGACCTTTAAGCATATATGAGCCTAGGCACGACCCATTTAATAAACGGGCCAAAATATTTTAGCTGAAATAGCCCATGGCCCATATTCAGTGGAGCCCTAAACACCAACATATTGCACAAAATAAAAGTGCATCAATATGTCAGGAATTGGTGCAGCCCACCTGCCACAGGGTCACATCGACTAAGAATTGGCTTGAATAAGTTCCTATCCATGGGGTGGCAATTCCTGACTTGACCTGTCCGACGAAGGGTTATGGTTGATATTTCTAACCCAACCACTAAATGGGCTGGGTGGGGTTTAGACTTGAATACATTTTTGCTATTTGACCTGTAAACACAAATCCAACGCAACCCAACTACTTTCACTATACCCCCACCAATCGAGCCTAAACCCGACCTGTTGATTAAGGGTTCAGATCTAGATTTTCAACCGGATTATTAAATAAGTTTTGTCATGGTTAACCTTATATATGTTAATCTCAATGCTCAATTCAATGTGTGTGTACACGCGCGAAAAATATTCATGTACATTTATCCCTCACCATTGGGTGAGGAACACATAGTGAGGCCGATTTTATGATCCATACTAACCATCCATGCGCAGGACCTCCTAAATTACATTACAGTAAATCCATTATGTTTGCACCAATTCAAATCGAATAGAATGTTGGATCGAGGGTCAAATATTTGATATATGGGTGAGTATGGAACAATACCTATGAGATAACCTACCTACCCAGGGGTCTGGGCGGCTTTGTGAGATAAGACACGCTTGCCACTGGTTAGTCTCGACTCATAACAAAATGTATTTAATAGTTATTTTTAATTATTAAAAACTATATTATCTTATACCAAAAACATCTCAGGGAAAAAATAAATAAATAAATTTGAGAAGATCCCAACAATTTTACACATTGGTGTACGGTGCAAGTAGATGAAGATGGTGATAAGATTCCTCTTCTTAAATACAAATATGATGATGAGATTTTTAAATTACTGATTTGAGTCTGAACTAATGATGGCAAAGCTAATAATAACAATAATGGCCTCTCTATCTCTCTCTCTCTCTAAAATATATTGAATTCTTTTATTATGTCTCCTTGAAGGGGTTGATGAATATCTAGGGTTAGGGTTCCATAATAAGTGTGTGCCGTGTGGAAGAGATGGGCAGAATGCATGGCTACTAATAAATGAGCTTTTGAGTACTCTTATAAACACTTTCTTTCTTTTTCTCTTTTCCCCTTGCCTTTCTTCTGAACCATTTATGTGTCTTCTTCTTTTTCTTTTTTGTTTTCCTATGACATTAATGTCGCCTTTTTGACATTGTGGAGGATGATGGATCATTCATCATTCTAGTCCTACTTGCAGTTGCAAATGGGCCATGTCAGACAATTTCGGATGGCACTTCTTAATCCAGCCCATTTAGCTACTGGGCCTGAAGTTGGATAAATCCAATACCAAGGGTATTAAAAGTCAGGACTGAGCCTGGCCCAATAGATAACTCCAATAGTCATCTGAACCTTTTCTAAATATTGGATAAAAAAAAAGACAGCTAAACTTTAGGGTTGTTAAATCAAGGATAAGAAGGATAATTGCCACTTACCTTACTGATAAGTGGCAGCAGTTCTCACATGGTTGTTCAGGCCCGAGGTACGCTGCTACATTTTCCTACTTGTGCGGGCGGTCTTCTCGTGAGCTCTCTCTCTCTTTGTTCGAGCCCTCTTGTCTGAGTTACGAAAAAAAATAATCAAGGATAAGTATAATTTGATGGAGTTTTTTTTTTTAATTTTTTTTATTGGCTTATTATCCATGATAAGACCTTTTCATCTTTACCGTCGTTTTAATATACATCTAGGTGGTCCTCAAGAGCCGGACCACATAGGAAAGAGTATAGATTCTCTTTTGAAAAAGAGTCTGATATGATTGGTGCTCATTCTTGCAACCAAGCGGTTGTAAATTCAGATTGTCATGTTAGAAACAAAGATTTGTATGCATGTTGACTTGAAAGGTCCTAATTATCAGGTTGATGACCTTATTACCTAAGACTGAGCCCTACCTGAGCCCTATTAACTAATTAGACTGGAGTTGTACAAGCTCAGGCCCTGGCCCATTTACAGCTGTTTGGGTGTTCCCAACTATATGGTATGGTGTAGAGCCACAGTTCTGGGTGTACAGCTATGTGCCCAAAAGAAGAACCAATGTATTGCTTTAAATTAAAACCCATTGATTTTGAAATCCACAACAAGGTTGTCTGCACTTTTCTCTCTGTGGAAGTTGAGAAGTCTCTTAGTAATTGGTACAAGAAATAATAATGTAAAAACCTTAGACAGCAAAGATAGGATAATGATGCTCATGGCCTAAGAGTCCCTAGCTTCTTAAATCACCTGACCATTTTTCATCATTTCTCATTTACACCTTCTGTGGGCATCATTGCCCTGTGAATTTTGCTGCCAAGGAATAAATTTTGGGCCTTACCCATTCGGCCAGGGGACGTGGCAAATTGAGTGCCCACTGGGCCCCACCAGTTTCAAAGTGGGCTGTTGGAATTATCTGAAAATTTCAACTCCTAATGCTGGACGTCCAATCAAAGGTGATGAACTAGATGGGTCTCCATGCTGTTGCCGTTGAATGGGGCAGCTTTTTCCCCCACTTTTTAAGGTGAAACCATTTACCCCCAATGTGCCCAACCCATTGGGTTTCTAGTTACCAAAAACAGATTAAAAATAATTTGGGTGTTATGTTATGGGCTGGATCTTATCCAGGGCCGGCCGATTTTGTTTTGGAGCATAATATTCAGGCCTTGACCCAGCAAACAAATCTAAAATTCAGGCTCAGGCCTTGTTCGTTAAATATGTCGGGCCATGAAACTCCCAGGCTCAGCCCACTTATCAATAGGGTTGAAAAAATAGGCTAAAGTACAATCCATGGGACTAGACCAAGCCCAACTTCATCGAATGACCCCAGATTTAATAAGGCCCAGACTGACCCAGCCCATAAACAGCACTTTCAATCAACACCCTCACCTTCTCATTACCTACGATGAGTTTCCAAGGCCTGTGTTTAGGGACTTCTCATTCACAAGGGGACTTTATTATGGAGCAATTCGGCTGGGCCAAGATAGATATTGACATAGCCAAGTTCAACCCAATTTGCATGTGGGTAGTAAGCTCGAGCCTGGGCCCATGTTCAAAAACTTAGCCCGAGCAATTATTGTTACTATACTTAACTGTTTTGCATTTCCCGTGCATGTAAATTTAATACGGGGCCCAATTCAGGTACACATAGGATAAGCCCATGCCCATGACCAGCCCGATTTTCATTCATGCTTCAAAATCCAGCCCTGAGAACAAACCTGTGTAAGCAGAAGTCCAGCCCAGATTTCACATTGATACGGGCTGGGACAATGGAGCTCCGGCTTGACCTGGGCCAAGTAGCACCGGTAGACCTTGGATTCTTGTGTTTCCATAACCTGTAAAATGTTAGCTTGTGAATGATGTTTTGTTTAAAAAGAATTTGTTGTTTCATTCTGTTTAATACCGATTACAGATTAACAAAGCTTAAGAGTGATTAGAGATAGGGGTGCTCAAGGGGCTGCGGGCACAAATAAGACCCAGCCCACTTTGGCCAGATTTGGACCTTAGGTTTTAGTATTAGGGTCAGGCCTGGATCTAAAATCTGGGCACACTTAATACTTGGGCTGAGCATGAACTAAATGACAAAGCCTGAACTCTAGCCCAGCCCAAACAACTAGTGCTCTTTTTTCTTTTATTTTTTATTTTTAAAACAACCAGTGCTTCTAATTTGCCTTACTTCTTTTAGAGCCCTTTCAAATGGATGTTGACCAAAGTAACTGTCTTGAACTTTTGGGCTTTGAGAAACCAAAAGTCCGAAAAGTAATTTTAGCAAGCCCAACCAAACAGAGTGATAGAAAGCCTGAAGAAATATTAGAGAGCCTGCCCACACTGGCCCGATTGACCAGATGGGTGGGCTCAGGCATAACATATTTCAGGTGGGCCTCACACTTAACGGCCATACCAAGCTCGTGCCAGATATGGGCTTGTGATTCTAAATCGAGCCGAGCCTGAATATGCCTCACGCTGCCCCACCCTACCATGAAAACCCATCATTAGGAATAACTCTCTCCTACTGGACTGCATATTGTTAATGTGCACTCATGGTCCCACCTAAAGCTTTCCTATTAGTGGACGGAGGATACATAGAAAGGTCACCTTACGGATAAGGGTAAGGCAAAAAATAGCCCTATCAGATTATCCTATAAGAGCTGCTAATGATACAGCCAAAGCTCCTCCTCCCACGTCCCTTCTCTTTCCACATCCATTCTCTTTCCAAAATTTCTCTCTAGACACCCCCCCCCCCCCCCCCCCCCCCCTTTTTTTTTTCCAAAATATCCTTCTCTCCCTACTCAGTTCACACCCCCTTTCTTTGCCACCGCCCTCCGCCCTCTCCGAGTTTGGGTGCGTGAGTGTAGAAAGGAGGGGAGAGAGATTTTGATAAATGTCCTTTTAAATAATTTTATACATGAATATTTTAGTCATAAAAAAATAAAAAAGGGATGTGCAAGGAGAAGCTTTGCATAATTGCATTAGCAGCTCCCTTATCCTATTCTAGCCCTTGATTTTACGACCTTAAAATTTAAAGGCTTTTCAACCAAAAAAAAAAAAAGAAAGTTTAGAAGGTTCGATGAGTAAAATGTGGACCATATAGCTGGTCTGCACGTGCAGTTGGCATGTAGGAGGATTTTGTTAACCCTATTTAGAGCTCCAGTTAAACTGAGTTCCAATTTACAAAGATAAAGTTAATGCATGGTCGGTTAAGAATGAGATCCAAGCAATCAAGGGTGATTCGGATTGATCAACTAAATGTGTTATTTTGGACACCGTTCAGTCTTCTAGGGGTTTTGATAAGAGTCGATTTCAGTTTTTTTTTTTTCCATTGAAAGCTAAACCTGGCATACAATCACTACCTAATTTTATTTTTCTAAGTGAAGAAAAGAAAAGGAAAGGAAAGGAGAGAGAGAAATGAGAACAGCCATCAAAACACAGGATCGTTAGAAGTAATAGTCAATACGAGCAAACAGCCTTCATTAGGTGATTTATTTAAGTAACTAATTCCATTCTTGAAACCCATATAATTCCTTAACCAGAGAGACTTCAACAAGGGCCCTCGAGGGCATGTTTGGGCACCTTACTTGTAGAGTCAAGTAAGGTAAAGCCCTATTCTCAAGATAAAAATCCCCACCAAAAGTACTTTACATTAAATTTACTACCATACTTTTTCCAAAAAAGTCAAAAAAATAACTTCATCTACTCACTAAAAGACAAAAAAAACTAACTTTCCAATAAAAAAAGTCAACTAAAAACAACTAAAAATAAAATACCATCATTATCCATTTATATTTTATTATTTCTTCAAAATAACCTCCACTCCACTCAACTCTACAAGTAAAGCCCCCAAACAATCTCGTGATTTCTATTACACTTTCAATAAAGTAACTTTTATATCAATAGAGGTGGACGAAAGATTCACACATCCTCATGGTAAAACTGTAAAATTGTCCTCGCGCAGTACTGTCTTGCCATGGGCCGTGCTAGGCCGATGGAAGGGACACGGCTAACCTGTTTCAACACATTTATAGACCCAACCAAAAGGGTCAGCCTGCCAGCCCCGCCCATTACATATATCATGTTATTCATTTCTCAATTTAACTCCCATTCCAACTAATGTTTAGTTAGTAGATAAAATGGCTAGTTAAAGTTTATTTGGTTTTTCCTTTTGCAAATCTTATATCTCTACTCAAAGCCTTTTCATATCTTCTTCCACCCCAAAATACTTTTCACTGTCTACTCACAATCACAACTTATAATGCTCAAATACAACATAAATATATCATTTATATTCACATAACACTAAGTCACATAACCCTTATCCTGTCTCACAACAACTTTAGTCAAATAATCAAATAAAGTTGAAGTATCTGTGTATCATGGTCCACAGTTAAAATAAAAACTCGCCATGGAATGAAAAACATCTCTTCGTACTTCAAGATTTCTATAATTTCTCAGTCAAACAAACATTTATCAAAATAAATCTCATTGACACTCCCAACTTTGGATCTAATCACTTGCTCTATATTTTAGGCCCGCTGTTCTCTAAAAAAACTATAAGGTTTTTAAGGTAATTCTATTTACAAACTTTCAAGAAATTAAGATCTAAATGGTTCTCTTCTTAGTGGAGTAACTCGACTTTAACCGAACCACTTTAAATATTTGTCATTTTTCGTGCTTGTATTCTAATTTTCTATTTGGAAAATTCTATTTACACCCACCTATTTTGATGAGCCCACCCACATTTTTAAAAATACCCAAAATACCCTCCTCTTATTTCCTCTCCTCTCACTTTCTCCTTTCATATTCCGTGCTCCGACCACCTCCGCCTCTGCCGATCCCTCTCCCTCTCTCTATCCCCCCCCCCCCAAAAAGCAGCCACCGACCCTACCCAAAATCCCTTAGCAGGTGCCGGCGCGACGTGCCGCAATAAATCTGCCAAAACTCTCATTTTGTCCACATTGAAGCTCAATCGAGGGAAAATCGAATCTGCACAAAAGCGCAGCACCAAAAACCCTCTGCCATTGTTGGTGTCGTTTGGCATGAGAATCACCCTCAACAAGGCTACTAAGAGAGAGGGAAAGAGAGGGAGATGGGTCAATGGCGTAGTCGAGCAGAGGTTGCCCGAGCAAGGAGAGAAAGATGCGTAGTTCCAGTTTCAACGCCGTGCACAAAAGAGTACGCGGAGTTTCAGAACCGTGCACAGAAATAGGTGCACGACTAGGGAAAACCGTGCATATATCATGAAACGCCGTGCACATGAGATATGCACAAATTTATGGGTATTTTCATAATATGTTAGTTTTTTTTTTAAAGGTGAGTGTGCTCAGGAAAACCGATGGTGTGTTCAAAATCACCTTTTCTATTTTAATGCCGAAAAGGCAAAAATATTAAGGAAGCACGCAGAGCACGCTTGGCACAACACAGACCAGCCGACCTGTGCCGTGCCGAGTTCAATCCCTGACAGTCCGACGCAGCCTGTTTGACACCCCTAGTCAACTGAAGACTGACCTAACATTTTACGATTTTACACAAAGTGAATGCTCACAAGTATCGAACCTGCCTTATCTCAAATACAGTCAATGGAATCATAATGACCTCCGAACATAATAATTCACAATTCTCTCCTCCATGTTAATATGAGGAGTGCAGACCGAGAATCTATGACAAACCAGGAGGAACTGACACATAAAAAAAATGAAAAACCAGGAGTAACTTAGATTTCAAGAACTTCAAAAAAAAAAAAAAAAAATGTAAACATAGGAAATATAAGCTACATCGGCAAGTACATAATCAGTGATACCTGATTACAAAAGATAATAGGTATGATACATGGGAGAGTTAGTTTTTATTGTGTGTAAGATGTTCTCAGTACTGCCAAGTTAGAAGGGCCACCAATCAAACGATATATAGATGTGCACCGTTTATAACTTTCGGAAGCCAAAATAACGGACTCATTCATCTAGCAAGAGGAGGGAGAATTCCAGACTGCCATTAACCCGACCATGAATCCTTCTGTTGCAGGTGTTGAAAGCTAGACAATCCGCATATGGTGCTCTGTTACAAAAGAAGCGGCTCATGGTTAATTCTCTGGAACTTAAGTTCTGCATGCAAATAAGATGGAACAAAGGCAGCCCGCATGTAATGGTAAAGCCCATTATCCAGTGCATATGAAAGGTCTATGGGCCATCCCATCATCTAGTACCCTATAGTGGGCAAAGAAAAAACCACTATTTGGACAAGCATAGCCATCCAATCAAAATAAATTTATCAATCAATCAAAAATAAAGAGAGAAAACGATTAGATAATAAAGATTCGGTATAAAAAGACAGAAAAAATTTATGATTAGAATAGTCCAAAGTCCAATTTTGTACAATTTATGATACCTGGATACTTGCACAAGCCCAAAATACCTGTATCGGACCGATACGACACTTGTATTGGTACCTGATATTGCTACTACACCACCGATACTTCCAGGGAACAAGTTTAACACATCTTACTTATAAAATCCTTTATATCATATAATTCTTTTAATATTTTAACTTCTCACCATAAAAAAATGCTAGAAAATGATGAAAACAATGACAATTTCATTGATTCAAAAGTAATCTATAGAAAAAATAAGAACACCTGTATCTGTATTCTAGTTCTAGATTTTCAAATTGAGGAGTCCTATCCCTGATCCTCATATCGGTATCTGTATCTAGGCATCATAGGTGGCGTTTAAATTATGTAGGCCACCTAAGTAGGAACCATGATATAGAATCTAGATGCTCCAAATATATGAACGCATGCCCATCTGTATGTAGGGGAAGGGCACACTAGTCTCAATTTCAAAATTTCTATCAAGTTATTGGAGATTAAAAGAATATCATCGAAAACTCAAGAAAAAATAAAGAAGTCTTTAGATTCAAATAAATACATACCATCATTCCAACTAAGCACAGGCATCCCAATCCAGGTGACACGTTTCTTGTTCAACATTTGCAGAATCAGCTTCATGGCACTCTGAATGAAGCTCGAAGAAACCAAACATGCTTCTGCTTTCAAGCTGCAAGTAGCAGCTATGAAACCGAGGAAGATGGAGCAAAATAAGAGGTTCCAGATTTAGGTGCTCGCTCCAAGCCAACCTCGATTCTTATGCCTGCACTCTTGCCAATCCACCATAAATGTCCCAGTTGCGACTGCAACCTTATGCTCTAGAGTTCATGTCGTACTGGCAAGGTGCAGGCATGGCCCAGGCCCCTCAACGGGGCCGAGCTAATCCAAAACCAGCTTCAGGATTCTGATGATGAGGCTGTAGCAACACCAGGCAAGAAATCAGAAGTTATTAAGAGAGTTTTGATCAAAATGTCGAGCTCGTGATTTGGATAGGCATGGCCCAAGGGAAAATATCAAATGATCACTCTTCTACGAGCACTTGAACAGGTGGCTCATTAGTACAAAAAAGATGCAATAATTTGCTTGACCCCCATTGGGAAGGATTGTTCGCAGAGAATATACAATTTCGATGAACACAGCCACTAGCAAAAGGGCTTTTGAATGTTACAGAAGGGTGGATAGCTTGGTTCTAATTTAGGACTGAATTTATATTTAATGACGGACACATAAATACAGTGGCAGAAGTCTTTGCAACAGCACATAATATGGTCTCACAATGTCATTCACAGGACATCACCCGCACAATTTAGGGCGCAACAGATGACCTCTTACATGTATGCCACTATGCCTCAACTACAGACAGTGCTCAGTCACTATAAAACAAAATTTTATAGAGTTATAATAATTAAGTCCGCAACCTTCACAAGTGACAATTAGCCACTGTGCAGTGTGCTGGGTCCCACAAATGAAACCAACCCTTTGATCAGAGATCTAGAAATAGATGGCTCGGAAATATATCAATAGTTGCATTTATTGACAAAAAGGGAAATCAACTGATGATCTAGGATTTTCTATACATACCTGCACAAAAGGTTGGTGAACATGCTCAGAAGGATGGACATATGCCATTCCAGGGCGAGGACAACCGTACTGAGAAGAATGCAGATAGATGGCAGATGTGGAATGTGCACCAACATGATTGGGACTGAAAGGTGGTGGCGGCGGTGCTAGCATACTCTCAGGTGGGGGATATCCAATTGCCGTAGGATTTGAAGTTGGCGTCCAAGGTCCTCGCATGTGTTGATGGATCGACCGAGGTTGGTGCTCGATGGAAATCTGAGGCCGGTGAGCCGATCCAAGCTGTGGAAACTCCGTATTATAATTCAACGCAGGGGAGTACATTGGCTGCATGGTGTATTGTCCTCCATTAAACCCAAACCCAGGATCAAATCTCTGCATATATCTGCAAAAACATTAAATGAAAAAAAAATGTGCATGTTTGTCAGTAATAAAAAATGAGATGCCAAACCAAAAGAACCCCAGAAAACCCAACAAGGCAACCATATGAACAGATCCATAATGATACTGAAAAAAATGAATTAATACATAAATGAAATTCGTGCATAAGAAATACAGCATCTATATAACTAGTTGAACCTTATCAAATTATAGTGCGCACACAACTAATATTAGTCAAAGAATACAACATTTTCCCCCATGAATGTTATAGTATTGTCAAATGAGCATTGAACTTTAGAGAAAGGAATATTGTTGCTAACACATGCTAAGCATGAAACATGGACCAACTTACCTGTCATAGCTTCTATCATAGTCAGGATCTTTACGGTCCACCTCCCGGTCACGAAAGATAGCCACTCTGTTGTTGGGCTTGTTTCTAGGGATGGGCTCCTTCTCTGGTTTATTTCTACTCAACCTGCTGCTGCTGCTGCTGCCGCTGCCGCCGCCGCCGCCGCCGCCGCCGCCGCCTCCCGTAGAAGAATCACCCAAAACCCTTCCGAGATTAATTTCTGGTCCTTCAATGCTGACTTTCTCCTCTAGCCTTGTTGATGCCAAGGAGGGACAGTGCTGGAAAGCGTCAAATGCAGAGGATTCAACCTCTGGCTTCCCTCCCGAACCTCCAACACTGCTACTGTTGTTGAATATCCGAGCACGAGCTCTGTTATATTCTTCCTTTCTTTCCTCCACACTTTTCGAATGATTCGCCCTGGAAGAATGGGAGTTTGCATAATTTGCTGCCTGTGAGTGCTTCTGTGGTCTCTGCTTGATAGCAACTCTAATAACATTGCTGTTGTCTTCTTCTGGTACATTTACAGGAATATCAACAAGACGAATCATGGGAAGATGGCACTCAGAAGTCTTGCGCACAATGATTCTAGAACCAGACCCATCAGATGAACTGTTGTCCAACATGACAGTCGACTGCAGGTTGTAATGCTGGGCCACCCGGTGGGCAGCTAATCTTAAGTAGGATGTGGGGAGTTGCTGGAACTCTAGTTGCTGTTGTGTAGGGTCACGAATGAACTTCACAATATCTTGTTCCATTCGCAAAACTGAACAAGAAAATGAGATATTTAAATTAAAGCAGGAGATAAAAATAAAAAAGTCAGATGAAAAGGCTGGAGTAAAGGAAGAAGCCAAACAACTCATTGCTACCACCAACTTGAGATTGATCAGCTTAGTAAGAGCCCTAGATTTTTTTTCTTCAAGAAAAGGTAAGGGGAGGGGACAAAATCAACCAAAATAAACCAACTCAAAAGGTTTTGCTCTGATTTTGAGAGCTAAACTAGCTGTTTTTTACCCTCGTTTCTCACATCCAATTAGTTAAAACACTGAAAGTGCTTATGGAAAAAAATAGCCAAGAAATGATCCAAACTGATTAGCTAGTGACTCGGCCCCGACAAAAAAGTCCATGGATGGAAAAGTTGATATAATATCCTAACTGATCCAATATTATGGCCAACAAACACCAGCTGACACCTATAAATGGTCAAAACAAAATGGAGGAGAACTCATTACCTTTATTTGTACCAGTATTTTAAAACATTGAGGGATGAGGGGCTAAGTTCCAATTCCCAAAATGTCTTTTTAATAATCACATAAAATATAAATAATTAAAAATTAAAAAAGGCCACAAACTGGCTACTTTTTAGCTTTCTTATATAAGTTAACAAGGGTTGACTTAAATTACTTGCAGTTACAACAATTTAAAATTAAACAAAATATATTCAAGTTGTAGCCTATCTATCCTTTTTTTCTTAAGGGAAAATTTCATAACAGGGCTCAAGTTATGTCCAAATCATAGTTATCAAATTTGGTTCGGTTTGGACGAAATTCCCAATTTGTTTTGGTATGGTAAGGGATCTGAACCGAACATGCTACTTGAAGGTGTTCGCTTCCAAATTTGGTTGATTTCGAATGAAATCATACATTTCGATCCAAAATCCCCCAATTTGGACAAACCAGAATCGAATCTCTCAATTCAGGCGAATTGAGGTTCAATCGTGAAAAGAGGAAAGAAATGATTAAGGCAAGGACTCATTTCACATACCCGTTTCCATCGAGGAGTGAAATTCTTCCCTTGCCAAAGCACGAGATCAAATCTCTGCACTCGCCGGGAACTTTTTGAGGCAGAAAGTTGAGATCCCTCCCTCTTCAAACTCCTCGCCGCCACCAAAGCAAGATCCCACCATTAAATCTCTCGTCGGATATCCAGGTATATGCTTATTCTCTCCTCCTTTCTCGTCTTCTTCTGGGTATTTTTTTTTTTCTTTCTTCATTTTCTTTCGTTTGTTTCTTTTAGGTTTCGATTGTGTGCTCCTTTATATAAGAAAGGACGAGTGACGAGATACGGATGTGCCCTTTTATTTCAATTGTTGGTTCTACCAATATTATTCATGACTTGTGAGGGCCACTTATTTTCATGTAGATGAATTCTTTTGCTACCAGAATTCAATAGGTGACGCGAGCACTGTTACTAAAGCTCTAGGCCCACCCTGATACGATATGTGCGGACATTTGATTTTATTAGAAATTATGAATCTGAAGTGGGCCATTTGATTAGAGTAAATTATTTAAGTTAAATGAGTACTATTCTATGCAAAATTAAATGGTTTTGATTTTTAATAATTGGGCCCACTGGAAATTTTGATGATCAGTTAGACATGTTACTAAAGTTCTTGACCCACCTCAGATAATCTAAATGGTAGTATTTTATTTAATTAGAGATTTTTTTAAACTACTTTGCATCTTATCAATCTGAGGTGAGCCATTTTATAGAGTAAATTATTAAAGTTAAATTAGTACTATTCTATGCAAAATTAAATGGTTTTTTAATATATATATATATATGGAAACGAAATTCCAAATTGGAAAGCGAAATGTCTGAATAGGCTGAAATGTTTCAGTTTGGAGCCAAACCAAATCGGGTTCGGAAAGGAACTTGACAACTATGGTCCAGATTTCAAATTAGGACAAAAAAAAATCCTTAGATTTCATAATAGGACTTAACTATTCCAACTTCCTTTCAAATCAAGACATCCGGCGAGATTTAGGATTTTCCGGCAACCTTTTTCTCTTTCTTTTTCTAAATACCTTCCATGCCCTCAAAACCCTTCTTCCCAAAACCCTCTTCCAATTATTCTTCTCTCCTCTTTCAGCGAGCACCCACAGACGACCTTATATTGATTCAAATAGATTCTGCAAAATCATGCCTCATAGGCAGGGGCGGCTCGACCATTGGGCAAGAAAAGCCCTTGCTTTAGGCCCCCCAAAAAAACAAGGCCCCATAAAAATTATCTTAAAGCATTCAAGCAACTGTCTTAGATTTTTTTCTCCCAATGCCCCATAATAGTAATTAGTATCACATCTCATTAAAGCCATCTTTTCACATTTAAACAAAGCGTTAAAGCAAGTGTCATCCTTCTTCATCTCTACAGAGTGTCTTTTAAATCCCTACAAATCTCAACCCAACCTCCTTGCCACCTCACCAGTGAGGCTTTTCAAATGAACGTTTCTTCACCAACGCTTTTCCATCTCACGTACTCTTTACTCTCTCACCCTCTGTCTCTCTCATAGATTGCCTTTCTCTATAATTACTTTTTTTATATTTCTAAAGCAATCTTCTTTAAAGATTTATTGATCTGGTTTTGTCTTCTTTTTAATAATATATGTGGATATATTCTAACAATATATGTGAGTCTTTTTTATAATATATGTTAATCATAACCCACTAACTCAAATATAATCCCTTTTTTTTTCATAATGAAAAAACTGGATCAAATTCGAAATTCATGTACATCTACAATCTTTATGGCCAACAATGATAAATAACTAAATCAAGTTTTATTGTTTTATGATTTTAAGATTTTTTTTAATTCCATGCTCGTATTGTATGTTTATTATACTTAGTGGTCGTTTTATTTATAAATATTATTAGTTATGATTTATAAATAATAAATGTATCTATTAAAAAATACAAATCCAGATGCTCAAAACTTAAAACAAACCACAGAGAGAGAGAGAGAGAGCGCCTCAAATTGTCCCGAGCCGGTCATAGGTCTATCATCTGGGCCAGAATAATCCCTACGAGCCTAGGGGGATCCGGGTAAATCCCCTAGGGCCACAGTGGTAGTGCAGTTTTGATACTTGCCTTTTATCTTATGGGCGAGTTCATCCGGTCTATCATGAATGGTACTGACTTATCTCAGACTCAGTCCCAACTAGCAATGGAATTTAGAACATTGCATATGGCTGAAGTATGCCCATACTATGAAGCATCCCAAATGCAAGCTACAACTCAGACTTGAGCCTATAGGCATTCTACGAATGCTTTACTCCAAGGCAAGTCTTCTGGGGTAAGCATCAAACACTTCCAAAAGTCTTGGTTTTAAGGCAGGAACAGCTTTGGGAACACTTCACAATAAGTTCAGCCTCAAGAAGCAAGCCTCAAATGCTGCTTAAAAATACTAATTTTGTCTCTCCCTTCTTCTAGTTCCCTAAACTTGTTACCCTTCCATACAGGGTTTGCTTCTGGCCTTTTATAAACATCCACAAAGCATCTCAAACGGACATGTCTCAATTCTTTTAATCTTCATAGCAACTACCCTTAAATTCCCTCTTACATAACTCTTTATCTTTCATGTAACTCCACATGTCCTAGCACGCATCTGCCAACATGTTCCTTTGTTTTCCTAATTGCTTCATGCTACAAATCCCACCCTGTAAAAATAGAATATGTAACCTTATCTTCGCAAATTACCGCAAACAAAACGATCAGGACGAGGGAATTGTAGCTGTAGTGGCGAAAAGCCGTAACAGACCTTAGTGCAATCGGGTAAAAGTAAAATAGCCCCTTCCACAAAACCAAACCAACGATCAAAACAATTCCAGTTGTAGATATGGCCCATCCAATCAAAATTGAATGATTGGACCGAACCCCACAAGCAAAGACTTGCTCTTTAGATCGTGTTCCTCTTCTATGAAGCTAAAACCCTAATATTAACCCTAGCAATGACCATATCAAGCAAAAAAAAGGAGAGAATCAATAAACAGAGATCCTTACTAGAGAGCCGCTCTCTAGGGTTCTGCAGAGCTTCCCTGAGGAACTGATCCACCTGGTTCGAGGCATCCTCCGACGACCCTCCGACGCGATCCGCGGAGACCGTCTCCGGAGAAGATGAAGCAGCAGCTGAAGAAGAAGAAGAGGAAGCTGTGGATGCCGTCGGATCCCCCGCGGATTCGGACGGATCCGTCGGATTCTTCTTGGAGGAGAGCATCAAACGGGTCACGGCCGCATCCAAATCCGCGATTTCCCACGAATCGGGCGCTACGAAATCGTCCACAGAGCCCTCCATGGAAGCAAGGAGAGTTTTCTAGGGTCTGGAGGAAGGGGAGGTCATGGAAGTAGGGCGGGAGCACTGATTGAGGTGGTCTCCATCGCAAGGAAAGGGGACGATGCTTTTTTAGGGTTTGGAAGAAGCGAAGAGATTCGGCGAAAGGAAGTCGGGAAGAAGAGGAGATGGGATTTTTCACAAATAAGCGAATGAGATTCTTTGTACATGGGGATATGGGAATAGGGTTATGGTGGTCCGGGTGAGTAAATGGTGGACGGTACTCACGCACGCGTGGATCATGTGCGATGCTGGCACTAGATTGGACGGCTGATATCATCTTGTCATTGTGATGTAGTGCCCCGCTCAAACTGGGCCCATACGCTTTTAAACCCTTTGATCGATGTGTGCTGATTGTTGGGATGAGTCGAGTGTTGACTATGCAGTGTCCGTGCTCTTGTAGACTATCTTATGTTTGCTTTTTGTGGATGCGCTTCGTTATCATTCACTTCACACGGGAACCGGTTTTTACTAGAAGACAGGGGGGTTCATGACCCGGAACCGTCCGGGCTGAGTCACGTTCATCGCCCCCGGCCCACGTCAAATATGTCAGACCCGAGCCAATCCGTTTAATTAATCAGGCTTGGTAGGGCCGGCTCAAGCCCCCTTTTTTTTTTTTTCCTTTTTTTTTTTTTGCGTGGGAACTTTCCAATCCAGCTTCGGGTAAACCCAAGGCCGGACCTCTAACTTAAAATTAGATTTTCTAACCACACGAACATTTTAAGTATAGGTACCGTTTTAAGTGTGGCCGCCGCAAGCTTTCTATCGCTATAACTAAGTATATTATTGGCCCAAATATTAAATGAAAAACGCAATTTTTAAATAAACATAGTGCCTGAATCCGCAATTTATTGTGAATTGGACATAGATTTATTTGTAACTTTTGAAGCAAGTCAAAATAAAAGTAAACCAATGGGGTGGCACTAAAATACACTCAATAAACTTTTTTTTTTTTATTTTTTCTTTTGCTAACATTTATATTTCTATTGTTGAAGTATTAATCATCCAAGATAATTCATAGAAAAGCCCTTATTGGCCGTGATTTCCTTTCATTAGGATGCCAACTCTCAGGTGCACGTGTGGGGCACTTGAATCCCTTAAAAAGTACATAATACTCACTGTGGCATCCTATTGATGAAATTAATTCAATTATTCTTTTCTCCTTCTTTTGGTTTTTGTAGTCTCCTTTCGTTACATTTATGATGTCGGTTCTATTTTTATTTTATTTTTACATGTTTAAATGTCAAGTGCGTTGCGTGTTTTTGCTGATCGATGTTTAATTTGGGAATCTTGCTGTAAACTAGCTTTTTTCTTTTTTTAAATATACATTAAACTAACTTTATATTTTACTTGTACTCTTTATTTAAATATTCATATTTGTTTCTTTATATCTATTATTGATTTTTTTTGTTAGGACATGAATACAGCATTAAAATGAAAGCCAAATAAAGAATCCATCTGCATTCTCTTCGATCTGTTGTAAGTAATTGCAGATAATGTTGATTAGTATGGCTCAATAGAAGCCGGTGATATTGAGTGATTAAGTTAATGGTCTCGGTTGACTGGGGTCTGGTACCATCATTTTTCCATTGTGATTATAAGTAAGTATGTTATAGGTCTAGTATGATTAAAAGTAGGTATTTTCTGGGTGTACCGAGGTTTTGGGGTTGATATTATAAATATGTTCTAAAAGCCTTTATGATTTACAACTTTTCTAATTGCATAATAAAAACTCTCTCATCTTCCTCATGGACATAAGCCAAAAGCTGAACGGCGTCTTTTTCTTCATCTTCTTTTCTTTTCTTTTCTTTTCTTTTTTTTTTTTGGCTTGGGTGGCCACATGCCTCTTTTACTGGTATTTTATAAAATACAGTTGAGAAGAATTCATATCATCTAAAGTTATGAGTTAGAGAAATCCTTAGTTGAATAGGGGAAATGAAGTCCAACTATTGAAAATCCAGATGAGAGTGAACTTTCTCTTCCTGGATAAAATCCTGGTCCAACCATATGATTGTTCGTTCGACCAATAACATGACTAACACGTTACTTATATATTTAATTACATTATTAATTGATGATCTATGATACCAACTACTATTGTATTGTATGGAAAGTTGCAGGTATCCAAAGTTGTAATAATCAGTGCTCACAAGGCCATGGGCACCAAATAGATGGGCTAATTAGATGGGGCCCACTTAGGGCTCAAATGATGATGGAACGAGAGGTTGGTACTAAGGCCCTGCTTTTTTAGTGGAATTTCTGCGAATAATTTACCATGTCCAGAAATTTATGAAAATGATGTGATATGCTGTCATTTGGAATTTATGAATTCCATATTTCTTTACTAACATTTATAGATTCCAGTCACATTAATGGTCTCTTTTGACATTTGAGAATCTAGAAATTTCACTCCCTTTGCATTTTGGTGGAATTCCTAGATGATTCAAGCCAAGGGCCATCCAGGAATTCCATTATGTCTAAAAATTCATAAAAATCCCTTCAAATAAACAGGCCCCTGCTCGAATAGGAATACTAGATATGAAGTTTGAAGTCAATCCTATCTCTCTAACCTCTTGATCTATGTGTTATAAGTTTAATAACTTTATTTGTATTAAATAAAAAGTTTGCGTTAATTGAAGCGAGTACAAATCAATGAGACGTGACATAATTTTATTTATGGATGGTTCAAATGGATCATAGGTTGGTCAAGTTATGAGTTATCATCTAATATAAGTGGAATGCGATTTATTTCGGAAAATTTTCAAATAAGGCCTTAGGTTTTTGTCTTATTTAAGAAAATGACACAAGTTTTAAAACTTTTCAAATTAGTCATTACGTTTTCTATGATTCAATCAAGGACATCTGGTTATTTAAAGGTATTTTTTATGATATTTTCTCTCAATTTTTAAAAAATACTCAGAGTACCTTCATTTTAAGCCACGACAATCACTATATTTAACCGAAGTACCTAGTTTTCCTCAATCACTATAATGTTGCTAGTGAAAAAAAGGAAGAAAATATAGAGAAAGTGAATGAGATTTTTATTTCATTGAACGATAATTTGGATAGTTTAAGAAAATTGAAGAAAAAAGCTATCGGGAAATAATTTTAAATTGATGCATTTCCTTAATTGAAAACTTCATTGAAAACTCAAAGACTAATTTGAATTTTTTTAAAACTTATATCCTTTTTTGAAATAAGATAAAAATCTAAGGACTCATTTGAAAATTTTCCTATATTACAAAAGGCTTGATTTTTTAATAATAGTCCTTCAAGCATCCGGAGCTAAAACGCGGAACTCATGCAGTCATGCTGGAAAAGTACTTCGGTTTCCTCGCAAGACGTAATCCACAGAACACATCTTTGATGAACGGCCCAGATCGGTCGATCTGCGGCAGCAAGCAGCTGTAGGTTTGTTTCTTGCACTCCATATTCCACTTCCATTTTAGAGCAGCCACCGAATCTCTTCCTTTAGGGCACGTTTGGTAAACGGTGAAGAATCCTATATTTAGAGAATTCTCTCCATCTCCAAAGAAAGCCACAATCCTTAAGTAGAATTCCCAATGAAAGTTTCATGTTTGGATGGAGGGAGGATTCTTATAAGTTGTAGAATGTATGATCCAATTGATGTTTATACAAATATCTCAAGATAAAGTAAGGATCAACGGTTGAAATTTGGTCACCTTACCGTGTTTGACCGTCCAGAACTAATGACCGGTTTTGATCTTGATCGTGGACCCCACATAAACCAAAAAATGAGAAAAAACGGACTGTTTTCAATACTAGTTTGCATAGTAACACATTTTGACACATATCTCGAGATTTAAGATGAATCAACGGCTGAAATTTTGGGACATAGCCGTTATGGACCTTCTTAACACAATTAACGGTTCAGATCATGATTGTGGGGCCCACAGGAACCATAAAATTAAAAACAAGGGACTGTATTTAATCCCGTTTTTTGGCCCACTGCATCATAGAATATGGCATTTTAACGGTTTGGACGATTTTGTAAATATCTCACGATCTATGATGAATCAACGGCTGAAATTTTGTGACATAGCCGTTTTGAACATTCTTAACACTTTTATCGGTTCAGATCTTGATTGTGGGGCACATAGAAACCAAAAAATGCAAAAAACCCATCTGATTTAAATTAACGCCTGAAATCACTGTAGCTCCGCAAATCCTCACTTGCGTGGATTCCACGGATCCGAGGGGGGTGTCTGACGCCTCAAATAATTGGAAACGAGGAATCCTCGCATCCATTCAAGGCTTTTCCACGCTGAATCAAACGTGAGTTTTCCACGAAATCGCAGAAAAGCAGCAGAAATCCGCAGCGAGGATTTGTGCCAAACGTTCCCTTATAAAATCTCTCTCGTCAACAACAATCCACTGTCGACCGTCTTGCTCGATGGAGGAGTTGCGACCGGACAACAACGATCTTCATCCTCCTGCCCACGTGGACGGTGGAGACGCGGACGATTGGAGCAAGGAAGACGATCCAATGGTTGAAGATCGCCCTCCATCTGCAACAGAAACCCCTGCTCCTTCCTTCGAAGGTGAGAAAAACCCTAACACCAACACCAACACCAACCCTCTCTTGGTTTTTATTGTAAAATTCAGAGTACTGTTAAATCAAATCGATTTTGATGCGCATAGATGTAGATCTGACTGGTTCTTGCTTCATATTAGAATGGTTTTATTTCTCTTTTGAGTAGATTTTTGTTTTTCGATTAGGGATGTTGATTTGGGGCTTTATGCGATAGTTGGATTTAGTTGAAGGCAGGAGATTGATTTCTTGTTAGCAAAAGGGAAATCTTGTGGCGGGAAAAGAAATTTCGCGACTGGGAGGAATTTTGGATAGCTCGATTTATGGTGCGATGGTGTTTTTATGAAACCTTATTAGAGCCCGTGTTCCTTCAATTGAATCGGTTTTCTTCTCCGTCTCCTGAAAAACCCTCCTGTTATACCATTGATCATGTATTGTTTCCACTTTTGATTCCACATCCGCACCACCACGTGATATCATCTACATGTTTATTCAGCGTTGAGTTGAATCATCTGTTCCGCAGCATCAGCCCCCTTGGTGATGCGCCAATCTGACTGCTTTTGATGCTAGTATGAAGTCCTGCGCGAGGTATCCTCTTAATAGTCAGATTTCTGCTTCCCGCTTTGGCTGCTGGAGGTGGTGGCTTTTCCCCTCCCTACTAATTAGTCTTTCCCTGCGGCCATTCATGCTCATGATGAATTTCAGTCATATAAAGATGCGGGTTCTTATTCTCACTGGTGAGATGAACCTGTAGCGATAGAGAAGATTAGAATCCAGGAGTTGTTTTCTTCCTAAAGGAAGAGCATGTTGTTCGCCGAGTGGGCTTAAAATTAAAACCAAGGATGACAGTTCTATCAACAGCTATAAAGCACGACTGGTGGCAGAGGGTTGCTAGCACGACCGGTGGCAGCAGGATGCCGGCAGGAATACAATATTCATTATGAAGAGACATATGCTCCCGTTGCTAAGATGGTGCTTGTACACACTCTTTTTATCTGTGGCTGCAAATGGATGTTAAGATTGAAATTTTTAATTGTTTTCTGTCTGGTGCTTGGTTATTTTTGATTTAGCATTGCCATTTAGAGTTTCCGAAACAAACAAAGATTTCATGATTCTGCTTTGATTTATTTAAATATGGGTGCTTCTTCTATCACGACACGAGTATCACTGATGATGACCATACCAGTATTATTGCTCATAGAGTATTTCTTTCTCAACAATTTGAGATGAATGATTCAGGTTATCTTTGTTGTTTTCTTGGTATTGAGGTTACTTATTCTCTTGTGGATATTTTTTCTGTCAATCCAATTTTATGCATGACATCCTTTAGCGAGCAAGCATGACAGATGACAAGACTGGATATACCCTGCTTGAGTTGAATGGTTAACTCATCACTTTTGTTGGGGTTCCATCACCTGATCCTACCTGGCATGGGCAAGTTGTTAGATGTATTGTCTGTCTTACTGTGATTTTCTCTGATATTACATCTGCAATAAATGCTGTGAGTCAATTCATTTCTGCACCTGTGTATCTTCACTGGGTAGTTGTTTTGCGGATCCTTTGCTATTTTCAAGTAACTATGACGAGAGCATCTATATTTCTTTATTAAGACAATGCTCTGGATGTTCTTGCTTACTCAGATTCTGAATGGGTTAGCGATTTTACTAATTGATTATCTACTAAAGGTTTCTGCATCTTTTTTGGCTATTTTTTAATATATTTCAAGAGTACGGAGCAAAGTACTGTATCAAACATTTGCTGAAGGCATTTTGTGCTCTTGCTCATACTACTTCTGAAGTGGTCATTTAGTTTTGTTGGTTGTCAGCACATATGAGTGCTTCCACTGGAATTCCCACATCCTATACTGTTATGATAAAGGTTTTGTCCGTATTTCTCATTATGATTTTTTTTTCCACTAATGTGTGAAGAATATTGACATCGACTGTAGGGCTGGGACAACCTCTGTTATAAAAAAAATATTGACATTGATTCTTATTTTTTCTGTGATGTCTTCATCAAGGAACTACCACTCTCTTTTTTTTTTTTTCCTTCTTGTGATGTCTTCATCAAGGAACTTCCACTCTATGTTTTGTTTCATTTGGCCCAGCTTGTTGGTTTCTTCATTAAGTTTGTCACCACTCCGCTTCTCGTATCCTGAGTTTGAGGTGTTTTTTTTTTTTTGTGTGTGTGTGTGTTGTTGGGTGGGGTGGGGTGGAGGGTCAGAGCTATGAGCTATGAGGAAAAGGGAACATAATTTTCTTGTCTCCCATGGTGTACTTAAGTAGAATTTATTCAAAAGATAAGCTTCTAATTTTTACCCTAGAGGATTGGACAGTAATCCTCTAAGAATGGATATCTGATTCATATGAATTTGAATCTACCTTAAATTGTATTTATGAAGTCTATATATAGAGTGCATGACCATTCATATTGACATACAATTTAACTAGCACAACAACCCGTGCTTAGCACGAGCATGTTCAACAAAAATTGAAAAGTATATTACTATATTTACTGATTTATTAAGAAGAACTCAGATTACGCAAAATCAATCCTCAAATACTCATGATAATGATTTGGTGATTCTAATAGGGATAGAAATGAAGTTCTTGGAGAAAAGTGAAAAGTGGGAAGAAGAGGTGGTTACATGAAGTGAAGGAAATGAGTGGTTACATCTCGAAAGTGGAGATGAGTGGTTACATATTGGAAGCGGGGAGTTATAACTCCTGGTAAAAATCACAATTTATGGTCAAAATTATCTTCAAAACCCTTCATCTTAATATATTATAATTTGACTCAATCCCAAATTCTTGTGTGAGTGATTTTTCTTTTGACAGCTTCCTTCTTTATAGGCCATCCTCCTTGCGCCTTGTCATTGCAACACTTCAGTTCTTCATACAGTGGCTATTTTGATCTTCTAAGCTCTTTCAATAATTAGCTCAGACAACATTCTGTTTATCTTCTATTGCATAGCAGCCATTCATTGATCTTTTCCAATATTTACTTTTTCCTAATTCTATTACTGTTGCTCAGCAGATCGATCTTAACTTCTGGATCTCTGCCAAATGCACATTTGGCTTGTCATTTCTTTGTTGTCCAATATTCAGATCTGTCAGCATTGTTGATTTAAGTACTCCTTATGATGATGTCCTTTACTGATGTTAAAAAAATCACTTTATTGAAATGGCATCCAGTACTATCAATATTACGTGACTGAAAAAAAAAAAAAAACTGTCAATTATGATTTAGTCTGTTTGATTAGAACAGAATTTTATTGCTGATGATATATCGAAAACTTGTCATTTTATTTTATTTTTTTTTAAGAAAAGAGAGAGAGGAAACAAAGTTGTAAAACATTTTTTTTTCTATCCTCATTGAGATTGCTGCAAATAAAGGGGACTTTTTTTTTTTGTGTGCCTTGTTTCAGATATGAAGGATGAGGCTCAATCAAGCATTCAATCATTGCAGCTGGAGCCAAAAGGTGATTCGCGGTTCTACTTTCATCAGTAGTACTGCATGCATTTAAAACTAAAATGTTATGTATAATACCTGGGTGTAGAACATCAGGCATTTGGTCCATTTAAAATTTAAATGTTATGTATAATACCTGGGTGTAGAACATCAGGCATTTGGTCCATCTTAATTGTAAAATTACATTTTTAATCACCGTGCTGTTTTGTGTTGGTTGATTTTCAGGGAAAGATAAGGAAATGAGTACACATGAAGAAGATGAAGAATTGAATGACAAGGAAGAAAATAAGAAGCGTCACTTAAATGTTGTCTTTATAGGTCATGTCGGTAAGTTCACCTTTGGATGCTGCTTTCTTTTCGATCTTCTTTGTCATCTACATCCACTACAAATGAACATTTTGTTTTGTATTAGAATAGAGTATTTTTATAGCTTCATGCTTCTACTCATTAGAATATATTTCATGTCAATGGTAGATGCTGGAAAGTCGACAACTGGGGGGCAGATACTCTTCCTCAGCGGTCAGGTTGATGATAGAGCAATTCAAAAATATGAGAAAGAAGCCAAGGACAAAAGTCGAGAGAGTTGGTGAGTTTGGTTTTATTAGTCAAATGTGCCACTGCTGGACTGATTTGGCAAGAAAAGTAACTGTTCAAAGCTTGGGATGGCATTGATGATCAATTTTTTGGGTACATACTCCAGTTGCTCAACTATAAATTAATACAATATTTTATTGTTTTTGATATCATCATTCTTACATATCGTATTTCATAATGTTTTATCATAAAAAAGGTATTTCGCAATGTTTCTTCTTTTTCACATCCTCCAATGTTTTAAGTTTGTTTTCTTTGTATTAACTTGGTTATCCCACACATTTTAGCTAGAGAATTGGTTATCCTGCTGTCCTAATGATGCAGGATAATGGCTTGATGTCACCTCTCAATGTAAAATCTCAATATTCTGCTGGATATACATCCACGAATCACCTCCTTTTGATGGAATTGGAGCAATAAAGGAGTAGGAGTTTTTGAGTGGTACTCTTGAAAAGTTTATAGCTTGCTGCACCGGTTATTTTTGTTTGTTCAGGATCCTTACCTTGTCAATCTTGACATTTGATGTCGTAGGCCCTAGTGGATGATATTTTGAGAAGAAAAACATATATTTTCTGAGATAATTGCCATCCATTCTTTTGCCTGTGAGTGCTGTTGTATCTCTATTATTAACTATCTGTTCTAGGCTCAAAATAAAGAGCTGGCAATCTTGGAAACTTTGCAACATGCTCCATTAGACATTGGTTCTCAATTCTCATTGCATCCAGCTATTGCACCACTGAAGTGTGTGCCATTTGCGTTTAATCAAAAGGGGGGCAAAACTGTAGGTTTGGTATATTATGCAGTGCAGGTTCTTGTGATTCCTCAAACATATGCAATTATGATAGACAAAAGGTAAAGGAGAAATTAAAGGGAAATAAGAGTCATTTATTATGAATATTTAGACTCGGAATATGACGGGTTTAAGGAAAATGGAAAAAAAAATTCAGCTGCAAGAAAGATGACAAGATGCACAAAACAGGGTTTGATGTTCATTGGAGAGACAAGCTAATGTGAGCTAATGATTGTATTGTGTTGCTGACATATGTGGGGTTAGAAGAAGATTTTGGTGCTCCTTCATAGTTCATACCTTTTGTTGATTCTTTCGGAGGGTCCTATTTGAGAAAAAGGATATCCTAAAAAACATTGAAGGATTAGTACACAGGCGGAATGGTCTGCACTCATAAGAGGCTAAAGCCTAAAGGCCAAAGGGAGATGATTTTTACTGGTAAAAAAGGGCAAAGATCTCTTTTTCTTTATATCAATGACAAAATTTTATATAAAATGAAACTGTATAGTATAAGGGATTGGGACTATACATACGAAAATTACACACAATCCCATCCATACTCTCAGAAATCAACATGGTAATAAGAGTCTCCATCCACCAAATGTAGAATCTCTACTGATCCCACTTTTGCCTAAGTATCTGTTCTTTGTTTTCTATCTAACATATACGAATCATATCATCACCACCGTGTCTAATTCCTTAACCTGCATGCCCCATTTTACTATTGCTGCATCATTGATATTGAACTTCCCTGTAGGTGGATGAGACTGTCCCTGGCTGTTGCTTAGTTGGTTATGAACATGGGTGTATGTATGAGAGTGCTTGAGTCCAAATCTCCATTGTAGCAAAGAAAAAAAAGGTGGATGAGACCGCCTCTTTATGTCCCTTGTCCAAATGGTACTGCTCAAACATTGGGAGGTATTTTCATGTGGATATCTACTTAAGTTTATGGTCAATGCATCATAACAACGAATCAAGAGGGGAAAAAGAGGTGGCTGGGAAACTCCAATATTTGTTCTTTAGGTTGATTCTTATTTTTGACACGGATACATTTCTATGTGATCACTTGCTGTTGCAAACACAAATTTCTGACTGTTCCTTAATTTTGCTTGAGTTGGAAGTAAACTGGCTTCAAATTTGAAAAATATATGGCTAAGAAGTCCAGGCTTCTTAGAGGGTAAATGAATTGTGGATCAGCTTTGACATGAGATATGCATGTCATGTAAGAATTCTTGAAGCACCAAAGGCAGAAACTAAATCTACAAAAAGAGTGGGAAAAGAATCTTTTGGCAAGATTGAATGAGGGAAAGCTTAGATGATTAGAGAATGATGAATTGGATGAGAAGAAGAGGAGGGACTTAATGATGATTGGTATCTCTTTCCACTTGTGAAGGAAGGAGTGAAAGATTGTTCTTTGGAAAAAAAAGAGCTCAGAAGGGGACACACTGTACTTTCAATGGTGTGAATGGCTCCATGGGATTTAGTGAGAAGATTTCTGCTGATGCATGATGGATTTGTTCTTTAAAGGTCGGTTGGAAAAAAGAATAGGAAACTGAACAGCATCTGCAGAAGGTGTTATGATTCAGTGTGTGGATGACTTACTGAAGACTATATGTGCTGGCATAGGACTATTAAGAGATGAAAGAGTGGATCTATGTTTTGCTTCCTTGGTTCCAATGGGTTAACAGAGTTGATTGGGTTGAAAGAGGTATCTGTTATAGAAGCATTTTGATATTTAAATGGTCTACCATGTTGTGAGATAGTTGACGTGCAATGCGAAAAATGCATAAGCATGGGCTATAAGAAAAAAAAGGAGTCATGGAGGTCATCAAGATGTGCTGGCATAGGAGTATTAAGAGATGAAAGAGGGGATATATGTTTTGTGTCCTTGGTTCCAAAAATGGGTATAAAGGAGTTGATTAGGGTGAAAGAGGTAGCTATTATAGAAGCGTTTTGATATTTAAATGGTCTACCAATTTGTGAGATGGTTGAAAGTGAATGAAAAAAATGCACAAGCATGGGCTTTATGAAAAAAAGAGGGGTCATGGAGGTCGTTGGATGCATGTATGGGAGTTATATTATATCTTTTTTTTAAAATATATTTTTTCAGCGTGTGAGCTGAGAAGCTAATGATGTAATGGACTCTTTGGTTTAGCAATGTGTTCAATCGAGCATGATAACTTGAGGTTATACAGTTTCCTTCTAATGTTACTGTATTATGTATGTTGTTCCTTCTTTGTTTACATTTTGGATTCTACACTATATTCACATGTTTAGTGGTGGGAAAGAAGTTGCATTGATACTACATATACTTATTAAGTGAAAATTTAATTGTTACAATCTTTTTTTGCCTCAATGATTCAACTATATATTTTTATCATATTTGATTAACCTAGTTAACTAGTCATTCTCATTTCCTATTCAAATATACTTTTTCAATCTTAAATTAAGTCTTTAAACCTTTATTTTGGTCATTATTTGATAGTTAAGTTTTCATTCTTTTCTTTATTCACCTATCTTCGGGGATCATGAATTAAATCCGAATGATTTACAAGTTAAAAATTTAATCGTTACAATCTTTTTGTGCCTCAATGATTCAACTATATATTTTTATCATATTTGATTAACCTAGTTAACTAGTCATTCTCATTTCCTATTCACATATACTTTTTCAATCTTAAATTAAGTCTTTAAACCTTTATTTTGGTCATTATTTGATAGTTAAGTTTTCATTCTTTTCTTTATTCACCTATTCGGGGATCATGAATTAAATCCGAATGGTTTACAAGTTATTCACTCAATTTTCTTTTCCTTCTTCTTCCTTTACATGCTAGGTATATGGCATATATCATGGACACAAATGAGGAGGAGCGTGTAAAGGTGATTCGTTATTTTTACCTTAAATTAAATGTTGAATGCTTTTATTCAAGACGAGAAACTAATACAATATTGGCTGCCAAGGATGGACCAAATCTCTTATGGCAAAGGGTTTACATCATTTATACTTAAATATTGTGCGACTTGTGAGACTGTATTCTGCTATGGCATCGAATACTGCATTAGCACTTCTAGGAATATGGTGAAAGGAAATCTGAAAATTTTGGGAGACATCTTTAAGCTCATTGATGATACTATACACCAAGGAAGCACATGATTACCTTCCACCATTATAGGGTTGAGATGCGACTATTTGTTTCTTGGACTGTGATGAACATAGTTATTGCTTTGGCTTCATTGACCCCTTTATTACCCAAGAGGCCAAGGAAGCTTTTGACAATTGTTGCATTGGAATTAGAGATGACACCTCCAATCTTGGCAATCTGGGATTTCTCATTGCTGCAAGCTTCGAAATTTAGCTTGCATGGACATGGGGAATGTCTTGTTAAAACTAGACAAGACAGTGAAAGTCAACTATTCCTTCTAGCCAAGGTATGTTCAGTGTATATGCATAAACATCTAAGAATGATGGTGACCATGGTCCCATGATGTCATATGGTTATGAACGAGCGTTGCTAGGGTGATTTGGTAGCCACTTTGTTCTCATAAGACCTAGTGTTCTTTTCCTTTCTTTTGCACAATATTGCCACCCATGGTTTAAAAATTGGTCGAGTCTGATTTGACTTTGACTCAGCACCTACCTAGTTGAGTCACCCCCAAAATTCTCCGGCCGAGTCCCATAGAGTAAAGACCAAATCAATATTCTCCCTCTATTTGTGAGAAACTGTTGGAGTTTTTTGGGCCCCTTTTGCATTGTCTTTGGAAGATTAAAACTGTATCAGGTCTAAGCATTTAGCAAGAGGAGGTTATGTCTGTCCGACTGAATGATTTATTTTAAATTAATAAAACAACATATGGCTTCAATTCAAAAGACATGATTTTCATTTTTACTCCTTTTTTAACAACTTTTTCAATACTTTTAAGGTTTCACTAGGCTCTAGGGTGCGACTTAATCGAATTGACTTGAAGGCGACTGCCTTATCCCTTGATCCCCAAGTATAAAAATCTTGTTTCCACAAGGGGAGCATCCATGGATGTTGCCTCTAACATACTTATTACCAAATTTCCAACTATTAAAGTGGTTTTATGGGGTCCTTGCGAAACATGGGTCTTAGGTTTGTAAGTGAGTTTCCAGTAGAGAGATAAGTGAGTTTCTAGTGACCATTGGTTTGCATCGGGGGTCAACTTGAAGCCCTTATCTCTTTTCACTTGAAGCCTCTTAAAAAAACATGTGCAGACCTGGAGCACAGCCTTAGGCACACGATACTGCTTTGTTGGAGTCCCTTTCAACAATCTGATAATCACGGAATGAACAAACATACATTTCCCATCTCCTCTTGATTAATTTTCCATTAGCGGCGACATAATTTGATGGTCATTTTTTTTTAAATTCACTCTTGTTTCTTCACTTTTATCCTTTTTTAGAAATACAAGTCTTAGAATTCCTACGTATTTAATATTTCAATTGAATGAAACAGACAGGCCCTTATTGTTTTTAATAGATTTGTTATTACTTCCTTTTGAGTCCTTTGTTGGATAATGTTATTTCCAGGGAAAGACTGTAGAGGTTGGCAGGGCTCATTTTGAGACAGATACTACAAGGTTCACAATTTTGGATGCTCCGGTAACCTTTCTCTATTTTACTTATTCTTTTTTAATTTATCAATGTTTTTTTTTTCTTGAATGATTCTTTGATGTATCAGTGTTCTGGGATTATATTGACCCAAAGTGGTGACAATTGTTTTAATGATTAACTTATATTGGTCTTGGAAATTACAAATCTTATATTGTTCACATTTGTAAATATCCACCTAACATAAGAAACACTCTGGAAATAAACTCGTATATATAAAACGAAGCAAGAGAGTTTTCCAGAGAAAAGCCAACTTTTAGCTTGTTTTTGTAAAAGAACTCCACTTAGAAGGCACCTCCTAGAAAGGAAGCCCTAGGAATGCCTTCTTGCACAAAGGCCAGTGGAAGTTGGAGAGTTTGATCTTCTCAGTTGGTTGGCACTAAGGACAATGGGTCATAGTGAAAATTCTATTATGCATCTTAAACCAGATTCCTCGTAGGATAGAGAAAAACAACATCAGATCTATCTCGGAAGGGATTGGTTCAAAAGCGCAGTTGTTGTGGGTGTCACAATCAAACCTAAAACCTAATATTTTGCGGTTCGCGTCTGTCATGACCTTGAATTTTTTAGTTTTGTATGAAAACTAAAATATCCAAAATTCCCTGAATATTGAAAAGTGCTAGAAACTGCTTTTAAAGAACGTGTTAAGGAAAAAAAAAAAAGAAAAGACCTTAACCTCGGTCAGGTAAAAGTAATATATTGCATTATTGCTTTATTAGAATAAATTATTGTATCAATTGATGTGCTATTTTTAAAATTTATTATTTATTATATATTTTTGCACACATGTATATATATATATCCTTTTTTTAATATTTTTTCAAAACATAACCCTGAAATGTTTTGCTGAAATTCTAAATCGACCGAAACATATAGAGGCCAAACCGAAATGGGGTCCAAAACGAAATTCTCAACTTTGAATGGCGTTCAACCCTGTCTAGACTCTAGACTCCTTTTTTTTGTTTTTTTGTTTTTTTTCCCAATTCTCGAGCCTCTTATGGCCGTCCTTAGATAAATCTCTAGCTCATTATTGTTATAAATTCATCATAATGTGGGCCACGTCTAAAATCCAAACCGTTCAAAATAATTATCACCCATCAGATATGAAAATTCACTCCAACAGGAGTTGGGTCTACCTACCATCAAATTGACCATGTCACATGATTAGAATTACTTTGTTTTTCCTTTTTCATTGTAATTATGGTCATGTATTTTTTGTTGGCAATATGGCTGTGGACACAATTTTAATTGGAGTGAACATGGACACAAAGAATTCATGACAAAGTTTGTGGGGACCCATTGGCCTACTGGATACGAGACTTTAGGATTGAGCCGTCTATAAAAAACCAGCTCCATCGGATATTTGTTTTCTGATCATAGATCGTTACATAGACGGTCCAAATGGAAACTTCGCTTACTATCCAATGGACCTGGTTTTGTGAGATTCAATTGACCTGATTTTTTTGTAGATGCACGGATTCAAAGTCTTCTTTTATCTGGTTGGAGCAATGTGGCCCTTGCTGCAGCTGAAGAGGGGCTTCCTTGGAATGGGCCATATTCAACTCAAGACCTCTGGGCCAGGCCCAGGTCCATTGGAAGGAAAGCTGGACTGCTGTGGAAGATAGGAAACAAAGGAGGAGAACAGATTGCTCCACCGATGTTTCCCTTTTCTCTTGAACTACCTTTTCGATGCCTGCCACACCTATTTCTTTTTCCCAGTTACACAAAAAATGGAGCTACAGGGGAAGGACACTAATCCACTTCAACCACTTCCACAGTTCCACATCCATCTTCTATATATTATATTATGTGAATGTATATTCTCTGTTTTTTCTTTTTGGTGATCTTTGTTTTTCCTTGCTTTACATGGGACTCGAACTTACACACCCATGCACCCTACATATGTTCCTAACCAGATGATCAACAGCCCAGGATGGGCATCTATTTGTTTATTATAGTTTGAATAGAAAAATAATAAATTCCGGAGAAATTTGAGTTGGTTAATGGAATTACGGATTTGGTTAGAAATACAGGAAACAATCTGTAGAATGTAGATGTATTATTGTCATGGAACTCACAGATCTAGTTATTATCATTAACTTTTAAATAGTTTATGATTAGTCCCCAAGCTGTAGCTCAGCTGGTAAGGGACATGGGTGGGTGGGTAGGTGGGTAAGTGTGCATGAGTTTGAGTTCTCAATGCTGCAAGAAAATAGAGGGGTGGGGGGTGATTAGGGAATCATCATCATTATCATCATCAAAGCCTTGTCCCAACTATGTTGGGTCGGTTACACGAATTTTGTTTCTCCATTCCGATCTATCTTGAGCCGTGATTAGGGAATCTAATTTTTAAATATTCTTTAAACTTCTTATATAATAAGTTACATTAAAAAATCCTTCTGTGGAAATACTAATAAATCATGCACTCATTTTCTATTGAATTTATTATGTTGTAATATATTGACCAAGTAAGCTTCTTGTAGTAATTGTTTAGGCTTTTATTTATTTATGCCGGAATTTATTCATTAATTTATTTGTAAAGGTTCGAGTAGAGCAATGGTACATTCTTAACAAATTTATCTTGGTTTAGGGAGTTCCTAATTTGGTTAGAAAGAGAGTTGTGTCAGGGTCCCCAGGGACCTTGGTAAGGAAGAAATTGTTGTCTGTTCATGTTTTTGATTTCTTGAGATGATGGATGAAATGATTCAATGTAGACATCTCCATGGCTGGGCCACAAATTTTGTGGATCTCCTGTTAGGTGTTTTTGGAGGAAT
This sequence comes from Cinnamomum chago, assembly GCA_038049695.1. NCBI lineage: Eukaryota > Viridiplantae > Streptophyta > Magnoliopsida > Laurales > Lauraceae > Cinnamomum > Cinnamomum chago. The sequence continues at coordinate 13,746,653 of CP142454.1, forward strand.
TACTTAATTGGAAATTCTTCTCGAGATTTGGTGGTGCAGTAGTGTTTCTATTAGGAATTTCTCATCTGTTTGGACCACGTCAAAGTTCTTTGGTGAATGAAGCAGAGATCAGGGCCATATTAGTGGCATTTTAGGGAGCTTGTTCATTTGTGGACTCTTTGTACTTGTGTTTTTTGTCATAGATTAAATGGTGGCCTTGACATGTGATTAGCCATGGTGGGTAGTGGATATCATCAAAGAAGTATTTGAGCTTAGTGCATGATGGTCACTTCAGATGCATTCATGTATCAAGGGAAGCAAATTCTATAGTGGAGTGACGCTCAAGTCACAACAGTTGGGACTTGGGAGTCACAGTTCAATTTTGTTAATGGATAAAGTTGTATACTAGAAAAATTATTATCCTAATAAAAAGCGTCTATTTTTCTGATCTTCATGATTATTTTTCTGGGTTTGACATAAATATATGCCATTATTTGCTCCATTTCATTTATTATTACTAAATTGTATTGTTCTGTACCTTTTTGTCTAACTTTGTGTTTCACTTGACTGCAGGGTCACAAAAGCTATGTCCCTAACATGATCAGCGGTGCATCTCAAGCTGACATTGGAGTTCTGGTAATGCCATGTTGGCAATAATGTTCCCTGCTAGTAATTTCTCAGATAGGTCATACCAATAAAAGAGAAATTCTCAGATAGGTCAATGGATACTCCTATAACATACTACTCTTGATATGTAGGTTATTTCAGCCCGGAAGGGTGAGTTTGAGACTGGGTATGAAAGGGGTGGACAGACCCGTGAGCATGTGCAACTTGCAAAAACTTTAGGTGTTTCTAAGTTGCTTGTTGTTGTCAACAAGATGGATGATCCTACTGTGAAATGGTCTAAAGAAAGGTGCCTTTTTAATTTCCCTTGTTTGCTTTGTATTATTTTGTGTGAGAAGCAACTTTAATTTTTCTTTTAATTATTCATTTGCCACCCCCAGGTTTGATGAAATTGAATCGAAGATGACACCATTCTTAAGATCATCTGGTTACAATGTAAAAAAAGGTACTGTTGGACCTATATTCAAAATTAGTCCTAGAATTTTTTTCCATTTGGTATCACTGTAACATTTATCATTATGTAATTGCATTCTATAGATAATATTATTCAAAAAGGTTATAGATATGTCTTGTACCATCATCATCTTCATCTTCATAAGCATGATCATCTTATTCCATCAAATGGGGGGTCCACATAATGAGTTATACTAATAAACTATATAACCAGCTAGGTCATCTTTTATCTTAACTTTGCAACTAAGCTAAATGAAAGTGAGTTCCCCACTCTGGACCCCACCCACCCATCCACAAACACATGAAAGATATATGGCATGTTATATATGTTCCAGCATGTGATTTTTTTTTTAATTTCAACTTTTAAAAAAAGATAATTGTTATAAAAAAGAAGAAAGTCCACAGTAAGTCTCCCATCATCAGTGGATCTATACTTTGCAAGAAATAACAAGTGGAGACAACTAGTTGAAATATTTTGACATTTCTATTTAATCATTAAACATTAACCTTCAATCAAACTGGGTTGTAATAGTTCCAGTAGGCGTCGAGGTTGTCTCACTGTATCTGAAACAACTTTTCTGGGAATACCATCAACTGTTCTTTTTAATCATTACCTTGTCCATTTATAGTAAGTAATTAGTCCATTTCTGGTTCTTCAATAATGCATAATTGGTTCTATGCTAAATGATTACCTCCCATAGTTTATTTTAACAGAAGATTTGAATAATTCCACTAACGATTCCTTAATTGCAACTTGCAGATGTTCAATTTCTTCCAATATCTGGTCTAGTTGGTACTAACATGAAAACTAAAGTGGACAAGAGTTTGTGTGGATGGTGGAATGGTCCTTGTCTTTTTGAAGCACTTGATGCATTGGAAGTTCCTCTACGTGATCCAAAAGGCCCATTTAGGTATGAAAGTCAGGTTCTTTCTCTTTGCACTTTCAGCTATGAACTTGTCTCCCTTCCTATGATTCACATTCTGTTGCTTAATCTCGTTACTGTGTGCATACTGTTTTTATCCAAATATAATAACTCATGGAAAGTGTCCTAGACCTCTTTGGCTATAGACATGACATACAACCCCTTGTGCACAGCGGATTGCTCAGATCAAGCATAAATTTCAGTTCCTTGATCTTATCAACATATTGAAACCCTCCCATTTTCCACATCTGGGATCATTTGGTGGTAATCGGTGGTTTGTGTTTTTAATATTAGAATCTTAGTAATTGCATTCTCGTGTATTATACCTTTATTATCGTCATTGTTATGCGATGCGATTCCTAACATGGATGCATGCCATTTTATCTGACTGTCAAGGTACCAAATCGACCAAGTCCAAACCTTTACCAAAAATCACTTACAGGAAGTGGCCAGCAAACTGTGAAAGCAATGCTGGTCTTCAACTCGAAATTAAGAAACAACCTCCAGACTGATAGCTGTCCTCTACCATTATCACACAATTTCTGGCTCTCCACAACTGAAACACCCAGCCTTAAACAACTTTGACCAGCAACTAATCTTCGATATGAAAAATGAGGCAACCACAAATCTTCACATTTCCCCATGAATTTTTGCCACATGAGATCCTGGGATTAAATTGCAAAAATCTCTTACTGCACTGGCACTGATGAGTGATGAGACTGCCTTTCTTGACTTCCTCTTCAAATCTGACTTAATTGCGGGCCTTCAAACTAGTTATGTCCTTGTGCACAGCTGTGGTAGACTGACTGCGGCTTTCTGCACAACCTGCTGCAAACAGCAATAGTCCTGCCTTGCACAAGAGTGCGCAGGACTGTGCTGTGAAGGAAAAGCGGGAGAAAAGATGAAAAGGAAGAATAAGAAAGGGAAGGAAGAAAGGAAGGTAAGAAAGAAGGAAAGGAAGGGGAGCAAAAAAGGAAGAGGAGACTACTTGCACACTGATACCAAATTGTGGGCAGTTATTGAAAAGAGCACACACTTGGCTACCAATACATAGGCTTAGCCTTTTGTATTAATTTAATTAATTACAAGTTATGGTAAGGGACTCGACAAAGAGAAAAGCTTACATATAACCCCAAAATAAAGAAAATCATATTGATCCACTCCAATCGTGCCAATCAACCAAGTGCCCTACAGTTGATCCTGGAAAGCTTGGAATGAATGGTGCTATTACATAATATGTCTATGTATATAGGCCCATTTTACAGTTTTCCTCTGCCGTGGGCGGCTTTTCAGCTTCTGCTGAGAGGGATTGTTTTAGATGGGCAGTTGGTAATAAAAACTTCCCATGGATTTTGAGTTTGACTCTTATGAAGACACGCATATTTCTTTGTTGGGAGAATTTTTGGAAGGAATATGTTGTCTTTGGAGGGCTCTTTTATCTCTTGTGGTAATGAGGGTTGCGAAATGGGCTATTTGTTTGGAAAATTTCTCCAACTAGAAGATCGGTATCCATCACCATTGAGAAGCCTGTTTGGTGTTGTGCCTAGGAAAAAGGAGGATGCCTGTTATCCATTTGGAGTTCTTAATGTGAATGCGCATCTTGAGGTAAACCGGGGCTGGCCGGCGCTGGTGGCATTCTTAGAAATCGTAGAGAAGTGTTGTTTATGTTTTATGTGTGTGGGAGTTGACAATTCAAACGAGGAACAAGTGTTGACCTTTTTTGAAGCCCTTCAAATTTATTTGCATTTTTCCCCCAGCAGCTTATTTGCGAAAGGTGGTTCATCCAATGCCCTCTCCTAGATGAAGTTTAGAAGTGGCTCTTGGAAGCCGCAATTCTATTTTAATTAGATCAAATATTTGTCTTCAGTCTGCCAGGTGTTGTTTCAACATGTTAGTAGGTTCACTGATTGCATGGCAGATGCGTTAGCTAACAAAATGGTTGATAAACTCTTTAAATTTAGCACCCATTATGTAGTTTTAGTTTTGACAAATGGTAACACTCTTATATATGCTCTTTTTTTATTTTTTGTTTTTTGCAGTATTGTTTGGTTGTATATTTTCATGTCAGTATTCAACTTCTGATCTTGTTGTGGGGTGGTGGAGGTGGAGTGTGGACAACCATGCATAACTTGTATTTTTTTTAAATGTAGTTTGTTATCAGTTAAATTTTGATTGTGATCATTAGAATGGGAATCTCTTGTTGAAGTTTCATATTTGAGAAAATTTATCAATATTTCAGCTTCGGAACTTCTTAATGCAATTAACAATTTTTGCTCCTGGAGGAGGGGTAGCTCAGTTGGCCTAGGACTACAGTTTGCTTCTGGAGGTTGAGGGTTTGAAACTACGCTACCACAATGGGGCCACAGGGGATTTACCTGGCTCCCCTGGGCCCGTAGGGATTAGTATGGCCTAAAGGGCTGGGACACCCTTTGTTATCCCAAAAAAAAAAATTGGTCCCCTGCTGTCGTTCAGCTGGTTCGGGACATAGTGTTATGTGTGTGTGGGTGCGTTAAGTTCCGAGTCTCTTGCAAGTTGCAAAGCAAAGAAAGGGCTGGTTAGATTATTTTTTAATTTGGCCTACTTTTGTTATGTTCATTTGATTTGTTTTCCATAACCCTTTTGACGACAACCAGGATGCCTATAATTGATAAATTCAAGGACATGGGAACAGTTGTTATGGGCAAAATTGAGTCTGGTAGTGTCCGTGAAGGCGACAGTTTGTTGATCATGCCAAATAAGGTATTATTTCTTTCAAAAGGCATGGCTGAGTTCATTCTTTTTCATGGCTCTTTTCCTGTGTAGCTTAATTTTGCCGGCTTGTTTTTGTTGATCCACAGGCTCATGTGAAAGTGATATCCATATATTGTGATGAGAGTAAAGTTAGACGTGCTGGCCCTGGTGAAAATGTTCGAGTTAAATTGTCAGGGATTGACGATGAGGATATTTTGGCGGGTTTTGTCCTTTCAAGTGTCGGTAGGTATTTGTTCATTTGTAATAAGCTACTTGGTTGATTTGATATTCATTACAAAAATAAAAACTTGGATGTATGATAGTTTACTATAAATTTTTAAATGTTTAATAGCTGTGCTGTATGAAAACCGGCAGGTCCAGTTGGTGGTGAACAATCAACAATTAACCAAAGAATCTATGCTTTTGGACTGATAAAAGATTTATGCCAGGAATGCCAATGGGTTGGGTTTAAGCATGGACCCGCCCTGACCTGCTCGTATTAGGGGCAGGTTTGGTTGTGAGTTGGTCAGATTAGGTGCAGGATGGGTTTCTAGACTTTGACCTAGAGGTTGAAAGGACATTTTAGAGAAGGCCTACTCTTTCCAATCATACACTATTTGTAAATCAGGAAAGAGTAGGCCTTCTCTAAAATGTTCTGAGTCAGGTTGGGTTTTGTGTGGTTGACCCGCCCCGCCCCGTTTATCTTAAGTTTATATTTTACTTTATGATTTAGAGTTTGCTTACATATTAGAGCGTTTGGTGTATTTGTATTTTTCGAGCTTATTTACAAATTAGAGCTTTTGCCTATATAAAAGATAAGTAAAGGGGACTTTTTTTTTTTTTTTTCAGAGCTTTTTTAGCTGCAAAGTTTACAAGTGTTTTAGACGAAAATAACCTCATAAATAATTTCAAAATAATGCAAATGGTGTATTTTACATTGTAATTTTTAAAGGTGGGCCCCAAAAACCTCATTAAATAAGAGCTGCTTTAAATTTTTTTTTTTTTATAATGTTACCAAGCATAGTATTTGTAAATTAGAACTTAAAAATTAGAGCTTTTTATTAATTAGACTTGAGTTTCCAAACACCCCCTCAGTGAATCTTTTTAAGTAAGGGTCTGTTTGGTAACTCTAAAAATAGGCTCTTATTTTGTAATTTAGAGCTTACTTACATAATGGAGTATATGACAAACCTCTAGTTAATGTTCTAGTTTTTAGGCTTATTTACAAATTAGAGCGTTTTCCTCTAAAAAAAAAAGCTAATATCACAAATTTTCAAAATGATGCAAATGGCGGGTTCTACATTATAACTTTTAAAAGGTGGGCCCAACTACCTCATGAAATAAGATTTAAAAAAAATAAATTTATCAAACACACTAATTGTAAATTAGAACTCAAAAGTTGGAGCTTTGATTTTAAACCTTAACCTAACTAGCTTTTGTTAATTAGATTAGAGTTTTCAAATGACCCCTAAGATTGCAGTAGCAGAGGTGGTATGAGGCGGTGCTTATGATCTTTTAGGTCATGGGTTAGAATGAAAAGATAACGATCCTTTAGAAAACCCAACCTGTTGCCATCCCTAGATTGTGCAGAATGCACATAGTGGTCTAACCCTATTAAAATTATGAACACAAGCCAACTATACAAAACTAAGATCTTTTTTTTTATTTTTTTTATACTATGTGGATGGTTCTGTTTACGAATATGAAGAACTACGTCATTGGTTCCTATGCCAAGTGTTAACTGTTGCTTTAAAAATGCAACATAGTAGAAATGCTATGAATATCTTGTGAAAATTCTCATAGCATTTATTTCTCTTATGTTTTACCATATGTACTTCATAAATAGTTCTCTGTATGGGACCATTAGGTCTAGTTTGTCTTAGACGCTTTTCTGTATAGCTCAGATATGCTGTATGTCATTTATTCTGTTTTCTATTCTTTCCCCATTTTTGGGCATCTATCCTATCATCTCATTGTAATTGACCTTTCCAAAAAGAACTTCTAAGTTTGCTAACGGACCATGGCACTTACTCAGAATCACGTTAACCACTGAAGGGTTTGCTGATACCCTTGTATTCCATGTGAAACCACACATGCCACTAGCTTCTCCATCTGCCCTTTGTGGTTAGAAAATTATGTTATAGTCCAGATTTTCTTTGCAAACATATTCAGGCAAGTACATTTCAGAGAATAAAACAGGAAGTTTCTTATGTCAAAAGTTAATTTTCCAAGGACTTTTAAGATCACTCACTTTGTGCTGATGATGACTTGATGCAGCCAAGCCGATTGCTGCAGTTACTGAATTTAGTGCTCAATTGCAGATCCTGGAGTTGCTGGATAACGTATGTGAATCAAGTTTCCATTGGTGCCTTTTAGAATTGAATTATCATTTATTTATCTACTGCTGGAAGCACTACTGATTTTTCTAGATTTTGCCAGGCAATTTTTACTGCCGGTTACAAGGCAGTTTTGCACATTCATGCGGTTGTTGAAGATTCTGAGATTGTTGAGCTGCTATCACAGATTGATCCAAAGACGAAGAAACCCATGAAGAAGAAAATTCTTTTTGTGAAGAATGGTGCTATTGTCGTATGCCGCATTCAGGTTTCTTTTGTGTTATAAACTTTACTAGTTGGACCTAACTTTTGATAATTCACACCATGTGTGACAGCTTCCTATAGATTGTACTTCATGTAATGCATATGCACTATTTTTTTTTTTTTGAATGGTTACTTTCATTGAAAAAGAACGAACAGTACAAGAGATAAGTACTGACAACAAAAGACTGGAAGCACAAAACACAAGAAAGCCAAGATCCAAAAGGCAACTAACTAAGGCCCTGCATTAGAGAAGGCCTACTCTTTCCAATCATACACTATTTGTTGTAAGGAATATCGTCTAAAAGATGGGTTGACTGACGCCCATAGAGCCACAAGAAACTTTTATTTCTCCACCAAATTGCTTTCGTTAGAAGCCATCCATTCAAAATATCTTGAATTCCTTTCCTTCCAGAATGTCCAAATCACTGCTAGAAAAGATAACCTCCACATCACCTTTCCTCTAGAATCCCCAGTAGGGGTTTTCCAAGCTTGAAGGAGCTCGATAAGAGAGTTAGGGAGGGCCCAACAGTCAAACCATCCGACCACTAACATTCAAATAAACTGAGCTGTTTTGCAATTCAGCATAAGATGGTTCACGGATTCCTCATCTCAAGCACATAGGGCAGCCATTAACAATAGACATCCCCTCTCCTCAAGAGATCCATAATGCATCTGCACTATTGAATTTGCGAAACTCTATTTTTTTATGGTGGTACTGAATAATTCTTATAAATGTGCTTTGTAGGTGAATAACTTGATATCCATCGAGAACTTTTCCGATTTTCCACAGCTAGGAAGGTTTACGCTTCGTTCTGAAGGTAATGAGTGAGATTAAGTTCATAGAGTTGATGCAGTTAATCTTTATTCTATACAATTAGATCTGTTACAGAGATTAGCATGCTTACACAGGAAGAACGATTGCTGTTGGGAAAGTTATATCTCTTCTTCCATGAAGCTTGGCATTTTTCTCTCAGCTGTTTTTGGTGTAGAAGGTATGTAATTTATTTCTAATGTTTGTTGCTTTTCTCTGTTTCACCATCTTTTCTCCCTTTAATTATTTTTATTTCTTCTTCTTCTTTTTTATTTTTATATTTATTTTTAAAGTGAGGTTAGTGTGAAGTGGGGTTCAACATGAGCCTGTATGGATTGCTTTGTACGAGGTGTATGTACAGGAGCAAAATTATATATGTAATACAACTTTATAGCAGTTTTTGGTTTATGGAAGATAAAATGGTGGAGGATTGAAAGTAATTTTTTGTTGCAATGTGGTTGATTGTTACTTAGAGCAACTATTTTTTCTTTTTGAATGGTAAAATTCATTAAAATAAAGCCATCAGTACAAGAGAACTATACTCTGACAAAAAACACCACCTGAGACAACAATCCAGACCAGCAGAAAAAGCACAAGAAAAAAATTAAAAGAAAGGGAGAGAGCTATTTGGACACCTCAACATCCTTGCAATTTATCATAATTTGGTCTATCGAGAACCCATGAAAAAGGGGATTTGTAGACACCCAAAAGGCCACGGAAAGCTTTATCTTATCAGACACTAAGTTTGCATTTGAGGCAATCCCTTAAAAGCACCTGGCGTTCATCTCCTTCCGGACAATCCATATGATGGCAACAAATGATAGTTTCCACATTTCTCTGCCTCTAGGCGCCAAAAAGGATTAATCCACACATCAAATAGGACCGGAAGTGAATTTGGGAGAACCCAGCTGCACCCAAACCAATCCAGCAACGCATTCCAAATCCAATGTCTGAATATGCATTTAAGCAGAAGAAACTGTAAGCAAAGTCCAGTAAATACCTAAAATAAAGAACGTGAAAGAAGTAGTGATGGATTCTTGGGTTGGAAGGTAGAACTCAGAAAGGCATTCCCAGTGATGGGATTTAGGAGATTTTCTACTTCGCATGCCTACAGTTCTTTTGTTCTTTTCTGTAATCAATTAATAGTAACCAGAGTTGTCCGTAACCTGCGTGTCCAAACAGCGTAGGATGGCTATGGGTCGGGTTTGGTACAGGTCTGCCAAAACCTGAATCCGGCCCAACCTTTCGGACACGTCTCGCTCTGACCCGACCTGTGTTTGTTTCATTGCTTGTGAGGGTGAGATAATAGTTTCATTGGTCCTGAAACCATTGAATCTTGGGTTTTGTAAGTCGCGCAGTATCAAGTGCTGCAAAATTTTTGGTGTGGAATGATACAAAGAAATATGTAAACTAAATATTGATGGGATGGGGCAGGTAGGGGGACACCCACAAACCCAAACCTTCTCTGAACTCTTCTTGGGTTAGAATTTGGAAACCTATGCTGTACGGTACATGATTCGATACATTGGTACCAATGATTTGCGATACAATTTCAATTTTCAGAACTATACCTGTACTCAAATCTGACCAAACCCTCCCTAATAGGAGCAGGTCGGGGTCAGTTGAGTGTTTGACTTGACTTGTTACCTTCCCTATGACTATGACAGGGCTTTTTTTTTTTTGGTTAACCCAGCCAAGGGGGCTGGGACCCAAGTGAGAGCCCGCATACACACGGGAGGATAGCCAACTTAAGGGGGAAAGTAGCCCGCACACGCAGGAAGAAAGCCTCCACAAGTGGGAAGGGCAGCACACGCGGGAAGAGGTGGCCGTACCCAGGGTTCGAACCATGGGCAACCAGGTGAGAACTGCCACTCCATACCACGAGGGTAAGGAGCCGCTTTCTAACAGGGCCAAAGTTGGAATGAGTTTGTTATAAGCAACTCTCACAGTTACCTCAGGTTATGCAAAGACAGGAACTTTGTTTCCTTTACTTGGTTTATGAATATTCAACTGGGCAAAAAGGAACAAATTTTGACTGTAAAAGTTATTAGAACTGTAATATGCAGATCTAGGATATCATGTTCTTCATTATTTGCTGTGTGTTGTATCCCTTTTTTCATATCTACAAATCAAACATGGCAAATGATTTTTTTTTTTTTTTTTTACTTTTTCTCCTGTTACAGTTAAAAGGGAGACCTTGTTTTCTATGAGTGAAAGTAATCTCTTAAGCACTGGAGCTGGGTAGAGCCTAAGCACCATTTCTTGGCACCCAGATTGTGAAGACAGCATTTCTAAGTAGACGTTGAGGCAGATCTCAGGTGGTGCATAGTTTTATGGATGGTGGTCATTGGTTTTGTCAGCGTTCTCATGCCCTTTACAGGCTTTTGAATTTGAGTGGTAATTAGATATTATTTTTCTGGATGTAGTTCTTCAATATGGAATTGGTGCTGCTAGAGCTCAGTATTGTAATAGTCATGTATTATCAGATCTCCGGAGTACCTTTTTGAGATCTCTATTTTTCAATAGGGTTACCCAGTGTTTCTGCAAATCGATTGGAGTCAATGGGTGAAATTGTGTTCTTTAACTCTAATGTTGATGAATGAAACACTCAAAAATTTTCTGGGTTCATCAATTGATCATGCATAAATTTGACGGCCATTCAACCTTTTATGAAGGTATTGGTCGACTTGGAGGTGCTTCCAAACCACTGTTCTCGTGATTGAATGGTCTTCATTTTTTGCACCCAGGTGGATCTTTGAGAGACCACTTTACATTACATTTATTTATTTTGTTATTATTATTTTTCGCTAGTTAGGATAAGTGGTGCTCGAGTGATACTTTCACTCGAGAACCCATGGATTGATCCTGGGGCGTGTGTGCAAAACTAAGGTGCCAAGACCACTCAAATATGAGTGTGTTTGCTTTAACCCCCTGTATTATTTGCATGAGAGAGACTCGTTGGTTGATTGCTGATAGGGAGGGTCTACCGTTCTCACAGGTCTTAGTGGTACTGTCCCTCGAGCAGATTATTCTGCACTTATGTATGCACGCATGAAATCTCTTTTATTTTAGATGGTTGATCACATAGGTGGTCCGTGCAAGAGATTGTCTTGTTTATCTGTTTCAAATGGTCATCGAGTTGATCATTATGTGTTAAGTTGTGAGATTTTAAACCCAGCAGAACAATGGCCGAAACCAGGTCAGATCTTAGCCCATAGTCTTATTCTGTTGCAAAGGTTACTACACCAATTAATGTGGGAAAAATATAATAGCCAATATTTTTAATTTATCATAATATATGTTTAGATATTTTCTTGTATTATCTTACCATGATATTGTTCTCAGATAAATTTGATTTATATTCAAAAGTGAATTAGTTACGTTGTTATCATGGAATTATCTCAATAGACACGTGACTAAGATCTCTTAATTTATGCTTCATTGAAACATGCAGTTGTGTGTTCTTATATTTATTTTAATTATTTAAGAACATTTTATTTTCAATTATTCTTTCCCGATATTATCACAATAAAAACTACAGAATCTTTATTGACCCACAGGCTTTATATTTGAAGCAAGAAGATTGGAGACAGATTACAAAAGGAGTTGCAATTTTAACTAGTCCATTCATGTTGAGCCTTAAAATGTAGGCTTACTCCATATACCAAACCCTTACGTTGCCCTTCTTTTTAATCTTGTCTTAAAAGTTACTGTTTCTTTATTTGCAATGGTTGCTGTAACACAATACATAATGATTCCATTAGATTGTTCAGAAATCACTTCGGAGGGACTGGTATCAGCACGGTGCCATCTAACACGCCGGCTTCGATGAGAGGCTTTCCAACCAAACCTTGTCCGCCGTAACCGATATGTCATCGTCGTTCCTATGCCAACTCCACAGTGCATGGGTTGCATTCACCACTTCAAACTGCCCATGCCCAAAACTTGCCTCCCTGAAAATGGATATTTGGGGCTGGGGATTTATATACCTATACACACCAAGAGCAATCAAGTAAGTTTTAGGCATCATCTGCAACTGTTAATGATGTTTATATAAATAAGTATCATAAGTTTATAACAACATAAGGTCAGTTGATCATAAACATATTACTTGCTGGCAAGGCCTTCTCTATTGCCACCATCGCCGATGGTTATATGTACCGGACCACAACTGTCTGCTTTCCCGCTGTAAACACGGTCCTAAAATTGCAATTAAAGACTGTCAGAACAAAATATCTATAACTTTCATTTCGCACTTGTGGGGTACCCCAATCACAAACAATTGAATAATGATCATGCTAGAGAGACTAATCAAGCCATAAAATGAAGGCCAAATGCATGATATGATGCTTGCAAGTCTTGAGCTAAATAAAAGAAAGAAAAGGTATATAAGTAGAAGATAATTACGAAGCGTTCATAGGCATGAACATGTCCAGCAAAGATGATGTCGACCCGAGCCTTATAAAGCATGTCTTCCATTGCATCTTTCATGCTGTTCCCTTCCCCTTGATGGGCAGTGTTGGAGTTATACCACGGCGCATGTATTAAGGCAACGAGCCAAGGGGTCTTCTTCCTGTCAACCTTGGCTAGGTCTGCTTGGAGCCACTTGTACTGGTCTGAACCAGCGTTGAAGTCAGTGTAGGACCCAAGCATGAGGATGTGGACCCCTGCAACGTCGAATGAGTAGTAGAGATTTGAATTGGACCCACTCTCTTCGAAGGGCATCCTCCACCTAGCATTGTAGGATTTGAATGGAGTCCTCTCGACGACAGGGATCTTCTCAATCTCATGGTTGCCTTGTGTAACCATCCATGGACGCCTGCTTGCGAGCGCTTCGACAAGTCGGCCAAATGAATCCCAGAGTGGCTGGTAAAAATCAGCATATGACAAGTCTCCGGGCAAGAGCAGTACGTCGTAGCCTGAGCCCTCGATGTGTTTGAGGGTCGAGTTGGTCCACCCCGTCTGGCCCAAGTCCCCTGCATCCATTTAACCCTCTTTTTATTGGCAACTCAACTCCATGGGATTAGAAGCTGGGGTAGTTCTGTTTATTAGATGTGAATAGCACATATTGACATATTCCATCCACAGTAGTTTCATGAATTGAATGTGGATTTTTTTCAATGAAATAAAGAGTGCAGTTTGAAGCCTAAAATAAAATGTTAGCAATATGTACCCTGAAATTGAGCTCCTACATTGGAGGAACTTAGCAAACATAAACAAAGATCAATCTGATTAGACAATGTTAAACAATAAGCTAGACTTCTAGTGTCGTCTAGAAGCAATCAAATACTCCTGATATTCAAAACCAAGGTGTATAATGTATCAAATCCAGAGTTTCACTTCTAGTGTCGTCTAGAAGCAATCAAATACTCCTGATATCCAAAACCAAGGTGTATAATGTATCAAATCCAGAGTTTCCTCTATCATTTCATAAGTGTATAAATTCTCTTTTTTACTCTCATTTTGACCCAATTAAGATTGGACAATCTCAGTGCTAGATCTTTGGCCAGTGGAGTTTTAACCCTCTATCTACAATGGGACTCAGGATGCCAATCCACAAACAGCTAGAATCTAGCTAATCGCTAAATTTACTTCACATTCTTCCTATAACTAGGGGTGTAAACTGTCAACTATCAGAGTTGGACTGGGCCGAGATCAGCCTACCAGCCAAGCCTATGACTTACACCAGTATGTGAGAGCAGTGTAAAAAAACCTATTGGCAGCATTCTCTAAATATCATGATAATGTTTACATTAATTATCGCGATATTTTCAAATTACTTCCAAAATAAACAAAATATTGCAAGAAAAAATCATAAAAATGGAAAAATTACACAAAATAGTTTTTAAAATTATTTTTATTTAATTTTTTCAATTATTATTATATTTTTAAGATTAATTCATTTTCTGCTTAGAATAAATCCTAAATTTGAAAACATCGTCATGAAAATTTGCCGAGAAGAATATTTGAGAGAATAGGTAGACGAGGTTGGCTTGGCAGTTGGCTTACCTACGACAGCGAATTTGATAGGGAATTGAGCTGGCGGCGTTTTGAAGCTGAACTCGTGAGCCGAATTCGAGCCGCAACGATAGTAGTAGACCGTATTGGGCTTTAAGGGACCCACAACCACATCATGTATTTCTCCCGACTTGTATAATACATACGAATACGAATTCGTACTTCCCTTGGCTGAGAAATCGTAGACACCTGGGGATGTCCCGTATTCGACAACTGCAGGTGAGTTCTTCTCTCGGGTAATCCAAGATATTCGCATCTTGTCCACACCCACCAAAGAGATGTGTACCTACAAATGAGCAAATTGCCTTCATGTAAAAATACACAAACAAAAAATAAATAAACATGCAATTTATTTATTTATACGAAAAAAAATTTGAAGTGAAATAATGTATAAAAAATTGATGATATTAGAAATGAGTTATTTTCTCCTAGGGGCATCCACAAATGGAAAATTAAGTGATATTCAATGTCGGCCTTCAATGCAATGAGCCCACTCTATTGCTCAGAAAATTGTGCCTTTTAGAGACTAGTTGCCAATGTTTCCAAATTAATATGGCAGTATTGGAACGGGACCCACAGAGGACCAACCTACTGAAAATTTAAGCCACTAAAAAGGAATACCCACTTCATGAGAGGTCCTTAAAAATGAAAATCTGTGGACATCTCATGAACGATCATGTATTTTGAGCTCCTCGGATTTTCATTATTTAGGTCCCATCGTGGGTTCCACTCCTTCCACTCATTCTTCCCATGGAGAAGTTCAAGTCACTGATTATAAAGGGGATCTGGACTGAATTGGTCGAGTCTCATTACGTATTAGATCACTTTATTTTAGATGGAGTGAAAAAGGGAAAATTATCTAATCTTAGTTTATATTGGCCCATGTTCACCTAATATATGTGTTGGCCGTATCAATGTTTATCATTATGCCATTTTTCATCACCAATTAATTTTGAAATAAGTGATAGCTCAATGGGGTAAGATACTACGTTTGGTCACAACAACTTCTTAGCGATTGGTACTGCAATTGGCCAAACGCAAATATAAGACAATAACAAGCTACAGCGACAGCTTCTAAAGCCTCAAATCATTGATTTTCCATAATCTTGGCCCCCCCAGCTTCAGCAACAGCTTCTAAGCATCAGCAATAACAACAGTTTTTACATAACCTCTGTTGCTATCAGTAGTTGCTATGACCAAACGCAGCATATCAATAGTATTAGACGGGCAAAAACAGTGACGGCGGGTGTGCCGTGGTCAAAGATCCTACATCTACTGAGCACATGGAACATTCAATACTCAACAGGTTGTTCAGGCACAACCATTTTAGGTATTAATTGGATATTCCCAGCCAGCCAATCCTCCAGTTACATCTCTCCTCATACCCATCCAAACGTACGTTACAGACGTCCAGCCATCCAGCATTTACTAGTCGACTTACTTATCTGAATAAAACTTCCCCATGATTAGCCTTTGTTTAAGCCTTGAATTAAGAAAGTGTTAATTATATATTTAAAGAAAGAAGAATCGATTTGTGATTTCTTTGGAATTATACAACAGTAAAAAGGAAAGAAAGAAGTCCGATCCTACTTGAAAAGATCAACTTTCCCGTCTTTTCTTTCTTTTCTTTTTTTTTCCTTTCATTTTCGGTGATATCAATTGATACAATTAATACTAGGATTGTATCAAATACAACTGGAATGCTTTTTTTGGGAAGCATCATTTCATAGTTAGGATTATTTATGTAAAATCTTCACATATCTCAAAAATTATAAATACTTAACATTTTAGGTTTAATGGTCATTAACTTTTCGTGATATCAATTGATACAATTAATACTAGGATCGTATCAAATACAACTGTGATGCTTTTTTTGGGAAGCATCATTTCATAGTTAGGGCTATTTATGTAAAGTCTTCACATATCTCAAAAATTATAAATACTTAACATTTTAGGTTTAATGGCATTAACTAAAAGATTTGAACAATTCTGTTTAAAAATTTGAAATTAATCCATGGGAGTCACAAAAAAATAAAAGATGACCAAAGAAATTGATACTACCACATATCTCAGAAATCCTCTGTGCTAATTTTTTCTTAATATAAAATGAACTCATTTAATCACCATATTAACACTTAATTTATACATTAAATAAATTATGCCTAACAATCCTCCATTCATACAATCGTGAAAGATCAGTTTAAACAAACGAGCAAGGTGGTTACCTATATGCTACCTATATCTAAATCAAAACACGCTACACCACTATCAGACTAGAAAAGTTTCAACAAGACACGAAACTCGAAAGGAAAATTTGCATCATCTCGCTATCATCTTCAAACTCCTTCTCATTGTAATAACATTAAACACTCCTTGCATCTGCCATCTAGACTCATTTGTAGTACATTTGTTGTGCATTTCATCATGACTTCATTTCAACTTAAAATGTCCAAATTAAAAATCAGTCCTCCCATACCATAATCCCTGCAGGACATAGGCAGGCTTGAACTATATATATATATATCAACAGGATCCGTCTCCGACCCACACTCGGATCTGGCAAGGTTTGTACGGACTCAGTTAATTTAGGCCCTTTTTTTTTGTTTTTTTGTTGTTGTTGATCATATAACAAAGTAGATCATGATAACGTTGCTATAAGTTTTAGATTTAACACAGACCAAACTCATAGAATATCAGTATCAGTTACGATCCGAAACGTTTACGCATCGGTCTCAATAAAGAGAGAATATGGATCAAGTGATTAGAGTACTTTTTAGAGCACATGAAAACAGAAGATGCCATGATAAAGGGATCAAATAGGATGAATGATGATTTTGTACGCGTACCTGCTCGGGCGTAACGGGATCCGAATCTTTGAGCAGAACGGAAAGGGTGGCACGAGGAGCAGGACGATCGTAGGAGAGAACACATGCGAGAAATGGGGCCGTAACGAGCAACAAGAGTAGAAGCTTTGGGGACGACATGGCGAAGAAGAAAGCGAGAAAGCCAAGAAAGATATGTTGGGAGTGTCTCTTCTATATGCATTTATATTCATATGAATCTGAGCGGTCTCGTTGTCGTCATCCACTCTGACAATGGGAAACGTGGACGGTAAAATGAATCATGTGATCGGATATTCGTAGCATCTGAAACGCACATTTTTCAGGGGTCCTGATTTTATGCCCATTTCAATTTGTCTCCTCCTATCTATTTTGGGACTCGATCATTGTCGTTGCAACTCGAAAATTCTTAATAGTAGATACATGGGGGCAGAGTATGTATGTTATAAGCCATATATTTCGTCTGATTAAATCACGAATGACAAATGTTTGAAAAAGATCTATTGCTATTTCTTAAAGTAATCCACATCAATGTAATGATAGCGAAGTGCCCACGACATTCACGAAATGCCTATATTAGCCACCCGTGTTACTAAGTAGAGTCGTATGAAATCTTCCTTTTTCAGTTCTTTGCCCTCTGCAAACTTAGTTTTGTGCAAAGAATCCAAAAACTCTATTTAGACCAATGAGGAGGTGACACATGAATTTGAATTTGTGGCTCATATTTGAATAATTATATTGATTAGATGTCGATATACATCAATCTAAAATTTATGAAGTGGATTTGATCGACAAAGTTTTTATTTCAATCATGCATTCCACATGTAGCAACAAATGATTTCTACAATATTTTAGTCCTCGAAAGCATCTTGCCCACCAGCTTCGCGACAAGTTCTGCCTTTTTTTTCTTTATTCTTTTTTTTTTTTCCTTTCATCTTAAGGAACTACTTCTGATGCATGCCTCTGTTTTTCAATTGGGGCTCAAATTAATGAACCTACCAAGATTCTTGATCAACGTTATCTGCCAACAGAGCTGGCAGCCCACACCCACAAGCTCTATTTTATTAGAGAGCTTAAAAACATGTTGGGGTTTACATGCTCATTATTATTTTTTTAAATCGAAAATGAAAGAGTTCATTAAAGATAAGCATCTAATAAGGAATATAGAAAGAACACAAAAAAGAGGAATGAAAAAAGTGCGACACATCCAATTTCAAAAAACAAGACACCCAATTACATAATCACTCTTATCCAAAGAACAAGCCTATCAACCTCTAGCTTGACAAGCACATCCGCCAACTCACATCTGCCGTGGAGTTGGTGGATCTAAACTTATGATAGAAGGAGACCTAGGGGATAGTCTTTTCTAGTTCTTTTTTCAATTGTAACCTCCTTTATTAAGAAGGCATTTCTAGAAATTTAAAAGAATTCAATGTTAAGCAAAGAACTAAGCAAAGAAATGGTTAACATTCCGTCTTAACATGCATGTTCTTAAAGATAGATGAGTAAATTGAGACTGGCGCCATGTTGGAAGATTCATTTCACTCTACTAAATGCATGCACAGACTGTGAATTAAGGTTCCACCAAAACAAAAGGTTTGGACTTGAACAACTATAGCCATTAAAAATGAAGAAAACCATAGATCTCATCAATTTTATTCATTTTAACAATTAATTTCATTAATTCAAGATCGAATGGCTACTTAATGACCAATGCGCCTAATATATTTTAGGACTCTAATATAAAGCATACCACAACTTGGCTGCTAAATGAAAAGCCTCTCGGCAATTTCATTTGACAAATGATCTTAAGGTGCTATTATTAGATATGTGCAATACCAGCTAAAGTCTAAATGCAACACCAGCTAAAATCGGATTTCACCGGTGTAATGCCAACAATATAAATGTAAGGCTCCCACCCCGTATCTCTCATATAATGTGAGAGATATTTCTCATAAAAGCATCTCCCTATATATATATATAAATGAGAAGTTTCAAGTGTATCTATCCCTCACCATAGGGTGAGGGACACTTCCCTTTTTGCAAATGAAGACAAGGAAGTGTACCTCACCATATGTACTTGAAAAACAACTTTTGTACTTGAAAATTTCCAATTATGGAAGTGTCCTTCACCCTATGGTGAAGGATAGATGCACTTGAAACTTCCCCATATAAAAAATATATATATATATATATATACATATATATAGGGTGGGGGCCCTCACATTTATATCTAATACCAACAATTTAAATGTAAAGCCCTTACCCCTATCTTTCATAGTAAAATGATAGATGCTCTTACAAGAGCACATCTCATATATATATATTAGTGTGTTCATGTAACAATAAAATTTCTTAAAATCTTATATAAATTTGACACATTGGCTCCCGCAAATTAAACTTTTTATTTCCATAATGACCCATGATGAGTTCCGAAAAGCGCACATTTTCATATACATTTTGGACCATTTTAAGGGCTTATTGATATTAAAGAGCTTTATTTAGTGACAAATCATGTTTTTATGCATTTAGGGTCCATTTTAGTGCATTCATGCATAATTTGCTCCAAAATCACACTTTTTGCATAAATTCATAGAACATGCCATTTTTGGATATTTATTTTTGGAAAGTCAATTATTTTCGGTGCATCAAGTAGGGTCCCATGTATCGTCCATTTAAATTCCTTACATAAAATTATTCTTGAATCCATTTATTTTAATTTGTGTAGGAGAAATCAAGAATGAGACCCACATTGGTAAAATTTGAAAGAAATCAAGTGGTAGGACATCTTTCAAGGTGGACCCACATATCTTGGTATTTTTGGAGAGTTTGAAAAGTCAACAATAAAAAGCTAGATTTGTGATTTTAAGATCAAGAAAGAAAACTTCAGATTTGGTAAGATCTAATTCTTACTAAATTTGAAAACTCAAAAATCAAGAAAAAAATTCAATAAAGGAAAGTGTGCTAAAACAGTTGACTAGTCAATCAAAGAAGTTTGGAAGCAAACCAAAGATGGAAGGAGAGTCAAGAAACAATGAAAGAAAAGACTTACTCACTAGTGCAATTCCTCCATCATTCTACCCATCTGCTTTCTCTATCAGAGCTCATATCTCTTCAATAAGGCTTGTCTCAACTTGAAGCTTCAACTAGAGAGGTTCCTTTCATTTTAATATGTAGTTGTTCTTTTGGAATTTTATTTCTCCATCTTTTATGTAAAAACATTGCATATTAGTAAAAGTGTGATTTTTTTATATTCATTTTCTTAGGTGATCAATGCTTGATTGTGTTTTCCTTGTTGTTGTTCTTGGATTGACAATCCAAGATCCTAAGGGCATGAAATAAGTAATTATGAACCCGATTTGAGAATAAAAAAAAAAAAAAGCACACTTATCACTTATTTATTTTTATTGCAATCACCACACATTTACTTTTGTTTGAAAAATCCACACATTTTTTTTTTTTTTTTGTCAATGCCACACATTTAATTTTATGCAATCCACACATTTAAATTTAAGCATTTGTTGTTTTATTTTCTTCTTATGCTTCTTATGCAATTATGTGAATTTTATGCATAGTTTAGGGTTGAGATTAGAGTTCATTGTTGGAAAAATGGTTAGAATAACCCATTATTTTGGTCATCTTTGAACCAAAATAAACGTGGGACCCACTTATCATTTTAGGTGGGAATACATGGGAATGTAATCTACTCTATAAGTAGTTTAAGGACATGTATTGGGTTGCTCTAATCCATTAAGAAATGAATGAGAAATTGCCTAATTTACACCACTACTTGAACATGTTAAACATGGAAACAAAAGGAAGTGGTAAACTTGCATCCCACATTGCTTGGGAGCAAAACATCCCTTGGGTATAAATATACTTACCTTGGTAGTATAAGATAAGCCCCAAGGGGCACCCCACTTTTGTGGGGGAGGGAGGACCTAGATCAAGGTAGGGTCACCACCACACGCGCGCGCGCCGCCCCGCCCCGCCCCGAACCGGGCTTGGGCTTCACACACGAGTTGGGCCTGGCTCGGCCCACTACCCATTTATATTTTTTGGAGAAATTTTATTTAATAAAATTCCCTTTTTCAAAATGGGTGTGTCCATGTCCAAGAGGTGTGCCCATTCGCATCTGAAAGGGTGTGTGTCCAAAGAAGAAGCATCTGTTCAAGTGAATAGTCACTGTTCTGAACATATGCAGCCCCTATGAAGAGACCTGATTGCAGGCTATTTATGCATCTCGTTTCATGCTGTTTTGATCATTCCAATTTCGCTGCTGCTGCTGCACTTGCATTGAGTCACTCATTCAGAGTCAAGAAGAGAGAGTAATTGTTCACACACTGGTTCGACAGTCACACAGTTTGTAGTGCTGCAACTGTTGTGGTACAGATCATTGTATCCTGGGAGACAGACGCCATTGAAGCTCGTAAGCACCATTGCGGGGGCGAATTTTGTCTTAAGGACATAGTGTTAACACTAGCATTGATCATCTACGAATCTCTGATCTACTAACTTCAACATCAGAGCACTGTTTTCCTGCCTTCAAACAGTAAGTTCTTTTTACATTAAAAACAGAGTGCTGTTTAGTTTCATTTTAATATAAACTGCTCTCCTAAAATGTTGAAGTAGTTGTA
This sequence comes from Cinnamomum chago, assembly GCA_038049695.1. Classification (NCBI taxonomy): domain Eukaryota; kingdom Viridiplantae; phylum Streptophyta; class Magnoliopsida; order Laurales; family Lauraceae; genus Cinnamomum; species Cinnamomum chago. Next base: position 13,768,268 of record CP142454.1, read on the forward strand.
CTCGAACTAACATTCATTGCATATATCTTCATATCATATGGCTAGTGCATGTTTAAGTGGCTGTAAATTGAAACCTTCAGATCTTTAAGACAGAAATTAAAAATCAGTTTTGATGAACCTATGTTGGATAACCAAACAACCTACTTTCTGCACAGTTTCAGGAAAACTGCAGAAACAATTTTTTTTTGCAAAAGGTTTGAAGTTGGTAGACTAGTCAAACCATAATATTTTTCTGTGAAATTTGGAGAAATTAAAGTTCAGCATGTGGTCTATCACATCCCAAAATTTTAGATTCAAACGATTTCCGGAGGTTTGTAAACCAGTGGCTTGAACATGGCATGTTAGGTTGTCTGCGTGCAGAATTTCTGCACAGTTTTAGTTTTTAAGGTCATATTTACGCATTCATATCTTCTTTGTTTTAAAACATTTTTCACTTCCGTTTTTTTTAGTTGATTCATGTATCATTGTAAATCAAAACTCAGCCATTAAACTCAGTTTTAGGTTGCATTAGATTAGGAAAAATCATACATAAAAACAGCCTTGTATACTAGTTTTCTAGACTTAGAATTTTCTAACATCTCATGGCATATATTGCATCACTAACTTTCTAACTTTAGGATTAGTTTCTATTTTTTTGTTTTAGATTATTTAGATAATTTCCAGAAATAAAAGATCTTCCTAATTTTTGTTAATTGAAGATTTTAACTTAGGAAGTTTCTTAAGATTTGGAAATTCAAACATAATTAAGGTTTAAGGTTGACTTAATGCTTTCTAAGTTTGTTATGATTTGAAAATCTTTATTTATTAGGAAAGTCCTTAACTTTAGGGAGTTGATTAACTCAATTCACTAACTTAGGAAATATATCAACCCTTATTGACTAACCTAGTTTATAATTTAGGAAACTAATTTAGTAAGATTTTCATGCTAATTTTAGTAAGTAGGTTATTTTTTTTTCAAGTGATTTGATTTTTTACTAATCTTCGTTGAGCATGGTTTGATTGATTTGGTTTCTAACTTAGGTTTTTTTTTTAATTTATCTTCTTAGTTTTATTTTTTGTGAGTTTTATTTTTGGATTGTTTCTAATTTGATGTTCTAATTTGTGTGTTCTTTTGTAGTAACTTGTGATTCATTTTAGATTAGGATTTTAGATTTAGGAGTTTTTATTCTTGGAAATGTGTTTAATTTTAATTTTAAGTGGGAATGATGAATGTACTTTTCTAGATTTTAGGCTAAAATTAGATTTTATTTAGGGCATGTGATTAAGTTGTAAAACCTTATTTCTAAAGCTCTCTATGGATTGACCTGGTCTTACTAGTTTCATTACTACAATCGAAGCACTGTACATGGAGCTGCGAACAACCCACCTCAAGGAAAATGTTCTACTCCCACCTTTCTATACATGCTGGCTTGATGTTTTCTTTAATAATAGTGATTTGCACGTCTGAAATCAATAGTTATTAAATATATGATTAATACGTTAGAATCAATAAACCAGTTCCGTAAAGTAGAGGTCATATATATATATATATATATATATATATATATATATATATATATATATATATTCGAGTAGATTCTATCTACAGCGGCAGGTCCCCAATAACCTATTACACCAGACAGTTACGTCTATGCATGTTTGATGCCTATTTCTTATGGGTTGGTGAGTCGGTACGACATGGAAGATGACTTTGAACTGTGGCTCACTTCTTAAGCATCCGAACCACAAATGTGCAAGGTCTGAAAACAACAAAGCAAAAGTCCATGACTCTCTCTCTGTCTCTCTCAAGTACACGGCAGAACACTTGGCGTTTTCCCTTGTGGCTTATTGTAATCATGAAATGGGCTCTGGTAGTTTGGATGGATAATGTCACTGTCCAAACCTAACACTGATCTGAATCTGATGGCTCTTTGCATGAAATTATTCATTGTTGTTTCAAGCAGCAGCTTTTTTTGAGACTGGAATCACGGATTCAGATGTGAGAGGGTGTCATGATCAAGTAGATTGTTGGAACAAGGATGTCATGATCAAGTAGATTGTTGGATCAAGGACCGTTTGCACGCTTGACTTCTTTTCTACAAATTGGATTAATCATTCGAGGCTTATCAACCATTAGATTGATGCTCTATGCCATTTTTCAGTTGGTCGACCGATGATATGCATTATTTCTTCTGTTGATTAATTGGATAAATTGGTCTTGTTTGAGAGACGTCCCAAAAAAAAAAAACTTAATTTGGAAGACTTCACCATGTAAAAAGAGTATTTATGGGCTTTTAACTTTTAAGTCATTTCACATCTTTGATTAAAACAACATTTATGATAGTTTTAGTGTAATCTTAAAGTAGGGCAATTTGAAATCTCTAAAAAACTTGAGGGCCTGTTCTGTATTTCCAAAATTTATTGATTTTTTTTTTTATATTGGGCCAAAATTTAGCCCCTAGTTTGAGATTCTCTTACTAAAAGATGCCACTAGTAGTTAATTTGAGCAGTCCACTTGATGAGCTGACTTACATTACATCACACTCCATCATTATGCTGCTTGAAGGGGTATTTACTTGGAGATTATTTGAGAATCATGTATTTACGCCAGAATGCCTCACATTCTTAATGTTCTATCAGTAGGGTTTCATTTGGTCATGTAGATGATCAATTGATCAAAATGCCTCGGTTGCCATATTTGGGAGGAACAATAGGTCTGAATTTAACTTGGCCTCAACCACCTCTTATTAGGCCAGCGGGTTTGGAAGTGAGTCATAGATATGGTTTTTAAATTTTGACCAGACTTGAAGATAGGGCAGGTTCGGGTTTGAACTGTATGTGGCTAATCCGCTTCACTATGCTTTTCTTTCATTTATATATTATTACTCATGACTTCTATATGTGGTGTGTAGCAATATTCCTTTCCAATTTGCAGGTCACAGGGTTGATCAAAATTCAAATATATATATATATATATATAACAGGGTTCAAACATACAAGGCCTTTTATTAAAAACTAAACCCTTTTGAACTAAAGTAAATTAACCAATATTAAAGACTCATACTTGTCACGAGATGGGTTTGGTATCACATGCATGATTTAAAATCTCGGTCTCGGTTGCGGTATCGTCCGGGCAGAAAAACCGATATGATATAGGTATCGGTTTCGGATATCGGTCCATCGTTGTCGTTGCGGCGTGAATTTTTTTTTAATCTAAAAAAAATCGCAAAAATATTCAAAAAATCCAGAATATTAGAAAATGCTGGAAAATGATATTTTTTTCATTAGTAATAACAATAAATTAAAATCTCGGTCACCTTAAGTTATTAGTCTTGTCTGTGTCGCAGTTCGCTGTCTTCTCCAGTATTTCATATAATGTAACCATTATTGATGCTCGTGATCAATTTATTAGTTTAAAATAAAAAAAAATAAAGATAACATAATAATTATCTATACATGATTAATAAACCATTAATATTTATTATTTATTATCATAAATACTCAACCAATTTTTTTTTACAAGTAGAAGATTAAAAAAAAACCATTTTTTACACCCAAAATCATGTTTATAAGTAGATCTAGCATGAAAGTGCGTAGATTTAAGTAAATAACACAAAACAAACCCAAAAATGACATGCCAATGATCGTTTCATTCATTTCTATGCTTTATCTAAAAATAAAAAATAAAAAACACATAATAGTAAAAATAAGGAAGTTAATTTGATTTTCTCTTACTAAATAAAATAATTTCTTCAAAAAATAGTATTGGAAGTTGGAAATATATAAGAGAATGAGCTATGGAGACATGGTTGCTCTGAGGAGATGAGGGAAGAGGAGAAGAAAATGGAAAAATAGGAAAAAAATTACAAAACATCAAGGTTTTTGAACATTACTTCATTTCAGCCGATATTTTCAAAATATTGGCCGAGATATCCGCAATATCGACCGAGATATCAGTAAAACCGATATTTTGACAATTTCGGCCAATATTGGCCGATATTTTGCCTGACTTTTATCGCAGCAAAATATCGGCCGATATCGGTTCGTATCGGCCGATATGAACTGGTACCGGTCGAGATTTTAAACCATGATCACAGGCCCAAAATCTATCACGGGTTGGGTCAGATATGGGATAGATAGGGTGTTAGTTGGGTCGAGTACAAATTCAGCTAAACTATAACCTAACCTGCGTTGAACATCTCAATTCTCAAAGCTTATAACGTTGAGAATTGAAGGTATAGTATTAGTGGGTCCATTGAAATAGTTCCCGCTAAGGTTGAGAGTTATCTCTTCCCAGTTGTTTGGGCTTTCTTCCCGCTTATGAGGGCTTCTTTCCCACTTGTGTCGCCTTCTTTCCACTTTTGTGGATTGTATTCCCTTGTGTGTGCGGGTCGAGTTATCTCTTAGTCCCGGACCCCTTGGCTGGATTAAAAAAAGAAAAGGGGGGGTTTGAGGGCTATCTGCAATCTACCTGACATTTGCAGAGTATCTCCAGCAATCGTGTTGCTTGCGAGCTGGAGTACTAACCCCAAATTGGAACTGCCTATTACAGTGGGTGTTAAACCAGTGAGCATATTGCTATCTAAATTCTAAAATTTGAAGCTTTGGCAACCTGGTAATCACATAAAGTATTTCTCCCCGTTCCCAAGCCATAGTCTTTATGGACATGTGGGATGAGGTCAATTGATCAGAATACATGCAGTGTTCTTTGGCCAATTGATCATTTACATGGATTATGCCAAGGGGATGCTTTCTGGTGTAATATTCAGAAAGTGAGATAATACTGTAAATGCACAATCTTCGAATAATTTATATGTAAATGCACCTAGCTTGAAAGACACAGTTTTCTCCTATCTAGTTTCTTTACATCCAAACTGGCCCTAAAAATTTGGTTTACACCTATCACATGCACCATTCAGATTGATGCTCAGAGGTTCATTTCTTTTGAAGCACTGCCTTCCAATCAAAGGAGTTGTAACTGAATGCCTAAAAGTGAGGATTAGTAAGATACCATCATCATCTTCCCACTTGATAGAAAATGATTTCTTGACTATCACCCTACTAGATCAAGTCCCGGTGGCTTCTAAATCTTTATCGTTGACCCTTAACCCCTCACCTCTTTAGAGCTCGTTCATTTGCATTAAATTGAGTTCCTATGAGTTCTTAAATATGCATTCTTATTACAATGGCTGAAATTGAAGAAACAAAAGTGAAGATCCACAAACGGCAATAAAACAATATCTCTTTTGATGAAAAATGATTACCAATCTAATACCCTAGTAAATCAAATATTAGAAATGCCAGGACCCATTACATCTCCACCTTATATAATTTACCTCTCACTCGCCTCTCTAATATTCATTTTTTCTTTACCCATAAAAAGAGAGAGAACTTCATCAATGATCATAAACAGAAAAAGCAAAACAGACACCGATCATTTGCATGCTTTCCATAACCCAAAAATCAACAATAAAATCACAAGTGAAACATTCCTTGACCTCAAGGATGCCATTAAGTTGTATTAGAGATATGGGGTGGGCCGGCCGTTCGGATTTCTATCTTTAATCCAAACCCGGCCTAGACCGGCCCAGACTGAGTCAGGCTGGGTCCATATCGGGCTCGGTCTGCTGAAGCCCATGAACACCATTACCTTGGAGGGGCCACTATGTTAAAATATAAAGATTCTTGGAGGTTAAGAAACTGTAAAATAATTATTAAAAGATGAAGCTCATTTAAACATAAAACTGAGTGTTGATCAAAATAATATCCTTGATCCCTCACCTTCTTTAATAATCTTATAGATGAAGCTCATTTAACCATGATTTTGTATACATTCAATTGCCCTAGGAGGATATTCCCAAGAACTCTAATGAAGTGGATGAATGGACCGTAAGTATTTCGCCCAAATTAAGTGGGCCCAGCAAAACACTGGGCCCATCCAGGCCCAGCAAATTAGCAATCCTAGCTTAGATTTGTCATGAATTTGTATACATTCAATTGCCCTAGGAGGATATTCCCAATAACTCTAATGAAGTGGATGAATGGACGGTAAGAATTTAGCCCAAATTAAGTGGGCCCAACACAACACTGGGCCCATCCGAGCCCAGCAAATTTGCAATCCTAGCTTATATTTGCAAGCCTGGGAACCACTACATGGCACAAAAGAGGAAAAAGCCCAAAACTGCCGACTTTTATATGCATTTCTCATCTCTGTTTCTTTAGGCTCATAGAGGAGGAGGAGGAGGAGAGGAAACATAGAGCCAGTGATGAGGAGCGTGTTTGGCAGAGGTTTTGCGAGATTTCTTGGAGGAAGAAGGATAAACCCACGATTCTCTACTCGATCCTACTTGGGTTCTTATCCAGCTTGGGCTCAAAATCAAACCCTTGTTTCCTCTCCCAATTCAATACGTCCAAATCTCTCCCCCTTTTCCCCATTCAATTCCCATCCATGGACGACTGGTTTTGGAGGTGGGCATGATTTCTTTCCTTGGGTCCTCTCTATTTTTCTGGTTTGAGGCGAGTTTTGGTCGTGCTTCCAATGGTTATCTGTCCTGTTAACGTATTTGGATTGGTGGTTTAAGGAAGAAAGGGCATTAGGAAAAGTGGGGTAGTTGGTTTTTTTTTTTTTTTTTTTTTTTTTTTTTTTTTTTTATGTGCCTTCATGTCCCAAATCATTTTTTGGGTGAAGAAGATAGAAAATACTCGTTTGTGAGAGACTATTCAGATCTTTTGTGATTTGGGGCACCTCCAAACTGCCTAATATTAATAGAAGGAAAGATTTTTTTTTAACAATTCATATGCTTTTCATGCTTTTACATAAGGAAGAATACCAATGGATTATTATGCTGTAGATTTGTGAGACTAGAATAGTATATCTAGATGTACCCCACAAATCTCAAGCAGCTTGATTGAAGACTACGTTTAGGGATATGCTATTTTTCTTCTTTTTCTGCCCAATCCTATCAATCAAGTTACTTTTGGGTACAGAGGATGGCGAAATAAATTTCTGCCTGAAGTGATTTTCTATTTATGTGCTGCTGCTCCATTCCAAAATGCAGAGTGGAGTGAATTTCGTTTTAGCCAGCCAAGATTTTAAAATGCTGAGTGGAGTGATTTCTGTTGGACCCATAAACATATTGTGATTTATGGTGCATCATTTAGAGAGTTGGGGATATAGATTGATGGATGATGAAGGGAGAGCACATTTAGCCGACCCTAGGTCAATGGATTAAGGCTAATATTATAATGATGAACATGGTCTTGTTGATGATTGTGCTTTCATATGATGCTTCTGTTTCTCCGAAGTGGTAGACTAATAGAGATTTTATACATGTATTGCCATTGAAAAGTCCTGGTATGTGGGTACTTTGACAGATGGAGTTTAGATTTTGTTTATACATTGAAAACTAGAAGGATAAATATAGTGTTTTACAGTAGACTAAATGGAATGGAGAGAAGGATAGGGTCCTCGGTGATGAGTTTAAGATATTTTATATAGGGAATGTCGTAGTTGTTAAAGGACATTTGCAGGATAAGGTTATGGAGGTGAAGAGAAAGAATGATAGGAGTCATAATGCTTATGCACCAAGCAGAGTTAGGTGAAGATGATAAAAATGAATTATTGGGACTTGATGGATGAGGTAGTAACATGTCTGAGGAGAACGTATAATAATTGGAGGAGACTACAATGGACACGTAGAGAAGAGAGATGGGTATGATAATAGTGGAGAAATTAAATGGATGAGGAACGAGTGCATTGGTTTCATTTTATAGAATAAATTTGATATTAAGAAGTGTGCCAAACTGCCAATTATAGGGCCTTGAGCTTATTAGTTATAAGATAAAGCTCCAGAAGAGGATAATTGAACTCTGCATATGATGGAATCTAGTATTTTAGAGAACCAGTTTGGGTTTATGCCAAGAAGGTCTATTATAGAAGCCATATTCTTCTTCGACGAGTTATTAGAAAAGGGCGTTAAGGTAGTTAATTTGGTGGACATTAAAGAAAAAAGGGCATCCCTAAGGGGTATATTGAGATTATTCAAGACATGTATGAGGGGGCAGTTACAAGTGTAAGAATAGTTTTGTGATGTCTTGTCTAGATTTTTCCATCGAAGTTGGTTTATACCCTGGTCCACTTTGAGTGTAATGGCAGATAGCCAAGATGGAGTCCTGTGGTGTATGTTGTTCTATTTTGTGCTCATTAGTCAGATAAGGAAGCAAATGAACAACAAATTAGAACTTTGGACTCGAGTCAAACGGGTTAAAAATTGCAGGTCTAAGATCAAATATGTTGAGTGCAAGTTTATTGGGTTAAAGAGTGGAGAGGGTGAGATATACATAATTGAAAATAAACTAGTACTATAGGTGCGTAAATAGTACTTACAGTGACAAACATACCATGTCATGAAATATCATTGTTTTAGTAATTTATTATAGAGTAGGTGTAATTGTGTAAACACACCATTTTGGACTGTAACAGCTCACTAGTTGCGCGGGTAGTTGGTATTGTATTCATCTCTTTCCCTTTCCATCTTTCCTTTTGAGAAAGATTACAAACTATATACCCCTAGGGGTTGATCAATGAAGATAGAGAATCCTATCTGAAATTCCGTGTTTATTATCATCAGATATGATCTAAGTGCCCAGAGCGCGGAGCGAGAGCGGGAGCGGCGAAATGCTAAGTTTTAAAATAATTATATATCCGGAGCTCTTCCGGAGCGCTTATACAACATAGTGCTTGTGGGTTTATAAACAATTAACTAATGGGCACAAATATATCTTATCCATATATTCAAATATAAAAAATATAGGAAAAAAAAATTGACTTTGCAATTTGATCACATAAAATAGATAATAATTAATAAGTCAAAAGAATTTTCTTCATTCAAAAGATAAATATTAAGCTTACAGAAAAAGCAAATTCATAAAAAATCAAAATTCTGCACGGTTCGCTCCATATTCGGTCGAACCGTGCTCCGAGGATGGTCGAACTGCGCTCCGAAAATGATCCAACCGCGCTCCGAAGACGGATCCGCTCTGAAAGCGCCGATTCACGTTTTCGGAGCGGGATCGAGAGGGCTGAGAGGAGGTTTTGGGCACTAAGGATATGATATGGTATGATATGTTGCCTATTTTATAGTATCTAAGTATCATGTCGCGTGAAGAATGACATGTCATTTTGTAGAATAACTGGGAGCATGACATTAAACAGGATCGTGTGAGAGAATAGAGCTCACAAAAAGTGACTCTAAGCAGATGTGTTTCACCATGCAGAAAATGGATAGGTGTATCTTTTGCTAGTTAGAGGGTGACAATTTATAGTGCATTAGCGTGTATCATATACTAGGTTGAAAGAATTTCTCATTCTTACACACGTGCATGTAAGAAACAGTGCATAGAATTTCTTGGAGGAGTTCTCTTTTTGATGTCCTAACGTTAAATTTTGATGGTAGCTTTGTTCCATCCATTAGAAGAGGAGGTATTGGTGGTGGTATTAGAGACTGGAATGGCAATGTTATTAGAAGCTATTCAAGTCTGTTGGAGTCCTTGGATGCTAATGAAGTTGAAGCATTTGCTCTTCTAGTTGGTTGTCGTGAGTTGGGCAGAATGGGAGGTTATAATGTTATTCTTGAGTGTGATTCTTTTTCGGTGATTCAATGGGGTATCTTTGTATCCTTGGAGATTGGTGGACTGGGTAAAGGAGGTGCAGGAAATCTCATTTAAAAAAAAAAAAGGTTTAGGAAATCTCTCGTCAGTTGGGAGCCTCTTTTATTCATGTTTAAAGGAGGCTAATGTTATGACGGATGGGTTGGCTACGGAGGGAGTTTTTTCGATCTTCTTTGTCTTTTGATGTCTAGTTTCCATTTAATTTTTTCGGCTTTGTGTATCAGTGCCTGTTTTTGGGATTGGTTTGGGTAAGCCTCCCTTTGTTGGTTTTTTTTTTTTTTTTTAAAGTAATAAATTTAACCGTTATAAAAAAGAAGAAAGAAACAGAAATTTTTTAAATAATTGTTTGTGATTTCTTGTTAGGTCTAGTGGTCTTATCTTTATTAGAAGTTTTCCCATTCTTCTGTTCCATCTTTTTTCCTTCTTTCTTTTTCTTTCTTGTTTCTAACTAAGGAGTCCTAGAGTCAAACTCTTTTAACCAACCCCTGATTGATGGGATGAGATTGATGATGATGATGGTGATGGAAACTCATGCTCCTTGAGTATAAACATGGTGTATGCATTAAAGCATAACATGAGCTGAGCTATTTTAATCAATTCTCATTTTCACAGGGCAGAAGAGGGGCATGTTCATTCAGACCCAACCTACACCAAATCCTTTGTCTCTTATGTTTTATCCTGGAAGGCCTGTTATGGAGGTTGGAAGCTCTGACTTTCCGAATGCTCGCACAGCAATGGCTTCACCACTAGCCAAATCACTTTTTGGCATTGATGGTATATTTTCGTTTTTCTTTTTATTTTTATTTTTATTTTGCCATTTTGAGCATGCTCTTTGTGGCTTAGCATTGGTTTGCAAGTTCTTTTTGCTATCTATTAGAAGTTGAAATATCTATATTGGCTTTTCTGCAGTTCATTTTCTATTTTATTTACGCAATGCATCATTTACTTCATTTATTTTGACTTGTCATCATTTTTCTTAAGTGCTGTTTGGTTGGATCAATGTAAGTTGAAATGCACACATTTTACTGAAATGACACTAAATGTTTTGTAGGATTGCAGATCGGACTGTGTATCATTAGAATGAACTTGTTCACAGTCTAACCTAAGTTTGAACTAATGTAACTCTTAACTTGAATATCAAATTTACAATTCTGACAGAAATTCAATAGTGTTCTATAAAGAAAAAACACTGAAGAGTGTAGACTGAAGGATTAAGCTCTTCCAGTCTTGGAAGGTTTTTGATTATCCCAGTCAGTAGAAGGTTCCATCAAATCTGTGGTCTGTAAGTGAAACAACAGACCTTGCTTCAGCTATATCTACAGATACGGAATATTTGCTGTCTATTGAAACCTTTTAAAATTATACTTGTACAAGTACTTAAGTTCATATTTATAGATGTTTTATACTTTTAAAGTATCTTTAGTGTGTGAAGTCTGATATGGCTGAACCTTGTCCAACATGGCTCCTGTACATAAACATGGAGTTTCATAGCTGATCTAGATCTTTTTAGGGATGTGAAGGATATGAGCACCATAATTGGAATTTGCATGGTCAGCTATTAGCTAACCGTAGATATATTGAGGCTTTGGTTTAAGCAATGTTTGGAGTAACCAATGGCCATGACCTATTGCATTGTAGGAATAACGAGAGTATTCTTCGGATCAGATTTTGTAACAGTAACCAAGTCAGAAGAAGCTTCTTGGGATTTTCTGAAACCTGAGATTTTTGCTGCAATCATGGATTTCTATTCATCTGGAAAGCCGTTGTTTCTCGATTCAAATGTTGCATCATCAATGGATACGTCCATCCATGAGGTATCCTTCTTAAATTCATGATAACTTTTCTATTTAATTATATTTGGTTGCTTGAATCATTCAAAAAGGAGAAAAAAATGGTTGCTTTAAAGAAAAGACCCATTGCTTTTGGATTGTATCAAGGAAATGGGCCGGAAACCCCACTTACAGCCTTGTTCTCTGTAAGTCCACAGTTTATGATGTGCCTCGCGCTGTCCTCATTACTTTATTTAATGTCTTTGTGGATTGCCTCTTCTCTTATTTCCTTGACCTTGGAAACTATGGCTGTTTTTTGGATTTCTATTTACAACATTCCTTGACTTCTCTTCTATTAGAGCTACCTGTAATTTTCCTTTTATGTACTCATTCCTAATTCCATCTTTTCTTGTAACTCTATGCATCATCCATCCTAGTATGCATGCCTCAGCTACAATAATGTGGATCATTAGTACGGCTGTTGATGGGCTGGATTCGAGCCGGTCTTTACTGTGTCCAAGCCCGAGTCCATTAAGAATTTGATGAGTTCAAGCCTCAGTCCTGGTTTGACATGGATCCTAGTGCCCGGATCCTTTTCTGCCCGTTTGGGAAATGAGCAAGCTTGAGTCCACCGGTTAAAGGTCACTACTCACTAGTACATTCATACCTGGATCCATGGTTTAAGACTGAGCCAGAACGCATAAAATATTCAGAAAAGTCTGTTTTTCAATGGTAAATGTATATTATATATTAATATTGTTTATATTAATTTTAGTATACTTTTTATATAAAATGAACTATCCTAATGAGAACACGTTGGGCGTTAGACCCTAGGCCCAGGCCCAGGTCCAACTATTGGAAGAAGCTTGCTTTTTCTTGTGTTGAGTCCATGTAGATATGTCTGAGGGGTCTCTTTCTTTTTGTTCTGTCCTTCTCATGCTTCTGTTTGAGCAAGTAGGTATTAATCTCTTGTACTGTTTGCTCCTTTAGTGAAAGTAACCATTTAAAAAAAAAAGGGATTCTAACACCAAACATGGGCTTGGGTATGGCCTATTGGACACATATGTCCAGGCAAAGCCTAAACTGATCTGTATCGAGGCTGGATTCAGGCCCGTTGACAATCTTAATCATTAGTTTAAAATGCCGAAGTATTGGGTACGGAACCATGGCATGAGTACAGCACTACAGCTTCCTGACACCACACATGTGGGCCATGAGTTGGTGATTCAAACCATTTGCGGATTGAGCCCTCAGCCCTGCGCTAGAAGGAGCTTTTCTTGAAACTTCCTTATATCAGAAGACTTGCTTGGTGTCCTAGCCTCCCAGGAGTAGATGGTTATGAAAAACAATTACAAAATTGTTCTCATTCAACTGAGAAACAGGCAAATGACAGAAGCATTAGGAACCTGAAAGATCCCGGGACATTCTCCATCCTTTTGTGGAGCACATTTGATCTGGATCAGTATACCATGGTTCATGAGGCTGACTTTGGATGGGGAAATTCAGCAAACTGTTCACTTGCTGTAAACTGGAACTTGTGGTTCCTCCAAATTCACAGGATACATGCTAGCATTATCCCTTGTCATAGTGCACATAGATTTTCTCAAAAAGTTCTTTTACAATCATAAGCTTTTTCTGTGGATTTGATGTTTCAAGTCAAGAGCTTCGCTTGACTTAAAAAGTCAAGGGCTTGGCAGTGCACATGCTTTATTAATGTTGGGAAAAATCTAACAACCTGTCATGATTGATGACCATCTGGATATCATAACTCGTGACCATCTGGATTCTTTTTTATCCAAAAAATAAGATATATCATTTATGATGTGCCCAAATACAACATGGATATGGCAGGGTCACTCCATGGACACAACATTTACACGTAAAAAGTGAAGTATCAAATACAATACGACACGATACGTTACCCATTTATAATTCTTCACTTCAAGTTGGTAGAGAAGCCGTAATTATCCAGCAGTTATACATTGTTGGAAAAGACCAGAAATGTCATCATCATCAAAGCTTTGTTCCAATTATGTTGGGGTTAGCTACACGAATTCTGTTTTGCCATTCTAGTCTATCATGGGCCAAATCCTTGGATAGGTTGGAATGGTGTTTCAGAAGTCATGGTTTAGATGTGACAAGCTTTACGCCAGCTGTCAACTTGATGCAACCCCCTTCTTTTATCCGGCCTTGGGACCAGAAATGTATTTTTCCAAATAGACACCTGTAATAGAATCACCACATAGCTCTGTAATCTGCTCCTTTTGCTGCAACTTTGTTCAGATGGTATGGAAAATGGAACATACCTCTCCCCATGAACAAACCATTTACTTACTACCTCAGAGATGGCCTATCTTTAGTAGCCAAATGCCTCTTCAGGTGGCCAAATGCGGAAATGCCATCTGATCAGTGATGTGCATGAGTGGATTAACGAGATTCGATGGACCTTTATTAGATGGTCCCTTTTACTGATTTAATCTATTCACACAAACCTTAGAAATAACCTCTCCTTCAATGGCCGTTTATTTGATTGTCATGTTGTCCAAGCTAGCACTGTGTGAGTATTACGTCGGGGCCTTGTGTGTGCCTTCCTCACTAGTCCCATTAGATTGTCTAGGCGGAGGGTTGACATCAAGTTGGGGAAATTTGGGGAAATTGTTAGTCAATCGTTTGAAAGATGTTCTCCTCATTGTTGCAGGTCAGCATAAAGGTGCTTTTGTGGCCAACAGGCAAATTTTGGAGGTGAGCCCATTGCACAGTTGAAGGTACCGCTATTGCAACCTTGAGATTTAGGGTTCGAGTCATGGTACGAATTAAAGAAAAATGGAAAATTTTGGATGAGGTGCTGTTCTTTAATGTGTTAATTGACCATAGTAAAAGTTTCAAGAGAGTAGTACTAGTTGTGTCAAGGTAGACTTACAGAAGACCTGTGGCTATGTAGGGTTGGCTTTTGTAGATTATATTGTAAGCATTTTGGCTCTCGGGGAGAGGAAGGGTTGGCCAGGAATGCATCTCAAGAACTTCATTTGCAGCCTTAGGGAATGGATTTCATTTGCATATAATTAAAAGCCCTTGCGGATGCATCTTGAGAACTTTATTTACGTATGATTAAAGCCTTGGTAAATATTACTGATTATTATCATTTGCGTATTATTTACCAATCTCTTGTATTATTTACTAAGAGTCACAATTAAAAGTGGGTCCCATATATAAGGCTTTGACTTGCCCTTATGATGTAAATAATACAAGTGTGATTTTCTTACAAATTTTTGGTCCCTTGGAAATATTACTGTTACACATATATTTTTTTATTGGTATATTACCAATATTTTTTTACACAGGATGATTCAGAAATTGTTGCCATGATTAAAGAACTGTTGGAGACTCGTATTCGGCCGGCAGTGCAAGATGATGGTGGAGACATCGAATACCGTGGATTTGATCCGTATGCATTCTTTCCACCTTAGATTCTAATGAATGCTCTTCAAATATGGTGCTGGATGCTTTAAAATTTATTACCCTCATAGTTGACCTTTTTTTTTTTATTTCTCAGAGATACTGGAATAGTCAAGCTGAGAATGCAAGGAGCATGTAGTGGCTGCCCAAGCTCATCTGTAACATTGAAGTCTGGCATTGAAAACATGCTCATGCATTATGTTTCAGAGGTAACGATAGTTATTTCATTATGAGTTATAAATTGTTGAGCTTTATATCATCCAGACTAACACACTTCTATATTGTTATGAAATTGATGCTCTATTTCAATTCTCAATTTGACTATGTTGATCATTAGGAGTTTTAAGTCTTGCCACCTAGGAAAGTAGGTTTTGGACAGGTATGCATACGGCACTGACAAAACATTTACCGAAATCTAGGTCATGGATATGCATATAGGTGTTCCTGGACATCCTATACCATAAGAGTTGGATCTTAACCAAATCTCAAATTGAAGACTCTTGCCACCCACTTCACAATGCAATTAGGGCAGAGGAGATTGGAGACCACTTCAGTAGGACTTATTTCATTATCACACTAACCATTGATATTTGATCTGGGGCAGAAAAGTCACAAATATGAAGATCTCCCCACTGCCTTGAATGTAAAGTGGTTGGGTAACTGATCTTTCTGCCAAAATGTGCAAACTGATTCTGATTTATATGTGGCAGCAAAATAAAATATTGTTAGAGGTTAAAACACATCTCAAGTAGCCATGCACGTAGGGTTCCCAGTTCTAGTACCAATACCATATATTCTTTGACCTCAAGATACCAATGTCAGTATTGTGTAGCCAGGACTTCAAGAAAGAGAGGCCATGAAAGGAATCCGCACCACTGATTTGAGCTGAGAACCAGCCAGTTTTTAATAATATCCTGTTGTAGCTTTTTACAAATAAGTTGAAACATAAAAGCAGTGATAGACCCAGAGGTGATGAATCTCTTCAAGCTTTTTTCATGTCTTGCCATGTTTCTAGGAATTGATTGATAGTTATGCTATTAATGACATTCCTTGATTGCAAAAATGACAGAGAACTGCAATCCTTTGTGGTGACTGCCAGTGGAAAATCTCTTATTAGACACTCTTCTTTTGCGTCCTGTATTGGCACTGGCCCAAAATTGGGCCTGATCAGTGTGGCTTTCACTTTAGTTACTTAGTTAAATCTTTATCTTCCTTTAGACCGGTAGCCACCATCTTCCAGCAAGGATGGTCGTTTAGACAAAACTCATCCATGGCGTGACCCTTCCATCCCACCCTTTATCATGTTTGGTGTTCAAGTGGACCCCGCGTTTACTACATCAGTCACAACTTGATGGGCATTTCCTTTCTGAGAATTTTTTTTATAATCCTTGATCATAGGATATGGATAGTTTCCTTGGACATGGAGAAGTTGCTAGATAGTGGTTATAACGCTCTTAAGTGTCCCACTCTTCCAAGTTTTATTGGACCCATAAAATTACTGGCTTGACCATGGAACCATGGTCCCCATGGATACTCTGCATGGTTTCATACCCCTTGTGTCAAGGATCATGGTCTGGTAGACTGGTACTGCTGTCATATGTCAAGACTGGGGGTCAAGTAAGATCAAAATATTTAATAGTGATTTATTAAAAGGTCCATGCCTGAATCAATGTAGGCATGTCTGTTGATAGCCATAGTCATTCACCATGGAGTTCCTCTGCCCCTTTGGTGTACCCTTGTGGGTGTTTTTGTTTAGGCTTTCCATAAATTGAGTTTACATTGATGGTTTTGGATTTTGCCTTCATTGACAGGTTAAAGGTGTGGAGCAAGAATTAGATGATGAAGATGCTGAAACAACGCTAACCAGCCAGATGGAGTGACACATGAAGAGAAACACTATATTTTTCACTAAAGCCCATACAAGGCTAGCATCTGCAACTGATTGTTGGTGCACTAATGTCGAAATTCATTTGGTGCTGATATGACGGTTATGGAGATCTCTGGAATTTGCAGAGCTGGGATGAAAGCCTGCTGAAATCAGGTTGAATCTTCATGGCAGTCAAGCTATTTTAACATGTCTTATGTAGAAATTAATGTTTTCTTATTTTTGAGATTGTTGACTAATTAATTTGTGCCAAAGAAAATTTGATGAATACTATAAAACTCTATGATGAACTGTCTTGCCTTCTTGACAGTCCATTTGTTATAGTCAACACCAATTTAAACACTTTAGGTTGTGAATGGGCTAGCCTGAGCTGTCCAAGTCTACCCCGCCTATATAATGGGGTGGATATTTAAGTTCACTAGGCTTTGGCCCTGTCTTAGCAACATGTAAGCTGTGTTTGTTCTTAGTTTGCAAATCATAAACATGAACCAGGCTTCAGAAGGTCAATGACTTACTGAGCCAAATAGCTCAGGCAAGTTTTGACCGGTGAGAACTAGTTCTTAAACAATGGTGATTATTTGTCTGGCTTGGATGAACTATCTAGTTAGCCCTTGTTGGAAAATATATTTTTTTGGATATTTTTATGATAAGAGTCTGATTAGAATCTGATCTATATTGTGACTTATTTGATTGGAACTGTATTGTCAAGAGGTTGTAAGTTTTAGAGAGAATTCAGAAGTCTCTGCTTTAATATGATTCTTGTGGTGCAAGGGAAAGTACTTCTGAAAATGGCTTTGATCATGCAGTCTTTTTTAAAAGTATTTTGTGCAAGCAATTCAAAAGGTCTTTCTAAAAGCGAGGGACTTCGTATTAGAGATTCTTTTGTGTTTTAGAGTAAAGGGCACTTGATAATAGTCTCTTTTTATCTCTTTGGCTATTTTATCTTTTTGCTCTTTTTGATACAGTGAAGCCATTACACCCCTAGATTCTAAAGTAGTCTTTATTGCTAAGATATGACAGATGCATACATCTTTATTTGGTTGCGGGTTTCTCTCCATCTCTGCAACATTACCAGAAAATAGGCCTCTTTTCGGGCCATATCAAAGGCTACAATGACCTTGTTCTAATCTATTTCAATTGCTGTGGACAATCAAAGTTATTTTTTTTTATTCATTATATATATTTTTTATTTTTTTTTATTTTTGGAGTTTCTGGATGAGGGAGTGTGTAGTTATTAATCTTGGTAGGTATGTCTTGAACTTGGACTCTTAGATAGAAGAATTTAATGGAAACATGGTACTTACAAGGGTAGGTTTGTGTGCTGTGAGGATTTTGTGGAAGCCTGGTGGTTTGTTACCGTCCTAAATTGTTATAAAATTTAATTTTACGTGTTCCATCAGTCCTGAGGCTTTTGTAGTATTGATTAAGTCCATAACAGAAGATTTTGCAAAAGAGATGAAAATTGTTTCGATTTTCTTCTCGTACAGCCCCGGTTCACTTGTTCGGTGTGACACTTATAAAAGGAGCACTTGGGAGGTGGTGTGGGACAACATGTAGGGCCAACCTTGTGACCAACTTATCATGGAAGAGGTGGGGGATCCAATGATCCAAGTGATATATGCCCATGTATAAAATTTCAAGAGAGATGTAGCCCTCAAGTTCAATGCTTTTACGAAGAAACATTTGTTCTTTTTTTAATTTCAATCTAATGATTCAGTACATTCGGGTTTAGGTTGGGGTAAAACCCATGGGAACTGTGATGCGATAGGATGATCATGAGGCCTGGGTGGGTCGCACGAGTTTGCTAGTACTGTGCACTTAGGAGAGAGAAATATATTTATTTTTTTGGCTATTGGAGGGTTCTCAATCCTTTGGACTGAATTAATCTATTCGAGTCCAGAAGGAAGCTGAGTGAACTCCTATGTAGCCCTAGTGTGGTAGTGCAGTTTTGAATCTACAACTTCTGTGTACAAACCCGAAGAGAGAAATATGTAGAACATAGAATAATAATGTTACACAAATTCCATGTTTTTAATATTCTTGAATTAGGGATGGTCTTTTCTTATGCTTTTCTAGTTCCTTGCGGCTCACCAAGCAACAGACGATAAAACTCTTCTTTTTTTTATGCCTTTTTTTTTTCTCTTGTTTTTATCCCCACACGCACATGCAGTGAAGAAAAATCCATTTGCATTGATTTATGAGTGGAGCATATGGTACATGGGCACTGGCGGCCCGAAAGTGATGTTATTGTCCCACTTCATCAACATCATCGAAGGACAGTTACAACGGTGAGTGAAGATATATTAGAAAATCATGAATAAAGTGGGTGGTTATGATATTACAATGGGTAACATATGGCCCACAATTGATCAATCCTTCCATGCTTTCATTCATCTATCGTTCATGCATTTTTGGTTGGTTTACTTTTTATCATTTTGTGCACTAACCTCTACCACTCAAAACTGTCAAAAAGTTGAATTTTATAGTGGAATGAACTCCTATTTGACCAGAATTTGGAGACATCCCACTAATGAAGGATGTTTTGTTTTGAAAGTTTGGATTTTCAAGAGGTGTGATCCATTGGGATTTTCCGCTCTCATAAGTGGAGAGTGGAGATGATTACACTGTGGAAACATGGAATGGTTTTGAACCTTGAAAGGATGTTTCTCATGACACCACCACAAGTCCATCAATCCCTCTCTTCTGTACGTAACGCTTGTGGGTCATGCCAGTTTTTCTATGTAGGTATAGAAGATTGAACGGATTGCTTTGGGTTGATGCACAGTCACCTTGGGAACTTAGTTCCATTGATTTTTATGAGTTTTTCTCACCAATTCTTTTAAATTCGACATGTTAGTGATTGGTGGGTGACACGTTCCTCGCTCCACTCGTAATCACATAAATATATGCAAAATACATGATAAAACATATTTCGCTTTATTTTTCTTCACAAAACTCGACGAAACTCTCAATGAAGTAAAATTTGCTTCATTGACCATGTATGCAGAGAGCATTATTCTTGAGGGAGGGGTTTGGAATTGAATAAGTTGACCAATGAACAAATAAGGATATCTTTCTTTCAAAGAAAGTATGGCACTAGTCTATTCTAATTTGTATGGCTACGAAATGTAAAAGCAGAAGAGTCAAATATATACTGTGGCACTAGCACCACTGTGTCGATTTGGACCCTAAAAATTTTATTTTATTATTATTTTTTTTATAATTTTGATTTTTGAGTACGAATACACATATGTTCATGAGCAGGAAGGCAAGCTACAGGCCACGTGTCCAAAAGTTTTCCTAACAAAATGAATTGACATCAACCATACCATCCATTCCTTAATAACCATTCATTGTTCCTTGTTTAAAACTGATGATAGATGGACACGTGTCAATCCGTCACATCAACATCTCGAAAGCGCTACATTTCTCACGAGAATATCGACAAACCAATGTAGAACAAAAGGGCAATTTCGTCACTAAACCGCCACCACCAGCCCCCTACGCATTCTCTCTCTATCAAGAATTCAAGATCCACCACCACAGCCAAAAAAAAAAAAACATCCATCCAAACTCTAAATCTAAAAATAAAGAAAAACACGTCAGGGGAATGGATTCTTAATTTCTTCCACAACCAGCAAAGCAAATATCATCGAAAAGATTAAAACAGTAAAAAGTGAAAAAGATGAAATTCTTCTATCTATCTACTGGGTTTGCAGCAGCAGACGCACATGGATATAAACGAGGGAAAAAAAAAACACGTCAGATCCCGATTATATGAGTCCGAGCGGCGATGATAGACGTTATATCTTGTCAAGCTTGGCCGCCTTCACGACGGGGTTGGCCTTGGCGATCTCCTCCCTACCCGCCGCCCTGAAGTCGAAGCTGCACCCGTGCTGCTCCGGGTACCGGTGGGACCCGCAGTACGTCGCGCCGCACCGGCAACTGAATCCGGTTAGTCCGACCCGCTTCCGGCAAGTCGAGCAGCGGTTCGGCTGAGCCGGCTCGGACGGAGCCGCCGAGTCGGAGGAAGAAGAGACAGAAGAAGCCGACGATGGAGCGATCAGATTCCGCCCGCTGACGGCTACGTCCGTTAGGGTTCCATCAACAGAGGGGGATGAGACGGAGGCGCCGGCAACGTTGAGGGACTTCTCGACGGCGATCTTGGCGGAGGAGGCCTGCTCTTCCTTGAGGCAATGGTCCCTGTAGCACTTGGAGCAGAGGTTGAGGGTTGCGGGACTACCGAAGAAGCCGCAGTTGTTGGCGCAGAGATGGTGTCCTTCGGGAGATTGGAATCGGTGCTCCTCAGCCATGGATTCAGCTCGAAAGCCTCTCTGTTCTAGGATATCTCGAAAGATCGAATCCCTTGGATTACGAATCGCAACCTGCGTCACCAAAAGGAGAAAGGATTTTAAATTTTACTGCTCTGAACGGATACTAGATTGAAGATTCCATCTATATCTCAGAAAACGAGATCTAAAGAAACTTGCAGAGCAAGAAATCTATGAATAGACATTACATCTATGGAAGGATTAGAAAGAAAAAAACAAAAGACGAAATCTCTTCTCCAAGAAACAGATCGAGATGAAATAACAAGATGTTTGGAAGATCTACGACTGTTCAAGATCGAGAACGAAAGAAAGAGGAGGAAAAAAAAACAGAAATCCTTCCTCACGAAGAATCTATCTTCTGAAACTCAAACAAAACAGAAAATCAAAGCAACAGAAGTAGATTCATCATTGTTAACAAACGGCAGAGATCGAGATCATGAAGTCTGAAATAAGATGAAATAAAAACAAAACCTAATAAAAAGACGATGAAAATAGAAAACAGCAAGAAATCCTCTAAACAAATCACAGATCGAAAGGGAAAAGGGAAAAGAAGAAATCAGAAAAGAAAAAACAAACAGATAAGAGGAAAAAGAAAGATCGGATTCTTCCCAAACAAGAACAAATCGAAAATATTCACCTGTACTTGATGTGATCGAGAAGATCTAAGTAACGAAACAATTTTAAGAGAGAAAACTTGGAAAAACACATAGATCACAAAGACAATTCATTCATTCATTCATAAATCTTGTGTTGTGGAGGAATAAATCGTGAGAAATCATATACCTATTGAATGCAAACGAAGCAGCGAAAATTGAAGGAGGAGAATCTCGTCCTTGTTGTTTCGAATATCTTCTCTCTCCCTCCCTCCCTCCCTCTCTCTCTCTGTGTGCGCGTTTGGGCTTTGGGGTCGTGGAGAAGAAAGAGAATGAATTGAAGATATTGATGAGAAATTTGAAAGCGAGGAGAAAAAGGAGAAAGAAGGAGAGGAAAAGAAGGAATACAGGCTGGAATGGGGAATTTGTTGGTTAATGTGGTATTTATATGCAGAGGACTTTCCTTTTCAAAGAGACCATTGAATCGTCGATACCGAGAGCGGTTTTTGGAAATACTCGGTTTTGCGAAAATTCCAGCTGCCTTCACGCATCTTCCACTTTCCGCAAATTAAATATAGAAAGTTTGTTTAAATGCCCACGATTCTGGTGCTATCTTACGATGTTGCCATCATCGTTTTCTATTGATATCACATATCAGGAGTCCAAGGCCAAGGGATAATGGAAATTGTAATAGTTTCATTTAATTCCGGTGATGAATATGTCATGAAGATATCTGTTTGATCATTCAAATGGGTATTCGAATTCTCTAGAGGGAGGTTCATAGTGGTAAAAAATAGATATCAAATTTGTGTTAGGTTTCTATTCGTAAATGAGTTTAAATCTGAAATTTAATTTAAATTCCAATTTATAAATGAATTCAGGTTCAAATTCATTCAAGTTCAAGCGCGTGGTATAGGAACCGGAGTGTTAAAATGCTAAATTTTAAGATAATTATATGTCCAGAGGTCTTAAGAGCACCTATACAATATAGTGTTTATGAGTTTATAAATAATTAACTAATAAGCACAAATATATCTTATCTATATATTCAAGTATAAAAAATAGAGAAAAAAAATAACTTTGTAATTAGATAAAATAGACACTAATTAATAAGTCATAAGAAGTTTATTCATTTAAAACATAAATGTCAAACTTACATAAAAAGAAAATGCATATAAATTAAAGATTCCGGTTCGCTTCATATTCGAATAATCAGTGCTCCGAGCATTTTTGAATTGCGCTTCAAAAATGGTTGAACCGCGTTCCGATGACTGATCCGCACACGTTTTCGGAGCGAAAACAAAAACAGAGAGGTTCCGGTTACTGAGGTTCCAACCCTTCGACGAGGTAGTCGGCACAGAAGTCTTTATTTAAATTAGGTAGAGGTTTGGAAAATAAAGGCGTCTAACACATGATTCTACTTTAGAACTTTAGAAAAGTTCCGAACGTTAGAAAAGTAGAGGCAAAATCTCTTAAAATGAAAATTTTCGATTTTGGCCTTCCGAAAATAAGAGTCTTGTGAGTGTAAAAAAAAAATTAGAGGTAGAGGTTTGTCAATTTTTTTTAACGATTCCATATAGAAAAATCTTGCCTAGTGCCTTTAGCCAAGAAACGAGAGATTATGAGTTCAAATATGTAAGGTGTGCACATTTTAGCTTTTAGTAAAGTGTAGGATCAAGTTTAACTTAACTTGTATAAAATCCTACCTGTTATTATCCTTGGTTGATGGTGGCCTTTAAAATCAGTTAAAACTTAGCAAAAAAAAAAGGCCTATTGCCAAACCCAAATTTAAAAAACAAATTCATTATGAATGTTACTTTAAAAAGATTTCAAAAATCAATAAAATCATTCAGTAGGGGCATCCTATTTCAGATATTTTCTACATTAATAATAAAATATATGCTATTTTTTAAATAAAAATTATACTTTTTAAAGTCAATATCTTTCGGTAAGTCAAAAATTATATTAAAAAAAAAAAACACTGGAGACCTAATTCTATAATCATAAAAGGCCATGGTCTGACATTATTCCACTTTTGTTGAAGTAATATACCATAGGCATCAATAATATAATAATTACTTTTTATAACATTGCAGAAATATCATTAATTTATCAAAGAAGTATTAGACATAAAGACAAAGAAACACTTAACAAAAACACCACTCAATTTATAGAAACCTTAAAGAGAAACTCAAATCACAATATCCATTATCAATATAACCAACAATAACATGAATAGAATAAAAAAAAAGAATTTACTTTCAACATATCTAAATCTGTTATAGAAAGTTGAAAGAAAAAAAAAATCTGACAAACATAACTTATTTTTAAAAAATGAAGAAAAATTAGAAAGGGAAAAGGAAAAAGGCTCAAGAATTCAAATATATGAAGAGAGAAAATAAATTATTTAGAATCTCACCTTCACAGGGATAACAGTAGAAAAAGATTTGATTACCACATGAGGCATGAAGGCATGATTTTATCATCTTCTTTAATAATATCTGCACTTTAGAATATATATATATATATATATATATATAAAAGCTCATATCAATTGAACAATCAAACAAAGAGAAGAAAAAATTAAATAAGTTTAAGTTTAATAAAACCCAATAGTGTTGGCAGATATGAACAATGAATAAAATTCAAAGAGAAAAATCTAGACCTGCATAAACAAAGAAAGAAAAAGAAAAAGAAAAAAAAAACATTCTATGGGTGTGATAGTACTGCAAATAAGCATACATTCCTTATTTCCTTCCTTTGGTGGATTGGTGGGGTCCAACATTAGTTAAAATTGTTGTTGTTCTAAGGAGGATTGATTGGGCAACACTAGTTTGTTGGTTGGACGTGAAAAATTCGGTTCGTGGTGCCAGCAGAGGATCTTTCGGATTGTGGAGTTGCTGTCAATGTAAAGTAAAAAAGCTCAGGGATGAGAGGCATTTTCGTAGTTCGTGCAAAAGGCAAGGACATTAATTAAATTAAGCGTGTCCATGTGTCATCCTCAACCGTACGACTGAGGTCAGTCGCGCCCGCGCCCTGCTACAAGCTACAAAGTCAGCTGCCTATTAATTAGCCGAGCTTCCTTGTCCATCTATCAAGACTTCTTCAAATTATCAGGGTCCCACGTAGGGGTGTGAATTGGGCCGGGCAGTCAGGTCAGGCAAGACCCAGCACGAAAGTCAACAGGTTGTGGCTTGGACCATTGACCGACGTTGATCAGGCCTGACCGGCAGGACATGGTCAACATATGGGCCATGGGACGGCAGAGCATGGCTCAGAGTGTTGGTCCTGCCGTGTTGGATTAGGGTGCTTGGGTCGGAGCACGGCTCAGCATTTATATAAAATAAATACTAATTTTTTTTATATAAATAAAAATAAAATTTTAAATAATTAAAATTTTATTTTTTATTTGTAAATTAGTTTCAATGTTTGTGTATTTATTTTAGTAATATCAACTTTATTTCAAATTGAAAATCATAAAAATCTATAAATCTCTTTTAATTTATATAAAATAATAGAAAATAGAAAGGGCACGTGGGCCGGACCATGGTGGCATGGCCGAGCTCGGCACTACATAAGTCATGCCTTGGGCCGTACTAGCTAAAACCCTAGTTGAGTTGGGCACATCACGACAGAACCCATGAAGATTCACAAGTCAAGACAACCCATTTTACACACTTTTAGTCTCACACCTTATAATATCTTAAATCTCATTTTCTTTTCAATTTGAGCCGATTTAATGCCAAACTAATCAAATTGTAAAAGTCCATGATTCCTTCTGGAATGGGTGGAAATTGTTCTGAGATGTATGTGCATATCGGACAAAGTTTAGCGGCCCCCCCCCCCCCCCAAAATATAAAAGTGCAACGTTTCTCAATGGGAAAGATTTTGTCAGCTAATGATATACCGCGATCCACCATACTACATGGAATTTGTGATCCGTGGGAGGAACCATGTCCATAGGGTTGTAAATGGGTCAGGAACTATTAAGGTGAGGGTGAAACCGGACCCGAATTTGGAACAGGAACCATAATCATATATGGGGCGTGTTTGGATCTGGGATCAGGATCTAGATAGAGAATGACATTAAAAAAACATGGCTTTTAGGAGAGAGATTTGAAAATTAAAGTAATATGTTGGGTCTCAGGTCCGAACCAAGGTGGAATCGGACCCGGACCCATTTACTTATTGGGGTCTAAATAATTAAGGATTCAAATCCGATTTTTAACAGGATGTTCCATAATCGAAAAATTGAGGACCCATTTACATCCCTACATATCCATGGTTAGTGGGTTGGACTGAAATTCATAAAGCCCCTGACCCTCTGATAAATAGCCCACTAAACATTAAAATGGAGAGGCTACCAAGGCCATAAAGGGCAAGATAATGGACGAACCATTTGTTTGAACAGGAGTCCGCCACACTCACAAAGGGCTTTATGACTTCAAATGCAATTAAGGGGCCATGGCTAGCCGTCTGAATTGAAGCTATGAAAGTAAGACTATTGTTATTTATCTATTTTTGTTTTTAACAGTCTAGTATTAATATATTTTTTTGCAAATGTCTAATCGACAAATTCACCCCGTATCAAGTGGCCTAGAGAATTCCACAAGGTCACTGTCTCTGCTAGATAATTCGTTTCTCTTGTCCTTATAGCAGAAAGGGTGGCAACAAGCGGGGCTGGACTCATGACCCCAGACATGAGCCTGATTATTTGTATAGGGCTCAGCTTGAGTTCTGGATGGGTGGCTACTTTGAGCTCAAGATTGAGCTTGCTCATTTGACTAAAAACTGGTGCCCAAACCTTTCATTATCATGTTAATTTATGTTTGGGCTTGGGCTAGTAACCTGTTTTGGTCTATGTTTAGACCTGTTTATGAAACACATAATTTTAATCAAATCACTTGAGTGAGTCAGGTCAGGCCTGTGATATTCCGATGGGCTCTATTCCCTGAGCCGAAACCTTGTCCCATCTAATAATTGGTCCTTATTAGAAACCTGGGTTTGTCTGCATTTGGGCCAGACCCAAGTCCATTGCCCCCTTAGTAGCAAAGCTCATAAAACACGCAATGACTATAACATGACTTAAATCATTGGAAGCAACATACTAGTAGTACCCACCTTCATATTGAGTCTTATTTTTTTCCTTCTAGAAAGGATACAATGCTGACTTCTGTATAAGCTTCTTTCACAGAAGCTGCCAAATTAGATGAGGTGCCATTGCCGACTCTGATGAATATTTCTAATTCTCACAAGATATGGAAACACCTTTTTAGTGTTTGATTTGATTGATTAAAAATGGGTAATTAGACTTCAAAACTACTCCTACTAGTTTTGCATTTTTTTTTCTATCTTTTAAAGAACACTTTTTTGTAACATGAAAACGCACCGAAGACGTGGTGGTCAGGGAATGGATGCATCATGACTATGAGTTTCTCATAATATATTTTTTAGTCACCATCAAAGCTGTCTGTATCAAATGGGTTTTTGGGTGTAAAACAGATATCATTTCAAAGTGTCTCACATCTTTTATCTTTCTACCTTTATCGTCTCTTGATATTATCGAGATATTTTGAAGTAAGGTTTTAAGGCATTGGAATATTTTTGTACAAATTACTACATGAAATAGATCCGCATGAAATAATTGTATGATGAGAATTAAATGTATAGCATGGTGTTTCAAGAATATAAGTGATAATTATGACATGGTTTAGGCATGCTCTTGCTGTCTTAAGAGGCAAATTAGCACCCACTGGAATAAAACTTGTGGCACATTCACTTGTCTGGCTTCTTTGATTTTTGGATACAGCTGGGGGTTTTCTGTGTTCATCGTTTTGTCAGGCCGGGCTAGGGCATATCATAATTGGGTTCAACTCTAGAGATATAAGCCCATTTTGATGTAAGTCCACAACAGGTCATAAGTGCTTGCTCTAATCTTGATTTGGCCAAACATGTCAGATTCGAGCTTGCCCATTCAATCAGTTAGGCCAGGCTTTCGATCACTTGTTTGGAAAAATTAGTTGCTAAATTGTAAGCACTACATTTCAAGCCGGGCTAAACTTCGGAGTCAAGTTTCAATCGCTTAATTTAAGCTCAACACCATTACTAAACGGGCGAATATTATAGATGTAGGCACCGCCCAATTACTAAAACTAAGGTCCAAACATGGCCCCAAGGGGCTACCCCTGTTAATACCCCCTACATAAAACTCTCGTTCTCTTTCTTGTGACCTGATATATGGGTAGAGATGACACGGGGACTTGTCCTGACTTGCTACAGTTAAGGTTGGATTTAGTAGTGAGTCGGCCAGATTTGAGTTTCAAAATTCTTACCCGAGTTGAGTGCAGGTTTAGGTTGGCTTGAGTGCAGGTTTATATATATTAAGTGGGATTGGTTTGCATGAGTGGGTGCTGTTGTCCACTGGTAACAGCTTTTAGTCCCATCATGTTGAAGGCTGAAGGCTGAACTAATAAAGGGTGTTAGATAAACATAGAGTGGCACAAAGGGAGCAAAAAACGAAGACTAGCTAGATGCGTTTGGGTGGGTCAGATTAATGACTATCTGATCAATCTAGTGAGCTGGATTGGACAAGAGTTGGGACTTAGCCCCATTCCTAATACATGACGTGTCTAGACCTGACTCATCCAGATGGTAAGTTTAACTACTCCACTCAAAATATAAATCTCTTCTCATGAAGACAGTACTCAAATCAAGATATGTTGCTTTAGAAATCAACTGCCCCTTTCAAATACATGTCGGCCCTCTTTAAATGAGGACAAATCTATTTCTGAGAAAGGCCCTTATGCAAGATGAAGACCTGCATGCACCCTCTCTTTATTTGCTATGTTAGCCGCTCAGTCGAAGGGCATATGCTCATCACATCAACCAGAGTCCTCTCCGGTCCTTTGTTTTTTTTTTTTTTTCAACCTCTTCAAATTAAGATTTTGTTCATATTAGATTAAATAGAGAAATAAAATTCATATAACCTTTCTTGTATAGTTGGAATAAGTCTTTAATGGTGGTGATGATGATGATCGAAAAAATGATCAAATGCAAAACCTCTGCCATCAAAACCTTTCTAATAGAAATGGGTCCACCTTTGAATTGGAAGACCATAAGTTGGGAAAGGTTGGACGCTCATCATTTGTACACAATGCTTCTGGTCTTGGTCATCCATTGAGAAGGTGCAAGGGGGGACGTCAGATAAAAAAAAATGGTTTCAGCACTCCATTTGGTAAAGCTTTGGTGGGTGATTAGGACCGTTTAGAAAAAAGAAAAAAAGATTATTAAGGGCCCTGCGTTGTTATCTGGTTGTGATTATCGATCACTTACCGACCAAGTGACTCAAGCTGAGCTCAGAAAGTTAGCTAGTGGAGTCGATTGGGGAGATTTGATGAGTTAGCTCGGAGAGTCGTGTTAAACTTTTGTCTGCATTAAAAAATTATATAAAGCATGAAGATTGTGATAAATAAAAATAAATAACTTGGGGGGGGGGGGGGGGGGGGGGGTGTTTACTTCATGTGCCCGGAAAATAGTCGGTTCTTATAGAGGTCGGACACCCTCATCAATAAAAATAAAAAATAAAAAAATAATTATATATATTATTATATATAGTAAAGCAGCACCCTTTTCGCGGGGGAGTGACATGTGGCGCAGACGAATTCCTTTGAGAGAAACACATGGCTCATCTTCAGACTTTTTGCAATGCCACATTCTGGAATTGTCATTCTCATCTAATTTTACCAAACCACTATTCTTTAATTTTTTTACATAATAGGATCTCCAAATAATGGAGCACCCTACATAATAGGATCAATTCTCTAATTTTCCTACATAATAGGATCTCCAAATTATTCTCCCCATCTTCATTCTCAAATCAATTTACCAACTATCCCTAATGTAATCTATTACCAAAAAAAAAAAAAACCTAATGTTTTCTCTCAATTTCTTGTGGGCCCACCTATAACATTACCCACAATTTCCACACTCATTCAACCCAAAAATTTAGGCATGCACCCTTTTATGGGCGCAATTAAATATCTTAGCTAGGCTTTCCCATGACCTTTCTCACAAAAAACAGCAGCCTGGATTGACTACACATTGTCAATTAAAGTAGTTGGTTATTGTAAGATTTGAGTCTTCACATTAATCCACGAATAATTGGGCCGAGATGTTTTAACCATGGCCAAGTCCTTGAAGCTTTCTATCCTTCATTTAATCCAAGGCACCGATTTTTTATATTTCGATCCGACTCTTTTCAATTTTAACCTTTATATCAAGAATTTATCTATTTGGACACTCTTTTAACCAATGTTGCCAAGAGAAGAAAAAACTATGGATTGTTCTTTGAAGCCCAATATATAATTTGTCTTGAAATAATAAAATACATAATATCATTTTATGTTATTTCTTATATACGGAATTTCTAATAATATATTAAATTAATATCTATCATGCATAATTTAAAGTTAGTCTGAAGGTCATTTATTTGTACTAAGGGTGTACAAAAAAAAAAAAAAAAGGGCTGAACTGCTAAACCGATCTGGATCGATCCTACCGGATCGGTTTTGTAGTAGATCAGTTTGATCAGGATTTTGATTTCTTTCAAACCATTCGGTTTGGTTCGATTCGATTTTTGATTTGAAGGTGCGATTAAACCGCTCAAACTGAATCTAACCAAGCCAATTATATAAATATATATTTTATAAACTATATAAAGGAATATGAAAAATTACTTGAAGAAGACTTGAACCCTCACTTCGTTACTTGAAGTCCAACACCTCTCACCAATTGAACTACCACTTTTTTATGAAAACGAAATAATAAGAAAAAAAAAAAGAAGTTATAATCGAATTTGTTCCTTTTTGTTCTGTTTGAGCACATGGGTGCCTCGGTTTGATTTAAAAAAATAGAATACCAATGATTTCGATTTGATTAATAATTTTCCCTCAACTGATCTGAGCCAAACATATGCAGCCCTAATTTACTCATGGTGTGTCTTGCTTCGTTATATGTATTATAACAGCAGCCCTCTTCGTGAGGGAGCGACACGTGTCGTATCCTAAAACTTTTTACAACGTACATTCCGGAATTACTTTTCTAATCGCCCTAAAATCTCTCAGTTAAAATCTCCTCTAACTTCTTTTTAATTGCAACATAATCTCTTTAAAATTTCATCCCAAAAGTAATCTTTCATAAAATCTCTCAATTAAAATCTCTCCACTATCTAATCTCTAAAATCTCTCAAATATCTAATCTTAAATTGGAAATCGCTCTCCAATTTCTCTCTAATTGCAGTATAATCTCTTTAGTTTCCATCCCAAAAGCTTGGAGTCTATATGTCTAAAATTTGTCGGTGCATTTAGACTTGAATCTGGGCTTTACGGCCATGTATGATTTTTTTTAAATATTAGAAAATCATATAAATTCTTTATTGATGCAAAATATCTACATGAGGCCTCACAAATCTTATAAATGTATGCATTTATCTTTATATTGGGTTTCTTTGCTATGTGCAGATATTGCCTTTATATTGGAATATATATTTTTATTTTCTTTTTCGGCCCGTGCCCTGTCTTATGCAGTTTCCTTTTGGGGTCTCTCAATGACATGTGGCACACCCAATCTTTATAATCTATTAGGGCTAATGTTCAAGTCTAGTATCAATTTGGAGTGTCTCTCAAATTATGAAAGGTTAGGTGTTTGTGAAGATAATGATCGATCATAGGTAGGCCTTAAAATCAAAGTAGGGTGTATAAAAAATATGTCAACCTAGGATTATTATATTTCTATATATAGACTTCGATGATGGTGGTCATGACGATGATGATGGTTCAAATAACTTGCTTCTATTTTCAAAGCTGGAGAATGCTCCAATTATCAGAGTTTTTATATTTATATTTGTAAGCTTTGATGATGATTCTGATGTTGATGATGGTCTAAATAACTTGCTTCCATTTCTAAAGGTAGAGTACCTCTACTAATTGTTTGAACATGGTTATATTAGTATGCAGCATGGTCAACTTTTACCACCCCTAAATTTTAGATTAATTCACTAAATAACATTGTCCAGTCATGTGTCCATGTTATATTTTTTTTTGGCCCATGTCCCAACATGGGCCTCTCACACTAGTATATATTAATATAGATGAAAATAATTTTCCTTTCCACCTCTGTGAAATTCTCAAATTCACGGATATGAGAACCCCTTGTTTTAGTATTTGATGAAGAATGCGTAAGAAGGTTCTAATCCTACTAATTTTGCATTTAAAAAAAACCTCACTTTTGAAAGATCCAACGCACCAAAGATGTAGTGGTGAATGGTGAGGGAACGAATGCATCATGGGGGCCTTTCGATAACATTGGGTTCACCATCCAAACTATCGTGATCAAATGCAACGGTAAAAATTATATCTGATTTCCGTGTCTCTTGGCTTCCTGATCTTCTTGTGATGATATCAAAATATTTTCGTAGTTAGGTTTTATAAGAAGGTTATTGCATATAAGGTTTGTTTGTTTGTTTGTTGGTTTTTTTTTAAGATTATTAAAATTTAAATAAGAATATAGATAATGTTATTTTAGAATATCAATTTTATTCGTGGCGTGGTTCAGACAATGTCACTGTTAAAACGTTCCAAAAGAACAGCATTTTACCTTGGTGGATAAGATTTGCAGTTTTTGTGCTAGCTTGTGTTTTTCTTGTATGTGCGAGTTACGAGTTACGGCTTCTTTTCTTTCTCATATGCGAGCCACTCAAGGTCTGAGCCCCTTATTAGCTGGCCTTCCAAATAGAAAGGGAAAAAGAAGAGCATACAAGGATCAAATTTATGGCACATTGAGGTTTTTTCAAGGGCATTTTTTTCATTGGGAAGTACAGCACTAGGATGATGTGAGATTCACAAAAGCAGGACCCCTCTGTATTCAAGGTGTTGATAAAAAGTCCTCGGTGCCGTAGAAGAAATTCTCTCTCTTCCCATTTCCTTCTGTTTGTTGAAAATATTGGAACTTTCACAGCACTCTAAGTCTCACCCACTAGTGGGGGCGTTTGGCGTCCCTCGTGATTAACTTTTTAATCATCATTTCTTTGTACTCATTTACATTTATGCTTCACACATGGAAAATATATATGAAAACAATTACATCTCTTCATGCATTGGACATTTGGGACAAGTCGCTTTATCAAATCAGTTCACTCTTTTACCCTTTCGCAATTCCTATAGGCCCCAGATCTTTAGTCTAAAACTCTTTATTGATTCATTAAATCTCAAAATATTTAGTTTCATGACTTAAAACTCATACAATTTGAGATATTTAAAGATTTTACATGTATACTCCAAACCGTTCAACATTTGCTTCCACAAAAACATGGTATTGTGTTTCATATGTGTAAGTTTTACGAAGAAAAATTTACATATATAAATCTCATTTTTATATCCCATGCATAAAAAGATAAGCACATATTAAAATATTTCGCTACTGTAAGGGTATATTTGAAAATTCATGGAGGATGAGTTTTGAAAAAGTAAATGAGTTAAGGTCCTCTTAGCTAGCTTTGAGATCTATGAGGGCCTGTCTCTTGTAATTGAACTCCTAAAAACTCAAAAGAAATGGATTTCTGAAAGTGGCCAGATTTCTTTTTTGGTAAATTCATTTCTTTTTTCGTAAATCTGAATTTTCATTGAACAAAAAAAATAAACAACAACAAAATGATAAGCGACCGAATTGAAATCCCTTGCTACAGGATGAGCATCACAACTATCAAAACCTTGCATTAATACCTGAATATATGAAATTATCGTATCTATGCTCCAATCTCTCTCTCTCTCACAATGGCCTTGATTACCTCAAATGAGTCTAACCACAACAAAAATAGAAATCCCTCTTGAATGGGCTAGATTGAAGAAGCTAAAGATTTAAAAATGACCATCAAGTAATTTCTCTTTTCATGAAAAAGATAAATTAAGGAGAAACATAAAATAAATACTCATCAAATCATATGAAAGTCAGCATACCATCTATATATTCATCTTGTATATTTTATCTCCACCTCTTTAATTAATAATTATTTGGTGGACCCATTTAGCCATTGATTCAAAGAAGTTCATTTCCATACAAACAAAACAATCCCTTAGAATTCGGCGCTGATCTTTAGTGAGGGTCACTTATTCAAATCCAAATCGTTCAAAGTAAATGTCCTCCCTCTTAAATGGTCTCTTGCCAGATTTGACTCCAAAAAGGGTTTGGCCGCACGTTTATTGGTTAGAGCCCAATTAAAAAGGGGATATTTATTTATTTGAAATAGTTCGGATTTTATTAAGAAATCACCAAATTTTTTGTGATTGCAATTCATGATCGGGACTAAAGTAAATATATGAGTTTAGAAGAAATATCGGGGGGGGGGGGGGGGGGGGGGGGGGGGGGGGGGGGGCAATGTAATCTTGTATCTCTATTTTTTTTCCCTTTTGACTTACAAAAAAATTCTAACTCACAACACTCTTGCCTCTTGGGCATTTATTTATTTATTTTTGTTAAAGTCTTGGGCATTTATTTAGTGCAAAGAATATTAATGCTTCATCATGTTTGAGTGATAAAAAGTGGAGGAAGGAGTAAACTAATGATGTAACACCATCTTAGCCTCATCCCATTAACTTGGTCAGTTCAGCACCAGAGTTCCTGCATTTTCAAAATCATAGAGAAGATACTACATTATTATAAATTACACTATCTGGTTTTCCATTTTCCAGATTGATTCTTAATTGATTTTAAATTTTCCAGGGAGAATTTAGGGGGAGAATAGACTTGGCATTCCAAATCGAGATCTAGGCTGGATGTTTGACTGATTCTCATTTGATATGAATTGATGAAGATAAATGTACGAGAATAATGCCAGAAAGATGTTAGGAGATAATGGATATAGCCTAGGCCTGACATTCCAAACTGAGAATCTAAGCTGGATTTATGATATATTCTCTTTTGATTTGAATTGAGAAAGATAAATGTAAGATATTAACGTTAGAGAGATATTAGGGGAGAATAGATGTGGCCCAGTGGTGTTTGATGTAGCATAGAGCTCCCAGTCCCTTACTTAAGCTATCATATAGTAAATAATAATATAACAACAACAACAACAACTATAGGAAGGTAGAAATAGACAAAAACGAATATGAATCTCTCAATCTTGCAATATTTAGCTAATGTTAATTTGGCACATGATTCTACCCTCTATGACTCGCTTTAGAGAAGTAGAGGTAAATCTTTTAAAAATAACCCCATTTCTAGGGTTGTGAATATAGGAGTCCTAGACTTTTTTTAGAGCTCTATTATGGATCGCTGTGTTGAAAAGGAAGATAAAATCTCACATCCCATCGTATCTTTATAATTTTCAACAACCCCGTAATTCTCGTCAAGAGAATAGAACTATAGAAGTGGGGAGTTATAAATAGGCATCATCACCCCCAATCCCTCCACAACAAATCCTAGCAAGTAGCAAGGGATTGACAAGGTTATCTCTCGCCGCTGATCCTTGATACGACGGTCTCTCTCTTGCTCCCTCCCTCCCTCCCATCCTCACTCAAAGTTTGAATGTTGTATGTTTTTTTTTTTTTTTTTTTTTTGCATGTTGCCTTGGCAGAATTTTATGTTCTTTTGTTCTAAATCTGTGTTTTTGTTAACTTCATGTTTTATGTCACATTATGGACATTGTGTCATATCACTCAATTTTATAGAGCCACTATAATTTAAGAAGCAATAAATAGTATCTGATTTATATGAGATTTTGACATGAATTAGACCAATTATGCTTCTTTCCCAAACATTTTATTATAATGTTTAATTTATTTGTAGTTATTTTCTCTCCAAGGTCTTTTTGTTTCTTGCCATTTGAAATACTTCCTGATGTTACATTTGTTCAAGGTTGTGGTGCCCTTCTCAGATTAATCCAAAGAATCATTAAAAAAAAAAAGTGGTTATGCGGGCTTAATCTATGCTACAAATGCCTCAGGGAAGTTATCAGCTTGATATTCACATTAAAGGCTACAAAAAATCAAACCATAATGTGTCTAATATCCATCATTCTTCAATCATCTTCACTCTTAAATATCTAGAGGATTCGTGTTTGAGGCGAGCAATAAGAGATATAAAATATAAGGCTTTAAATAGATAGAACTATCTTCTTCTTTTTAACATACACACACTTACTATGTTTTTTAACTGACTTTTGCGTAGTTATATTAAACTGTCAAATCATATATTATGATGCATGTTGGTATTTTTGTAATGTAATGTTCTATATTCACATGCAGGGATGTCTAAAGATAATGAAAAGTACTATGTCGTATACAATGGTCGTGAACCAGGGATATATAATTCCTGGCCTGAATGCCATCAGCAAGTTGACCGATACTCTAGTAATTGCCACCGCTCTTACAAGGGGTACGACGAGGCAGCAAGAAGCTATGAACAATTTCAAGGTGATTTCAAGGGTGAATCTGTCACGTCCCCCAAAATAAGAATTGGGGAAAAACGTGAAAAATAAATTAAATTCAAATTTTCCTGTGTTTAATACAACACAAGCTTCCAAAAAGTGGACCCACAAAAGAATTTCTTATTTCAACCTGTGGTGAGTCCAAATATATTTCATTATATGCAACGGAAGCTTAATCAATTGGTATTCAATGATCATAAATAAGATCCAACACGAAAATCAAATAAACATTAAATGTAAAAATTGCAAAATGAATAAAACAATTACTAAGGAAATGTTTATTATTAAGGAAAGTTCATCTAAAGAGTTGCTACGATGACGTTTCACTCTTATGCAGGTTCAGACGGCTCCAAAACCGTCTCCGGCATCCCACTCGGGTTCATCAGTTGGCTCAAACGTTTGAAACGCTTGATCCTCCTCCGTATCCTGGGTAAAGTAGGGCTCGGTACCTATGCACCAAATATTACAAAGTAAACAGCAAGTACATAATCATAATTTGAAATTTAATACAACAACGAGAAGAATATAAACGAGAATGATCATATAGAAGTAATGACAGTAATACTGACACGAAAGAACGTATAGCCTAATCCAACTAAAACAAAAGGAGCAATATAATTCACACGAAGACAAGTGTCCACGTTTTGGGTGGTCAGCCCTAAATAAATCGGGAGAGCCCGTCCATAACGTCGGTGGTCATAAACCGATCGAATTAAAAACAAATCAGGATAACCTGTTCACATTCAAAGCGGATTATAAGTGATCCGGTCACATCGGTGATCAACCGTCCATATATCGAGCTGCAGTCGTCCAAAAATGACCCACATAAACATAAATATATAAGCATAATAGACCTGAATAATAAAGCTCCGACACAAGAATCCTAAGTCAAAGTAAAGTGCTGGCCATTCCACATCCCATATCATAATCAAATAATCATTACAAAATTTGCCAAGCCACTTCATAGTCCATAATAAACAATAGGTTATGCATCTAAAGGAGTACATATCCTAAACCAACATAGAAATGCATGCGAAGGTTAATACATAAATACGAATCGATCCTAAGGTCAAACATAAGGTCTCGTACCCCACAACCATAGAAATCTCTAATAAATATAAGATCAACGCATCCCGTTTTTTTCCATCAATGGTGCATAGACCCATTTAAGGGTTTTCCAATAGAGATGGGTTGAACTCGAATTCGTTAGGATTTCCACGAGGTCATACAAAGTACTAAACCCCATGTTAGTAAGATACCGTATACCCGGACGGTATTTTACTCGGTCCAAAGAGCTAATTAATAGAGATATAATTTAAACACATTAAAAACTAAGATGTCATTTAATATTAATTTACAAATAAAAATAATCTTGGTCTATAATTTTAGAAAACTTGAGGACCCACCTAATACATCTCCCAACTCGATTCTTTATAAAATATGTTAAAGTCCTAATTGAATTCATTACAAGCTAATGATCATCTTTTTAACTCAAGGACTAATGGGCCATAAGTTTTAAAAATCAAATGCCCATGTCCCCATCCAAACAGTTGTAAGTTTGTAATAGGACTCATCTCTCTCCTTCATTCCTAACCTTAACAGGTCATGTACTATCATCACATGGGATGACATCACCTGACATCTCCACTCTCTCTTATTTGATTTCAAAACCCATTCAAAATATGCAAGAGTCAACCGTTCTAACATGAAGCCTCTCTCTCTCTTTCCTCTCTTTTTTTTCAACTCATCAAGCTGTGAAAATCACACACAGAAGCCAGAACGATGGCTCCACGTCTGCGCATCTGGACTCTCTGGGAAATGGGGCCCACTGATCACACCTCAAGATCAGCCTGCACCATCAAGGTCACCCAGCCATGTAAGGACGGATGTGCGGACTAGATTTGTGATCAAATCCCCTAGTGGACCCCACCACTGCATAATATCCAAAATAAAACCCCATCTGATGATTAACACCCCGGACTGTGTAAACCCTTAGATGAGTGGTCAGATGGGACCCAATCGCCACGGGTCCACCACCATTAGGTTCGTCCCTGGGTCCTCTATCAGATGTGGGGACCCGATCTACAAGCAGTGGCCCACCAGGGTTCCATGGTCAAAGGCACAAAACAACCCAGACGATTGCACGGGTTCCGTTTCCAGTATTGTATACGCAGGTTTGGCTACAGTGGTTCTGCCGCCCATCAAGGCCACTTGGAATGGTGGTCTCACATCCCTAAACAACATACCATTACAGAAGATGAAAAAGGGATTTTGGAATCCAAATAGGAATGAGTAATGGCAGCAGAAGTTGAAAACACAGTAATATTATATACGAAAAATCGATGGAACACTTAACATCATGAAACAAAAGCACAAGAGGGTTTCTATATGCATTAACAGCCAAATCAAGGAGAAAACAAGTATTAAATCTATAAATCATGATTAGATACTTGCCTTTTACCGGGGTTGATGAAGAATGCACAGATCCTAACCAATACCCAAACCGAGATCCCCAAAACACTCGAGAATAATCCTATCACAGATCTGACAAAGAAAATGGGGAAGAAATACTCAGGTGATCAGATCTATGGTATTCCTACCCAAAACCTAGCATTGGAAAGAAAAAGGGGATAACACAAGAATACAGATCTACTCCTAATGATTTGAGGAGGGGGTTACCTGAGATCAGAAGGTTGAGCCAGGAATGCTGGTATGCTCTGATCTTGGTTCTGATGGCTGGATCCAAAAGCCGGTATGGCTTGGGAAGTTGAAAGAGGAAGAAGATGAAAGGGTTACGGAAGGAGTTGCAGAGATTAGTGGGGAGGGATAAGACTTACGGTTATTGAAAATAGGGATTAGGTTAAAAGAAAACTATTGGGCTTAAGTCATTGGGTCAAAACTACGGGTCAAAACTACAGGTCATCTACCCATCAACCCAACTCACCGATCCAAGCTTCTAATCTATCGTGTACCCCACTTAATCCTACCCACTTAAATAGCTAAAAATACATTTAATTAAATTAATAATAATATCTAATAAAAATATGATAAAAAATATTATAGGTGGGACCGGGATCTTACAGAATCAGTCTCCAAATCATCGGAAACCAACACTGTGGTAAAGGAGGAGCGGTTTGATCGCAAATGATAAAAGTCCAAGTAAAATGGGAAGTGAGTTCCTTTTAGTGTCCAGTAGTAAATGTAAAGAACTCATTTGCTTTGAAGAAACTAAGATTTGGAAGTGAGGCGTAGGTGATTGTTTCTATAGATCTCATGTTTGCAGTTCAATAATAACTTACAGCATGGAGATATGCTTTATGTTTTTATTGAATTTGAAGTATTATAGTAGTATGGTTGTCTATGAAATGGGAAGTGGGTGCTTCTAGTGTCCTGTAGTGGATGTAGAGAATAATTTCTAGGGAACTCATGCCTATGGTTTAATAATGATTTGAATGGAGATATGTGTTGTGTTTTTATTGAATTCTAAGTGTTGGAGTAGTTGTGTATGAAATGAGATTCGTTGTTCGGAGGGGTATGCTTTATGTTCTTATTTAATTTGAATATTTATTTAGGTTTAAAACACAGACCTGGAACTGGGTCTGAATATAATACTTGGGTCTTGGTCCGGGTAATTTCGGATCCAACATGAATTGACTATGCATCATCGATCTTCAAAATATTGGGGCCAATTAGATAAGTGGATCTCATAGTGGTGTGGCCACAGAGTTATTGTGGGCCAAGATGAAATGGCTTTGAGATCCTACGTAGTCCTTTTCAATATAATACCAACTCCAATGGTGATGTCAAGGATATAAAATAACACATATTTCTGTAGGCCCGGTTTGGACCATTGATGGGGCAGGTAGTGTAAGAGGGGTATTTGGGCCTGGTAAGACCGCTCGAGGCTAGCCCGAGCCCAGCCTGCTAAGTATTGGGCCTAACTTTCCATAGATTGGCCAATGGACCAGAGAGTGAGGCCGTGGCCTGGACCATTTGCAAAATGCATAAGTGATAAGCCCCCGCTGTGGGGTTTTTTTTTTTTTTTTTGGCTCAGATATGCCCCTCTGTGTTAAACATATCTGAGTGGTCCCTGGCAGATAAGCACTCATCGCCTGTGCCTGCCCTGTTGGACTATGGGGATTTGCACTGCGAAAGTGGGGCAGAGGGCTAAGCTACCTCATGGACCTAAAATTACTGAGTGAATCCAGCCCAATGCACACATGGCTGGATTGGGCTAGGTCTGGTTAGATCTATTTTACAATTAATTCTAAGGAATACGGTTCCATACAAACAAACGAGTGCCACTTGTTATAATTTAAATCACTCGAGTAAATGTCCTCTCTCTTAGATGGTTTCTTGCCAAATCTCACTCTGATAAGGTTTGGTTGGTTAGATCAAATATAAAAAGGAGATATATTGAATGGTTCAGATTTTATTCAGTGAGCCCTACTTAAGACATCACAAAATCTCCTGTGATTTCGATTGAGGATGGAGATTAAAGTAAATGTTTGCTTTTAGATGGAATCTTAAGCGATTTAATCTTGAATCACTAGTGTTTTTTTTTTTTTTTTTTAACCTTTTTATCTTGACTTATGAAAAGGCTCCAACTAACAACACTCTCGCCTCTAAAACGAGCAACATGCAGGGGGAAACTTACGTTTGAGGCCCATGATATCGCAAATGGCCCATGCCCTGTTAAGAATAACTAATTCCCTCTATAAACAACAGAATAATGAACAAAGAAACATTATAACCAGACCATCGTCCGCCCGTTTTAAACAAAAATCATGGATATAGGAAATAGTCATTTTGAGTGAACTATTAAAATATTTGTATAGTTTATGGTATTTGTGAACTTTCTATCTATCTTTCTTTATATTTCATCATGTTAAACACATTTGGAGCCTTCCTTTTTCTTTTTTTGTACTTGGTGAAAAAAAGAAGCAAGGAATATCCCTCTATGGGGAAAAATATATATAAGTAAACACAAACAAATGCTTCTTGTGTAGGGAAAGCTGAAGCAACTTCTTCGAAGAGGAAGTTGCATTTGATTAATTTCTTTTGAAATTCTATCACATATCTACGTTAAAGTGAAAGAGCACCCAATAAGACCTCCATACCAACCAAAAAAAACAGAAATATTCACCTATATGTCAAATATGTTCTTTACATCTATGAGTTTTCCATGGATTCAAATCTCAGGCTAAGCCAAAACACTTGTAGATGTTTCTCTCATTACTTGGATAACTACAAAATAGAAAAGTAAATACTCAGAGAGCATAAGCAAATTAAGTGCTTCCATGGCAGCTTTTGAGAAGAAACTGAAATTATTGACTCAAATAGAAGAAAGACCTGATTAATGTAATGGAATCATTGGAGGACCACTTTGGATGAGCGCGAGTGTATATATATATATATATATATATATATATGAAATGCTCATATGAGAGATATCTCTCACCTTATATGAGAGATAGGGGCAGAGATATCTCTCATGATAGGAGCATCTCCCATATATATATATATATATATATTTTGAGGTTTCTGAAAATTTAATAACGAGGATTTAAAATTTTAGTATAAAAGTTTTTTATATTTATTTCAATCAAGTCCTCTTTATAATTCTTTTTAAAAAATGACAAATACCCTTGTGACAAGTTTTGTCTAAACTCTCTTTCATTAACAAAACTAACCCAAATATCACTTTATGGGCCTCACTGATCAAACCTTGATAGTAGAGTACCTTCTTATAATTATTCAGTTTCCTAGGAGAATGCCAGAATTATTGTTAAAATTCTTAAATGGGCCCAAGTTTCTGCTTGATTTTAATGATTATAACCATTTAAAAAAGCTAGCTTTTTAGTCATTTGGAATCCATATAACCCTTTCCTTTTCAACCATCTATGTATAAAGATAGCTGAAGGAGGTCCTCTTAGGTTGTTTGGGTTGGACTTGATCATTTATCTCAAATGATTTATTTAAAAAAAAAATTCTGAAAAACAATATAAGGGTATTTTTGTCCATTTCAAAAAATTATGGTGATAACTTGATTAAAGAAAATTAGAAAACTACAGGGGCGGACTCACGGCAATGGGCCTGGGGGCTTCAATTCCTCCTAATCTTGAAAAACGCCCATTAGGACTATACAGCCCATCAGGCTCGGCCCCAATTTAAAAAAGAATAGTGTTAGCCATAGAAGCCCTTCTGGAAACGAAGGGAACAAATGCCTTTGATTAATCATCCTTTTTCTATTTTAGCCAACATACAACTACGTCACATTTTAGAAATCCAAAATAGATTTATCCAAATTTTTGCTCCTTGTATTTCCAAAACTGCGCGCCTTTTCAACTCTCATCTTTCCAAACCGAATGGTAGTAGTAAATTACACCCTGGCCCAGAGATGTCAAATGGCCCGGCCCGGCCCGCTAGTCAACGGGCCACGGCCCGCAAGTCACGGCCAGTGACACGGGCCGTGCTGGGCCGAGGAGGCTGGGCCCGTTGGCCCGTTTGGCCCGGGCCCGCCTGGCACATGGGCTGCCCTCTGTGGCCCGCCAGGATGGGCCCGCCAGGCCCGGCCCGCTCCAGCCCGACTGTAGTTGGGAAAAATGGTTCTTAGCAAGTTTTGGCCAGACTTGGATTAACTCAGTCAAAGCTCAGTAAAGAAATGGGCCATTTGTGAAAATCTCTAATGATCTGGCCCTTGAAAG
Organism: Cinnamomum chago; assembly: GCA_038049695.1. Lineage (NCBI taxonomy): Eukaryota > Viridiplantae > Streptophyta > Magnoliopsida > Laurales > Lauraceae > Cinnamomum > Cinnamomum chago. The sequence continues at coordinate 13,811,139 of CP142454.1, forward strand.
ATTGACTCTCTGTCAGTAAGCCGGAGCCTGAGGCTTATCTAAACCTAAAGCATCATCCAGATGGGCCAGGGTTTTGGTCCAATCTATTCAAAATCAGAACTTCCCAGGTTTAATTGTGGCCAATGGACAGCTTGCTCTCTATCCTATCTTTCATTTGACAGAGTCCTCAAGGCCTAGAGTAGAGTCCTCTGGTGAAATATACAAATGGTAACACATTTCCCATGCTAGAGAAATCTATAGTGAGACATTGAGATCTCTATCCATCACAGTCATGTCAGTATCATCATCTTTGATTGGGATTTCAGTGTTTCCTTGTGTGGTATGATGGTATCCACCCAATTCTGATATGTGTATATCCCTCATGACCTTATAAAATCCTTTGCCCATCGGCTCCATCCTTTGCCAAAAAGGCAATTTCAAAATGTCAGTAGTAAGATGCTTTTGTTGATTCCTGACACCTCTCTAACTCCACCAAACTTAACCTTTTGTGGGCCTACAAGGTCATTACAACCTGGGAGAATGCATCAACTAAAGACTCCCAACTCCCAAGTCCACCCAAATGTGAAGATAGCTATTAGCTTTCAACTTCTAGGGCCTAAAGCAAAGGCCTTTGTGAAAGCCATTGCTTGAATGTTTCTTTGGACATTTTAAAAAGCATGAACAAAGACCCACCTAATGGCTTTATATGGATGTAATCGACCAAGGTGGTGGCTGTGGCTCCCCTTGGTCATAATTGAACACTGCATGCTAAATATATATAACATAATATAATCAACAAAGTTTTTTAATATTTTTAATCTTCTAAAAGTTTCAAAAATAAGAAAAATAAGAAAGAAAGAAAGAAAAAAAACAAAGAAGGAAAGAAAGAAAGAAAGAAAGAAAAAAAAAAAAAGATCAGGCCCAGCAGGCCCGCCAGGGGCGGGCCATGCCGTGCCAGGGGTTTTTCCTGACGGGCCGTGCCGGCCCGGCCCGTTTGACATCTCTAACCCTAGGTCGTGTCTATTGAATATTTAATTTGTTAACGCACGGCATACCATCTTTGGTTTTGGGATAAATGCAAATTTTATTCCAACATAAATTGTAATTGTAAGCTTACATATTATATAAATAAAATATAAAAAAGAAAAAAATCATGCATCTTACACCACAAGGCACACTTTCACAGCAAAATGCTGAGATCTCAGCGCTCACTATTTTCAAGCCCCCCAAAATCAAAATTCTAAGTCCGTTATTGGAAAACTGTTATACTCTTCCGTAATACTCAAAACTCCATGTGCTTTCTTAAAATGACAAAGTTTATGCAATTTTGAAAATTTTCCTTGATTTAAATTCACACACGATATTTAATCCGACTCCAAAATCCTTGTCATACTACATCATGCATGATATATTTTATAAGTTGTACATATACATAGTAACACATGCTGAAACTTCATTTTGGCTCCATATAGATGATCCAGACCGTTAAAAGATGATTCTTATCAGTGGGTTCCACCGTCATGGTAATCAATCGGAGCAGTGGGTCCTATTCTTTTCGAACTCAAATTTGAAAATATAATAAGCTAGTGATTAGTGATTGATCTCTGTGTGGCCCAACGATGGAGCACACAAAATTCGGAGTTTTGGGACTTATCCAAAAAAAAGTCACGGGAAAGTTTATCCTGCATGCGTTGGGCACGTGGACGTCCGTATGGTCACGGGGGTTGCTGGTCCCAAGATTTTTTATCAGGCCCCGCCCGGCCTCTCTTTAACGTCGACACGCGGACGTCCGTTTGGTCACGTGTCTGGTTTTGCCAACAATGTCAGCAAGTGCAGAGCTTTAAAAGACCATCAACTCTCCACCTTCCATCCCACAGCAACCCCACAAAGAAGGAAAAAAAATTAGTGGCAAAGGATCATCAAATTCGGCTCTCTCGGCAAGTTTGAATCTTGTGTTTTTTGTTACTGTCAGTAGGATGTTGTGTTCTTTTGTTCTGTTCCTGTGGTTCTTTTGTTTTGCGGCTTCTTTTCTTTTTTGTTTTTCTCCTGCAGATATGGATTCTGATTCTGTGATATGGGTTAAGTTTTCAAATACAAGTCATGAGAACGTTTGTCATGAACTGCATATGACACTTTACCCTATGATTGGGAAGGGAGGATGGGAGGGGAGTGAAAATTTTACCCCAAATTTTCCTCCCCCCTTTCCAAACACCCTCTATTTTAATTTTTCCTCCATTTTTTTCTCTTTTTTTTCCTTCCCCTCGTTTTACCTTATTCCCAAACATAAACATAGTGTTAAGGTTTTCTTGACCAATGAAATTTGGGTGGAAAAATTTCACAAAATAGTTGCAAGCTAGTTATAGTGGACTAATCAAATTTGAACTTTTTTGGGGTGGCTATACTGTCACTACGTACATTCTAATTATATATATGGGGTCATGTGCTTTTCATTTGACTTTTGCAATAGTTATAAGAAACTGTCCAAGTGTCAATCATGTATTATGACATGTACGTTTATCTTTGTGTAATGTAATGTTCTATATTCACATGCAGGGATGTCTAAAGATAATGAAAAGCGCTATGTCGTATACAAAGGTCGTGAACCAGGGATATATAATTCCTGGCCCGAATGTCATCAGCAAGTTGACCGATACTCTAGTAATTGCCACCGCTCTTACAAGGGGTACGACGAGGCAGCAAGAAGCTATGAACAATTTCGAGGTGATTTCAAGGGTGAATCAGTCTCCAAATCGTCGGAACCCAAAACTGTGGTTAAGGAGGAGCGGTTCGAAGGAAAATGATGAAGAAGGTTGCCGTCCAAGTAAAATGGGAAGTGGGTGCCTCTAGTGTCTAGTAGTAAGATGTAGAGGACTCATTTCCTTAGAAGAAACTAGATTAGAACTCATGTTTCTGTAGAGTTTCTATAGAACTCATGTTTGTGGTGTAGCCGTGTAGGTAATATAGAGTTTCCATAGAACTCATGTTTGTTTGTGGTTTAATATTGCGAAATGTACGGTTTCTAGTATTAGAATAGTATGTTTGTTTATGAAATGGCAAGTGGGTGCTTCTAGTGTCCAGTAGTGGATAGATATAGTACTCATCTGCTTTTAAGATGAAACTAGGAAGTGGGTGTAAAGAACAGTTTCTATGGAACTCATGTTTATGTTATGATATTGACTTGCATGGAGGTTTGTTTTATATTTTATTGCATTTTTAAGTATTGTTGTGGTATATGGTTGTGTATGAATTTAAATGAGATTCATGTCTCGGAGGGGCACGTTGTATGCTCTTACATATTGAATTTGATTTACTGGAATGCTATGGTTCTGTTTGAAATGAGATTTCCTAGGGAAAACTCTTCAATTTTATACATATTTCAAGATCCTAGCCACATTTATAAGAATGGGGTTAAAGCTAAAAGTCCTAAATATATGTTTTACTTAGTTGGGAGGTGCTCCTATGAGATACACTCTCACCATGTTGGTGAGAGATGGGTGGGAGACCTCACTTTCATATCTACTCTTACCAATTTAAATGCAAGGACTGTCAACTTAAATATGAGCACCTCCCTACTTAGTTTCCATTAGAAATAAATTACTAGCAATTCCATTAGAAATAAATTACTAGCAAAACTTATTGGCAACAATTTGAGTATGCAAGCATCTAAGTAGAATATTTGAACCCGTGGTATAGAACGTTTTCCATATTCCTACAAAAAAGAACGTTTTCCAACTCATCTGAGTAATTGAGTTTTTATTTGAGGGCATTGTGGCATTTCCCCTATATATCCTTCAATCCATTGTGGGGCCTGCCTTTTTTTTTTTTTTTTTTGCAATACGATCGAGCTAGCCGTACAAATGTATCTGCATATAAAAGGAAACTATTAATGGAATTACATATTGAAAACTAATAAGTAAATGTGGGCTCCACTGAAGTCAAAATTAAAAGAAATAGGTTAAAATCAAATGCAGACTTCTGCTGTAATATGTGAGCAAATCCGACGATGTGCCTGATTTGAACACAGAAATTTAGCCAAAACGACCAATAGGTAGCCAATGCGTTTGCGTGGTTAGAACCTGAGGACGACTCCACTTACTGACTTCAGAGGGACCCAACTCAACTTAGGCAATGTGGGGGCACTGATCTTGGGCAATGATCACCATCAGTTGAATAATTTGTAAACCAAGTTCTTGATATAACGTGTTTCAAATGTGACCAATTTTGGTTGTCGGCTTGACTTCAATTGTAGACGACTCAGCCCATTGGCTTAAAAGGAATCCAATTCAACTTCGTCAATGGGCACAACCCGTGAGCAAAGCAAAATCATAGTGGGGTCCACTCCATGATGCAAACTATAGTCGGCTTTATTTAGATATTTAGAAGACTGCGGGAATGACCCCTTGATTATGAGTAAAAGATGGTTTAAATTTTTGTGGAAGGGAAAAGTCAAAATTGAACATTGAACAGATCGAACCTTTGAAGATAGAAGAGGTCGGACGCAATATTATACAAAAAAATACAAATTTATACATAAGCCATGTTTTCAGGGAAAATTTCTTTGATGGAAGTCCATATCATTACGGTTGGTGCCGTGATATCTTTTCATATATTTATAACGGAGCGTGTCTCAGCCCATTTGGGTCGGATTAATTCCTACGGATCTAGGAAAATCAGGGTAAATCTCGTATGACACTATTGTGGTAGTGCAGTTTTAAACTCTCAACTTCTGAGAACAAACTGTGGTCCTATATCAACCGAGGGGTGGGGCACCAATGTGGTAGCGCAGTTTTAAACTCTCAACGTTGAGAGCAAATTGTGGTCCTATGTCAATTAAGCTGCCCCTCAGTTTGTTGAAAGGGGGTGTTCCTTGGGCCTATGCCTGTTTTTTTTTATTTTTATTTTAACAATGGATCAATCCTTCTGCACGTGGACATTCTCATAAGTGAAAATCTTGCCATGTTCTATTTATCTATTTACTTATATTTTCAATTCACACATACATATCCAATGTAATTAGGTCTCTTTGGATTAATAAGGACTGAAGTAAAATGAAGTGGATTTTACATAAGGAGTGAAGTGGATGAGAAGTATGTTGAAGTTATAGTAGATTACTTTACTTTACTACATTTAGATGCTTATTGTGAAGTTAAGGTTTTGAGTATAATCATAGAATCCACTTTTATTCAAGGAAATGAAAGTATTTAGAGTTGCAAGTGAAGTAGAGTAAATAGTGTTGACAAAATTACTTCATCTATGGAGCCAGGCTGGTCGAAATATGGTAGAGTTGGAATTTTAGATAGGTAAAGAACTTTATTTTCGGCCTATCCAAACAGGTCGGACTTAGCAAAAGTGAAGTTAAAAACTAAATAAAAAAAAAGAAAATACAGGAAGGTCAAACGATTTTTTATTGCTCCCGGGCTCTCTGACTTCCACACGCGGACTTTTGCGTGGGCCTAATTACCGCCGAGAGAATAGCACTGGGGTGCCTTTATAAGGGCATCAAATCTCCATTCTAGCTCTACCTACAACCCCCACTAAGAAATACAAAAGCCCCAGCAAAGGATCGACAGGTTCATCTCTCTTGGCTTCTACATTACACAACTCTCTCTCTCTCTCTCTCTCTCTCTCTCTCTCTCTCTCGATCTTGAATGTTATCAGCTTGATATTCTCCTTAATCCTACAAAATGAAACCATAATTGTCACGCCCCCAAAAGTGAAACCGGGGTTATGCGTGAGATTAGGGCCAATTTAAAACTTTTCCAATGATAATAACAAATCAATTGCCCTAATCGTGTCCCATCTGGATCGAAGACCGCTGTGAGGTATAAACATTTCCTCGAATATATCAAACGATAGCGGAAGCTTCATAAAACAAGAGGTATCTTATAGATGTATAGTTTAAGAGCAATATACTGAGTATCAAAGTTAAGATTGAAGTTTAAGACTAAAACAAAATATTAATTACAAGTAAAAAGGCCAAACTAAAACTAGGCATAAACAAAAGTATAAGGAAACCAAAAGATGAAGCTAAGAGGATTATCGTGAGGCTCTCGCGTACGGGGTCGTCACGGCTATACAATGTCGTCCGTACTATACTCTAGGAAGTCATCAGGCTGATCTGCCTGAACTTCTTCCGTCGTTTCCTCCGCCTCGGGGTAGAACTGCTCGGTACCTATGCACCAAGAATAGCATCATCAACACAACGGATGGCAAAACAATAGATATAGAAATCACATAGATATACAGTACTAAAGAGAGTAAACGATAAACATGATTGTAAGAGATGCATAGCACTCTGATCGTAAGAGATGCATTGCATTCGAATCATATACAAACTATCAAAGTAGGCGATCCACATAAGCCAATATATATCATCAAATGGGATAAAAACCCAGTATCCAATATCCAAACAACCCGTAGCTCAAGTAGCTCTGGCTCCGTGAGCTCTGACTATATCTCGCTGCGAGGAACAAACAACCCTTAGCTCAAGTAGCTCGGGCTCCGTGAGCTCTGGCTCTATCTTGCTTAGAGGAACAAACAACTCGAGGAACAAACAACTCTCAGCTCAAGTAGCTCGGGCTCTGTGAGCTCTGGCTCTATCTTGCTTCGAGGATCAAACAACTCGAGGATAGTAACAATCCTCTCCACAGATGGTGCCCCAACTGTGTTGAACGTTAACAGCTGAGTGGTGCCTGACACAAAGAATCCTAACAATATCGGTGAAGGGCTAGGCTTCTTGCGCGAACAAGATTCAATAACAATAGAGAACTACTTTATTCCAAATCAAATCGAACTCCAAACCAAATACCAATAGTAGTCCTCTTTAAGCCTAACAATCAAAGCTCCCTAGCCTCAACACTTCAAACGAACATCGAAACAAAACGAAACAGCAAAGGGGATCCTAAGTCCATCATCTAAGTTCTCAAAAGGAGACTCTAATAAAGCAAAGCAAAGAGAACTAAAGAACATGCTCATCACATGTAGAAGATAGTACCCGAGGGTACCATTCGGAATCAAAGCGAATAAACAATCCAATCCTAAGTAAAGTGTCAACCCTGAAGCATCGCACAACCTATTCAGTCAACGAAGGGGTTAGGGTTCGCGATACTCGGACGAACAATCTTCGTGCATAGATTTAAAGAAGAGTATCCCGTTGTCCCGTACCATTCAAGATTGAACTAGGTTGACTCTCGATACAACCGAATCCACAGTGAGGAATGTCGGCTCAAGACATCCCCACAATAAGTCAAATGAGTCCTCAAAGGGGTATCCAAAGGCCTACCAAAGTCTGCCTTAAAACAGGGTAAAAATCCATTAAAAAGGAAATTTGGCAAAAATCTGCATAAGGCTCGGTCGACTCTCGGTCGACATGCCCCTGTTGTCCCGGTCGACCGGCACCTGCATGCCGGTCGACCGGCTAGCCTGCGGAAACTGGGCAGCAGCTCTGTTCTGAGCTGAAATGGGACTTTTCCCATTTCTCTCTTCTGAGACCTGATAAGCAGTATATGTACAATGAAAAACAACTAAATTACAACCTATAAAACTACTAATCAAGCCATTAATCACTAAATTCATTCCATTCAATCTATAACTCATTTTATCATGTTTTCAATCTATTAATGTAGCAATTGAGCCAAGATGATCTAACACATGATTTAAGCATCCAAATCAAGGTAAACAAACATATCAAGCAATAATATAAATATTGACTTGCCTTGGTGATGTGATTGACTCTATTCAAGAAGAAAAAGGAAGGAGGAAGACACTTTAAAAGCTCCAAAGAGGTGAAACACTCTTCCAAACCCAAAAAGCTCCTACACATGCATGTCAATGGTCAAGGTAAGTCTCTCTACTCCATTTCTAACCAAGGAAGAAGATGAAGAGATGGTTTCCAAGCTTAAAGAGCTTACCTCTAAATGGGTTGTGGGTGAAACACTTAAAAAAGTGTATGGTTTGACTCTTGAAGGCTTGAGGAAGATGATTGGCGGCTTGGTTTCCGTGGCCGGAGCTCCGTGCTCGTCAACGGAGGAGAAAGAGATGAAGGAAATGGAGAGAAGAAAAATGAGTCGGCTGCTGTGTGTTGGTTGAAGTTGAGAGTTAAGTGAATAGGAAATAAATGAAAAGAAGATAAGATGAAGTGGGTTGGTAGGATACTTAAGTAATGGGTATTGGGCTTGGGCTTGAGCTATGGGTTGATGGGTTAAGGTCTGGGTCGGCCCACTCATACAATTAATGGATTTCGGGCCTCTTTGACGCGTCGAATTGAAACGCGTTTGAAGGCTAAGGTTCATGAAACGACGAAAACTACCCAATTATTAAAATGACTCTCTATCCTACCCAAACGCACTCCGAATCGTACGAAACTTCGCACACACGATTCGTCGTCAACCCAGACTACTTAGACTCTATACGAGCTTACTAACTAATCAAACAATTAATTATAATTAATAGGCCATTAGGGGTCGGGATGTTACAATAATGTTTGTAAAACCCATCATTCCCCACCATCACCTTCACTCTTTAATATCTAGAAGATTAATGTTTGAGGCAAGGAATGAGAGATTATGATGCATGTTGATATTTGTGTAAGGTAATGTTACATATATCTTCACATGCAGGGATGTCTAAAGATAAAGAAAAGCATTACGTTGTTTTCAAAGGCCGTGAACCATTGAATTTTAAGTATTGTTATAGTAGTATGGTTGTGTATGAAATGGGAAGTGGTGCTTGTCCAGTTGTGGATATACAGCACTCATTTGCTTTTAAGATTGAAACCAGATCAGAAGTGGGTGTATTTGCAAGACTTCTATGGAACTCATGCTTATGGTTTAATATTTACTTGCATGGAGATATGTTTTATGATTTTGTTGAATTTTATGTTTGGAGTAGTATAGTTGTATATGAAATGAGATTCATAGTTCAAAGGTGCATGTTTTATGTTCTTATTGGTCTTTTTTTATGGTAAAAATGTTCTTATTAAATTTAATTGTGTATGAAATGATATTTATAGTACAGAGGGTCAATGGGTCTATAATGTAGTTTGATTATCAGTAAGAAGTGGGCCCCATATGATCTATGCATATGTGTGACTAGGGGTTTGTTTTTTTTTTTTTAATATCATGAAGTGGGCCCCACTTGTTTCTCTCACATGTCAGAAAAGTTCTCATATATTAAGTGGGCTGTCTTTTTCTATATATTTTTGGTGTTCTCCACCAAATATGAATTGAAGAAGCCCTCAGTCATATTATGATTATTTCTTCCAGTATATTTTTATCATATATAATGGGACCACTCCACCCAGAATTTTTTACAACAACCAATAATTGTCTGGTACCTATTGGAGTGGTTCCATCCGATTTTTTTTACAATAACCAAATTATTATCTGGTACATGTTGGATCTGAATCCGACCCAATTAGGTTTAGAGACCTGTCGCTGCCCTGAATTGTTGAACCACTCCATTCAAATATCTACCCTATAAGCTGGGCCCAAATGATGCAAAATTAAGGCCCATGCCCAACTACAATGGGCCAGATCCTCTGTGCAGTCAGTTAAACATGATCTTTTTGCATGTGCCCAATTGTATAGTCAAGTAGTTGTAAATGGACCTGATGCAATCGTGTGATAGGCCCATATGGATCTTAATCTTGACTAAGTTGCAAAATGGGCCCAACATCAAGCCCACATCTATAATTTGGGATTGGAACCTTCGGTAGTCGACTGAACCGGCAGGCCTACTCCCGTTCATATTAGGACTCATCGACCAACACATCCAAGTACGCAAGCGCTGGCTGAGTAAAGGATAATGGGTTAGATGGGCTTGATCATGGATAACACCCCACTTGGATGAAAATACCAACTCCCATTCCTAATTCATCCATCTAGACTTTTTTTTTTTTTTTTTTCTTTTGCTAACGGAGGGTTTTCAACCCTTTGGGCTGGACTAATCCCTCAGAATCCAGAGAGAAGCCGGATAAAACCCCTGTGATCCCCAGGTGGTAGCACTAGTGGACTTAACCTTTGGTTAATGAAGAGGGGGGGGACCGGTGATCGATACAGGACCTCTAACTCTAGAAGAGAGAGGAACTGTGGTCCTGACCACTTGGCCAAACCCTTGGGGTTAATTCATCCATCTAGATTAGGCAAAGTTACTAGCCATTGTGCACTTCGGATCCATTGCTGGGTTGAGTCCGGTGGGTTTGGGAGGGATTCCACTCCAACTAGCCAATTGTGCAGTTCATATTAGGACTCATCGGCCGTGATGTGGGTTTGGGAGGTATTACTGTAGATCGAGTTGTTCCAAATTCTTCTTGTTATCCGCTCCAACTCCCATATGTAGCATTGGATTTGATGGATTCCAACTGTGAGGGAAGAAAGCCAGGCAGCAGTGCAGCTGTAATACCAAAGCTGTCAACCCAGGTCAATGAGATAATAATAGGTGGGAAGTTCTTATATCGGAAAGACCCAACTGATTGAAATTGATGATGAGTCATATGAGAAAGGAAGTTTGCTTCTCTGGTTGGTACTTCAGCTCTTCTTTACTGTTGTTGTTTCATGATTTTTTCTTTCCCTTTTGCTCTTTGTTACAAGGGTGCGTTCAGTGTAACGAGACGATTTTACGATAAAGAGTGAACTTATTCTGATTTTTTGGTTTAATCCATTCAACTTTTGTGTTGTTTGGTACAAAACATTTTCACCAAGAAAAAGAAAAGGAGAAGTAAAGAAATTGATTTCCCTCATTAGAGAGGAATTCAAATTTTTTTTTATGGAAGGTGTGTAGGAATTCAGGATTCCTCTCTTCCATTAAAATAGAACTCTATGAAGCCTGAAATCTTTTTATTACACAAACAAATCCTAAATGAGATATGGTTGCCAGACACGGTTGTGGGTAGTCATTGCTTGATTTAACTTAAATCATATCCCATGTCTCAATTTATATGGAAATTGATCTGCCTTTCTTGTACGAATGATATACACCATTACATTAATCATGTAAAGAAAACGCATGCCATGTACACGTAAAGTTGAAGTTGGCTTTTAATAGTAGAAGCATAATGTGAAGAAGTTCGATTGAGCAAAGGTAAGCCCGACCTGGGATGGATTTAGACCAAGATTTCAGGAACACGGGCTGGGTTCAGGCCTAAATTTCTACCCGAACAGTTAGATGGCTTATGGCTAGCCCTGGGCTAGCTACTACATGTGCTTGAAGACACCTGGCCGGGCATATTTAGAATACAGGATGGCAATCATCTGACTTTCAGGTCCATTGGATAGATTTTGATCCAATTATTAGGCCTTGCAAACTATCCCTGCGCTTCCACAAGCTTAAGTCCAGCCTGACACCGCTCCACTGTTTGTAAAACGATTCATGAGTGATTTTACTATATAGTTTAAAAACACTGAAACTCAACTTGAATGAGAAAGCCAACTGGGTGATTCTGGCTAAGTGCTTGGGACAGTCTCAGCCAGAATGGTTCTACTCACTCAACTCGGTGACTCACCCAGCCATGTCCACTCAGGCCATTAGGTGGGGTTTTTAAACTAAGAATTGTCAACTAATCTAGCAAGCAAGATGACATTTCCCTCTTTCCTTGATTTCTCATTGACATTCACCTACCACACTGAAGGGAAATTGCACCCACTCCAACTGCTAAGACTAGAATTCCAGACCTTCCAACTGCTTTTCTTAATAGTCCATCATCTCCTCCTCCAACCACCTTTGAAAAACATCAAACATACCCCAAAACAAACCCTTTTAAATAAGTACAAACCTTCTTTACAACTGCATGAATCTTCTCTTTCAACAATCATGGCTGTTCTTTCTTCATCATCAGCAGCAACAAGATCAGCAGCGGAGAGGATCTCATGGTATTGCTCCTTGTTCCTAGCAATGCTACTTGTTTTTGCCTGTTGTGATGATTTCGACGAAAGCGAACCAAACATGTGGTATCATCAGAAGATGCAGGGCCATCCTTGCGATGAGATATATGTGGTTGAAGAAGGAGAGACCCTACATACCATTAGTGAAAAGTGCGGTGACCCTTTCATTGTCGAAGAGAATCCACATATTCAAGACCCAGATGATGTCTTCCCTGGTCTAGTTATCAAGATCACCCCTAATAATAATATTAGGTAGTTTCAAGTTCTTGTGGCGAAGGTCTGAGTTGTGATGTAATCCTTCTTTATGATGTACGTATGCTCTTTTGGAACATTTTGAGTGCATTGTTCATAGAGTACTCTAAACCCCAAACACCAAACACTTGTAATTGCTTCGCTTAAAATAAACACCCATTTGATAGAAAAGATAATTATGTATCATCATTTGATGCTGCTGTTGTTATCCCTTTGTTGTTTTCCCCTCTTTAGGAATGATCTCATGGTGAAGACAGGGGGACCTCCTTTGCTTTGTCCAATGCACTTATATATTACACAAATCACCATCATTATCGAAGCCTTGTTTGGTTAATTAGGGATTGATTTCCTCCCGCGAGAATGAACTTTTTTTTTAAGTTACTCTGATGCTATTGATATATATGCTCAGTTGAATTGATATATGTATCTGAAAAATGAGTGTAATTCAACAGATAATTTTGTTAGTTGTCATACCTTTTTAACTTGTCCAGCGCCGCATAGAACTTTGGTTAAAGTGTAACTTGGAGCACTATCTAGTTGTAGTGGATAAGTGACAAAATTCATGACTTGAATCAAGAAAGTCCAGCCCATGTTTTGTTGAAAAAAATGGGCCAATATAACTTAGGAAAGTCCCATGTTTTGCCTCATCTTGTGTCGTGATCATCTCTCTCTCTCCAACTTAAGTAGTTATTTTTATACATGTTAATTGTTAGTCCAAGCTCCGAACATGCATTGTTAGTTGTTAAATTAGGGCTGTAGTCGATTTGAACCAGGCCTGATCCATGGCATATTTGGTCGTATATATCCAGGTTTGGGTCAGAGTCTCAAAACCATAGATCAGAACTGGCTAGCATTGGTCGTTGTAGCGTAAAGACATAAATATTTGAAAGCTATCTTAATACGTATCCTAATTATAATGAACTTAGTTTAGATAGTGTCCAACATCATAGTATTCTGCTCCGTCGGGTCATAGGTCACGAGCACAGACCCAATCTATGTGATCAAAACTTGAAGACAGAACTGGTGCTTTTCAGTCCAGGTCCAGCCCAGTCTCAGGTCCGAACTGAACCTTTTACATCCCTTCTATTAGGACTTGCTAATGGGTTTGGCTGGGCAGGGCTAAGCCCATTTTCCGTTGGGCTCCATTATGGTGCGCCTCCACTCCTTCGAAGACAATTTGATTTAGAGAAATGACTCTATGCTCTATTGGGGGGCCTATTCTCATTTGATATAAGACCCTGCCCCAAAATGAAGAATTGGAGCAAAATTTTACTCTAATGTGAGTGGCGTGCACCTTTGATTCCATCACTATTTGGATTGGTCACGAACAATCTGAATGTGCACACTTTGATTGGAGTGAGACTTGATCATCTCATTAGGGTGAGGACGCATTTGATATTGGTGAGTTGGATTGCACAAAAATATGCTCTATACAGGTTTAATCAAGAGTTAACTGCCATAAACACCTAGCTGGGTGTAAAAACATTTGACTTTGATGAAATGAATCCTCCTTTGGTGTTGTCTCCATCCTCTCTAAAAGGACAATGTTACGCCTCATCGTACTGACTTTGATGAAATTAATCCTCCTTTGGTGTTGTCTTCATCCTCTCTAAAAGGAGCTGATAGCTTGCTTCAAGTTAGGGATGTAAATGTGTGCGAATTAATAAGAGCATAACCAATTTTTTTTTTTTTTTTTTTTTTGTCAAGATCATGTTGGATATTTCAGCTAAATTAAAAGGCTAAATTTTTAGATTCGGATTTGGATATGAGATGAGAAGTGGGGCGTGGGGCATACATGAGCATATTCGTGATAATGGCTTCAAAAACTGATCAATCGAATATACATACATGTAGGCTTTCAAATGACATATATCATTTAACCCCAAGGGGTTGACTTAGTGGTCAGGATCACGGCTCCTCCCTTTTCCTGAGTTAGAGGTCTCGGTATTGACCCCCCGGTTCCCCACTCTTCAGGAATTGAAGGTTGAGTCCACTTGTGCTACCACTTGAGGGCCACAGGGGTCTTATCAGGGTTCGCTCTGGCCTCGGAGGGATTAGTCCATACCAAAGGGTTGGGAACCCTCCATTAGCCAAAAGAAAAAAAGAAAAAGGACAAATATCATTCAAGCTCTATACACTTTCAAAACAGTAATACAATCCAAACTCTGTTGATCTTATTACGTGTCAATTTTATATATGGTTGTTTTGGCCGGCTTGTTTGTATAAAATACATAGAAACTGAATATGTGAAATGAGCTCAGCCAAAAGGATTATTAAAAATGTTCTTGGTGAAGAATATGATCAAGTGAGGGGTGAATGATACAAAGTGGAGATGTAGATGAGATCTGACTTTCCCAGGTATTGAATTACTAGGGTAAGGTAATGGTTTTGTATTGATTATCCGTCTTCCTTTGATTCAACAACTAAAGGAGATGTTATTTAATTATCATGTCTGGAGATTCGCCTTTTGTTCTTCATTTCTAACAACTTAAAAGAAATAAAACCCGAGGTGTTCAATTACATCAAACAAACAAGCTTTTAAGTGTGGACTTGATTCTCAAGTCTGAACACAGATTTGGGTCCAGAATATTCAAAAACTTTTGAATCTTATAAGCATGATTTAGATTGGATCCAGATTTGTTATAGATTTTAGCCATTCCCTTAGCTCTCGAAATTGGATACTTTGGACACTCGGACAATTTGATGTTCATTTACATCCTCAAGTCAATTGACAAATTTGAGTAATCAATTACTATTGGATGGCTGATGAGATTCTTATACTTGGGCTCAGGCTCGGACCAAGTACAGATGGACTTGGCCCATAGCCGCCACGATAGTAAGATGCAAACAGGATGAGTTCATAGTGGGCCCGGAATTGGACCCAGCTAATCTTTCTATACCTGTATCTGTATCTGACATGAGTCCAAGGTAAAGGAACCCACTCCAACTCCAGTGAACTTGATTGGACCGGGCCTTGATTACGAGCCAAGTCAAAAACTAAATATATTTGTTATGTACATAGTATCAAAAGCAAGTTTGGCTCGAATCTTTCATGGAATGTGACTTGCATTCATTATGAAGTCTTTTCTTAATCTTTTTTTTTTTATTTCATTTTTAAGTAAGAACACAAATTCATTTCTCAGCAGAAAATAACAACAGAGGTGTTATTTGTCCATTTCAGCCTCCAACGACTATAAATGACATGTGATCTTGTCTCCAACAGATTTATCTAATCCTAGATGGCATATGGGCCATTTGAATCCAATTAAAGATGCTCAACGTAAGAATAACTTAGGCTATCCAGGCCCTAAAATGTCTGTTACTGCCCAAAATTCACTCCTCATTGCATACCATATTAGAACCGTTTCCCCAACAACTGATGAGGATGTTAGCAACATTGTCTCTTGCCCCTTCATTTCTCTAAGGGCACGTTTGTGTACATGTAATTTCCGTGGAAAGTGGAAATTGCCACATCAGCAAAATCCATGGGATTCAAATACTTCGGAAAAGTATTTCCACGGAAGTCAAAAATCTATGTTTGGTGCAAAAAGTTTTTCCTTGATGAATTGGTGCTGATGGTGTTTGGTGCAGCTATGGAAAATTAGAATTTATTTATTGGTGCCCATCACCAGGTTCATGGGTTGAGACCAGGTTCAATCCAGTTGAATAGGCAAGTCCATGAAAATGCATACAAACACAACAGGGGAGCGTGGAGAAGGCCACAGGAAAAATGTGTGGTTCCTCTCTTGACACCCGCTTAAAACCCAAGCAGATAGATTCTAATAAGTTTTCTTTTGTACCCAGTCCCAGCCACACTTTGCTGTTGCTGATTTTGCTTGTCAAACTAACCCCATTATTCACCATCCTTTGCTTTCTTATGCGCTGCTAGGGCAGCAAAAGAGAGAGGGTGGGGCTGTCCCATGTATAGGGTGGAAAAGAGAGATGGTAGGTGGCCAAGTGGGGTTGTGAGAGCTGCTACAGGTGGCTGGCCGCAGGGGGTTGGGGCAAACGAAGAGAAGAGAGAGGGAGATAGAGGGGGGTTTGGGTGTGGTTGCTATGGCAGCGTGGAGAAGGGGAGGGTTGGGGTGTGGTTGCTATGGCAGCGTGGAGAAGGGGAGAGAGAGAGAGAGAGAGAGAGAGAGAGGGTGTGGCATGTCCCATGTATAGTGGGAGGGGGCGGCTACAGGTGGCTGGCAGCAGGAGATTGGGTCGATCTCTGCTAGCTCTAGTCCATAGAAGGAGATGAGGAACAAGGGCACTAGGGTTTAGAAGTGGATAGGAAAATAAGTATATAAAGGGGGGGTAGTTTTATGAGGAAATAGACTTCCCATACCCCCCATGGGAAGTCTACTTCCATGGTAAGCAAGGAAAAGGATGACATGGCAAAAAAGGGATTCCGCGGAAAACTACCGCACCAAACACATGAAAAGTAGGTTTTCCGCGGAAAACCGTCCACTTTTCCGTGAAAATTGGCTACACAAACATGCCCTAAATGCCTCTAAAAAAACCCACCCCAACCAATTCATAGAAAGGATCCAGAAGCCTCATCCACATTTTCCTAGAAGCTTGATTACTAGAGATTTCTCACCTCTTCACCCAAGCCGACCTCCTCATTGTATGGTGTATAAAGTGCCAAGTGGCCCACCTCCCTTCAATCTCTCCACTGACACAACTGATGCCATGATGCCAGTAAATAGATAGTGCTGGCTGCCTCATTTGGAGTCTACAAGCAACAAGGAGAGCGTACTGTGTACACAAGCAACAAGCATTGAGTGATGTAAGTGTAAAGTGCTCTGGCAAGCTAGTGTTTGAGTGCAGTGAGTGAAGATAAGCTAGTAAGGGCCTTGGGGAGTGTGTGGGCAAGTGAGGAACAGTGTAAGTCTTGAGTGAAACGTGACAAGTGTAGTGTGGTGTGTGTAGTGTAGTTCAAAGTGTATGCCCAAGTGCAAAACGTATAATTTCTAGGGGATTTTATCCAAAAAAACACTTAATCCGGACGTGTTACGCAATCAAATACTTTAGCAAATGGGACACCAATTAGAACAATTTGGTCTGATTTTCATTTTTTTTTACCTATTTGGCACATCGTCGGCGCCGACCTTATTTACACTGAATAAGGTCGGCGATAACTTTATTTACACTGAATAAGGTCAGCGATGACCCTGTTCGCGACCCATATTAGGGCTCATATTCCTATTTTTGCTCATTCTTCTCTTCTCTGGCCCCTATAATGTAATGTTTGCAAACATATATGGAAGATGGGTTTCAATACAACTTAATATATAGTCCAATTGGAGTAATCAGTTGAGTTGCCATTTAAAGACTACAGAGGATAGATTAAATTCAACAAATTACCTTGACAATAAGTTGGCCTAAGTTTTTCAGGTCCAGCAATAATAGGACCATTTTTGGCATAAGAAATAATAGAAATGTAATATAAAAATAGAATAGACATAGGACATCCATGACATACAAGTAGTGCATTTTATGCTTAAAAAAAGCAATGGCTTGCTCCTAGAGAGTGTTTGGATAGCGACAACACACCACATGTACAAATTTTCATTGATAGCTTACATTGGATGTGAGTCATTTTACTAATAACTACTGCAAACAAGCAAACACTCATCTTCTTAACTAAGTTTATGCATTGAGGGAATATACAAAACTGGTGAAAAGGGAGTATACAGAGGTGCTCCGCTTTATCCCAGAGCCAAACTCCCTTCAACAATTTTGGAATCTAATACAAAACTCACCATTAATGATTTTGTAAACAAATAAAAACCACGTAATAATACATGGACAATCAATATACGGTTTAGTTTTTAAATCATGTCATTAGAAAACAAAACAAGTTGTCCAGCAAGTTATCCTATTCCTCCTTACCTGCCAAGTTCCCATGTTGAGATGCCCATCGGTTATTGGGACCCGTATAAAATTTAAGACATTTGTAAATGAACCGGAAAGAAATGAGGTCTCATACTGAGGATCATGATTCAAAATCTCGGTCTCGGACGAGGTATCGGCCGGGCCGAAAAACCGATATGATATCGGTATCGGTCGCGGATATCGGTCCGTCGCGATCATCGCGGTATGAATTTTTTTTAATTCAAAAAAATTCACAAAAATATCCAAAAATTTCAGAATATTAGAAAATGCTGGAAAACAATATTTATTTCCATTAATTACAGCAATAAATCAAAATCTCGGTCACCTTAAGTTATGAGTCATGTCTGTGTCGCAGACTCGCAGTTCACTGTCTTTTCCAGTATTTCATATAATGCAAGCATTATTGATGCTCTGCTCATGATCAATTTATTAGTGTCAAATATAAGAAGATAATGGTGGGTGTATCGGGATAAGCAATTAAGCATTTGGTATCACAAATATCCTAACAAATAACAACAATTATTTTTTGAAAAATAAAAATTAATAAAATCATTTTCAAAATTCTAAATATATAGATCTAACATAAAAGTATGTAGATCTATCATTTACACACCATACAATGATCATGAATAATTAAAACAACATATTTATAATGAAATCCCCAAAAAATGATATATTATAATTCAAATATTTAAAAAATCCAAAAATAAAAAAATTGAAAAAAAAAATTCAAAATTATGTGTATGAGTAGATCTAGCATGAAAGTATGTAGATCTAACTTTTAAATGAAGAAAACAACACAATTACACAAGTGAGTAAGTGACAAACTTCTATGCTTCATCTATATAAAAAAAAAAAAAACACATAATATGCTTTAAGTTGATTTCCTCTTACCTTGATAATATTTTCTTCAAAAATAGAAGTGAGATTTGAAAATATACAAGAGAGATGGTGGCTACTGCTATGGCTAGTAAGGAATTGAGAAGAGAGGAGAAGAAGATAAAGATGGGGAAAAAAATATAAAAATTAGGATTTTTATCTTTTTTAACATATCTCGGTCGATATTTTTAAAATATCATCTGAAATATCGATAAATTCGATATAAACATTATCTCGGCCGAGATGGTCCGAAATTTTGAAGAATAAAACCCTACCATATCTCAGTGACCGATTTTTAAATCCATGCTGGGGTTGGGAACAAAGGAAATCCATACGCGAGTTGGCAGCCAAACAAAGATGATTTGATGTGAGCTGGCATGTCATCAGGGCCTGCAAAAATGTCCTTTGTCAAAATCAGAATCATTAACAAAATAAATTGTAGTATCACTGAAGCAAGCAACTTCCACAAATTTGCTCTCTCAGCAGTTGTCACATTCTAGCTTCTGGAAACATGAAAGGCTTTATGATTTTTAAGTACTGAAAACATGTAATTGACACCATTTTTTTTATAACGATAAAATCATGTAATTGACACCATCAGGCAGCTGATACAAGGAACAAGAACGAAAAAAAAAAAAAATCTGCCCCATATGGTGACAGAAGATCATTGAAAGAGCCAATTTTTAAGCATAGACGTACTGATGTAGGTATGATCCTATCTTTTGGTTACCAACATATGTCAAGAGTGCCCTTTGGAAGTGACGATTTCACGAAAGGTTTACCCATTCTCTGCCCAGCAGCGATGACTCCAATACATACTCCATTTTGATGCATGGTTTTTTTATTTTTTTAATACACTGTTAACAAGGGCCAAACTTATTAGACTCCATTTAACCAGTTCTATCATATTGACTAGCTTCATCTTGCCCTAAAAGTTTTCATGTTCCATCCTTTCCAAGTGTCCCACATTAGTGCAAAAGGGAGGATGAATAACCACACACTTCTCTACCATGAAATGGTTCCCATCATCTTACATTTTGAGGGGCCAAAGAAGAGAAGAATGAGCAAAAACAGGAATATGAGCTCTAATATGAGTCATGGATAGAGTCATCGCCGACCTTATTCAGTGTAAATAAGGTCGGCGCCAACGATGTGCCAAATAGGTAAAAAAAAAATGAAAATCGGACCAAATTGCTCTAATTAGTACCCCATTTACTAAAGTGTTTGATTGCGTAACACGTCCGAATTAAGTGTTTTTTCCGATAAAATCCTCTAATTTCTATTAATAAATATTCAAGGTATATTTCATATAGGTGAATTGTTTTGAGTATTGGATCTACCATAGATGGGGTTGGGGTTGGGCTTCCCTGTAATTGGTATCAGAGCTATCTCTCAATAGAGAAGAGAGCATACCATATTCATCAGTAGAAGACAGCCTCCAAAAGAATTTATCATTGCATACCATATCCATCAGTAGAAGATGTTCTCTCCAATGCAAATTTTCAAAATTATAAACTCTTTTGAAACCATGTATATTAAGAGTAATCTTTGGAGGCTATCTTCAACTGATTTTGAATAATTGTAATTCAATTGATATCTACAAGTTTTTATTATTACACTTTTCATTCAAGAATGCACAGTTTAGAAATGACATTTCTTTTCAGTATTGACCTTATGCTTTTGATATTGTTTGAAAAGTAGAAACCACAGATACATGTCCTGGAATTCATAAGAAATCAACTATATGAAACAGACCGGCCTTATAATAAAGGAGCGACAGGCTTTATGAACATGTAAACAGACCGAACACACCAAACACAGCAAAAAGCCAAAAGAAAAAAAAAGACCAATCACAGCAAAAATTTTCCAAATGGGAAACAAATATTTAAGGCCCATGTGCAGTAATCCGACTCTCCTCCAGAACACAATAGAAGAAATTCAATTTGACTAGTCTCTCTGGATTTAGGAAGTGGGCCCCACCAGCTAAAAAAACAGTACAGATTCATTTCACCTGCCTAAATTTTGTCTACTTGTGCCGACACCCAAGTACATGGTAAAATGGGGCATCGTTCATAATCTCAGAAACTAGTGTAGTCCCTAGAACAGAGGAATACCTAGGCATAAACCCCAACTAAGGACTTAAAAAGTTGGCCTCCCAGACATGCTAAACAGAGGAGCAAAAAGATTTGGGAAAAGAGAAAAAAGTACATCCTCAATTAGACCAGTGTCAGTGGATTTTAAATCCCAAAGAATTTCGGATTGGGTCTTGAGACAGCCTTTGAACATTAATCAGAAAGGGTGATATCGTCAAGTAAAAGTCCATATGGACAAACTCCTGGGACCGACCATGGCCCGGTCGCCCGGTCCCCAGGAGGACCGTGGGATCCCAGGTGCGGTCCTCCTGGGATCCTCAAGAGGACCGCACCTGGGATCCCACGGTCCTCCTGGGGACCGGGCCATAGTCGGTCCCTGGAGTTTGTCCAGGTAGCATTGCCCGTCTGCATTTCCAAATGAAAAATTAGTGTGGAAAAACAATTGAAAGCAGCCCATTGAAGTTGGTGAGTGGTGACCTCATCAGCTGGCCGAGAGGGAGGCCCAAACTTTTACTCTCTTTTTTCTTGCTTTAAGGTAAATTGTATTAAAAGCAATAGAAAACATGGGCTGAGTAAATCAACCCACAAAGACAACATCTGAGAGCTCAACAAGGAGAAGCCTAATATATAGGCATGGGCGGCGCTACATTGATCCCAGTGGGGTCAATTGACCCACTGAGATTTGAAAAAATATTATGCAAAAAAAAAAAAAAAAAAAAATCCTTTGAATTGAACTTATGGAAAGCTTTTGACCCGACTCAATGCCTAAGTTTAATGGGCCATCTGTCCACCAAAACAAAAAAATTTAATGGGCCCAACTTTCATTTTTTAAAGAAAATCTCATTTTTAAGATATTCTGTTAGTAACTCTTCATTTACCCTAACTTAATATCTAAATATCGTATTTTCCCGTATTAAAAGGAGAAAGCCCTAACATTCAGATTCAGGCATATAGACTCTCAGTCTCACCCGAGCAGTGAAGAAAAAAAAATAAAAAGAAAAGGAAGAAGAAAAGTGCACTTGAGGTCCTGAATTTTCAAAAAGAAAAAGAAAAATATGTTTTTCCTGATATGCGCTCTAGCAATGGGTTTTTAGAACTTAAAGGAATTTGTGATATTACTAGAAAATTAGTGGAGACAAAGAATGATATTGTATACCTATTAGTTTATTTGCTTCTAAAATTAACGTTGATTTTACCAGTAGCGATTGCAACAGTAGGAAGATCCTTTTTAACAATGAAGTATGTAAAAAATATGTTGCGTAATCGAATGGGAAATCAATGGATGAATGACTGTTTGGTCACATATATTGAAAATGATATGTTTGCTAGCATTGATATTGAAGCTATTATGTAACGATTTTCAATACATGAAAACCCGTCGATGGCAACTGTAGGATTTTATATATTTGGATTAAGAACTATTAATAACAATACATTAAAATTTCCATTTATTTTTGTTTGAGATTTCAATATTATCTTTGTCGGATTATCAAAAATAGATTATTTAAGGATTTTATATTATATTCGTTGCATTATCGAAAGTAGATGACATATGTGGATAAATGAGAAAATAAATTTATTCGATTTATGGAAGATAAGTCTTTTGTTGACCCCTTTAACTCGAATTCTTGGAGCCGCCACTGAATATAAGGGACACAACTAAAAGAAAAGAAAAAAAAAAAAGAAAGCTTTCAACTAAAGAGAACTAAATATATAAAGATAGATCAAATAACAACAAAAACCTAACCGGCCTAAAGCTTCTACTAGTGCTGACTTAGAGGGAGAGGGTATCCATAACCTTGAACAGAGACGATCTGAAGCACCTGCTGCCCCCTTAAATTTGCCT
Organism: Cinnamomum chago; assembly: GCA_038049695.1. Classification (NCBI taxonomy): domain Eukaryota; kingdom Viridiplantae; phylum Streptophyta; class Magnoliopsida; order Laurales; family Lauraceae; genus Cinnamomum; species Cinnamomum chago. Next base: position 13,833,953 of record CP142454.1, read on the forward strand.
GCAGAGAGAACATGCTGGGACGGTGAGACTCACGAAAGAAACCAAGTCCAATACATGTATGCATTTGAAAAAAGTTTGGTTGTGAATTTGGAGAAATTAAAAATATAAGATTGGTCAAATGATCTAAAAGTTTGGTTTTAGGTTACCTAGGCTTATTAGCTATATGCTAAATGTTCAACAGTTAAATCAAGGGCTATAATGGTTTGACGGGCTAATTTTGCTCCTGATTTATATCCATAAATCAAAATCTTTCTATTTACCATATCCTAAGTAATAAGCATGAATCTAAGTGGGCCTTACAAGCTAGACCCCAAAGGACGATATGCAATATGCTCCTAGCTAGGAGAAACTTCCCATGGCTATAAATGGTTCAAACTTGTTCTAAATAGCATGTTAATTTTAAAAATCGATGGTTAATACCATTTGCTTGTAGTGAAATTAGGTGCACCTATCATCCACATCAAACTATAATTCCCACGAACCTCCTGATTGGGCATGCATTTGGGTGAGATCCACAAGAGGGTTAGAAGAAGCATAGAGCCTAATTAGATAATAGTCAGCCTCAGCTTTGAACAATAACTAGTGTGTAGCTGCACGTAAATTAGAATAATAGTACACTATAATTATTGGGCATTTGGATACATTGTAATTTACCTTTTCTACATGAGAATCTACTTATAATTTCTACTCATCTACTGATCGTGTGTTACAGTCCAACCTCTTAGCTCAGTAAACTTGTTGGGCTCATGGCCTGAACGCTATCTTTTTTTTTTTCGGGCTTGAAGAGGAGGATTTCATTAAGAATATTTGATTCACTCAGAAACGTGAAAGAGCTTGCACCATCCCTGATTTGGCTTGAACTGGAAGTGACCCAATGACACCATGCGGTTGATAAGAACTAAGCATGGATAACAACATAGCAATAAAGGGGAAGGAAGAATATCGTGCCCCTCCCAGTGGCAGATCCAAAAATTTTATTTAGGTGGAGCTAAAATTTTGCTAGACTTAACATAAAAAAAAAAAACCCTTTTGCTAGACGTTAGTGGACTTTTTTACATTACTAAATAGCACCTATATGTTTCTTTTTAGAAAATGTTTAACTCGTGGAATTCAACTAGATGCATGAAGTTATTAACGATTGGGCAATGAAGAGGTTAGGATGTTATTTACAAGTGCCAAAAAGCTTTAGATGGATAAAAAAAATGATTATAACCTCAATTTTAGATATTCAAACTCACATTATCATGTTTCACTAAATTAATATGTCAAGATCAATGCCCAATGAAGGTTAATGCAAATTCAAGGTGAGTGTGTGTGTGTGAGCAAAACCAAATACAAGAATATTTTGATAAAACCCATCCTTCATTTTTTTTCACTTTCTCAAAGCCTCCAACCTTAGGATAATGGGAGCGGAATTCAGTCTTTAAATCATAATGGGGGTAAGAAGACATGATAACGGTAATGAATTTTGTCATCTTTGGATCATTGTAAATACGCTCAGATTTGGTGGTTTAGGGCTTAGGTTTGGATTAGGATTTGGGGATTCAGGGTTTGAAAATAGAATTTGGAGATTAAGCGTTAAGATTTAGGTATACGGTGATTAAGAATGATTATTCTAGATGTGTTTGGAAGATGAAAATGTAGTAGTCTACACAGTACATAGGGATTGACAATGAGGAGCTCGATTGACAATTGGCGCGAAGAGATTTCAAAAGAAGAGGTTGGACAAGAGGAAGCGATGTATTGTCGCAACATTTTCTTTTCTCCTTTCACAACAACATATATAGGTCCGCCCCTTGGCCACTCCCTTATTATGTGCTAGTGTGGATCAATCATGGACTGAAAATCATACTCATTGAACAAATCCGCATCCACTGTCCATGCACACGCAACAAATAGAGAGTTTTTTTTTTTTTTTTTTGTTTGTTAAGCGCTACAAATAGATAGTTAAGGTTGAGATTAGATGGGAATTGAATTGGCCATACTTAAGGCCCATATATTAGCATGAAATTAAATTCTTAGGAATTCATGCTAAATGGGTTACAATAATTAAGAAATTATAAAAGAGATAAGTGGTGAAGGATGTAAGGTAGAGATTTGGATATACGTGACTCTTCTAATACTTGATTTACTAGGAGAATGGCTTGTTATTTGTTTTCCGCCTCCTCTTTGTTTCTATTGAAGGAGAGATTTGACCGTCTCTTAATCTTCACATTTGTCTTCCCAAGTTTAACCACTTTTAAGTACATCTCTTTTCTACCAAAAAGACAAAAAAGAGTACATTCCTTAATTCCTAAGAAGTCACTTTCATATAAATAAGGGAAATTTACAAAAAAAGTGTCCTTAAATGTGTATTAGCCCATTTTAAACACAAATACACCAAAATGCCCGTATTGGTGTTCGGACATCATTTTTTGACGATTTTACCCCCTCTTATGCGAACGAAATCGTCATCTCACTTTGGCCCTTGATGCTGATATCCCACGGTCAGTTTTCTCTCCTGCCTATTTTCTCTTTCTCCCTCTCCATGCTCTCTTCCTCTCTACATGCTTTTTTCTCTCTTTCTCTCCCTGCTCTTTCCGTCTCTGCATGTCTGTTTCTCTCCTTCTCCCTATGCATACGCTCTGCCTCTCTGCATGCCTTTTTTCTCTCTTTCTCCCTCTCCCTGCTCTCTCCCTATATGCATGCCTTATCCGATCGCTGCTCTCTCCTTCCTCTTCGCTCTACACGAACATCTCGTCTCCCTACGCCCTCTTCTCTTTCCCTCTTCCTTTTCGGTTTCGCCCAATCAACCCCCTTTTTGCCGGATCCTCTCACACCAGCAGCCAGTGATACTCTCTCGTCGCCGGAGTTGCCGGAGTTGATGTAGAAAATCTTTTTTTATGAAAGAGGGCTTCTCTAGCCAAAAAGGTGAGAACCTGCATAAAGTATCCATTTTCTTTTGTTTTTGGCAAGTGCACGGCAGTGCCCTTCCTTCATTTCCTTCTGAAGTATTGTGTTCAGATTGCCTTGAATCCAATGCTCTGTTTATCTACTTTGGATTTCTAAAAAGTGACTGATGGCCACTTGAAATCCCAGAACAGGCGCTTCAGTGATGCTTTGGTTCTCCATCTTGTATTTGTTATTTACTATCTATTTTTTGTTTGATTTACCTATTTGGATATGCCTTGGCATAGACTCATGTTGGCTCTTTTCTTGCCTTCCTCCATTTGGGGCTGTAGTGTTCTTGGTGTTTGTTTTGCTGCTTTATTCAGTCTTTCATTAGATTTTCTTATGGTTGGGTTCTTATTGTAATTTGATTGTCTCTTATGGGTTTATTTCCTTTTCCTTTTTATTTTTTCGTCCTTGTTCCGTTTCTAACTTTTCATTTTATTTTGTTTTGCTTCTATGTTTTTTGCTTGGGAATTGGCTGCTTCGGTTTTTTGCATTGCATAGTAATTATGGATGTGGTTTTGGTTCTTTGATGTCATGGGCTTTCCTAGAATTATAAAATACCCATTAGAAATTATGTTCTTCCCTGTTCTGTGATGTCTCATTTCCATTTTATTGACATCCCAATCATACAATCCTAATACGTTGGGTCTTATAGGTATATCGGTGGTTAAAATGCTAAAACCTGATACCAAATTATGGGACTTTAGGTCAATTGTGGGACGTAAGTTCATTTCCTTTCGCCATTCTTATTCTCCATCGTCCAAAAGGCCATTGTTCCATCAAATTAATCACTTTTGTCATTTTCAACATTTACACATAATCTACCAATTTCATTTCTAGTACATTATCATTTGTAGAAGTGTCCAGAAAATGAACAACTCATGTTTGAATATCATGTGAGATTCCAATGTTTTTGGAATAACGTACGAGCCCACGGAAGACGGTGAGAGTGCAGGATCATACGATATTTAATACTTTCCTATAAATAACGATTGATGATCCTGTTGTCCTATGAATGTTGTTGAAAAAAACAACTTGGTGAACTTTGTAAGTCTTTTCCATTGTTTATGAAGCTCATTATATATTCATTATCGTGTTCTTGTAGGGTGCAAAAACTTGGTCAATAAACTATAAATTACTGAAACGACTGCGTTACCAAAATTTTGTCATAAATCAAAATTGACTTAAATCGTTCGTCCATTTCATATTTCAAGCATCTCAGTATAAAGTCACCATAGTTTTGATGTTGTACACTAAATTTGATTGAATAAGTTAAAATTTATGGTTACGATATCGTTATCAAAGAGCGATTTCCTTTTTATTGAGATCCGAAAAATTTTCAGTCCTTCACATTGTTTGTGCATCTCAATATACAGAAACTATGAATTTGAGATTGGACACCAAAATTGGATGAAGAAAATAAAAATTCATGCAACGATAATCGTCATCAAAGAACAATTTCAACCATCACCTTTTATCATCTCAATAAAAAGCCAAGGAAGTTCTCTTGCTGGTCACCAAAATTAGTTGTTGGGTTGGAGATTGACAGTGAAAATCTTGTTTTTCCGCATGTGGATAACGAAGGATGCAAAGAAGGAGGCTACACCTGCACAGGAGAAGAACTTCCATTTGCTACATCGGAAGTTGGGTTGGGGATTGACAGTGACAACCTTGATTCTCTGCATCTGTATACATAAAGTTGTAAAGAAGGTCCAACAGGTTGTGAACTAGAATCCCCCAGGCAGACTGAATGTTATCTGGAAAAAATACAAATTCGAAACGCCGTTGTCACGTTCCTGGACATACCATCAAATGACTCAGAAGGTCACAATCTATTTACAGCTGCCACTGAGGGTGTTCCCAATCAGGGAGGTACAGATTTGCGCAAGGAAGAAGAAATTATTGACGCCATGCTTGCAGCGGATGATTTACTTTCTATGCCACCCCGGGAAGACTCGCCGCATGAGATGTGGAAGGGCAGGGTGTTTAATAGTCGTGATGCATTTAAAAGCACATTGGCCAAATTTGCAATGTATAAGAACTTCTGCTTGAACCAATAAGGACCAATAGATTTGAAGCAACGACAAGGTGTATTAATTCTACATGTCAATGGCACATCCACGCTTCTATTTTAGAGGATGGTCCCCAATTTCAAGTCAGGACATACAATCCATAACATAACTGTACAGGACCACTTAATGGAACATACTATCCTCAGGCAACGTCAGATTTGATTGCGAAGTTTATTAGAGAACGACTAAGAGTTCATCAAGATTACAGACTAAAGGAAATTATGTCTGACTTTCAGAGGGAATTTGGTGTTCAAATATCTTATCGGAAGGCCCACATGGCAAAGGAAATAGCTATGAAACAAGTTGGGTTTTAGTGTAATGTTTGTTGTTTATGTTTCCACAATTCTATGTGCTTTAGCTATTGATTCTTCATGACTACATGCCTTCTTTTGTTTTACTGATTCCTGCTGTTGTGGTTTGCAATTAAACAGATTGAAGAGCTTGCTTCGATGATACAAAAGGTCAGAACTTAAAAATTGAAATGATGAACGTCAACAATTTCTTTCTTTCCTTTTTCTAATGCATACTATCATTACATGCACTTCCAAAACTCCATCTTTTTTATGACATTCAACTTTCCTATGGATTTTGTTTAATCTTGCAGAGTAAGCATCTGGTAGTGTTTGGAACTTGTAAATCTACTTCCACCGGAGGCGACATATGGAAGCAGATCAAGCAGTCCTAATCGGGTGTATTTTGTATGAGGGATGAATTGCTCTATGTTTGAAGTCAATCTACTTGTAAAGGGTGTATGACCTTTGTGTGCTAGAATAATTATTGGGTTCCAAACATTCCATAATTTTGTAATCACATTATCTAACATTTTGAAATGAAATAAAGGCCATTTGAGTTTACCCTCTTCAACTCCATGTTTCCAACCCATTTGTCATGTAGAAAAGCCTGTTCTGGTTTTGTTTTTTATCCCGAATCATTTTTTCAATGCCTTGTACTGAAATTGATGTCTGTGGAACAATTGTGTTGCAGAGATGTTCTAAATAAGTACAAGAATGGTTCCAAACTTTGTGCCACCAGACAAAAGGGTCAAAAGAAAAAAGAAAAAGTAAAGAGAGCATGGGAATTCAAGAACGTTACAATCCCTTTATATGACATTTCATAACCTCACCGTCAACATGACTAAGAATAATAGCCATGCCTTCATCCCTGAAGCTCTCAAACTCTGGCCTCCCATAAAAAAAAAAGGAGAAATATGACAGGAATTGAAAATGAAATAATAGTAAATTGTGTTTAATGCAAAAAAGAAAGGCAAATGATCAATGGTACTTGTCATCTTCTTTTGTTAGCACCAATCAATCTAGTACTCCACACATAATTTTAGGCTTTCAAATTAGTAAAAAAGGTGGAGCATTACAGTACAAAATTAGAAAGACATGATGGGTGCAACAAACATAAAAACATTTTAGCAGTGCACCATTAACGATTAACCATATCAATTCATAGATCCCATAAGGTTAAGAATAGCAACAAACATAAGAAAAAACATTTGATAATTGCAGCTGGGATAATCTATAGATGTTTATTAGGGTGGAAAGTCTTTAAGAACTTAAATTCCTACTCATACGAACTTGAATTTTGTGCCCGACATTGTTTTTCAATAACGATATCGTTACCACCATTTATAGTATCTTCATCCATTTTTTGTATCCAACAAGAAAATAATGGTGAATTTATATTGAGATGCATAAACAATAAGAAAGACTCATGATTACACTCAAAATCTAGTTTTCAAAATTCAGGATACAAGGGTTCGAACCCTCAGGAAGAGGGTTCGAACCTTCAACCCCTCTGGAAAATGGCCTGAGGAGTGCAGGATACAAAGGTTCGAACCCTCAGGATGAGGGTTCGAACCTTCAACCCATCTGGAAAATGGCCTGAGGAGTGTAGGATACAAGGGTTCGAACCCTCAGGACCCCTTGTATCCTACATTCCCTGAGCCATTTTCCAGGGGGGTCGAAGGTTCGAACCCTCAACTTGAGGGTTCGAACCCTTGTATCCTACACTCCTCAAGCCATTTTCCAGAGGGGTCGAAGGTTCGAACCCTCTTCCTGAGGGTTCGAACCCTTGTATCCTGCACTCCTCAAGCCATTTTCCAGAGGGGTCGATGGTTCGAACCCTCTTCCTGAGGGTTCGAACCCTTGTATCCTGCATTCCCTGAGCCATTTTTCAGGGGGGTCGAAGGTTCGAACCCTCAGGAAGAGGGTTCGAACCCTTGTACCCCAAATTCTCTGAGCAATTTTCATGGGGGTTCGAAGATCATAGTGAGGGCTTGAACCTTCATATTCTGCCTTCCCTGGACCAAGATCTAGAGGAGCATTCATTTCTCTTTCCCATTGTTTAAAGATCACATTTTAAAATCGGGGCCATTAATTTGCTAGATAACAAATTTGAGACTGAAAACTGTAAAGGACGGTAATGATTTCGTTGTTGAAATATTTGCAATTTGGTCTTCTTGGTAACCTCCGTGCACATTTTTCATTGTTTATGCAGCTCAATATATAATCAGGGCTAATGTGGTTGCTGGGGAGGGAAAAGAGAAGTGTAAAACTCTAAAGGATTGTAACGAGATCGTTATAAAAAATATTTAGAAATCACTAATCTGGGTGAAATTAGTGAGCCTTTTTCATTGTTTATGTATCTCAATATATAGTCCGGGTCAATATCGTTGAAAACTATAAAGGATCGTAACGATATCGTTATCGAAAAATTTAGTAACCACTAATCTGGGTGAAATTTGTGAGCATTTTTCATTGTTTATGTATCTCAATTTATAGTCAGGGCCAGTCTCGTTATTGGACAACAAAGATGAAAGAAAATGCTCCAAAATGGATTGAAATGACCGGAATGGCAATCTTGAAAGGTATCAATTTGGTCAATTTTGGGTTAAAAGGATGGCAAGGTAGAATCAAAGTAACATTTCATGGGCTTTAGTTTTCGTCCAAGTCCACTGTATTCATAGCACAATCTTCCTATGGCCTTTGTCCGATTATCATTAGATATTTGCAATCCATGCAACTAGACCATGTTCTTAATAGAAGCTACAGCCCGTACGACACGTCAATCAACTGACAAGAGACAAAAAAAAGGTTTTCATGAATAATATGATTAATTATAAGATAAAAAAAGGCATATGTTACTTGAAATATTACCAGTTAGATTATGAATCTTCCTACTTGAAATATTTCCAGGGACAGATTAATCGTTTGCTGCAGGCCATGTGAAGCCAGCTTGGAGCATCTCTCAATTGCCCCATTTTTGCTATATTATCTTTTCACTCTCATTGTGATGGACTCCGCTTATCAAGTTTCAAGCAGGGATTGCTGGTTGGGATGGCTACTTACACTTACAGCAAAGGCTCGACCTTGACTTACAGGGACAGATTTAGATCTGTCACCTGAGACAAAGGTGCAGAACATATCATGATGGACATCTACAATTAAGCACCGGTTTGTAGACGTGTCTCAAAACCGATAGCAGTTTTGATCATAAGAACTCATACATGTACTCTAAAAAAATCATATACTTGTAGTAACAAACATCAGAGGATGACCAAGAACCAAAAGAAAAAAAGAAAAAAAAAGATAATAATATTCAAATAAGTGAATAAAATGAACAGACTTCCCTTTGAATGGTTCTTTTTGTTCATAGCTATTTTTCTTAGTCATGTTGACTGTGAGGTTATGAAATGTCATATTAAGGGATTGTAACGTTCTTGAATTCCCATGCTCTCTTATCTTTTTCTTTTTTCTTTTGACCCTTTTGTCTGGTGGCACAAAGTTTGGAACCATTCTTGTACTTATCTAGAACATATTTGCAACACAGTTGCTCCACAGACATCAATTTCAGTACAAGGCATTGAAAAAATGATTCAGGATAAAGAACAAAACCAGAACAGACTTTTCTACATGACAAATGGGTTGGAAACATGGAGTTGAAGAGGGTAAACTCAAATGGCCTTTATTTCATTTCAAAATGTTAGATAATGTGCTTAGAAAATTATGGAATGTTTGGAACCCAATAATTATTCTAACACACAAAGGTCATACACCCTTTACAAGTAGATTGACTTCAAACATAGAGCAATTCATCCCTCATACAAAATACACCCGATAAGGACCGCTTGATCTGCTTCCATATGTCGCCTCCGATGGAAGTAGACTTACAAGTTCCAAACACTACCAGATGCTTACTCTGCAAGATTAAACAAAATCCATAGGAAAGTTGAATGTCATAAAAAAGATGGAGTTTTGGAATGTCATGAACAAGTTCCAAACACTTCCAAACCTTCGACCGTCCTGGAGAATGGCTCAGGGAATGTAGGATACAAGGGTTCAAACCCTCAACCATGACAAAAGAAAATTGATAAACGCACAAATGACATAAATGTAGAATCCCTGTTTCCAATAGCATTAGCTTCATTTGTCATTGCCGGTATACAAAAAATTCCTTTAACAACTTATCACATGCAAACATCAATACAGGTTTGCGTCTACACATCAGAATATACACAGTATGTTCTCCCATATTCAGCAAGAGATACATCCAAAATACAAGTCAAAATATGCTCCCCCAACATAAAAAAAGTATTTACACCAAGCCCGAGATTAAACAATTGAGATGTGAACGCCACAAAGTTCTATCTCATTCCAACACCCAAAAAAAAGAGGGGGGGGGGGGGGGGGAAGAGTCATCCCCTTGGAGGTAGATCTCTACATGTCTGTCTATTATGGCCACGCTTCTTGCAATGGGAGCATGTAACCTGTTTCCTCTGAAGGTGTAGCCTGCTTCTCTACAACTTTCAGTATCCACATGCAGATTATCAAGGTTGCCACTGTCAGTCTCCAACCCAACATCATTTTCTGCAAATGGGTTTTCTTCTCCTCTGCAGATGTAGCCTCCTTGTGAAAAGGGCAATTCAAAATCAGCTCCAAGGTCTACAGATGGATATGACTGTTGTACAATAAACTCTCTGTTGACCGCAGTAGTTTTTGGTGCCAAGTCAGCCTATCCTCATTGGGTTAACCCTGCATGATAAATGAGCGTGATCATTATAGATAGTTCATTCGGAAGAAACACGAGCCATCTTATTTTTTCCATATCAAAAGCAGGTAAAACTCAATTATAATGAGGACATGCCTTGCTAGTTTGAAAAGATCAAGAGATTTTTTGCAGCGATGACGTTCCACACTATTGTTAAAGTTGAAATATAGAAAATACACCGAATAGATCCAAGGAAAAATATGGAAACTAAACGATTAAGGATCAATAAGCAAAATAAAGTAGAGAATACTATACTTTGGAGATGGTAGTGTGTTGTTCAAAATCGCATCCTCGTATCGAAGGATGTTGGTGTTAAGCACCTGATGGTGGTAGAGGAACCTGTCCGGCTACATCCCTACGGGATTAAGGAAAGGAGTGGATGGCTAAGCATATAATTGGCGAGCATTTGGGCTAGTATAGCTATATCGCTATTTAGTGCTGACCTTTTTCCAAGAATTAAAGGCGGACTACTAGGCTGAACGCCTTTACTAGATCCCACTCTGTGTATACATAAAATTAAAGATGCTCACTATTATAAATTGGACTTCCATTATCCCAAGAAATTTATCCACCAGAATGGAATTTGACTAGTAAATCACAATCAGGCATCCTGCTACAGCAACATAATCGAGTTATGTAAAACTTCTAGCTATGTAACACAATTGATAAACACATGCAAGGTGTAGATCCAAGAATGAAGTGCCCAAACAGAAGTATGGTTACTTTATATTGAGATGCCTAAACGATTAGAGGGACTCACGATGGAGAATGTAATTCGATTATTGAGAAAAAATAAAATTGTTCTTTGATAACAATATCAATACCATAATTTTTAGTTTCTTCACCCAATTTTAGTATCCAACAACAAAAAATTGTTGAATTTAAATTGAGATGCATAAAACATGACAAGGACAAACGATTTCACTCACTGTTAATTATCGTTCAATTTTCTGATAACGATATCGTTTCAGTAATTTTTAGGTTCTTGTCCAATTTTTTGCAGCCTACAACAACACGATAATGAATGTATAATGACATGCATAAGCAATGAAAAAGACTTAAGGACTTCACCCAGATTGTGATCTCAACATCATTCATATGAGAACAGGATCACTACCATTGTGAATATGAGTGAGATAAATTTCATTTGGTACTGCACTCTGAACGTTTTTATGTAGCCATATTAGTTAGTCCAAAGGCTTGGAATCTCATATTATCAACTATTTTAAAAACGGCCATTAGTAATTCGCTTACCAAACCCGAAAAATAGATGTAAACATGAGTAGTATCATTTCTTTTTTGTTCTACACATGATAATGTACTAGGAGTCAAATTGCTAGATATTGTGTAAGTGACCATCAAGATTACTTGTACATGAGCAAAGTGATTACTTACTGGAAAAGAGAACAATTATATGTAGACAACAATTATTTGTAGATGGGCAACTTGAGAAAGAAAACAAAAAAAAACAAAAAAACAAAAAAAAGGACCATAGCCATGCATGGCTTATTTACATGGCAAATCCATAATCATCATATAAAAAATGAATATAAGTATGAATCACAAAAGAACAAACATAAGAATCACCTGACCATCACGATCAAAGAAACACATATATGCGACTAAACAAATCAACATATATATATTGAAAGACGCAGAAGCACACATTAGAAATGGAAACAAGACAAAACTACCTCTTCCAGACAGGTTCTGTTTGTTGGCCTCGCACGTTTTCATTGTACCACAACGATCCAAATCTGATCTTTCGAACGTTCGTTCCCCTATGATTTTACAGATACCACCAAAGTAATATCTAAAACAGCCTTTGCATCTGCAACTTGTTCTCGAGGCCGCTGAAATGTAAACAAAAAAGAAAACTTTATTTCTGCTAATCAATTATAAATACCAAGTTCAAAGCTGGTATCACAAGACTTGTCTTATATATACACATTGACTCCCAGGTGACAATGCCCAATTGACTAAATAGAGAAAATACTAGTAAACTAGTTAACATCTGGATTAGTGACATGAGCATGGATATTTGAACTGAACACCAAATTGTCATCTGGATTTATGCAAAACCCCTTAATTTGATGGAGAGGCCCCCCCTTACTAAACTAAAGGGCCTAAAATAGTCCTCCTTTGCCTTGTTTTAGGACTGGCCAAGTTTCACTGCATTGAGTAGAGCCTTGGTAGATTAATAACACGTGGACCAAACCATTAAAAAATCTAACAGCAGACTGTACTCAGTCAAAGTCAACTTTTGCATAATTATACAACAAGGAGAAAGAAATGTTTTGAACAATTTAGAATTTAGCATGTAGGCCATATATTGAGTCAATGGCCGCCGATAGAAGATCCAGATTCATGATGGTTTTGGAGAATCACGTCTGATAACAGTCTATAGAGAATTGCAAACCAACATAACACCCCACCCCAACCAACCACCAACGATTGCTCTTCCAAATAAAGTTTGCAAGAAACCAAATGTCCAACTTGGAGATCAAGCAGGTGCTTGGGAAGCTGCAAGTGAAAGGGGCAAAGATAAACTCGGACGTGAAACTCAGGGAGATCATCCTACTAATGGGTGGTTGGGAGAAAAGAAATGCAAGTACTGATCAAGCATATCCATGGAAAAAATTAGAAAAGACTTTAGAAGATGGGAACAATGGAAGTGTGTGTGGAAAGGATGATTGGAATGGCCAAAATGTTGACTTGATGGGCACAGAAGAAAGCGACCAGGACAGAGGCAAAGGGGTCGTTTGTGGCCATCAAAGTTCTTGGAACCAAGGGAAAGGTGGCCCTGAAAATGTAACAACTTATTGGGTCAAGGCGGTGGAGGTCCAAAGCAATAAAATCAGTAAGGCAAATCAATTGGATGTATTGGATAATGCCTCTGGTACTGGGAATGAAGGACCCAATAAAAACGAAGAATATTATTGGAACAATACAACAGATGCAGATGGAATTCAGACGGGGATGGGATGATGCAAGTGGACAGAAGGATAAACCAGCAGTGAGTTGGGGAAATCAAGCAGGTGGTTGGAGCAAAGCAGAAGGTTAGAGTGGAGGCTGGTCTGAGAGTCAGGATAAGTCAAAATATGAGAATGCAGGGGCTTTGGAATAAGGGATCTGTTGGCATTGGTCAACCACATTTTTGGAGCAAATCTCAGCCTTCTGGTAGTGATCAGGCATCTAATTGGACTAAAGTCTACACGGTCTGAGGACTGCATTATGTGTAATGGGTAGTGGAAAGATTTATTGAAAATTACTTGTGTTTTAGCCATTACATCAAGCGACAGGAAAAACCGCAAATTTGTAGACACCACACAGTTTCCAGATATAATCTTCCATTGAATACTTGTGATAATGGAACCAAAACCATAATAATGCCACAAGAAAAACTCTAGAGATCCAGCAATGCCCAGCAAAATCTAATGAAAACTAGAGGCATTGCACATCTAAAGACAAGGGGGGAAACAAAAGAAACAGTTACCAAACTGAAGGATGCTTTACAAAGGAAAAAATTACCAAACTGAAGGATGCTTTCTACTTCTCCAGTACTCGGTCCAGGCTTCTCAAGATCCTCTTTAGAAATATCAACATTTGCATTTGCAACATAAAAACAAAAGAAAAAATTCAACCTCCATGTGAAACGCAGAGAAAGAGGGGGAAAGAGATTCCACACAGTTGAACGGGTTCTTTTTGGCCACGTACCGGCGTTGGCGTAGTCGTGGGGAGTTCCACCAGAATATTTGGCCGGAGTCGCTTAGAGGACAGGGAGCGGATGGAATGGGCAGGAGCTGGGGCATCAGGGAAAGGGAATGAGAGAGAAGGAAGCAAAGAGGGAGAGGGAACGAAAGAGCTGGGGCGTCAGGGAAAGGGAATGAGAGAGCAGGAAGCAGAGAGGGAGAGGGAACGAAAGAGCTGGGGCGTCAGGGAAAGGGAATGAGAGAGCAGGAAGCAGAGAGGGAGAGGGAACGAAAGAGCTGGAGCATGGAGAAGGGAGGCGACAACAGGTAGAGGATGAAGGAAGAAAATGGCGGGAGAGGAATAATTTGGGGAGGAGATGAGGATGATTTCGTTCGATTGGTGAATGCAGAGCATCTGATTCTGAACAATTTTCTAAACGATGTCGTTCGAACCAGTAGGGGTAAAAACGTCAAAAAACCCCTGTACGAACACCAAAATAGGTATTTTGGTGTATTTGTGATTAAATCAGTGTAATACATGTACAAGGACACTTTTTTTGTAAAATTCCCTATAAATAAATCAGCCTTTACCTTTCTTGTAAATTCTTTTTCAACTAAAACATCCTAAGTTTCACGTGCCATCTTTTATTGGTTGTTTTCTTACTTAGTCTAATCGTAGATAACCTACAAGCAAAACTCACATAGGATGACTTAATCCATCCAAGCAAAGTTTATGATTGGAAAGCAGCATGATGCGTCTAACTTCAAATTCTTCGTTGGACAACTACTGTAGTGAAGTCAATGCCAGTTTGGGAGTTGGGACAACTCTATTCATAAAGGGCTGCTACTTGTCACTGAAGTTTCTGTCAGATTAATCAGAATGGAAAGTCTTGATGCGACTTGAATTGTTTATTTGATGGAGTGGCCCACCAAATATTTTCCGTTGATAGAGACGAATTGAGCTGTTCAGAGAGCATCACATGTTAGTTGGGTAGGAGGAGAAGATAGGGGTTTTGTGTTTCTGTGGTTAAAGGAATCATTGAAGAGAACAAGTAAAATACAAACGTGACTACTGTGACCACCAGCCTGACCACCTCATCTAAACCAATGCCACAAGCTAGCTATCCCTAATTACTATAATAAGAAAGCAAGGATAAGTAGATGTTTAAAACTATAAAAATATTTGTCTGCATTCAGACATTCCATGCTTAACTTTAACAAAGGGGACTTTAAGATGCCTGTGGCTGTGGTCTTTGTTCCTTGCTTTTGGAGGAAACTTTTACCAACTGCTACACCTTTTTGGAAAAATCTTTGAAGTAAGGACTCAGAAAGTTTTCTAGCATAGAGAAACAGAAAAAAAAAAAAAAAATGTCCTTGCAGGACTATGATTTTTAAAAAAAAATAAAGTGGTCCAATATGTGGCACTGAGTACAAACCTGTACACCACTCAAATCAATAATCAGGTCATATTATATATATATATATATAAACTGCAAAAAGTTAAGCATTCCCCTTATAATGATGGTAAGATTTCACTCCAATTGGGATAAAATTTTGCCCAGAGAAAATAAGAGTGAGTTATTTTGAATGGTATGATTTAAGAATATGCACTATCGTTGACTTAAGTGGCTGGGAGCAGAGCATTTGAATCCTATTGGGCAGTACCTAAATGGGAACCACTGCCTTGATTAAGGGCAATGGCTGCCTTGATCAACGGTAGATCGCTGACTTGACTAATGGCAATTGCTGCCTTGATCAACGGCAATGGCAGCATTGGCCTGGGTGATGCCAACTTGTTGGTTTTGGTGTAGAAGGTGGTTTTGGTTCAGAAGGTGTAGAAGGTGGGTATGGGTTAAGACAACATCAAATTCTAAGGGTATTAAATCAAGGGCTAAGGGAATACGGTGGGGTTGATGTTTTTGGCTTCCCCTTTGCATGAGGAGACCTTTTGCATCGACTGTCCTCTTCTTATTGATAAGACATTCATTGAAGTGGGCCCCATGAGCAATATGCAGTCTGTTAATGGGAGAACGTTTTTCATCAATCTAATTTTGCTTAGGACACGTTTGTGTACATGTAATTTTCGTGGAAATTGAAAATTGTCACATTAGCAAAATTCATGGGTTTCAAATTATTTGGAAAAAATTTTCCACGGAAATCAAAATTTTATGTTTGGTGCAAAAATGTTTTTCTTGATGAATTAGTACAATGTTGTTTGGTGCAGCTATGAATTTCTTTAGTGAAAATCACTTTTTAGTGAAAACTATTGGGTGGGTAGGTTGGTATGTGTGTGGAGTAGGTAGGGTTGGGAGGGGAAGAGAAAGAAAGAGGGTGGCTGAGTGGATTGAGGGTGAGAGAAAGGAAATTGGGGAGGTCGGTTTTCTATGGAAATTGACTTCATACCCCCCATAGGAAGCCTATTTCTATGGTTAGGAAGGAAAATGCTGACGTAGCGAAAAAGCATTTCCGCGGAAAATTGTCGCACCAAACACATGAAAAAGAAGTTTTCCGCAGAAAACTACAATCTTTTCCGCAGAAATGGGCTACACAAACATGCCCTTAGATTTAGATGAGACATTAAACAAATTTTCTGAAAAAAATAATTTTATATGTAAACTTTCAATTTTACAATCATCTAATGAGATCTTACATGGGGAAGAGGAACCCAAGCATGCAGTGAAGCTGACTGAAATCTAAATTCTATAAACTAAGGACCCACAAGACAACCCATTTCCACTCTTGCACAAGGGAAACACATCACCGAACAGGACCTAAATTGGTGAACCCAGTACCTACTGACAGCATTGACCAGGGAAAAAATGTGTTATCATTTGTGGGCAACCCCGGGGTGGGTGTGGACTTTTACACTGACATCTAGGGCACAGAAGTAGAAACTGGTGTGTCCTTTCCCTTCTACCATAAATATACCATCTCTACCCATCTGTACTTGGGTTACTTCCATGTGATCTTTTTCATCTATCAATGAAGAACAGTGCAGAGCCCTTGACCTTGTGATGCGTCCCCTCTCCCATTAATCTTATTAAAAGCCATCTGTTGCTTTAGAAAGAAAGCCTCCAAATCTTCTTTCATCAACATTTAATGCCGCCCCCCCTCCCCCCAATTTCCACCAATATTTTGAGATTGTCGTCGACTTGGACGATTGGGACAATCCAGCTACCCCTAATTTTGTCACAAATGTCAATCTCTTCGATTTATCATTTTTTAATGAAAAATATCAGCAAATTCTTGAAGAAAATGTCGTAGAAAATAACAGAATTTGTAAAACACTCGAGGTTCTATATATTTTTTTTCTAGACATTTTTACAATCTTATTCTAGTAATATCAAAATTTTGCTGATTTTTCCTTGATATTTGGAAAAGTTCGCTATAATATCAGGAAAATGATGTTCTTTATTATTATTATTATTATTATTATTATAACATGATATTTCCAAATATTTCTAAAATTTATGGCAATATGGCATAGCCAAAATAAAATTCAATTATATATATTAAAGCAATAGGGGAGGTGGGCTGTGAGGGGTGCCACGTCAGCACCCAATTATTCTCCTTTCAGAAAAATCACTTAGAAAATAATGAGGAGCCTTTGCCTTTCAAGTGGGGCCTTGCTTAGTGTCTTTCTCAATCTCCTAAAGTCTCTCTCATTCATCAAAGCCTAAAAACTCTCTCTCTTCATTTAGAAATAAGAGATCTGTATCCCCTAAAATCTCTCTCATTATTTAACACTTTGCATCCCCTAAAATCTAAATAGCAACAATGACTAAAGGTGCACCCTTATATTGTGAAAGATTGAGAAGGGGAGAGTAATATCACGTGCTTAGCCCGGGCCCAATAACTTCTCCAATTTAAGAAAAATGTATAATGAAAGATAAAATATATATGCAACCGTGACTTCTCCATAGAAAGTGCCCGGGCCCAATAACTTGAGTGACAGAAGTTATATGTACATCTATGGCTATAAAAATGAAATTCAACAAGAAATATAAAAATCTCTTTGCACAATTGTGTAAAGAGATTATATATTATTCTTAGGACGCAGGCCCAATAACTTCTCCACTTTATATTTTGTAAGATTCTTTATATTGCCATCCCATTATGTCATGGTTTGGCAACTCACTAGCAAAATGAAGGAACTGTAAGAGTGAGAATTTGATATTTTGAGTTTTGCAAAGCCACACAAGAACGGTATTTCAGACAATGTTATAAATGTAGATAAGGAGGAGCTCACTTTCCAATGTAATTACATATTTTTTTTAAATTATTTTTATGCTTTTTTTTTAGATTTTTCTTGGGTTTGATGTTGAATTTATTTTTTGAAATGTTGTTATGGTTTAGTGGGAATTTATATCTCATAGGAGCATCTCCCATTATTTATTATTTACCTTTATGTTTGAAGCAGAATTCATTATTTATTATTTTGCATAAACATACTTATTTTATAAACTTTTAGTTTATAGATTCTTTCATATTACATTATCATGGTATGACAATTATGTGTAACTATACTTATGCACCAGTGTCTATATGATACTCTCTATTTCAATTAAATAATATTTTTTCTCTTACCTTAATTCTAAATATATCCTCATTTTTGGGCTTAGGCTAAGCACGAGCCTTTGTTGCTAGTCATATATATATATATATATATATATATATATATTTTGGTACCCAACCAGGTGAGTTGGGACCCATGAGAAATCCCAACCATGGGGAGAGAAGCTTGTTCCCACAAGAAGAATGCCTACTTACGGAAGGAAATTAACTCAGGGATTGATTTTTGGACAGTTGGATGAGAAATGGGCTAATCAATCAATTGAGCAACCCCTACGTCCCAGTTCAATTCATATTGGGGTGCATCATAAAAAATAAAGAAATTAAATCATGTTGGGGCGAGCTACTGATTATGAACTCATCCTAATATAATCTTCTTGCTTCTCTCTTCGTATGTCCACACTTATATATAACAATAGGTGGGCTTAAGAGGAACGAAAAGTTGTGTTGTATATTAGAGCCACCAAGCTATCTTAAGCTAGATTCTTTTGTGGGTACCCCCAACTAAGAGGACAAGACCCAAAGTAACCTGTACATGTGGGAAGAGGAGCCCACAAATATAGAAAGAGTGGCATACATAGGGTAGCCACGTGACAGTCATGATTGCCAATCAACTGAGCAAACCTATGTTGTCATTCTTAGTATGATATAAAGGCCTCTATGTTCAAATTATTATTATTATTATTTTTTTGTACATGTATTGAGATCCATTGGGCATATAGAAGGGTTGCAGGAAGGGTTTGAAATGGCAAGAGCAGCTGGCAAAGTAGAAGGTGCTTGCATATTGCAGCCAGGTTGCATGTTACTAATAAAACAAAAATATATGGATGGGTTGAATTAATGATAGATTAACTCCATTGCACAGGATAAAAATGGGGAGAATAAATTCTAAGTGCTAAAATTGATATTGGAGTTAGCTAATTATTTTCATAAAAGTGCTTAATTTATTTGGATGTTGCTGGGGTTTGAGCATTGTTAAAGAGAGTTATGTGAGAAAACGCATTGGCACTTTTCCTTATCAAGAACTACTTGGATGGGTGACAAGTGACAATCAATAGGCACGGGAAAGATAGTTTTGTACATGTAGAGATATGCACGGTTTCAATTGAATCAAATGATATAGTCCTTATTTTTATCTAATGTGTAATGGTTAGATATGATAAAAAAAAAAGTTTGTTAGGAGAAAATCAATTTGCGAACATTATTTGGATCATTGTTAAATTAAGAGCAGCGGCCTCTGAAGGAAGGAAGGAAGGTAGGTATAATTATGGTAAGTTTGGTCCAACGTGAAATAAGGAAAAAAGGGTTATCTTCATTCATGATTTTGACATTTAGGGGTTATTTGACTTTAAGACATGGGATATTAAAATTAGATCTACACATGTAAAGTTTGTGTATAAGAATTTTACATATGTAAAACTTACACATATGAAATGTATTACTATGTTCATCGGAAGCACCATTTTCATGAGGAAACATTGAACGGTCCCAATTACGTATGTAAAACTCCCGTATCTAAAAATCTTTGATGATTCAAGATATGAAACTAAACCTTTCATTTTTTATGGGGTCACTAAAAAATTATCTAAATTAAAAGCCAACAAAATGCACGAGTTGCAAAAAATAATATGCAATGATAAGGTTTGATACCGTGAAATGCTTGGAGAGGAGATGATGCTAGTACGACTGTAACTAAGGAAGTGTGAAATACTTTCCCAACTTTTTAGGCAAGAAGATTTTCACATAAAAAAATGGCCTCATTTATTGAATTTCCGCACCTCATTTATATATAAAACATGTAATGCATAAATGAACGCAAACATATGCATGTATGCATAAATGTTATGCATTGCAATATTTATATCTTTAAATATATTTTCACTCGTTTACATATTCATATAGGTAAATGTTGTCCATGCATAAAGTTTAATGTATTTTTGTGCTCTACTCAATGTAAAAATTATATATATATATATATATATATATATTTCTAATGGAGGGTGTCTCAGCCGTTTAGACTAGAACCCTAGGGCCGATGACAGCCTGATAAATCCCTTATGGACCCAATAAAAAATCATGTATATTTGATGCCAGTGTTACGTGAAAATCTTCACATCTAAAAAAAGTGTTAAAAGTGTAAATGGGATAACTTTCATATGTAATCCAAACTATCTGATATGTATTGAGAAAAATGGAGTTTCGTAATAAAAATGAAACTGTGTTTCACCTGTATAAATTTTGCATAGGTAAAATTAACATATTTAAGTAGGTAAATGCGATTGACGTATCTTGTATGTAAAAGACGAAGGACCATTACTTTACAAAGCACGTGAGTGCTTTTGTTGCGTCCCGAAGTGGGAAACGACGTTCAACTTTCAAGGCAGTTATCTTTCTAGTAGAAAGACCAAACTCCCTCTAACCATATCAAATGACCAAAAATCCTTTACTAGTTTGCCATGAATTTCTATACATTCAAATTCTATGTATGTTAGCTGGATCATTTTGATGCAAAGCAAACAATAAAATGTTGATGGCAACAACGTATTGATTGTAGGAGCTCAACATTAATAGATCTCCAAATTTATATAGATATACAATAAAATAATGAATAATGATTGATTTACCAAGAAGAGCCTGTGGTGCTCACTGTTGAAACCTTAATTATGAGTTCAAGCATGCAAGAATAATATAATGAGAGAATAATTGATTATTCTGAATTTCCTTCAATCATCATTTGTTCCAAAAGCATGCAAGAATAATATAATGAGAGCATAATGTATTAATTGTGAGTTTTTTTTTTTTGGTCCCTCCATGATGGAGGTTGGAGTAGGAGACTGCAGTGGAACCTTATACCTCAAGGAAATACTGGCTCTTTATCTCTGAAAGGAGTTTGCATGAAATCCTCCCAAAATTAAAGAAATCTAATGGCACCCGGGGCTTTGAATCCCTAGTGGAGCAACAACTTTTTGCTCTTGTCTGTTGGCTCTGGACAAATTCAACTTCAATAGGAGCTTGGCCGGTGCATGTTTTTCAAACATGATCAATTAGGCCTAATTCTTATTAGAGCCGAATTTAGTGCATAGCCAATATACAAAAAGGCATTTCGCATGGGCAATTTCCATTTTCAAAGTAGGCTCTACCGAAGGATTTATAGGATCAGACATAGAATTACAGTGATTCTCAACACTTGAGTATCTCTCGGATCTATTTGCTGCAAAACAAGCAACAATTAATAAATTGAGAGCAACAATTTTCATTATCCGATACATAGGGTTTGTGGGTGGTTCTATGTATCCGTGGGTTTACCAATGATCTTCCAAAGGGGGGTCGGCGGGTTCCCATGTTATAAAAAATAAAATAAAAAAAATTGAGAGCAACAATCAATAATGATTGATCATTACGATTTTTCTTGGTCACTTTGTAGATTAGCAAGCAAGAAATACTATTCTGACACGAACGATGTATTAATTGTAGTAGCTGGACTTTGGAATCTACATACATATGGTTGACACAATATATAATTTTGAAATTTTGAGAAATTGAAAATCGAGTCCAATTGTGCTTCTACCTAAAAAGAAGAAAAGCAAACAAAATACACGCTTTCACACTTGGAGCAGCATTTTTAATGGTCTCTTTGAACGTTACAGGCAATCATTGAGCTTTTCTGGGCACCCAAGAAGTGTTCAGAACCATTAAAAAAAAAAAAAAGGGCCCCACATGCATTAAGGGTCCCAGTTTTAAGTACAAAGTACTGCCTCTCATTGATTATAATTTATTAGAGGCATTCCTCAGCAGAAATTGTACTGACTTTAAATGCATCAATGCACCACTCAGGGACTCAGGCAAGTACTAACAGATTTCTAAATTTCTTTTGCAAAACCCAAAAAAAAATTTCTAAATTTAAAAATGTTTTTGTCTTGTACAACAATCAACCGGCCAATAGATAACCCCATGTTGATGTTGCAGTGAACGTCAACCTTCATGAGCTCAACACCCAGCAAAGATGGCCAAACAAATATTAGTTTGTTGTGATTGGCTGCCAAGAAAACATCTCTTTGTTACTTATAAATAGCGTTCTCCTGGCAATCCAATAAGCTTGCCTTTCTGTTCTTTCTTTGGTTCCACTTCTAGCCTTTCCTTTCTGTTTCTCTTTTTCTCCATGGATTTGGGTGGTGTTCCAATTATGGAGTCTCTCTATCAAAAGAGCATTTTAGTCACTGGATCTACTGGTTTTCTTGCCAAGGGTATCTATGCCTACTGCCTACGTCTTCATTGTTTTCTGTGTCCTTCTTTCTTTGGTTTTGTCATGAATATATGATAGAGTTATGCTTTTTGGGTGTAGTTTTTGTGGAGAAAGTGCTTAGAGAACAACCCAATGTGAAGAAGCTTTTCCTTCTAATGAGAGCTACGGATACCAAGACAGCTGCAAGACGCTTGCAGAAAGAAGTAAGCACAAACACTTGCATTCATGTGAATGTGATCACTTCACACCTGCTACTTGGTTTTTGATCCAAAGCCTAAGTTCTTATTTATTTTGTGTGTGGATATATATGCACACACAAAGTTCCAAGAGTCCATTAGACCATCCTTACTCTTTGATCTATGACTCTTTAAGTTTGATCCTTACAGATGATTTCATTTCGCTAAAAGTTTTAATTTATCGATAAGTAATAGTTGGATGAGTGTCTAATTTTTATATATATATATATATATATATATATATATATAGATGCTCATATAATAGTTACCCTCGTAAAAGCATCTCCCATTTTATATATATGATAAAAATTTTATTTTCACCCGTAGTTATATATGAGGTAAAAATCTATTCCCCCTGGGACACACCCTGTGGTGGGTATCTCTCGTGGCTTTGCACTAGAAGAAAACCTACCACCTTGTTACCCCATGATTCACAAACATCCAAGAGTACCTTCCCTTTTACCAAAACGAAAAGGGGAGAGAGAGAGAGAGATTACAAGAATTTAAGATTGCTCTCTCACGTAAGCTGGGAGAGCTATCTACTTACAGAAAAATACTAATATAGATTAATATAATATGAGGAATGTTGAAATTTGAACAGGTTGGTCAACTCCTAAACTATATAAGACATTGGTTAAACATATTTTGTAATCACCCATGTATAACCAAATTAAAGTCCAACTGGCTGCCCTCTGATCGTGATCTATAAACATTGTGGGGTCCATTTCGGCTGCTGCATGTGTGGTGGAGGTCCACTGGAGGACATTATGAGGAGGAGCAAATTTTGATTTTAGTTACATAAATGAAAATATATATATATATATATATATATATATATATATATATATATATACAGAGTTGATGATCTTAACCAATGAATCAGGAGAGAGCACAAAATGAAAGGCAGTAGAAAATTATTCCATACATCTATTTTGGATGAATCTCATGAGATGATTCTATGATCATCAAATTGGGGTAAAATTTGAGCAAACTGTCCACCATGTATACATCAATGCTAAAAGTGGCTCAACTATGTGAACCGGGCAGTTTGGTCTACAATAGTAGCAGAACTACATTTTGATCAATTCCCTTTATTATTTATTTTTGTTTATGTTTGATTGGGGACTAGAATGCTATTAACATGCCTTGCATTCCACTTGAAAATAGTAGTTGGATTGTTTAGTTAGGCATTTGATAATTTTATACTTGTATCATTCTATAATTTTACAATAGTAGCAAAATAGTTGTTTTTTTTTTTAACGGTAACGCAAAAATATATTAAGAATAGCAAAATAGTTGTTGGATTGTTATGATGGCCAGGGCCTAAACTATGTCCGATAGCTGACCTAATGATCTTGACCATGACAAATAGGGACAGGACATTTTGCCAATAATATCTCCAGGGAAACCCCAAATGAGATAATTTTCCAAGATTTTCCCAAGAGATAAATTCCTGAGAGAGATTTTTGAAACAACGCTTCTAATAAATTTGGTTTCAGTTTGTTACCCAAAACATTGCTAATATTCATGTTGATACTGTTACCATAAATCCTCTGATGCTGGGAAACAGAGAAATCCTAAGGCCATTCCCATGAATCCATTAATGTGACCCACTCATAAAATTCAAACCGCTCAAGACAAGTCTATGCTTCATTTTCCATTTTAATTTCAAAAGACAGAGAGAGAGATGTTATCTTAAATGTATTATATATGTAACTATGTCGCTTACCTTCTAATTAACTTTCAGGTGATAGAGAAGGAGGTGTTCACGGTTTTGAGAGAAAAACTTGGTAAGGACTTTGATTCATTCATTACAAACAAGGTTATTCCTATTGTTGGGGACATCACTTGTGAGAACTTGGGAGTGAGTAACTCTGATGTGAGGGAAGAGATATGGAGGGAAGTTGATATTATTGTCAATGTAGCTGCCACCACCAACTTTGATGAGAGGTACTGGATGATATTTAAAGTTCACCCAATTCACTCTCCCTTCATGTTAAAAAAATTCACCAATCTTGCCTCGTTTAGCATATTAATATGTTTTGGATGATTGATTATAGATACGACGTCTCTTTAAAAATCAATGCCTTGGGAGCTAAACATGTTTTGGATTTTGCAAAGAAATGTGCAAAACTAGAAATGCTTCTCCATGTTTCAACTGGTAAGCAACAACCAAAAGAGATGTGTAAATCTTGTGCTACTAATTTTTCTTTGTATCGATGTTGTCGTCTTCTTCTATTCTTGATATATTGTTGTTGTTTTTGTTTTAGCTTTTGTTGCCGGGGAAAGGGAAGGAGTGATATTAGAAAAACCATTCTACATGGGGGAGTCACTGAATGGGAGGCCCGGGTTGAACATTGAAGCAGAGATGAAACTGGCATTGGGAAGATTGAAGGAACTTTGTGCATATGAGGCCACCGAAAGAGCGAAAACAATTGCCATGAAAGAATTGGGAATGATAAGGTATGTGAGAGTATGTGATTTGATTCAAATCATCCTCATTTGCATCATCAAAAAAAAAAAAAATTTGTCGTCCCATCAATTTAGAGTCGACTTTGTGAGTGAACAATGTTTGACTAAATAAAGAAATGAAAATACTTATATCATGTTTTTAACAGCAGATCATGGTGCATAGTCATTTTAATGCATTTGCTGTAGGGTCTCTAAAATCTTTGGATCCTGACTTCTAAAAAAGAAAAAAAGAGTCCCACCATGGAATAGGATATTAATTATTATGCATTTCTTTTTCATACTCAATTCAAGAAAATGTAAGTCAAGTGTCAAAATTGGAGTGGGTGCGAGTTCAAGGGACCTATACAGAGTAAAAGTGCATAGTACAAACTACAAAGTGAACATGCTCTTATTTTTGCTTTATCAAACCTACTCATATAACATGGGCCCCTATATAGAATATCTGTTCCAAATTGAACTAAGAAATAGTCTGGTAGCCCCTTGGATTGATTAAATGTAGAAAATGAAACTATATTTCACACGCGATCAAACCAACAAATCATAGTACTCTAGTTTAAGTGAATTTATGGCTGATTTTAACATCAACCCGTTCAAGCCAATAACTGCAGATTTGGCTGGATGGGACATGATCATTTATCTCCAAGGAATCTCCACCTCACACTCTGTAAGGCCTAAATATACTAATGAGCCCAATTTTTACTGAAATCTGGTTTCAAGAGAACTGCTCTCTCTCTCTCTCTCTCTCTCTCTCTCTCTCTCTCTCTCGTTCTCTCTGCGTTCTTTTTTCTTTTTGTGCTTTTAACATGACATATATTTAATGAGTGGTGGACGAAACTATATTCTCAATGTAGACCATGTGTAACAGTTTAAAGCATTGGACTGTTCCAGATAGGGACCAAAGCATTGTCATTTTTCATATTTATGTTTATGTGGTACAGGTCGAGACTGTTTGGTTGGCCAAACACATACGTCTTCACAAAGGCCCTAGGAGAGATGCTTCTTCTACACTCAAGAGAGGATCTCCCTCTGGTTATTATTCGCCCCACCATCATCACAAGCACTTACAGAGAACCATTCCCTGGTTGGATAGAAGGCACCAGGTTCTCTCTCTCTCTCTCTCTCAACAAGGAAATTATTTGTCAACCTTGCTATTAGGGTGGTTTGTTCTAAAAATTTAGACATATTAAATGAGGTTCTTTAATGGGTTGGCTCATTATGTGGGGCATAAAGGCTAGGGATGAAAATGGGTCTCGGAATAGCCCAACGTAGACGACCTGAAAAGGTCCAATATGGGTTCAAGTTTCAGGCCCAATTTTAATGTCTTCTGATCCTGGTCCATAGGGTTCATTACCCAAGAGCCTATCCGACCGAATTGCACCACCATATACTATATGAGTCCAAGACTGTACCAATAAATTAGAATTGAGGAGTGGTTTATGGGCCGTAGTCATCTTCATAGCCTTAGATCTTGGGGTCAAAGGTTCAGATCCTGTTTAGTAAATATTCAAGCCAGGTGTGCTGCGCGCAACATACTTGACCTAACTCCACCTATTCTCATCCCTACCTGGGCTGGATCAGGCCATCGTGAAGCTATCTCAAGCCAAACCCTTTCAGTCATCTGATGTAACAGTTGAGTCTAGCCCATGGTGGAACCCAAGCCCATCCCATTTGAAAACTCTTGTCTATATGTGAAAATTATTAGAAAGGTGGGGTGGGCCTATAATTCGGATACCAAGCATGATAGTCCAAGGACTATCAAACTGGAAAGTAGACCTAATCCTATAACCCAAAGGCCCATAACCTATCCAACTCTAGTCCAATGCCCTCCATGTTCTGGTTTAGTTCATAACCGTACCTCATGCCTGATTTGGGCTCTTCTTTCGAGACTTTCAACCTGGGCCTTTTACTTATTCAAGCTTTAAATGTAAATGGGCCTTCGCCGGTCCAGGCCTTTGATCACTGTCACATACATTGACGATATTTTTTAAAATATAGCTCAATTTACCTGGAACAATATTTTTATGATACTACCATGATATTCTTCAAAATGTCACTAAACTGAAAATATTGCAAGGAAATCATGGATTACCTGAATAAAAAATGAGGAAAATCGGGTCAAAAATTAAAAAAAAATGATTTAAAAAAAAATTATATATATATATTTTTTGTTATTTTCAATTACTTAAAATTTAACTCATGTTTTGCATTCTTATTCAAAGTAACCCAACGATTTCCCCGGGACAATAACTTCCTTGTAATGATATTTTTGACAATACAAATTAAAGGCTCGATTGAGACACTTGCACCAGGACAAATCCACTGGCATGAGCAAGTAATAGGCCCCTATTAAGAACCCTAATATGACATCTTATAAATATTAGTGTAAAATGAGTTTTGATTATTTTAATTTTTCCATTTTGGTAAAATTGCAGAACCATTGATAGCTTAATTGTGGGTTATGGCAAGGGAAAGCTGAAGTGCTTCCTTGGAGATCTGGCATTGACAATGGATGTGGTAAAGTTGCTTCTCTGTTTTTCCCCACACTTCAATAAAAATCTATTGACCATTTGTTGCTTCTCTGTTCCACACCCCCCCCCCCCCCCCCCCCCCCCCCCACATTTATATTTTCACTTTTCACATGCATGTGAATGCATAGGGTTTGACTATATATACTATTATACATCGTGTGCATATTTGTGCATGAGAGTGAAAAAAATTTGCATGCAAGCTGGTCTGATAAACGATGCTTCTTCAGATTCCTGGAGACATGGTGGTGAATGCTATGATCGCGACAATGGTGGCCCACTTAAATCAACGGTCTGAATTCCTCTACCATGTGAGTTCATCGGTGCAAAATCCTGTGCATTACTACACACTTGAAAACTCCACCTACCAGTACTTCGCCAAGAATCCATGCAAAGATAAAGATGGGAATCTCGTCAAATTGGGAAAGGTGACAGTTTTCCCAACCATGGCCTCCTTCCAAAGATACGTCACAATACGTTACAGGCTACCATTGAAGGTCTCTCTCTCTCTCTCTCTCTCTCAAAATCATTGGTGAAAGTGGGATTGTGGCCCATTGGGTCTTCTAAAATGGCCCATATAGAAAAAAAATTACCAAGAAATCCACCATTTTGTTTGGGTTTGGATCAGAAGGTTCAGAACTCAGCCTTGAACCCATTTAAATCAAACCCTTGTTTTTCATTGAGGCAAATTTTACTCCAGTTAGAACTATGCTGAGTTGCTGACTATAAGATTGACCACATTTAAAAGTGAAAGACGTCAATGTAGGCATCTCTCGATCGAAGTGACTTTGTACAAATGAAAAACAAGTTGGGAGAAGCGATTTTGAGCTGCTTAAATTTCAATGGGCCTTAGAGGTAATGTAATTATTGTAATCAATGAGTTTAATTTGTACTTTTGTTGCTTTCAGTGCCTCTATATGGTGAATACAGCAGCTTGCAAGCTTTTACAGCCCTTGTATGACGACCTTGATCGAAAGCTCAACTTCGTCATGCGTTTGATTGATATCTATGGTCCCTTCCTCTTCTTTCAAGGAAGGTATGTACAATCTACTCTACCCCTAATTACTGATGGATGGATGGTAAATGGATGGTAAATGCAAGCCCACATCAGGATGGTGGGAGATACCCTGAGTTATACAAAAAGACTAAGGACTTCAATAGACCTGTCCAACATTTACCTATCCATTGTTGGAACTCTTATTAGTGAAGTAAATGGGTTGAGTTGAGTTGTGGACCATGGCCGGCTTAGTAGTTGATCTAGTAGTTACATATAGTTAAACATAATTACATTTGCCATTTTTGGTTGATCTAACTAAAAGCTTGATTTTCACTTAGATTTGATGACTTGAACCTGGAGCAGTTGAGGACGACAATGAGAGCCGATGGGGCAGTCACAGATATGCTGGGGTTCGACCCTAAGTGCATCGATTGGGATGATTACTTTTTGAATGTTCATATCCCCGGTGTCATGAAGCATGTCTTCAAATGAGACTAGTTAGAAACTCATGAAATTGCATATCTGACCTTTATTTGGTATATTGTGCCACTTAATTTTGGGAACATATTTATTTTATTGTGGTTGCTTTTGTATCCTATATAATTGAAATCCATAGAAGGATCATCACTCTAATGTGAATTGATTATTTAAAGGTTGACTTATGTTGGGTTTATTGTTAATTTTAATATTCCAGTAAGAAAATCAAGAAATCTCATAAGAAATCCAAAAGTCATTTTGGAAAGTCTAAAGGTCATATTGGAAAGCTAAACATCATGGGATTTTGGAAAGCTAAACATCATGGAGATTATATTGTTGTCTTGTTATATACAAAGTTATGATTTTTCAAAGTGTCCTTTCGCAGTCTAGATCAAAGGTTATGCTGTGATTATTTTGCAGTGTGTGAAACAAGAGTGTATGTGGAGGTATAAGAGATTGTTAAGTACTGTTATGGTGGAGAGAGATCTCTTTTCATGAGTTATATATAAGTGTTCTATCCATTTAATTTAGAATAGGGTTCTATATGACTAGAGCTTTTCTTCAACATACGTAGTATTAGATTATGTTTTCTTCAAAAGTGGCATTGGAATATGTTTCTACACCTTTGACTTAAATATAGAGTGGCAAAGATGGAGCAAAAACATCTCCAATATGCAATTCTCCTGAATTCTTCTTCATCAATGACCAACTGATGGAGTGATTTTAGTTAATACCGGAGCAAGTTCACAAAGAAATAGTGCTCCTCGAAAAGTGCAAGAAAAAAAATCCTATGTACATTTTCTATATATGAAAGCAATCAAGGCCAATAAATAGTGTCATCAAACATGATGATGGAACCCACGTTTCATTAAAAAAAAATGCGCAATCCCGCTTCATCTTTTACACATGATTAATTTCTATTTATTTTCCAAAGCAAATCACATTCTTTCTCAAGCAATCAACTTTATAGTGGATCACTCAATATCACTCTAATGTTAGCTAGCTATCTCTCTCTTTCTCTCATATATATATATATATGTAATATTCAAGTAAGAGATTCTCTCACCATAGGGTGAGCGACACTTCCTTTTTTGAAAAGTTTGAAGTACAAAAGCACTATCTTCTCAAAAAGTACAAAAGTGTTTTTGTATTTAGAACTTAAAAAAAAAAAGGGTGTATCCCTCACCTTATGGTGAGGGAATCCTTTAATTGAATATCCCCCTATAAATATTTGATGGCTAGCCATCTCCTCACCTTGAGCGGATGGGAGAGGGTTGTCACCGACCTAGAGTGGAGCCCATTGTTTGATCCATCCAAATTGACCACACACAAGCTCCCCTTGAATTGCACATGTCAACCAAAAATTGGTCCCATCCGATTAAATTAGACCGTTGGAACGAGTGATACCGATCCGAATGGATTGTACACCATTAAAATTTTGTGATCCAAATGGAGATGATATAAATTAAGGATGTAGCTGATTTTTTTTATTTTTTATTTTTTTGCAGAGAGGAGGGCCCTGTGTGTCCTTCGAATCCACCCTATCCCATTCCCATGTGGGTCCCTAAGTGGATATCGGACACCCTTATCCTCGGCTTGAGCTGGTATAGGGGCCTCATATATGATATATCAAATCATGTGGGTATTTACATCTATCACTTTTGAATGTGCAATCGGAAGCCCCATCAACACGCTATAAAAGATGCTACTCGAAATGTCATTGGTAGCATCTCCAAACTCAAAGTTGAACAAATCAAAGATCCTGATCGAAAGAGTCTTATGAAAATAGGCAGTCGCTTCAAAGTTAAATAAATCATCACACTGCTGCATCTTTTAGGCCATGAATCATCATTTATCACTTTTGAAGCAGACAAGTTCACTTTTTAAGTAACACAACTAGAGTGTTTCTATAGATTTATATTGCTTCTAATGCCTTCTACAACTTACAAGACGAGAGTCATAAACGGAAAACCATTTATTCCAACAATATTGCAATGTTCAGAAGAAGAACCAAGACTCCTGTTTTCTCACGCTGCATTTGCAGAAGGGCGTCGTTTGGCGAAATCTGATGTGGGTGTCTCCATGACGAGCTGTTTTCCCTTGCGACCCTGCCCGTCGCTCTCTTCCTGGATGGTTTCAAGTCTCCTCTCCAAAGTAGGCCTCCTGTCGATTGAGATGAGGCGCGGTGGCACTGTTTCAACAGCCTGCCAAGAGTTAGCTAGGAATTTGGACATTGGTCTAGTAATATGTTACAGTGTTCTTGTGATTATCTGTGGTTTTGAGGCAAGAAAGAACCACATGGAGAGGAGATTTTATACTAAGCAGAGAAGAAGGGGGACTCAACAACTGCAAGTGTACATGCACTTGTCTCCAGTAGTCCATTTGAAGAAAATTGATTCCTTTTCTGTTGCTTTGCTGGTAGATGACAATGAAGCATCTCATCCCATGAGTATATAGTAAAAAGAAGAAAGAAAAGAACAAAGGCATGTTATAAAGTTCACACCTTTTTCTTCTTTAGCTTCCAAATCACAATGGCTCTGATTTTGCTCATATGATTAGTCTCTATTGAATCAAATCATTTGTGAGCATAAACTTAGTATGGATGGCTCATTGACAAAAAAAATTAAAAAAATCGCATTGATCAAGCGATCCTAACCCTTGACCTACAATGGAGCTTGGTTGCTGTTTGTTAATCATATTTTTTCATGTCTAAATTAGTTTCACCAATCAAGTGGTGGAGTGGTATGGATATTTATGGTCAATTGTGTCTCTGAAAACACAGTTGTTGTGGTTATGTTATATAAAAAAAAGTATCTAGTGATGGGACATTTGTGGGGGTGACAATGGATAATCATGTGAAGGGAAAGTGAGAGTATATGCTCCACATTTAATAATTAGAATAAGCATCTAATTGAAGCATGACCATGGAGCAAATAGAAAGAAAAAGTGACATTTCTTTGGGTATATATATCAAGAACTGAGAATCCTTGCTTTTATCATTTCTCTCTCTTGTTCTCTCCCTCCTGTGCTTGCGTGTTGGACTCGATCCTGCCTTGGTACAGCCAGCTCAGCTCGTAAAGAGCTTGATTAGGTAAAATCTGATGGGATGGAGTCTGGACCCAGGGCCTGTTAAAGTATTTAAATAATGTAAATTACAGTATCACAATGTTTTGATTCATTGACCAAAACACAGCTCAATTAAAGCAAATTGGCTAATAAGTTCTAATAGGGCCGGTGGGTCTTTAATGGACCAATGGGCCAGCCAAACACGAGATATTAGCAGGCTGACAGGCAAGGTTAAACTTCCACTTCCATAAAAAGAGTAGGATTGGGTCAAGACTTAAAAAAAGCCTGTTGGGCTCAGCCACATCCCTAAACCTTAATGAATTGGGTCCAGGCCTGGATTCATCTTAATCGCCAATTCCCGCGACTTTCTCAATTAAATTAATGCTTAGGACAAATCCTACTATGATGAATGAATATGTTCACATGATTAACCAACGATTATATTCAATCCTGACGTCAAAGCTGTCGCCATTGATGAGATGAGGGTGATTACTGTAGATTAGGCATCTATCAAAACTAGACATTCGCTTTTGATCACGTCTTATTCTTCTTGTTGTAGATTATTGTGGCTGCCTAACAAGTTGGGTTGATACTTTACAAACACTTGGGACTTTTCAGTCCACACTGAATTATTTGAATACGCTATGTTATTCTTGTGAGAAAAAGTAGAATTTGGAACATGCTTTTAGATTTTTAAAAGGATCTGAATCGACCCAAATCCCTACTCATTGGATATCAAATCTTTCATATCCAACATCCTGTTCGACCCTCATGATTTGGATTCGGAACCAACATGGCCAAATGGTTGCCCCATATGGCCCAAGTCAGGCTAGGGCCGAGCCAATTTGATAACATGGACTTGTTTCTACCTGGCCCATTTGATAACTTGCATTAGTCTGGTAACTCTGGTTCAAAAGCATTCGCTCCTACAATGATTTGGGTAAAGACCATAACTTTCCAAACCTAGAAACCCTAAATTAAACACAGAGCAAAATCGTCTCCATCGGCGTTGTCGTTGATTTTAACAGAGTAAGTGAATTTCCATCTCCATTGTTCTTCTTCTTCTTCTTTTTCTCTTTGTATGATTGCAATGGAATTTCACTGTTGCTTCTAAGTAATAGCTGGTTCATCAACTCAAAACATACAGCTTCTTCTTCTTCTTCTTTTTTTCCTGTAATGTTGTCGTCGATCATTACATATGAATCTATAAGAAAAAAATAAAATAATAATGTAATGTTGTCATCTTAATTGAAGATGGACATACAAGTGATCCCATAGTGTTCCTTAAAGCTATGTTTGATGGCAAGAATTTGAGGAATTCTTTGTCTAGTAAATTTCATAATCCTACAAATTCTTGTTAGAGGCCTCATTTGAAAATCCTTCTGGGTTTTGGAGCATTTTGAGCTATATTTTAGCAGTTTTCCTGTAGCAAAATTGTGACACCTTTTTGGAATTCTCTGTCAAACAGAGAGTTTTTAATCTTAAACGCCTATCTGTCATTTATATTGATTTTTTGGGATTAATTCATCTTGTATCTCTCTCAATGGATATGGGTGTACTTTTTCTTGGTTTAATAGAAGTTTACCATTACAGGGTAAAAAAAAAGGTGCCTTTTGTGCACATTGGTAGTTATTCTTACAAAAATCATAAATCTATATTGCATTAAAATGAATATATCAGTTGTCCTCTGCTGTTGCTCAGCTGGTTAGGGCATGCGTTTTGTGCATGGGTGTGTGAGATTGAGTCCTTTGTAAAGGAAAAAAAAGAAAAAAAGAATATCAGTCTCGCATGTTTGACATTAATGTACTAGCTTGAGGGGAGTGTAGAGGATGATACTTGGAAGAGAGATCATTTTATTCTCATGGGGAGCGTCACACAGAAGATTGTATTTCATAGATTTTTAGTTTTGATATTAATATTTGTAATGATTATGATCTCATTGACTGTTCAAATCTCCTTTTAGGAGTGTAATTATCTTATGAATAAGTTTATAAATAGAAAAATTGTGATTAAAATAGCGCCCATGTGAACTAATTGAACTATCGCACAAGTTATTTTGTCAAGAATGCAAAATGGCTACCCTTATCAACTTCTTTAAGAGGACCAACTATGAAGGTTGAAAATGTTGTTCCTCTCAGTTTTTCTTTTCTTTTTTTTTCCCTTTCACAGAGGACCAGAATCCTATATAGCTTCCTTATTCTTAAGTAATACACGTGGCAATCTTTTTTAGGGCCTATTGTCTCCACTACATACAAAGAGGGTTTAAGATTTAGCCATCTGCAAAGATCAGATTCATTATATTTCTAGTTATCTGATTGAAGATAATGAAATGGAATGACGTAACCGGATTATAGTGTAGAAGGATCTGTGCAGTTGTAGGCATCTTCAAGCCAAGCACAATTATTACTAGGGTTTTCTCATAAAGAGGAGAAGATTTGAAGATGATTGGAGTGTAATTAAGAATATACATAAGAGGTCTATAAATAGGCCTATTGGACATCCAAAGAAGGAAGTTTCCTTTTACATGTGGATTTCTCTTCCTTTCTTGGATACATTCATCAAACTCGGACCCTAAGAAATACTGATAGATCAAAATAAGAAAGATACTAGAAGGGAAAAGAAAATGGGAAGGATGCTGAAAGAAATAAGAAGAGAAATACTAAAATAATAATATAGTTCAATTAAGAGGCTTAGGCCTCATGTATAACCTCATGCTATACATAGTTGGGCATGCTAGGTGATGCAAGCCAAACCCATGGTCTGCCAATTAATTGGGCCCAGCCCACAAGCCCAATAGGTCATTCATTTAGTTAGAGTCTTAATTAGTTAAGAGTCTTATTTAGAGAGTTGTTATTTATTTAGAAGTTATTAAAATTAGGAGTTTTATTTTTTTTGGATTGTTAAGCAAGTTATTTCCTTTATTGTTTAGGAAAGCAAAGTCCTATTAGGAAATGGGATGTCCAACCCTTCCTATATATATATATATATGTAATCCCTCTATTAGGAGTAGTGGATGATTATTCAATATATAAAGATTGGGTGTTAGGCTTGGGCAACCCCTCTTGGGCTGCATCCAAACTGATGCAGTTGGATTGGTGTAGGATTTGCCAATTGTAGGTTGCTTCAAGCTTAGCGCAATCACTTCTAGGGTTCTCAATCCCAAAGAGGGGAAAATTTGAATATCACCGAAAAGTATTTAAGAGTATACATGTGAGGTCCTCAAATAGGCCTCTTGAATATCAAAAGAAGAAAGTTTCCTTTTACATATGAACTTCCTTTTCTTTCTTAAATAATAAATACATTCATGAACTTGGACCCTAAGAAAATAGAAAGGCGAAAATAAGAAAGATAGTTAAAATAATAATATTACTCAATTAGGAGGCTTGGGATCTCTTGTTGTACACAGTTGGGCTTGTTCAGTCTACTGTGAGGCCTAGGCTTGGACCTTAAGGATTTGGGCCTGGTCCATGGATCTCTTCCCATTATCCGAAGCCCATTACATGGAAACCCTCTTGGGCTACATCATGGATAACCAGCAAAGATTTGTTATGTCCATTTATTTTGTGGCGCTTTTTTGGCAGTTGGAAACATCCAATTGGACCCGATATTTTGTAGATGTCTAGTTTTTAAAAGTCTTTGTTTATATTGTTTGAATAGTAGGCCCTAAAAACATTGCCTGTAATCCTATTTCAAGAAAGCAACACAGAGATTGATGCTAAAGCTATAGAGGATCCAGATCGCTAGTAGAAAGGTTTTCTCTTTTCGATGAGTCTAGATTCTCTTGAGGGTGGACTCAGAAATTCAATAACCCATCACTTTAAATTCATTATTGGGGCTCACCTCTAGAATCCAGACTGCTCAAAATTCCTACATCACTTTCTATCATCAAGAAAAACTTTACTCGAATTAGAGTTATGCCCACCATCAGATTGATCACATATAAAACATGTGATCTGAAATTTTTTTTTTCTCTTTTAGTAACATGTTTTAGATGTGATCAATCTGATGGAGAGCATGACTATGGTTACAATTAAAGTTTTCTTGAACATAGAAGAAGCTTTTAGGTGGTACAATGATTTTGAGCCGTTTGGATTTCAAAGGTGGGTCTTGTTGATGGATTTGTAGCTTTAGACTCAAAGTTTAGAATCTTTTTGAGAAAATGAAATGGCTTACCAAAAAATAAAATAGTAAAAATGAAAGGGCTGGCTTTGCTCTTTCGCAGGTTCCACATTTCAATTGTTCCTTACTTTCCTTAAAGCCAATCCTCCTGGGGTGCATGGTTAGTAATGATATATATATATATATATTATATCTTCCCCTCACACTAGTTTAATTGATATAAGTCTAACACCCAACTGCTCTACCCTCACACTCTTTTCTTTTAAATCCTTATCTACCGCTATACCTATTCCATTTTTGGCCTTGTTCTTTCTTGTGAGTGGAGAGTTGTAATCCATTTTGTTCTTCTATCCCCAGTTATCATCCCGCATTTGAATATTTGGAATCATTGCTCAAGTCGAATTTTCTTATCTTTGTTGAAGAGGCTGCGGAGAGGGTTCCATGGGTGATTATTCAAACCTTTAATTGGGCAGTTCATCATAATCGAAACCTTTTCCCAACTATGTTAGGGTCATACATGAATTCTATCTTTTCCATTCCAAACTATCATGAGCCAAATCCTCCGATAGCACTTCATCAAATCTGTTGTTACTACATCCATCCACATCCTCTTTAGCCTACCCCTTCTCCTTGGTGGGCCATCAACCTACATAGAAAAACTTTTCCTCATGGGTGTCGTTGTTGGCCTGCGTTGGACATCTTCAAACCATCTCAAATGGGTTTCTCCTATTTTATCACCCATAGATGCTACCATAAAATGCTGCCAAAAGCACTCATTTCTTATTCTTTCTTAGTTTTACCACATCGACCTCAACATCCGTATCTTTGTCACACTCTTTTTATGCACGTGTTGCTTCTTAATAGGCCAACATTTTGTTCCATAGGTCATATCTAGTCTAATTGTTGTCTTATAAAATTTTCCATTTAACGAGTCATTTTATTAATAGAAGGGAAGCATTGCACAAATCCATTAGCTACTTGTCTAGCAAAAATAAGTTTAATGGATTACTAGGCAAGCTAGCGAGTGATGTTGGAAGTATATAGCTACTTAATTCTCCTGGTTTATTTCTTTTTCCCTGGCTCTCCATAGGTTGTCTGTGTGGTATTTTCCTTGTCTGTTGGAAGTATATACTTAGTAAATTTAGTTTTGTCCATTGATGATCCTATGCAAGGGGATCTGTGCACTAACCAGAAAAAGGGAAGAAGCACATGCATAGCTCAGCGTGGAGAGGTGTTACACGACCAGTATTTGCAGTTTCGTAAAACAGTATGAGGCTATGCTGGGCTGTCATTTCGTCCACATGCATGTTCACGGTTCACCTGTTCATATGCCAACTGTAGATGTGATCACTGACAATGCCTCAAGACAAAAGGCACGAGACTGAACTATATGACATATTGGAATGCATTTTACTGTGGCTGAATAGTATATCCATGTGGCATGTCTGCAAGATACAATTGCTGAAGCGGATTCTGTCATTAAAACCCATTAATATATTGGCATGCTGGATTACAATAAAGTTGCTCTTGTTTTATATGATACTTGTATGTTTACTGGTAGAAACCTCTAAGATGCACGGTATTTTCGTATTGTATATCCATGTGGCATGTCTTGCATATGTTTACTAGTAGACATTTGGCATGATCGATTATAATTAAGTAGTTCTCTTGTTTTGTAATGCACTTTGTTTGAATGAATTATTTTGTAATGCACTTGTATGTTTACTGGTAGAAACCTTTATGATGCAGAGCATTTTCAAGTAACAAATTCTTTCAAAGTAAAAGAAATGTTTATTATACATATTTTTTATTTGAATGTCTGGCATGACCGCATGATTCAATGTGATCAAAATGATTGACAAAAACCTTATGTTATCAATTAGTGAACCTGGTAGTTAAAAAAAAGTAAATGATTCAGTAACCTTTTTTCTGTTTAGTTATGACAATGAACCACGTTTCCCCTTGGCGATTTTGTGTCATATAGAATAATAGCTAGTTGGTTCTTAACAAACAGGATGGTGTTTTTGCTCCTTTTTTCTTTTCAGAAGCTAGTCCTTTTTGGTACCTAATAGCTAGTGAACAATTAGGAAATTCCACTTTGTGTTGGTGTTTCGTCATACTGGTCCAACTCCAGGGTAGAGTAGATTATTTATCATGTATTTTTTATCACTTGGATGGCTGTGAATGAAGGATCTTTATATTTTAACATGAATTTTATATTGGTATGGTCTCTATCGTCAAAGGGAAATCCATTAACAGTATTAACCACATTTTTGGCTGTTTGTGATGCTTTTTGGTATGTATAAGATGGAAAAGGCATGAACATGACATTGACCTTTTTTCTTCAATATGTTGGCTGATGACTCATCACCAGGAAATGGTTGGCAATGTAGAAGGTAGCTGAACCTGCTTACGCGTCAACAGCTCAAGCAAAATTCAAGTTTTATTTAAAGCAAACAAGTTCTTTATAGGTTTTACACATTGACACATACCAGGGTATGGCATCTATAGCATTGGCTAGATTCCCCACCACCAAAAAACGTGTCTAGACTTGACAATTGATTGACTGTGTGTATCAATATGATTCGCTATAATGTAGTTAGTGTCTATGCTTTAGAGAGCAAGCGCAGTGTGTCACAATTTCTGCCACTGTCGAGAAAATCTGAAGCATCCAAACCATCTATCATAAACAGAGCAGGAGCGTGGACGCACCTAAAGGCTTGTCATACACGCATGGATAGTGAGACAGAGAATCTGCATTGTGGAACATAAAACCTGAAGCAAGCTCCATTATTAATCACCACAGATAACTCAGGCTTGAAGATTGGTCCACTGAAGAGAATACGGAAGGTGGTCCATATTTAGCTATCAATAGTCCTGAGAGGCTTGTTTAGTATATAGAGTTATAGATGACTTTTGTTTCATTGTCTACCCATCGTCTGTCTCATTAAATGTTCTTGACTGAGATTTGTCCAAGTTACTATATGGAAATCTTAGCCCAAATGCTGTAAATCCCTCCTGTTCATGCATTATCATGGTTTTCTGATTTGGGGTAAATCCTAATGTCCCCCCATAAAAGATTGATGATTGGACTGAACCAATAACTTTCTGGCTTCTAGTGTTACTGATTCTTCTTTGTAACTTTCTCATTCTAAAGAATAATAGAATTGCTAATGGGCAATAATGTTTGTTTCTACAGATTGGCATGTGAAGTTGGTGAAAGATCCAGAGACTCGAAGACTTTTCCATTGATTAGTTCTATAGATTATTCACGTGTTTCTTTCATTGTTTTTAATTGCATTAGGTGAGGCCCAGTCAAGATGTCATCACTTCAACTATTGCTTTCTAGAAGGGATGGAGATACCATTCCATGTCTGACTCAGTTATATAATAAAGATGAATCATGGTGAGGTCATCCCTACATAAACACATACAGTTGTTACATGTATATATGCTTCTCTTTTGATCATATAGTTTAAAAACTTGACTCAAGTTGGTCCACCGAGTTGTGTTAGTCGTCTGAGTCCGGTCAAATACGCTGACAACTTAAACAAGTTCCCCATGCTGGGCGCTGAGTCATCTCGGCCAAATTAAGGCAAGTCGGCCAAGTCTCTAAACCATGGTCTACAAAGTTGTGATAAGGTGGACCCTGCCCTTGATGGATTGACACTTTCTATGAGATTTGTTTTACACTGTACATTGAATTTAAACATATCTATTTGCGGGAATTTTACCCCGCAAAAGGTGGCTTTAAGCATCATATCCATTAAGTCTTGAAAGGCAACCCAGAATAAGAACCACAAAGGGGGCAAGTTAAGACTTGACTCGAGAGATGACCTATTATTTACATCGCAATCTTTCCATTTTGCTCTCTTTCCACGACAGGCTCTAACCACTGCTGGTACTTTTTTTTCCCAATCTCTATCAAGCTCACAACATCTGCCTCAGGTACCTTTGTCTCGTGTATTTTGATATCTACAGAACTATGCTAAAACTGTGAGGGGATGTCAGCATCATGTAGAACCGTAAGCAACACAATCTCTTGTTTGGGAGAAAAGGACTTTGATACACATGTGGGTGGTCAGATTTTCTTAAATCACTCCACAAGGGTCGTAATCACTGCTTTAAAAAATAATAAAGGGGCTTTCATCATGTCTATCTTATCTTAAAGGCATATTGGATCCAAACAGTGGCTCAAGTGGGGAAGCTTCCTGCAAAAGGGGTCCATGTTGTGGTGATGATGTTGATTAGTCATATATCATAGAGATGCATGTGCGGAAGCACATTAGTATTTAGTGTGCTTTAAACTTACCACAGTTTGTTGGGATTACACTTGGATATATACTGATGGTGATTATGACGACGACGACGACGACATGGTTAATACATGTATTACACACGTTTGTATGAACATTTAGCAAATGTGTTTCGCGTAACTTATCTTTCAAAGATTAATACTGGAGTTTTTGTTGGTTAAATGACCACTCACTGTTGGTGCACTGGTCAAATGCTCACAGCTAATTCTCTTTGCTATAAACTCCAGCAAGCAACCTTGTTGAGGCAGTACAAACCCTTCTTTTAGATCAAGAGCTTCTTAGTTCACTTGGTATAAATCAAATCTTCATGTGTAAGACCCACCATGTCATCGTAAACAAGAAGACCCACACCTTTGGACATCTCAAAATTAACTGAACAACAACAATATTTTATTTTTGTTGATTCCATTACCCCATTTAGAAAGCAAACGTCGCACCTTCCTTTGGATCACTTTGTCATATGACAGTCACTCTAATATGCAATTTTTGAATTCGTACCTGTAGTCTTCAATCCTTTAAACCTTGTATATTTTACGTAAACTTTATTTACACTTGGTACATCTGGCTTTACTTTATCCAAATGTTCTTGTAAATAACTCTTACATGTGCCTATCTAATTTCTTTAGTCCAACCTTTGATACAGTTCATGCTCGACTCTTGAACCTTTAGGACTAAATTTCACAAGCAAGATCGAGCCTTTGATCCTTCCACATACAACTCAATTGTGTAAATCCATGCATACAAGCCTAATTAGTAAATATGATGGGCCTTAATAAATACTATTGTGGATATGGTCACCGAGTTTTCTAATTGGGTCTAAATCTTCAATGTACTGGGTCTATGATACTACTTCCTTTTCTTTTTCATTTTTTCCCAGGCTTGGGAGTGATTGGGTAGTAATCCTTGAGAATAAAACCTTGTTAGATCATGCCTTTTCCTCTTTGTGTAAACTTCAGGATTGAATATATAATTTTGCAAAAGAAGACCAACGGTGCTTAACCTGATTGAATGATGATATTTGTCACATCCCGGTCCCGAATTACCCAGGCCTAGGGTAATCTCCGAGATGTGCCACATGTACTTCCGTGTGCTGTACCTATCTCGAGCTAAATACAACACACGCGAAGGAGAGAAAACAACTTTCTACACGTGAGTCAGAACTCATAACCACACATCAATAGCAATTAGAAATAGCGGAAGCTGTAATTCATTCTTGTGAGGTATCAAATTCCCATTCAACCCATTTAACATTTCAAGTTTATTACAAAAGAATTAAACAAATATATACATTGTTTTAAAAGAGAAGGTGTATAAAGAACCCTATACAGCAATACCAGAAGTATAACAAAAGAATTACTATTCATCCAAATGTGGCCCACACAAAAAGGGGCTGCCCATACGCTTCTATAAGCTCCAGAAGATAGTTGTGCTCTGCGAAGATGACAGATCTATTTAGCCTCAGGCTCGGGCCATTCCTTTAGTCCTGAAGGTACCTTTTTGGTACCCTCCACTCTCTCTTCGGCCGTCTCTGGGCTGGAGGTTGCACCTGAGACTGTGACACCAAGAGTAGTACCATTAATATGATGATTAAGCAAGTATAGGCAATAATAAGGAAATACAAATGTATCGAATTGAATTTAAGACATTTAAGTTAACAGATGTCAACGATAAGTATCAACTAGGCAAATTGTGCGAAATGAATAATTCATGCATTGTGAATCAAGTATAATGAAAACACATAAATTGGCTACTACCTTAAGCTCATTCTCTCAAATGAGAGCAAATCTAGTTGGAATGTCACCAGCTGCCCCGCCAAAGGCTAGCTGGCTACCCAGGTCTGGAGTTCCGTTGCTTTCGATGACTTACTGCAGTAGTCTTCGAATAACTAAACCGAGTTTAATCTCGTCGGATATCATAAGGTCGAAGCTAAGTAGTGCCGACTCGATCGAATCAAATAATAATCGAATCAAAACTAGATTTGAGTAAGTCTGTATTCATTTAATCCTAATCAAATCGAATATCAATTGCATTTTTCATAAATACTTACTCAATCTCACATTCCCAATGAATACCAAATTTAGTACGTAATACTGACAATATGAATTAAATGCAAATAATCAAATCTCAATGAATACTAGTGAGGTAATTAACCTACAAATCAGAATTGGTTGTCAATAAACATTATACTCCAATATGAAATGCAGTATCTTCAAAGAATCAAGGTAATTTACAAACCAACACTAAACTATTAAATTTAGTCTTTTACCATCCATTACAGGGTAAGTTTAGAAAAACAACGTATTACTACTTTCTTAGGTGTCACTAATTATGAAAAGTACATTGAAGTTCCAAATTAACCCTCATGGCATAATATCGGACTAATGAATATCCATTGGTCCAAATTAATAAGGTTAATGGTTCCATTTTTATGGTCATAAGG
Organism: Cinnamomum chago; assembly: GCA_038049695.1. Classification (NCBI taxonomy): domain Eukaryota; kingdom Viridiplantae; phylum Streptophyta; class Magnoliopsida; order Laurales; family Lauraceae; genus Cinnamomum; species Cinnamomum chago. The sequence continues at coordinate 13,877,169 of CP142454.1, forward strand.
TCTCAAAGATTCCTACCTTCCTATGGAATAGGGGTAAGCATCTTAATTACCAATTTGGGACGTTTAAGATGGGTTAAGATAGATTAAGGGTGATAATTCACCCTAAAATTGGGTAAAAAAGGGGCCCAGTTATAGTATCAAGTTCGCTCGAGCGGACCCAATCAAGAAGGTGGGTTGCTCACGTGCTTCAGTTTGTTCGCTTGAGCGAGGATTCCAGAAGGATGGTCGCTCGAGCGGACCTATCTAGAGAGGTGTTTGTTCGAGCGATCTTTTCTATTCGCTCGAACCGTGCTTAAAAAGGCAGTTCGGTAGTTTGGCGGTTCACCAATTCGACAATTTGCAAGTTAGGCAGTTTGGCTAGTTAGGCAGTTTAGTTTAGTCATACACCAGCTAGGCAGTTCAGGGCAGTTAAGTTTGGTCATACACCAGTTAGGCAGTTCAGTTCGATCATACACCAGCTAGGCAGTTCGCTTGAGAAAACTGTCAAGAATTCCTGGATTCAAGATTCTCATTTGTTCCTCCTCCCATTCATTTCTAATTTCTTCTCACTTATTACCTGCTCAAATGGAGCCTTCTTGCTCCCTTTTTATCATAGAATCCCATTTCATTCATTTCCATCATTATAAATCATATAATAAACCAAATCCATCTATTTATTAAGAACTAAGAACATTGAGCAAGGGTTTCATGGAATCAATGAAAATAAACATGATGTAAATCCATATTAATGCTTTTACTTGCCTCAAATAAGAGCTTTCGAACTCTTTCTACACACTCTAGTTCAAGAGAACCCAAAATCCCCAAATCTATAAACCCTAATCACAAAAATCATAGAAGAAGGGAATGAATATGCATGTATGAGTAAATATGAGTCCCTTGACTCTCTCTTCTAACTCAAAATCTAAATCAAAAGGAGTTTAGGGCCTACCTCAAGCAAGGGTTTCAAGTTGGAAGAAATGGAAGAGGGTGTAGGTGACGTCTTGTCCGTAAGGAAGAGAGGAAGATGAAAATGATGAAGATGAAGAGCTTCCTACCTCCCAAGACACAAGCACCAACTCTTTAGTAGTGATTGAAGGAGAAGAGGATTGGAGGAGAAGGAAATAAGAGAAAGAGAGTAGAGGGAAAGAAGGTGAAAAGGAATGAAAGAAAGGGGAATAAGGTTATATATATATATATATATATGGGAAAGTTTCAAGTGCATCTATCCCTCACCATAGGGTGAGAGACACTTCCCATTTTTGCACATGAAGACAATGATGTGTACCTCACCCTATGTACTTGAAAAGTAACTTTTGTACTTGAAAATGCCCAATTATGGAAGTGTCCCTCACTCACCCTATGGTGAGGGATGGATGCACTTGAAACCTCCCCTATATATATATATATAAATATAAAAGGGTTGAGTGTGACATTTTGCAAGAAAGTCCACTCCCAATAGTCTATTTTCATTTTAAGTCAAATGAGGGTCCAAATACTTATCGGTTGATCAAATGAAATAGGGTCTATTACGAGAATTGACCTCCTCGTCGCAATACACACAATGATGCCAAAGTGACGTGCAAATGATGCAAAATGCAAAAATAAAAAATTACGAAAAAGCCCTTGACTTTACCCAATCGAGTTGACTCTACTCCAACTCACCTATTTAAGGTTCGAAGCTCAACTAACTCAGTATATAAAGACTAATAACCACTAATCACCATAATTAGCAATTAAAATTAATTAATTTAGCTAAGACACAATTAATTTATACTAATCAAGATTAAATCGGGTCGGGGTGTAATTACAATATTAAACAGTTTTGTCAAAGAGAGATTTGGCCATATATAAAAGTCTAGCCCTTTCTGTGCCAATGTTGAATTTACTAAGCCCTAACTTTTTTTTTTCTTTTTGGGTAAAGAAGTCCTAACTTGATTTACGCATAAAAAGGACCCGCTTTGTATGGAAATTGGTCTAGTTCATGCATGCACTGGATTCCTATAAAAGAGGTTACACTGGAGAAGATAATGTGGCTAATAAAAATGCTTCTTCCATCTTTCTGGAAGATGAGTGGGCAACGACCCAACTCCTCAAAAGGTTACCTAAGTAAAAAACATTACTTGATCATTGTCACCCCCTTCTAATCATTCAACTTTAGAAGGATGGATTTTTAATTATATATTCGCATATTCACTCTCTTGCATCAACCCTCCAAAGATATGAACAAAGGATCCTATGTTTTTTTTTTTTTTTTGGTTTTTGGGATCCTATGTTTTTTTTTTTTTGGTTTTTGTTTGTTTGTTCTTTTGTTTGGTTTTTTTTTTTTCTTTTTAGTGGGGTAACCGAATCCTATGTTTTGCTTTTTGTTGAACTGTATAGCACGAAAGTGGTGATTAAACAATGAGTGAGATATGTCATCAACATTGTTGTAATAGAGATGCAGTATTTTATTGATGACTGACCATCCAGGCCATACTGTAGATAAATCCTGAAATTGGGGATCTGGGGTGTTTGGTAATTTGTACTGAATATGAATATTCTCTGGGGACTTGCGGGGGTGAACTTAGATTTATGTAATGTTACCTGAACAAAATCAACCTTGTTGCTAGATGCAATCAAATAGAAAGATCATGTGACCAGGTTTGGTTTTAAATGCATGGAACTTGGGTAATGGTACTTCTGGAAGACTGATCTATTTTTGATATATTCCGCTCTTCCTATTTGTGAAGCTCTGATACCACAAGCTAGTTAATTTTGCCATGATCTTAGTCTTATAGTTGTCATGATGAGATCTTAGAGTCCACAATAGTTGCAAAAGGACAAACTAATGAAGTGTTTAGCCTTTGTCTTAAATTTGAGCGAATCAGATCTTCTTCTAGGCACTTCCCTCTTATAGCAATGATTGATAGCTTCATCTTTTGCTGATTTGAGTAGGGTAGAAGAGATCTTCAAGGGATTCTTTATTTGTTATGTATAGGCTTAATAGAAATATACTTTAAGTAGTACATAAACAAAATTTGCAATCCAACTTTTTCTTGTCGTAACATGGTTGATCGTGAGAGGCCCAATTAATGTGGTCATGTGGGATCAACTAAAATATACATTCTTCTTACACACCTGTTTGTCCATGGGAATATCTGAATAGACCACGTCATGATGACTGCCACATTATCAAATCTTGAGAAAAAATCTTCTTCTTATTAACCGTTTATCTCACCCTCACACATCATGGTCGTTGTGGGCTACTTATACCTTAACTTTAGGGATAATAATTCACATAAAAGATGTAGTAGGTCATTCATTATCCATGTGGTTATATATCATCGAGCCTTACCATGTCCACCTTGTCTATCCATGTCCACGTTGTCTATCTTCACTCCTCTCCATCTCTTACCTTAACTCATCTCCATCTCTCCTTCACTAGGTTCCATCAGTTCCAACATCTCAATGAAGGAATTGTCCTCAAGACCTTTCAACCCATACTAAGGAGAAACGAACCAAAACTATAGAGAAATTAAATAATTTGCTTTCCAAGTTCTACTATTAGAATTAGGAATGTAAACAGGTTGAATTCAAGCCAGGTGGTACATGGTGGGGCCCTTACTCTAGCCTAGAATCGAAACCTAAATATATTATTATTATCTATAATGTATACCCTACATGGAAATTATCTTCCAATGTACGAGCAGATTGCATGTGAACCCCCTTGATACTCTAGTCATCTCATGATCTGACATTCACCGGGCCAAATTTACCATTGTTGAACATTTACTCACCTTGGATCGAATCTAAAAATGAATTAGAATTAAGATGCATTCCATTTAGCTTTAAGGCTTTAAAATCAAAAGCTAGGATAAGTTGGCAGGGCTTTTTTTTTTTTTTTTTTTTTTTGCTCCATCTTATCCATTTGGAGACCCTGCCATCTACCCTCCTCCCATTAATGGACATGGATCTAGTGGGGCCCATTAGATGGAGAGATTTTAGTCCTACTAGACATTGCTATATATTAATAGATACATTTTGTAAATCTTACATTACATTTGATCATTCATCATTTTTTATTATCATTCTAGACGAACATAGGGTAAGTAGAATACTACCTTTAAATAGAATAGAAGACACTTAAAAGACACGAAATAAACTAGGGGTTGTGCAGCGCTTAGAATTGGGTCCCAAGTCCCACAACTATCTGCGTCTTTATCAAACCAAATAGTGAGGCACACTCAAACACATGTATGAGCCGACACAGTCCTTTGACATAATATGAATACCATAAATAAGATCACATGACACAAGGAAAATCACAATTCATGGCAATGGCAGACAAACAGGCCTATGCATGGAGACGGGCAACTACTGGTCCATCTACATACCTGCTTAGGTGGTGAGAAATTGAGGTATTGGGGAATTTCGGCCCACGTGGGCACACGGTATCAGAGGCTTCCGCGTGGGCTGAAATTCCCTTCTGCCTCAGATACCGTGTGCCCACGTGGGCCGAAATTCCTCAATACTTCAATTTCTCACTATGGTTTGAAATCTCGGCCGATATGAACCGATATCGGTTCATACCGTGATGATATTTTGCCTCAATATCAAGTCAGGCAAAATATCGGTAAAATATCGGCCAATATCGGCTGATATAGTCAAAATATCGGTTTAACTGATATCTCGGTCGATATGAAGTAATGTTCAGAAACCTAGGTTTTTTGTAATTTTTTCCCTTGGTTTTCCATTTTCTTCTCCTCATCTCCTTAGAGCAACCATGTCTTCATAGCTCATTCTCTTATATATTTCCAACTTCCAACACTATTTCTTGAAGAAATCATTTTATTTAGTAAGAGAAAATCAAATGAACTCCCTTATTTTTACTATTATGTATTTTTTATTTTTTATTTTTAGATAAAACATAGAAATGAATGAAATGATCATTGACATGTCATTTTTGGGTTTGTATTGTGTCATTCACTTAGATCTATATACTTTCATGCTAGATCTACTTATAAACTTGATTTTGAGTGTAGAAAAATGATTTTTTTAAATCTTCTACTTTTAAAAAAAAAATTGTTGGAGTATTTATGATACTAAATAGTAAATACTAATAGCTTATTAATAATGTATAGATAATTATTATGTATTCTTTATTTTCTTATATTTTACACTAATAAATTGATCATGAGCATCAATAATAGTTGCATTATATGAAATATTGGAGAAGAAAGCGAACTACGACACAGACATAACTCATAATTTAAGGAGGCCGAGATTTTAATTTATTGTTGTTACTAATGGAAAAAAATATTGTTTTCCAATATTTTCTAATTTTTTGGATTTTTTGTAAATTTTATTTAATTAAATTTTTTTTTCACACTTTGACAACTGCAATCGGTCGATATCAATATCATATCGATTTTTCGACCCGACCCATACCGTGATGAGACCGAAATTTTAAATCATGAGTAGAAACAAAGCCGGCACAGCAGCCTACTCTCCTGACAAAGCATGGTGGGATGGGCTTGTGCGGTGCCCCATTTCATTGAAAAGCGAATTAGAATCAGAGAGAATGAAAACACAGTGCACGCAAAAAGACACCAAATCCTATCCACACGAGTTCCCACCTAACCCGCCTGCCCCAGCCGCGCGGCTGCTTCCATGAGATACACGGACGCGGACGCGGACGCCGACGCCGGCTTTTATCCTAATTCCCACCCAGCTCTCTTATCTTTCCATCACACCACGCCGACTGAAAAGCAATGGAGGTTTGCAGCTGCAACTGCCAAAAACATTGAAATTCTCATCATCTGACGACATTCACTGACCACTCCACTCACTCAAGACTCAAGACCAACACAAACAAGAAATTGATCATATAAACCACGCGACCTTTTGGATACTCATCATCAACATCCATCTCCTTATTTTATTACATAGGCATGTGGGACCCAAGAGGATGTTAATAATCATAAACTCCAAAAACTTAAACTATTAGTGAGCAATAACAAAAAAAATGTATATCAAATGATCTTGATAGGTGTTCTCCGCCGCACACATACAAATTTATGTTGGGCAAATCTAAGTCAGTATCAAACACAAAAGGTGGGGAGTAAACCCGCACATTATGACCAACTCTCCCATGGGTTTCTAGAAGAGAGCTCAATATGATATGTGGTAAAAGTCACAGTGTTTTTGTGGAAAGTGAAATCATCATCATTGTTATCAAAGTCTTGTCCCAATCATATTAGGGTCGGCTATATAAATTATATTTCTTAATTCAAATCTATCATCAGCCAAGTTCTTGGATATATTGCACTTCTTTATTCCATCCATATCTTTTTCGCGTTGCAAGAAAATTAGTAAAAAATAAAAATAATATAAAAGCAAAACACTTTTAGTGTTAATTTAAAAATTTTAAAATATTATTTTCTAACATTTTTCTTATAATAATCTAAGAAGAATCAAGTTTTAAATCATCCTGACATCAGAGATCCTCCTTTTTTATTTTTTTGTGACAATAGCTATTTTTTATCTAGAATCTACCTTAGTTTATAACTGATTGTGTGGGGTCGTTTTGTGCTCACTAATTCGGACGGGGGTCCATCCCCAGTCTCGGTTTAACCTTGGTCTCGGAAACCACATGAGGTCGGCCGTAGCGCCATCTCGGAGGAATCATGAATCGAGTCTCGGCGGCCACGTCACAGGCTCCGATCTCGGTCTCAGTCTCTGCCCGACCTCGGCTCCTGTCACTCAGTCATAAATGCGGCCATAAATGCACTGCCACAACGGGGACGGCAAGCTGACAGACGGAGTGGGCGCCACACCTAGATAAGAAGCACGCCTTATCTCAGGGCCATAGGTATGGGATGATGATCCGATGGGACACCCCCTTTTTCACCTACCCCCACTCAAGAGGTACGAATACACGCTGATGGGACTCCCGTCCCTTCATATGGACAGTACCATGATGACCCTCACGTCTATATATTACATGAAGGAAAGCCTTACAAGGTACGCATGATCCTCCCCTCCAAAAGCTCGCTTTCTCCATTCTCTTCCAGTTCATACACTGACTTGATCGTCGGAGGGCCTTCGGCTACCCATAGCCAGGGTCTCTGACCGTTGTTTTCTTCCTTTCAGGTGACTGGAGACTCGATCCTTTCCCTTTATTCCCTTTAAAACCACAAATCAGGAGCTTGATCTTCCATTACCTAAGTCCGTAATTTTTAGGCACTTACAGTTGGCGCCGTCTGTGGGAATAGGATCTGTGCCAAAGCTTCTGAAGAAGCCGTGCCTCCAAAGACCAGAAACGGTGGCGGAGGACCGTCGAAGTCTCGGAAGGCGTCGTCCTTCCCACTGCCAGAACAACCTTCATTTCCACCATTCTTGCAGCCGCAGTCCGCACTTCCAGAACTTACCCCCGACCTTCGTTCCGCTCTTCTTCCCCCTCCGGGGCCGATGGCGGTTCCTCCCGTCAGGCAGGAGGAACCGGAGGCCCCGCGCCAGAGGAGGTCTGGCGGAAAGCCGGGAGCCGCGTACGTGGAGGGCATAGTCCAATCGGCCTCTTCGTCTCGGCCCACGACTGCGCGCCCCCACCATGATGACCGTCGAGGGGTCCCTCATCCTGATGGTCGGTCGAAAAGGGGTCCGGAACAGAACGCCCCCACGTCGGATCTTCGGCGACGGGGCAAAACCCCTATCAGGGCGACGTCCCATCAGTCCCACCGTCGCTCTCGCGACGACGGCCAATCTCTTCATCATATCCGTGAAACGAGAAATGACGACCCCCTGCTTAAAGAACTCGATGCCCAGGACCAGGCTCTCCAAGATAAAGACGAGGTGATTCGTCGTCTAGAGGAGCGGCTCGAGATGAATGAGAGGAAGTCTCATGGTCCGCCTCCCCGGCGGAAGCGGACCCACACGGGTAATCAAGATCTGAGGCATGTCCTCTACCACAGGAGGAGGTCTCGCTGCGAGGAGGAAGGCTCGAGCAGCAGTCATCTGCCTAGTGGTCTCGGGGGAGCACGGCGTGTGCCGGAATCCCCGAGACTCGATGACCAGACGGACCTCAAGGCGCAGTTGGACCACTATGTCAAGAAGGAGGTCCAGGCCCGTTTGGCCGAGATCGGTCTCGCCCGAGACCAGACTGGTGAATATGAAGAGGACGATCAGGGCATGTCCCCCTTTTCACTGGATATTAAAAATCTCTCTCCCTGAGAGATTTAGCGTCCCAAGGTTCGTCCTTTATGACGGAGCCTCGGACCCAGAGGCGCATCTGCGACATTTCACTCAGCGGATGTCGGTCTGGGGGGACGTCGGTCTCCTAAACTGCAGAGTCTTCTCATCCAGTCTGGGAGACCTCCCCCTCCGGTGGTTCTGCGCGCTCCCCCCCGGGTCGGTCTCGAGCTGGCGGCAGCTCCGAAGTTCTTTCCTTGAAAAGTTTCAAGCACACCGCGTCATCCCGAAGACGGGTAGCAATCTCATGGCGATCCGAATGAAAGACGGTGAGAGCATCACTGCCTTCGCCAGAAGGTTCTAGACGATATACAGCCAGATTACCGACGCCAACGACGAAGTCGCCATCATGTGCTTTAGGGAAGGCTTACTCCCAGGAAACGAACTCCGTAGGGACCTGGTCCGGAACCCCGTCGCTACGATGAAAGCATTGATGGCAAGGGTGAAACAATATGTCGAGCAAGAGGAGGACGAGGCCCACGGCACGGAGCGGTTTGGACTCCCAAAGAAGCACCAAGCCTCCACCAGGGAGGGGACGTCCTCCAGGCCGAGGTCGGATAAGAGAAAGCATGCCCGCTCTCTCTCAATCTCCTCGGACAACAGCAAGAGGCAGAGGTCTCAGCCCACCAAGCCTGCCAGCGATCCTTACAGAGCCATCAGTGTTGTATTCAAGGAGCCCATTTACAGAATCTTGAGCAAAATCAAGGCAGAACCATACTTCCAATGGCCGAGGCCGATGCCAGGCGACCCATCCACCCGAGACAGGCAAAAACACTGCTCCTATCACAAGCAGCACGGGCACATGACTGAAGACTGCTTTGCACTAAAGTCCCATCTCGAAAAGCTCGTCAAGGATGGGCACCTCCAGGAGTACATCAAGGGGGAAGAAAGAGTCAACCGAGCTCAGCGGCGCAACCAACCCGGCGATGACCAGGACAGTGACGAACCGGCAGGTATCATCCACGTCATCCACCTGGCCCCCGCCCCGGGTAAGCAGAGTACCCGAGCTCGGTCAGAGGCCAGAAGGGCTGCCCATGGCAAGCAAGTGATGTCGGCAGAGCTAGAAAGCGCCCCGAAGAGGGCTAAGAAGGAGAGGCCCAAGATTTGGTTCTCAGATGAAGACCTAAAGGGAGTCCAGCTCCCCCATAATGATGCCCTCATCCTCACTTTGCGGCTTAACAATTACACCACCAAGCGCGTCCTCATAGATCCAGGGAGCTCCTCCGAAGTCATCTACTACAGCTGCTTCAAGCAGCTCGGCTTACCCGAATCTGATCTACAGGAAGCCCACATCCCTTTGATAGGGTTCAGCGCTGAACCAGTGTACCCCAAGGGGAAGATCTCACTTGAAGTCCGGGTAGGAGGCGCGACAAAGATGGCAGACTTCATGGTTGTAGACGCGCCATCCCCCTACAATGTGATAATGGGACGAAGTTGGCTGCAAGCCATGGAAGCAATACCCTCCACCCTCCATCAAAAACTCAAGTTTCCATTAGAGAAGCCTGGTGGGGTGGTCGAGATTGTGACAGTGTGGGGGAACCAGCAGATGGCCAAAGAATGCCTCGTGGCCGTAACCCCCGGGGAGGTTGAGCCGCAGCAAGTGCACATGGCCGAGCTCGAAGCCGAAATTGAGAATGTTGGGCGAACAGCCGGACAGAAAAGCATAGACGACCTCACCGAGGTCAGGATTGATCCTGAAGATCCGGAGCGATACTTCCTGCTGGGTAGCCAGCTCCCCGACACTGAGAGGGCCGAATTGCTAGACTTCCTACTTCTGAATAAAGATGTCTTTGCGTGGACTCCATATGAGATGCCGGGAATCGACCCCGAGGTCATATGTCACAAGCTGAATGTAGATCCCGGACACAAGCCCGTCGTGCAGAAGGCTCGTAGAACGGGGGTCCCCCAGACAGAGGCAATAGTGGAAGAGGTGGATAAGCTCCTCGAGGCCGGGGCAATCCGCGAAGTACACTACCCCAGGTGGCTAGCGAACACGGTGGTAGTAAAGAAGAAGAGCGGCAAGTGGAGGGCCTGTGTGGATTTCACCGACCTCAACAAAGCCTGCCCCAAGGACAGCTTCCCCCTCCCAAAGATCGATCAGATGATCGACGCCACCTCGGGGCATGGCAGGATGAGCTTCTTAGACGCCTACCGAGGTTACCATCAGATCCCTCTGCACAGACCTGATGAGGAAAAAACTGCGTTTATCACACCCCGAGGCATCTATTGTTACAAGGTGATGCCCTTCGGGCTGAATAACGCCGGAGCGACATATCAGAGGCTGGTCACGAGGATGTTTCGGGACCAACTCGGAAAGACGATTGAGGTCTATATTGACGACATGGTAGTCAAGTCCAAGGAGTCGCAGCACCACCTGACGGACCTACGTCAAACATTTGCCATCCTCCGAGAGTTCCAGCTCAAACTGAATGCCTCGAAGTGTGCATTTGGTGTCGGCTCCGGCAAATTCCTGGGGACCTTGGTGACTCGGAGAGGGATCGAGGCCGATCCGGAGCAGATCGCAGCCATACAGGCTATCTAGAGCCCGACCTCGGCCAAGCAGGTCCAGAGACTTACAGGAATGGCTGCTGCACTCAATCGCTTCATCAGCCGCGCCTCGGACAAGTACCGTCCATTCTTTCAGCTCCTGAAGAAGAGTTCTAAGTTCCAATGGACTCCAGAATGCGACTTGGCACTGGAGACGCTTAAAAGGTACCTCTCCTCACCACCCCTATTGTCCACTCCGTCGCAAGACGATTTTCTCTATCTTTACCTTGCAGTCTCGGACCATGCGGTGAGATCGGTGCTGGTTCGAGAAAGCGACAAGCAACAGTACCCCATCTATTACACCAGCAAAACCCTACTCGATGCCGAAACCAGGTATCTGCAGCTTGAAAAGCTAGCACTAGCACTGGTCAGTGCCTCCCGCAAGCTCTCCCACTACTTCCAGACACACACGGTAGTGGTTGTCACCGAGTACCCACTTAAGTCGCTTTTCAAAAGGGCAGACTTCTCTGGTCGAATTTCCAAGTGGGCTGTGGAGCTGGGACAGTTCGACATCCATTATCAACCCAGAACAGCAATCAAGGCGCAGGTCCTGGCGGACTTCGTCGTCGAATTCACCTCACCTAGTTCGGTACCGACCTCGCTCGATACCGAACTAGGGGACTCCAAGGGCCGAAATGAAGGTAACACCGAGACTGAGGAAGACCAGTCCTGGAAAAAATTCCTTAAGTCGGCCTGGAAAGTCTTCGTTGACGGATCGTCGACATCTAAGAGAGCAGGCGCCGGCGTCGTCCTTCAATCTCCAGAATGAGTAGTCATAGAACAAGCACTAACCCTCGACTTCAAAGCATCAAACAATGAAGCAGAATATGAAGCACTGATTGCCGGTCTCGGCAGTGCGAGAATACTGGGGGCACGGCGGGTGGCGGTCTTCAGTGACTCCCAGTTGGTGACGAGCCAGCTGAGCGAAGACTACCAAGCTAGAGACGAAAGAATGGTGGCCTATCTAGCCCACACCAGGCAGCTCCTCTCCCAGTTTGAAAAAGTTGAAGTAAGGCAAGTCGGTAGGGAGTCCAATCGCCATGCAGACGCCCTGGCAAGCTTGGCCTCGACCGTAGAAGCTGGGAAAAGGAGGACAGTTGATGTAGGGATATTGGAGAAACCCAGCATAGAGCTCCTCCCAGTTCGGCCAGTTCTGTGCACTGACCTCGGTCCGAGCTGGATGGACCCAATCATGACGTTCCTCAGAGAGGACAAGCTCCCCGAAGATAAGAGCGAAGCCTACAAGGTCAGGATGAAGGCGGCTCACTTCTAGCTATCTCTAGATGAAAAACTCTACAGAAAATCTTACTCCGAACCATATCTCCAATGCGTTCATTCGAGCAAGGTAGAAGATTTTCTATTTGAAATCCATGAAGGAATCTGCGGGAGCCACATCGGAGGAAGGTCCCTGGCATACAGAGCTATTAGCCAGGGCTATTGGTGGCCCTACATGCAGAAAGATGCACAGATCTACGCAAGGAAATGTGAAAAATGCCAGAAGTTCTCCCATTCCCTTCACCAGCCAGCTCGGGACCTGAGCCCTCTCTCTAGTCCATGGCCCTTTGCTCAGTGGGGACTGGACATCGTCGGACCTCTCCACCGAACTCCGGGAAACAAAAGATGGCTAATGGTGGGCACCGATTACTTCACAAAGTGGATTGAGGCAGATTCCTTATCCTCCATCACCGAGCTTGACACAAAGAATTTTGTGTGGAAAAACATCGTCACGCGGTTCGGGATCCCCAGAGTTCTGGTCTCGGACAACGGAACCCAATTCGATTCAAAATTCTTCAAAAGCTTCTGTCAGGAACTCGGCATCAGAAACCTCTATGCGACTCCGGCCTATCCGTAGAGCAATGGGCAAGCAGAGATCTCGAACAAAGTGGTTCTGGAAGGGCTGAAGAAAAGGCTTGATAAAGCTAAAGGCAGATGGACGGAAGAATTGCCAAGTGTCTTCTGGGCATACAGAACCACCCCGAGACGATCCACCTCGGCAACCCCTTTTTCATTGGCCTACGGGATGGAAGCTGTAATCTCTCTTGAGGTCGGCCTCCCGACCTTAAGAACAAATCTCTTCGATCAAGGGCAGAACGAAATAAACCTCGCCAGAGAGCTCGACCTGGCCGAGGAACGAAGGGAAGCAGCATCCGTGCGTCTGGCCGCCTACCAGCGGCAGCTGTCCCGAGGATACAATCAGAGGGTAAAAGAAAGAAGGTTCTTGGTTGGAGAGTTGGTTTTGAAAAAAGCACTCCCAGCAGATAAAAATCCTAATGAAGGCAAACTTGCGCCGAACTGGCTCGGCCCTTATAAGGTGGTCTCCGTCTCAGGAAGGTCGGCCTACAGGCTTAAAGGGATGGATGGCAAGGAGTTACCACGACCATGGAATGCTGCCCATCTAAAGAAATATTACTTCTAGTTGTATTCAAAATGATTGATCAATAAAGAAGAACATTTTGACAAAGAACTGCCTTACGTCTCTCCGGATTCGGCCCTCGCGCCATCCTCTTTGAGTTCGGTCATAGGACCAACTCCGCAAGGATCCGGCCCTCACGCCATCCTCTTTGAGTTCGGTCGTGCGACCAACTCCGCAAGGATCCGGCCCTCGCGCCATCCTCTTTGAGTTCGGTCGCGGGACCAACTCCGCAAGGATCCAGCCCTCGCGCTATCCTCTTTAAGTTCGGTCGTAGGACCAACTCCGCAAGGATCAGGCCCTCGCGCCATCCTCTTTGAGTTCGGTCGTAGGACCAACTCCGCAAGGATCCGGCCCTCGCGCCATCCTCTTTGAGTTCGGTCGTGCGACCAACTCCGCAAGGATCCGGCCCTCGCGCCATCCTCTTTGAGTTCGGTCGCGGGACCAACTCCGAAAGGATCCGGCCCCCGCGCCATCCTCTTTGAGTTCGGTCGTAGGACAAACTCCGCAAGGATCCGGCCCTCGCGCCATCCTCTTTGAGTTTGGTCGCAGGACCAGCTCCGCAAGGCACGGAGTTCGACCTACACCCCAGCTTGGCCCACACCTCTCGGGTCACCAAAGAATGCTCGCCAAAAATAAAGATACAGCCCCAGCCCTTCAGCAAGAAGACCACATCTCGGGGTATGAACCCAAGCTAATCACAAAATCCTTCCTAAAAAGGCATTCCTCCCGAGAAGAACATCTTTAAGACTTAGCCATTGGTCTGGGGGCAGCCCAATGATGGGATAGGAACTCGGACGCTTTACCGACCTACCATCGAAGCATCCACATACCATTGCCAAGAAAGAGCAAAGAAGGAAGGCAACAAGGTGAAAAAAGATCTTCTCATTGATCAAAAAGTATGATTACAAGGTTCCTATTACCTTGAAAAAAGAAGAGAAAATTCCTAAAGAGCCTACTTCTTGGGCGCCGCCTTAATAGTCTCCGGCCCTGGAAGTGCAGAAGAAATGGGGGCATCACGAGCAGATGGATGAGCTCCAGGAGGAGCCTGGGCCGCCTCAACCCCGACAGGGGTCGGAGGAGGAGCGCCTTGAACTTCGGCAGGGGTCGAAGGAGGAGGAGGAGCGCCTTGGACTTCGGCAGGGGTCGAAGGAGGAGGAGGAGCGCCTTGGACTTCGGCAGGGGTCGGAGGCGGAGGAGGGGCGATAGAGACATCCGCCGGAGCCCCAGAAGGGTTGGAGCCAGGCTCTGGCTCTGAGCCCACTGCTGCAGGTCGGAACTGAGGAAGATCCGAGAAGATAGGATGGTCCTCAGAGACCCCATACTTAAGAAGGGCCGCCTTGCACCCCATCTCAAACAGCAATGGGCTCAGATCTGTGATCTGAGCCACGTACTCCTCCGACGCCCAATCCACCCCGTCCTGGTAAGCCTTTGCGGCCTGATCTCGCAGGATGGATTCGGCATCGGCCCTCTCTTTCCTAGAGGCCTCGAGCTCAGCCTCTTTCTTAACCAGTTCGCCTTGCTTCTCGGCGACCTCGGCCTCTTTCTTGACGAGCTCGGCCTCTATCTCGGCGAGCTCAACCTCCAGTCGGGACGCCTTCCTCGCCTTGTCATCTGCGGCGCCCCTCAGATTCTTATTTTCGCCCCGCAACTTGATGATTTCAGCCTTCGCCGCTAGCTGATTCGTTGCGTGTTGGGCGATTTTCTCCTCCGCCTTCTTGAGTTCGGCCGCGCTGGCCTCCAGCGCACTCCCTAGCTTCTTCTTCTCCTTCTCTAGCCCTGGGATGTGGGCAGCCCTTTCTGCATGCCTCTCCATCAGTACTTGGAGCCTCTGCGCGTTCTGCTAAAAGGATAGAAACAGTGAGAAGGTCGAATCGGATAACCAAGAAGCGAGGATTTTAGAAATAGGGAAGAAAAGCTACCTCGAGCGACGCCTTCAACGTCTGATGGATTAAAGCCGGAGTCCCGGCTTTCCTGTGCCTTTCCATGTCCTGGGGGAGGGCGCATCCCCGGGCGAGGGCTACGACCGACTCCCAGCTGGCCCCCAGCCGCTCTCCCATTGTCATGGGCTCGTTCGGGTTGAGGTCAAAGTTGGGCCTCCAGGGTGCCGGCACGGAAGGTTCGGCCTGCGCCTCCGCACCTTGGGGCCTCCCCTCCGCACCCTCCAGGCGAGGCCTCTTCTCGGGAGGGGGCCTCTCGCCCTCCTTTCCGGCCGCCGCGGACCGAGGCCGGGCTTCCTTCTGCGGCGGGGGAGGCGGAGTCTCCTTCCCGGGTTCCACCACCCGCGGCCTGCTGTCCCGGAGCGGGCGAGTCTCCTTCGGCGGCCGAATGACCCCGGAGGGCTCCCCCGACTTCTCCTTCGAAGATTTGGCCGAGGGAGCGCCCGCTGCTCCCAACGAACTGGAGGAGGCGGCGGGGGCGGACCCCTGAGCGGCACCCGACCCACTGGGGACGTGCTTGAAGGCTGCCGGGGCTTGGCCGGCAAAAATCAGGACCCCCAGGTCCTTCAAAGCAGGGCGCGGCCTGTCCATTTCTTCTCCTTCTGCTTCTCCCTGGTCTCGGGGAGGACTGTCGCCAATAACTATCGGGTCCTGAGGATCCGTGGCTCGACTGCTGGTCTCGGCGGGCTCAGGCCCGACTTCCCCTATTGGCGCGAGGGGGATCTCTGCAGTCTTCCTGGTGTAAGACTGGTACCGAGGCTTGTACCCTAGCAAGGAGAAGGCAGCTCGGTCATGGTGGCCGTGGTAGCGATCGATCCTCTCTAACCACGCGTCGTTTCGTTTCCACTTATCAAAACTGGCCTCTTTCCTTCTCTTCTGAATGCCTGCACAAGAAAAAGGCAAGGACGTCAGCTCGGCATAAGGACAAGCAAGGGCGGTACAAATAAAACCTAGAGGGATGGGCATTTACAGGGGGGGTTCCAGGCTTCCGCGGAACCTGGATTCTCCGATCCTCCTCGGTCTCGGTCCCCTTGAACTCCCAGTTCCTCGAGACCAAAATGCGTTCATCCCAAGCGTATTTGCTGGAATCCTCCAGGGCGTTCACCAAGGGATGGCGTCTGGCTTTCACCCGGAGGTAGTAAAGGTCTTCGCCCCATGCAGCCCTGCAGATGTCGTAGACATCCTCTATGTCATGCACCCCGAGACCGATGTCGAGAATCCAGTTCAGCTCCGCCACACCCATTATAATCTTGAAGCCGTTTGGCATTAACTGGGATGGACAGATGTGCCATGCATTTCTGCGGCGGGGGAGGCGGAGTCTCCTTCCCGGGTTCCACCACCCGCGGCCTGCTGTCCCGGAGCGGGCGAGTCTCCTTCGGCGGCCGAATGACCCCGGAGGGCTCCCCCGACTTCTCCTTCGAAGATTTGGCCGAGGGAGCGCCCGCTGCTCCCAACGAACTGGAGGAGGCGGCGGGGGCGGACCCCTGAGCGGCACCCGACCCACTGGGGACGTGCTTGAAGGCTGCCGGGGCTTGGCCGGCAAAAATCAGGACCCCCAGGTCCTTCAAAGCAGGGCGCGGCCTGTCCATTTCTTCTCCTTCTGCTTCTCCCTGGTCTCGGGGAGGACTGTCGCCAATAACTATCGGGTCCTGAGGATCCGTGGCTCGACTGCTGGTCTCGGCGGGCTCAGGCCCGACTTCCCCTATTGGCGCGAGGGGGATCTCTGCAGTCTTCCTGGTGTAAGACTGGTACCGAGGCTTGTACCCTAGCAAGGAGAAGGCAGCTCGGTCATGGTGGCCGTGGTAGCGATCGATCCTCTCTAACCACGCGTCGTTTCGTTTCCACTTATCAAAACTGGCCTCTTTCCTTCTCTTCTGAATGCCTGCACAAGAAAAAGGCAAGGACGTCAGCTCGGCATAAGGACAAGCAAGGGCGGTACAAATAAAACCTAGAGGGATGGGCATTTACAGGGGGGGTTCCAGGCTTCCGCGGAACCTGGATTCTCCGATCCTCCTCGGTCTCGGTCCCCTTGAACTCCCAGTTCCTCGAGACCAAAATGCGTTCATCCCAAGCGTATTTGCTGGAATCCTCCAGGGCGTTCACCAAGGGATGGCGTCTGGCTTTCACCCGGAGGTAGTAAAGGTCTTCGCCCCCTGCAGCCCTGCAGATGTCGTAGACATCCTCTATGTCATGCACCCCGAGACCGATGTCGAGAATCCAGTTCAGCTCCGCCACACCCATTATAATCTTGAAGCCGTTTGGCATTAACTGGGATGGACAGATGTGCCATGCATTTCTGCGGCGGGGGAGGCGGAGTCTCCTTCCCGGGTTCCACCACCCGCGGCCTGCTGTCCCGGAGCGGGCGAGTCTCCTTCGGCGGCCGAATGACCCCGGAGGGCTCCCCCGACTTCTCCTTCGAAGATTTGGCCGAGGGAGCGCCCGCTGCTCCCAACGAACTGGAGGAGGCGGCGGGGGCGGACCCCTGAGCGGCACCCGACCCACTGGGGACGTGCTTGAAGGCTGCCGGGGCTTGGCCGGCAAAAATCAGGACCCCCAGGTCCTTCAAAGCAGGGCGCGGCCTGTCCATTTCTTCTCCTTCTGCTTCTCCCTGGTCTCGGGGAGGACTGTCGCCAATAACTATCGGGTCCTGAGGATCCGTGGCTCGACTGCTGGTCTCGGCGGGCTCAGGCCCGACTTCCCCTATTGGCGCGAGGGGGATCTCTGCAGTCTTCCTGGTGTAAGACTGGTACCGAGGCTTGTACCCTAGCAAGGAGAAGGCAGCTCGGTCATGGTGGCCGTGGTAGCGATCGATCCTCTCTAACCACGCGTCGTTTCGTTTCCACTTATCAAAACTGGCCTCTTTCCTTCTCTTCTGAATGCCTGCACAAGAAAAAGGCAAGGACGTCAGCTCGGCATAAGGACAAGCAAGGGCGGTACAAATAAAACCTAGAGGGATGGGCATTTACAGGGGGGGTTCCAGGCTTCCGCGGAACCTGGATTCTCCGATCCTCCTCGGTCTCGGTCCCCTTGAACTCCCAGTTCCTCGAGACCAAAATGCGTTCATCCCAAGCGTATTTGCTGGAATCCTCCAGGGCGTTCACCAAGGGATGGCGTCTGGCTTTCACCCGGAGGTAGTAAAGGTCTTCGCCCCCTGCAGCCCTGCAGATGTCGTAGACATCCTCTATGTCATGCACCCCGAGACCGATGTCGAGAATCCAGTTCAGCTCCGCCACACCCATTATAATCTTGAAGCCGTTTGGCATTAACTGGGATGGACAGATGTGCCATGCATGGAGGCAAGAACGGAGGAGGGAATGAATGGGAAATCTGACCCCGCCTTCGCACACTGACACCAAGGGGAAAGGCATCCAGTTCTTGTACCGGGAAAGGCCATATGGGAGGTCCCCGACATCGTCAGGTTTAACCAAGACGTCGGCCGGGATCTTAAACGACGACCTGAAAGCCTCCAGGGCCGCAGGACCCTCTAGCCAATGGCTATAAACCCCCATCTTTCCTAGAAGGTTAAGGAGCAAGAAAAAAGAGGCGAAAAACTGGAAAAACCCTAAAGGGCCAAAACCCTCTGAAAACAAAGAAAAGGAGGAGTGCGAAGGAGTAGCAGAGACAAAGAGAGGAACTCACAGAAAGGGCAAGAGGGACTGCGGAAGACAAGAAGACAGGAAGCAGGAAGCAGAGGAGGAGATCTCCAGGATCGGTGGTCCTCTGGCTTGGGCGAAGTTGCAGCGAGGTATTCAGCAATACGTTCTCCAGCACTTCAGCAAGGTCTCCTTCTCAGACAAACAGTTAGGGTAAAAGAGGAAGGAGCAAGGGGCGTTTTCGTTTTATAGAGGGACGCACCTTCTTAATTACCTTGCCAGCGCATTACTTCGATCCCGGTGAGCAACCATTCGAACAGCTCCACGTGGCAGCGACGGTTCGTCTCTCACCACGCCTCTGGTAAGATATTTATCACCTCGGTCATACGAAACGGCGTCCCACGTGCTTACCATAGCAGGGCAATTATGACGCCCTATTCGTTGCCTAGGGCAGGCGAAAGGGCATCATGATGAGGATCCAATAAGAGCAGGATACGAAAAGACAGCCCCATCACTTCCGAGTCTTATCTCCCGACCTCGGGTGAGCCCCAAGAGGTCAAGAGATAGGGGGCAATTGTGTGGGGTCGTTTTGTGCTCACTAATTCGGACGGGGGCCCATCCCCAGTCTCGGTTTAACCTTGGTCTCGGAAACCACATGAGGTCGGCCGTAGCGCCATCTCGGAGGAATCATGAATCGAGTCTCGGCGGCCACGTCACAGGCTCCGATCTCGGTCTCAGCCTCTGCCCGACCTCGGCTCCTGTCACTCAGTCATAAATGCGGCCATAAATGCACTGCCACAACGGGGACGGCAAGCTGACAGACGGAGTGGGCGCCACACCTAGATAAGAAGCACGCCTTATCTCAGGGCCATAGGTATGGGATGATGATCCGATGGGACACCCCCTTTTTCACCTACCCCCACTCAAGAGGTACGAATACACGTTGATGGGACTCCCGTCCCTTCATATGGACAGTACCATGATGACCCTCACGTCTATATATTACATGAAGGAAAGCCTTACAAGGTACGCATGATCCTCCCCTCCAAAAGCTCGCTTTCTCCATTCTCTTCCAGTTCATACACTGACTTGATCGTCGGAGGGCCTTCGGCTACCCATAGCCAGGGTCTCTGACCGTTGTTTTCTTCCTTTCAGGTGACTGGAGACTCGATCCTTTCCCTTTATTCCCTTTAAAACCACAAATCAGGAGCTTGATCCTCCATTACCTAAGTCCGTAATTTTTAGGCACTTACACTGATCATTCCTCTTTTTACATATCAGTTACTTTATTCCTATGATCCAAACTGTGTGCTTGGTTTAGGCAGTCTCTAGTTTCGCAAGAGCACTTGCGGAACCATGTTATAGGGCCTGTCAAAAATATCGGCCATATCTTCAAAAGATTGCAATATATTAATAATGTTATTACATTTTCAAACTACTTTCAAAAATAAAATAAAAAAACATGAGAAAAGGCTGAGGAGAACTTCAATAAAAGTCAGAAAATAGTAGAACTACAAGCATCCACCTGTTTGCCACGAACTGAATTCCTCTGAATTCTACGAAATGTATATATTTCTAAATATGGCTAAATTTGAAAAGAAAAATTAAGATGAACATCTATAAAAGGCTATCAAATCTCTCATGCATGTATTTTTTTTTTTTTTTTGTAGTTCCAAGTCTCCCCCATGTAATTAATTTGCTTTTGTACATGGCTCATGTCTTAATAAGATCTTTTGGTTTGAAGAACAGAATAGGGGTTCAGAATATGTAATCACTCCAATCAATATTCATATTCATGAATCATGACGAGTAACTTTTAGTATTTTATAATATCACATCATCTGCAAGCTCATAGTTTCTGTAATTTGCAAGTTTCGATCACTTGCATTTGGGACAAAGCATTGCACCCTTTATAAGATGAATTTATTTAATGAAGTGTTTTTGTAACGTCTCCTGCATGTATTGTGCCACATAAATATTCGTTATACGAGTGCCTCACATGTAGACATAGGAAGGATGTCTACTTCTATGATCTGTACAAGGTATACGATCATGCCATATTGCCATGCAAGACATGTATTGCCTTAATACCCTTCTCAAATTGATCTGGTAGAGAGCGCTTCAGCAGACCTTATTTTGGATCCATCATTGCTAATCAATCAGTCTTAGAACCCCATCATCACATTATAGAATATTCTTGTACACTTTTCCTTCCTTGGGTACCCACCCATGCATATTTGAACTCCTACAATTATTTCGTAGTGGAATTTGACTAAACATACAATCTAGAGGCATAATCCCATATTCTTTAGATGTATCAAATCTCTCTGAGTGCATGCCAATGAGATTCTCAACTAAATCATTGATCCCATATCCCAACAGTATTGATTCATTGACATAAATTTTGACGCAGGACAGGTCTTGTACATACTAACTTCTGGAAATGTAATATTCAGTTGTTGGAAGTTTGGAACCCATTTTCCCATAAATACACAGGAATTCAATTCGCTGAAAACAAATCAGGCGTGATGGTCCAAGTCCATTCTCCACACTCCATTAGTTTCTCTTCCTCTCTGTGTTTCCTCTTACCCTCTCACTTTCAATCTAGGTTTTTTTTGGAGTCTATGCTTTTGCAATTAGCTAATTTGAGATCAATGCCAGTTGAATTAGTTCTTATTGATGATTTAGTAAATATTCTCATGTATATTGAGTGGTTAGATTCAGATTTAGACGATGTGTATAGAAATACCACAGAATTGGATCCCATGTATAATGCATTGCAATATGTAGAAATATAAATTACACCTTCAAGTGTACTTCACAAATCTGAATGAGAAAGTGTAGAATTGTGGATCCCTACCTTGTCTCGATGAATAGTTTTAAACCTTTGGTTAACGTCATTAGGTCATGGGTTCGAGATATGACACCAAGAAATAAAGCAAGTGAGTGTAGAGTTTTAAAATATTTCTTGGTTTATGATTTTCTTATTTTATTATGATATATGTACGACATAATGCTGACGTGATGAGTTCAACTCTACCGCTTTTCACAATTTCTCTACTTTTCCAATATAAATTAAAGGAACCGTTATTCTTATAATGTATTTAGGGGATTTGACCGGAAAAATCCCATTAGAGTTAGTGTAGAGCAAAAAGGCCTTAAAATATATGAAATGACTATAGTAGTCTCGGGAGCCCTTTTCGATTCTTTTTTTTTTTTTTTTTGTTTTGCCGAGCGGCGAAATCCCCGCTCACCTGTATATACAAGCGGGGATATCCCCACTCGTTCTTTCTTCTTTTTCGCAATTAAACGGCGATATCCCCGCTCACTCTTTTACTCTTCTTCTTCCTCTTCCTTCTCCTCCTCCTTCCTCAAACTCCTTCTACCCCTTATATCCAACTTTGATGGCAACGCTCTCGCCTGATCTGAGGTGGTTGCCATAGTAGACCTGCTGCAAGGAATCGCCCAGCTCTCTCCAAACCCATGGACCCCTCCAACTTAGAATGAACTGTGCTTGACACTGCTGGAATTGATTGAGAATTGCTGACTTATGAGATGGAGAAAAGACAGAAGCAGCAACCTGATCTGAGAAACATGGGGATGGGCGATGGAGATTGGTCAGATGGATGTGATAGTGCTCTCAATAGGCCATTGGTTCCTCCATCCTGCTCTTTATTTCGAGAATGTTTTAGTACTGGGGTGCCACTCTTGCCCCACCCTGAACCATACTGAAATTGGATTCTACCAAGTATTTGGGAAGTCTTTAAGGACAGCTATGAAGGCCATTAGTGATATACATGATGGTAAGAGAAGGCAGATCATTGTGACTACATTTTCACCTCATCATTTTGAAGGTGATTGGGACAAGGCTGGGGCCTGTCCTAAGAAGCAGCCCTTCAAAGATGGGGAGAAAGCTATGGAAGCAATGGATGCCGAAATGAGAAGTGTAGAAATTGAAGAGGTGGAGGCGGCAAAGAAAAATGGAAAGTAGATTGGGTTGCTATTTGAAGCGCTTGACATTACCAAATTGTCACTGATGAGACCAGATGGGCACCCTGGGCCTTACATGCCCGTTGAGATTTCTTCATCCCCATGTTTCTCAGACCAGGTTGTTGCTTCTGTCTTCTCTCCATCTCATAAGTCAGCAATTCTCAATCAATTCCAGCAGTGTTAAGCACAGTTCATTCCAAGTTGGAGGGGTCCATGGTTTTGGAGAGAGCTGGGCGATTCCATGTAGTAGGTCTACTATGGCAACCACCTCAGATCCGGCGAGAGCGTTGCCATCAAAGTTGGATATAAGGGGTAGAAGGAGTTGGAGGAAGGAGGAGGAGAAGGAAGAGGAAGAAGAAGAATAAACGAGTGAGCAGGGATATCGCCGCTTAATTGCGAAAAAGAAGAAAGAACGAGCGGGGATATCCCCGCTTGTATATACAGGTGAGCGGGGATATCGCCGCTCGGCAAAAAAAAAAAAAAAAAAAAAAAAAAAAAAAAGAATCGAAAGGGCTCCCGGGACTACTATAGTCATTTCATATATTTTAAGGCCTTTTTGCTCTACACTAAGTCTAATTGGATTTTTCCGGTCAAATCCCCATGTATTTATTACAAATCATGATGTCATGCTAATGTCACAAATTGATCACCTAGAACAAATCAACCACCAATCAAAACTGTTTCGAATAAAACCTTAGCCTTCATTTATTCAAGGCCGGCTTTCCACTTCCAAACAACAGTCTAAAAATAGTGCAATTCTGAACAAAGGTTTTAATTATCAAAAATGGGTGAGTTAGTAGAATCTTGAATTAGTCTTGAATTTTTTATTAGAATCTTGAGCTATTCTTGATTTTTTTTATTAAAACAATAAAAATCAAGAAACGTGATGTATGGTTTTATAAAAAAAAATAAAAAGAGTCTTTGGGTTTTTGTAGTTTTTTTATCAGTAACAAAAAAAAAAATTCATTAAAAAGGAGAAAAGAATACAAGTAAGAGAAAGAAAAAAGGAACAAGAGGTACAAGAGCATTTTACCCCCATACACTACATTACTACAAAATGAACCACCCATCCTAAGGAAACAATCTCTCAACCCCTTATTTGGTTAAAGCATCAGCCATGAAATTGGCCGATGTAAGCTTATGACAAAAGATTACATAAATGTTCGAAGATAAAGCTTGAATCTCATTAGAAAGGAACTAACTCTCAATGATACACTTTTTAGTTGGACACCCAAGTGATGGCGTTTGAAGAATTGCTTTCTACAATAAGGCTGATATTAAAACTTCTAGAAAAGCATCAATGTGCTTCTAAAATAGCTAATACATCCACTTCATTCAAATCACAAATACCTACATTTGTAGAAAATGTAAATAAAACCTTTCCCTTGTATTTACTTTTACTATGATCTTGAGATAAACTTATTTTTGAAGATAAATTAAATTTAAAGGATTATTTCATGATAAGATATTTCAATGAAACTATTGTGATAGTACTGGAATGAACTCAAACTAGTGGAGAGATTTAGTACACTGAATTTCAACTCACTCAATTTTTCTTTTTATTATTTCCCTTTTGGCTACATTGGGGACTAGAAGTAAAGCCCTCACTCACTCCCATCCCCCCCTAACCGGCTAAGAGCTACAAGTGGAGACCCAACTCACTCAAATTACATTTCCCATTTATTTATAACACCAATGGTCTGTTCGTTCTCTCTTGCTTTCATGAAATTGAATTCAAAGGACTTTGTAGAAATTGGATTTCAACGAAGTAATATTAAAGAGGTGAGTGGTGAATGAGATAAAGTAAAGATACAAATGGAGCACTTGAGTTTCCTAAAATTTAACTTACTAGAGCAACCGAGGTGTGCTCAGATTACTTAATGGTCATTTGTGGATTAATACCTTTGTTTCTTCAAATTTGGTCACCATAGGAGGATTATATTTTTTAGAATTCCTAAGATGTCAGTTCTATGAAAATAATGAGCTCTTAATTGGAACTGATGTTCTTAGAATTTTAAAGAATGTATTTTCTATCAAAGGAAGTGATGAAATTAAATTTACAGATCAGAAAGGCCATAAAATACTCTCACTTTATGTATTCTGGGATCTCACCAGTTTGATCAGATAAAATTGGGCCCCACATAAAGAATTGCTGGTCCCAGCTACCGACAGCAGATTGAATAATTTCTCTTACAAGAAACAAACGAGTCAATTTCATTCAAACAAATTTCATCATGCAGTGGTGGTCCCCACATAGGTGAATATAGATGCTGTCAGCAGCATGATACTGACGTCTGCATCAAGGGATTACTCCTTATCAAAGACACAAAATAGGCCCGTCTGATGCCAGCTGGTTTGATCAGCAAAGTGGGCCCCACTGTTTAAGTTGCGGGCTTGCCACCCCAAATCCGGATCCTATGAGGATTTACCCTAGAGAAATACTGAGCAAAAAGGAGTGTAACACTATAGTGGGACTCACCTATTGAAATCTAAACGGTTGAAAATAAATGTGTTCTAGGTATATGTTGTTGATTTGTCTGGCTCAATAAAACTTAATTAATCTTGGTTAACCAGGCTCCTGAATTGAACAATTCGTACTGTGATTAGAAGTAGGCTTGTTATAGGTCTACTGTGATGAAGAAGTAGTGTTTGAGTGTAATAGGGTTTTGGGCTGATATTATAAATAGAGATTCAAAGTCTCTATGATGTACAACCTCTTCTGATTGCACAGTGAATTCTCTCGTTTTCCTCGTGGACGTAAGCCAAAAGCCGAAACACGTAAATCTTGTGTTCTCTTATACATGACTGTTCTCTTCTCGTAGGCCCTAGATCACAACACATTAGTATCAGAGCATTGCGCATGATCGGAGGAGATTCGACGAATCGGATCTCAGAGGGTTGAAGTTGTGGCTGCGTAATCGACTGATTAGATCTCAAGATTGAGATAGCGTTTTCTGGATCGTGCAGAGAGGGAGGTGGTTTGATCTCGGTGGGCCACACAAATTGTAGAGAAGAGAAAGGGATCGTTCCTGGTTCTGGATTGATTTGCAGGACCAGATTGTCGCTGGAGCAAAGGTCTGACGTTGCAAAAAAGAGAAAAACCGGGCCACAAAGAAGAAGACCATCACTGCTGCTCTCGTTGCCGTGCAGAAACCGGAGCCAACACAGAGGACCCGGAATTTTTTTAGCTGTGCCCTCGCCGATCGTCGCACACAGGAGAAATCGAAGGGCAGCAAAAGACTGGCAGCAATCGCACACCGGAGAAGAGATGGATTGTCTTTGTGTTCTTGTTTTGGCTAACATCGGGTGATTCCTCCGTCTGTCGCCACTACGCTCGCCGGAGAAGAAGATCATCGGAAAAAGAAGAAGCACTTGCGCCGAAACCAAAGAGGAAGAAGACAGCGATTTCGGATCTTGTTTTCTGCTGGGCCCCACGTCACCGTGAAATCTTTGCTGAAGTTGCCGTTGTGTGTCGCCGAAGGAGGGTCCCCACTGGTACTTTCGCGCCGTCCGTGGCCGAGGAAGTGGAAGAAAGGGAGAGGTTGCTGGTTCTCGTTCTCATTCCAGAACGAAGAAGGACAAGAAGGTGGGCCTGAGCTTGTTCCAGTTCAGGGTTAGTCCGAGGTCAGGTTCGACCTGACCCGTTTCAGAAGTTCATCTTCAGTCTAGGTTAGGTCAAGTCCACGTCATGTGAGGCCCCACCCCTTGTGGACCCTCTAATTGTATTTTTAAATACTAATTACTAGCTAATTATGTTAATTAGGGGTTAGTCAGGGTAATTAAGTATTAATCTCCTAAGTTGTAGTTAGACTAGCTTAGTTAAGTTAGTAATTGAGCTAGTAGGGAGTTTTGTGTAATTCTAGGGTTAGTAGTGTGTTGGAGGCCCTTACTAGGGTTTTGAGTGTACTATAGGGGGTGTCTGTAAAAATTCTATTCTAGAACGTTCCCACTTAATGACCTATTTGCCCTTAACTCTAACCCTAATTCTATACAACCCTAAATGGCATTCTAGTCTTTAGCCACCCCCAAATCTTATAAAACTAACACATTTCCCAAGAAATCCCAGCAACTATTCATCTCTTCTTCCTCTCTCTCATTTCTTCTCCTTTGAGCTAAGTGCTGGGACTGTTTGTTGTGCTGGAAAACCTTTGGGAGCTGCAACCACTTCATCTGCTTCATTTATCTTGGTTCTATATATTCTTCTTCTCTCTCTCTACAAACCTTCTCTTCACAAAGGCAAGTGCATTATACTTTTAACTTAGGTTGTATATTTTGTTGCATTTGATTCATTTAATTTTAGTTCAGTTATTTCATGTGTTAGAAACAACATTGAGCTTAGGATAGATGGATGGTTGGACATTGATGAATGAGTTTTCACCCCATTTGGAAGATCAATGGGGCCTAATTGGTGTTGGATGATGGGCATTCTAGTGGTTTTGTGTTTTTCAATGATTTGGTGAAGTTTGGGAGTGATTGGAGGTATTTTAGTGGAAAATGGGGTTGAAAATGAAAAAATCCCGAAAACTGGGTTCTGCAGGATTTTTGCAGTGTGCCAGGTCGACTTGGCCCTGCCCAGGTCGACCTGGGTACACTAAAACCTGCATAACCAAGTCCCAGTTGAAAATTTCTACAGACAGAGTTTCCCCGTGTGCCAGGTCGACTGGGCCCTGCCCAGGTCAACCGGGCACACTGAATTTTGGGAAAAACCTGCTCTCAGTTCATTTTTCCTGCAGAGCTAAGTTTCAGTATACCCGGTCGACCGGGCACACTGTTTTCTGCAGAAATCAACTGAGAGTTGGTCTTTCACCTGAACCCAGACATCCTGTGTACCAGGTCGACCCGGGTACACTGTTTTTGTAGGAAATGACTGAAAGTTGGATTTTCTCCTGAAACACAAGAAATGCATTGGAAAAATGTCTGAAAGCTGGGACATCACTCGTTCCAAGGTTTTTAGTGTATGCGGTCGACCACCCAGGCTAGGAGGTCGACCGGACACATTGGGAATCTTTGAAAACAAGCTAAGTCTTCTTGGAGGCCTGAACTAGTTTTTCCAATGCACTCGGTTGACCCACCAGGCCAGGAGGTCGATCGAGCACACTGCACACCAGAGGTCAACCCTCAGTGTACCCGGTCGACCGGGCCCTGCCCAGGTCGACCGAGCATACTGGGATCAGTGATTTTCCAGTTTTTAGAAGTTTGGAGTTTTGATCAGTTGTGGGGCCCCTTGACCATCCAAATGGACATTTATCAATGTACTAATCTAAGATGATTCGATTTTTAAATGTCGTCAATGATGCCCGTAACCTCAGGAGCACCAAACACAGTATCCTATGGCATCTGAGACTTCATTTAGAGATCAAATTACCGGAGATGGACCCGAACCTGAACGTGGTCCTTTACCTAGGTTGGACTCTTGTATTTTTTCTATTGATTCTCATGTTTGAAGTTTACACTTCACCTTTCTATTATTGTCACTCTTATATCCTTAGTGTAGCTAATGACTGTTAATTAATGGAAATGAATGACCTAAACCTAGGATATATAGAGGTGACCTGATAGTATGATTTTGAGAACACTGACCCGTGTATGTGGCTAGGCGGGCCCCTAGTGGGCCTAAGTATGGTTATGTGAACCCTTAGATGGGAGAGGTATTTTATATTGGGATTATAACTCATGATGATTGAGAATGAGCTGTTTATCAATAGAAATGGATATGTTGCCTCGTTTGGACCATTCTAGACCAGGCCATGTGTTGATGGGCCTTGGTATGGATCCAACGAGTGGGCTCGGACTTGGATTGTAATCCATGGACGGATGGATATATGAACCTCTTAGAGACTTGGTTAGGACCTTGTTCACGCAAGGCAAAGTCTAGACAGACACAGACCCTTAGAGTTATTCTTGAGTCGGCATAGACATTTACTCGGTTGATTTAAGCTCAGCCTGTGGACTGATCATCCCCGGTAGGAGCTATTATGAGTGTTGAGAAGCTATCATGATGAGCTGTGTTGTTAAGACGGACGGTGTGATACCGGGTCCGGTCTTTGAGTGATGAGATTGATGAGTGATTTGCGGGA
The DNA here is from genome assembly GCA_038049695.1 of Cinnamomum chago. Lineage (NCBI taxonomy): Eukaryota > Viridiplantae > Streptophyta > Magnoliopsida > Laurales > Lauraceae > Cinnamomum > Cinnamomum chago. Next base: position 13,905,931 of record CP142454.1, read on the forward strand.
TTAGTAATTCCCAGCACTGGTGAGATTTCCCCGCCGCAACTGTGTTCAGTAAGGGAGGGTTGCGGCATAATATCCCGCGTTATTCCAGCTCGTGTGAATGTGCTATTTTGTAGTAAATTAGATGTTGTATATCTATCCTGATTTTTTATGCTTATCTTGCTCAACCGCCTAGATCATTTACCTTGTTACTCCTTAATTTATATACATGTCTCTACTCTTTTGATATATATGTCCTATGTTACTTGTATACTGTGACTTGCCAGATCTTTGTATCTAACCCATCTTTGGTGCTTAGGCCTTGTCCCCGAGTTCGCGGAGGATGCGCTTGCGCTCGTAGAGGCGCCTGTCGTCGGAGATTACGGATGGGGCCCGGCCGTCCCTGATGTCGAGTCGGAGGGTGGAGAGCCGTTACCAGGGTTTTGAGCGCTATTTGTTTGGGCTTTTGAGCGAAATTTTGTAGTGAGCCGGGTAGTTATCATAAATGTAATTAACTTTTAGTTCTTGACAATTAACACCTTTCAAACTAGACTACTGTTCTGCTCTCATTTAATATATATAATACATATTGCTCTCGCTTTACTTGTTATGCTTCCGCAATTTAACCATTGATAGTATATTGTTCAAAAGTTTTAAATCGGACCTCACTACGGGCCTACGATCTTGGAAGTTTTCGGATTTTCCGAGAAGTAGCGCGCCAATTTCGGGTATTCGAACGACTTTATCGGTATCCGGAATTGGGGCGTTACATTTGGATTGCCCAACTTGTACTGTGATTAGAAGTAGACTTGTTATAGGACGTCTACTGTGATTAAAAAGTAGTATTTGAGTGTAACGGGGTTTTGAGGTTGATATTATAAATAGAGATTCAGAGTCTCTACAACGTACAACCTCTTCTGATTGCACAGTAAATTCTCCAAAAGCCGAACCACGTCAATCTCGTGTTCCCTCATGCGTGATTGTTCTCTTGTAGGCCCTAAATAACAACATATGTGGTACTCCTAAATTTTTACAAGAATTCACGATATACATGTTTTTCATCAAATGCGTCAATACAACCGTAGAGAAGACTGGATTTACGTATAATTTGAAGATACCCATAATATCATGTGTGAGTCATTTGTTGGTTATGATTTCAACAGGTGTACTTCACTTTTAGAGTTACACCCGCTTATATGTCAGAGCTTCACAGGCGGTCCATGTGTGAGTTAATGCATGCCCCTTGTATGCATGTGCAGGTCTCTCATGGACCAGCCCCTTACTTGGAAAAACATAAAAATCTGCAGCAGCTATATGCGAATTCCTTCCACCGCACCTAACATGCGCATTCCTTCTCATTTTTTGGCATCTGATTTGGACAAGGTGGGCCACACATGTGATCCTTTTCATGTTACTGCCTAGCTGCCTTCCTTGAAGATTTCATGGAATTTGTTTTATGCGGATTTGTTGGAAAGTTGCCTAAAACATATCTCTTACGGCGGAATGTGGACAACGCATTTTGTTTCATGCCCATGGAATTTGGGGGCTTTCACTTTCACGTTTCCCAGGTTTACACTTACGGATAAAAAATTCAAACTGTACTACAGTAGAATCCCAACCCATGTTGTGGAACCCACCATTTTCACATGCATCGCTCTCAGGAAAGTTCTCTGTTGGGAGGGTCTTTATCAAATTTGAGAATTTGAGGTTGTCTCTTGATTATGTTTAAAATTACGGTATCGATTGCAGTATTGGCCGGGATAAAAATTGATATGATATTAGTATCGGTCGCGGTTATCGGTCCATCACGGTCGTCGTGGTGTGAATTTCTTTTTAATCCAAAAAAATTCTCAAAAATATAAAAAAAATCCCAAAATATTAGAAAATGTTAAAAAACAATATTTTTTTTCCATTAGTAACAACAATAAATCAAAATATCGACCACCTTAAGTTATGAGTCCTGTCTGTCGTAGTTCGTTGTCTTATCCAGTATTTCATATAATGCAACTATTATTTTAGCTCATGGTCAATTTATTAGTGTAAAATATATAATAAAAAAAGATAACATAACAATTATCTATATACTATTAATAAGCTATTAGCATTTACTATTTAGTATCATAAATACTCCAACAAATTTTTTTTTAAAGTAAAAGATTAAAAAAAATATTTTTCTACATCCAAAATCATTTTTATAAGTAGATCTAGCATGAAAGTATTTAGATCTAAGTGAAGAACACAACACAAACCCAAAAATGACATGCCAATGATCTTTTCATTCATTTCTATGCTTTATCTAAAAATTAAAAAAATACATAATAATAAAAATAAGGGAATTAAGTTGATTTTCTCTTATTAAATAAAATGATTTCTTCAAGAAATAGTGTTGGAATTCGGAAATATGTAAGAGAATGAGCTATGGAGACATGGTTGCTCCAAGGAGATGAGGGGAGAGGAGAAGAAAATGGGAAAATAGGGAAAAAAGTTATAAAAGTTAGGATTTTTTACTATTGCTCAATTTCGGCCGAGATATCGGTAATATCCGCCGAGATATCAGTAAAACCGATATTTTGACTATATCAGTAGATATTTCGGGGATATTTTGTCTGAATCGGTATTGTGGCAAAATATCGTTGCGGTATGGGCCGATATCAATTCATATCGGCCAAGATTTTAAACCATGCTCTTGATGTTATGGGAAAATTTTTGTGGATGGTAAATCTTGTTTAATTTAACTTATTATAAGCAATAAGCATAGCATAATTATGTAAAGAACTGATCTTATGGGTTTTTGGGATTTTTTTAGTTTTTCATTAGCTGATATTACACAATTTTTTTTGTTGTACAAGTCTGAAATAACTTTATTGGGAAAATGCGATCATAGGTAAATATCCACGATATTTATGATTGCGTCCCAAGTTCAGCTAATTTATGAATGAGGAATGACTAACTGAAATGACAATATGTTGTTTGAAATGATCTTACGTTGTTAAAACAAAACGGTGGGAACAGTCACCCAATTCAACTCATGTAGTCACATCCTTGTTCCATCTTTTTGAAGGATTTCAAAGAGATTCATTGAATGGAAGAAGTACAGAAGGATTTGAAAAAGTGAACCTATTGAAAGATTTGGCTTGAAAAAATAAAATTTATATATGACTAATCATAACATCAAAAGGAGTAGGCTTTGACAATAGTAATGATGACGATGATAGAAAAACTTCATTCAAATTGTGTTGAAAATATAACTATATATTTTACAAGTAATCAATCAAATGGTCAGTCACTCCCATAGTCCTGTGATCGGAGCGAGAGTTAAACTATTTGGGAGATATATATAGAGACATGTATTTGGTTGAGTTGGATCAAATCAAAGTGGCACTTACGATAATTACATTGGAAGTATTTAAACATTAGCATCATGCAAACGACAATATATAAGATCATTTCTTAGGACTGAGAAGATTTAACTTGAAGAGAACTTTTGTTTCATTCAATAGTCTTAACCTTTTCTTTTGTACCCTAGCAAAGGGGGTTGGGACCCAAGAGAGAGCCCGCACACATGGAAAGACAGTCAATTCAGGTAGAAAAGCAACCCGCACACACGAGAAGAACGCCCGCACGAGTGGGAGGGGAGCCTACACATGCGGGAAAGATATGGTGTATCCAATGTTCGAACTCTGACATTTAGTTGAGAAAAGCCCCACCTTATCACTTCGATAAGGAGCCGCTCTCCAGTAGTCTATACTAAATTTTTAAACAAAAAAATCCCACCTTTTAAATAAGAAGCATGCAAAATGAATGATTAGATTCGATGTTTTAATTATTTATCATGAAGGCCCTACAAATGATGATAGTGATCATAAACTCTAAGATGAGATTTGAAGCCAATGCAATTTATGAGTATATATTGTTTTTTAACTATTCATTACATTAGTACGAAGCCTTGAGCTAAGAAATAAGGCTATTACCACATGTAAAAGATGCGTTCTCTTTCCCACACGAAGTCTTTGACCGTAATAGGCCCATGTCATGTCAGATTGTGAGCCATACTTTCTTTTTTTTTCTTCCACTCATTGATGAAAGAAATGTGGGAATGCAATATATCATCTCAATCTATCTTTCTTTTTTTTGGGAAACTTTTATGAATTAGTATTTCTTAAATTTGATTTTCTTAAGCTAATGACAAAAGATATAAAAATGTCACTAGAGTACTTTGATTTCAATTCTTTACAATCTTATCCCTAACCCGCGATATTGTGTGCCAAATACATATCCATACTTCTTCCTCTGCTTTCTTTGACAGACTCAAAATTTGGAGTCTTGATATTTCCTGAGCAGAGAAGGATGTTTCAAACTTGACATTGTAGTGCACAAACTGTAAAAGCCCTATTAATATTTTGATGGAAGAAATGATCGATGAATGCAGCATTCCAACCTTTATTCAGTTTATACAAATTTACTGCTGATGGTTCTATGAACAATGAGGAGTGGGAGTTGAGGAGAAGGCGAATAATAAGATATTGTTTGGCCTCTGTGCCATGATCAGTGGCAAACAGAGGCAAAGCAAAGATAATAATGCAGGGTTTATCACTTCAAAGTTTGTTTAAGAAGAGAAGGGGGAAAGATCTGACCAACTACTAGTGTCTTTCAATTTCATGTAAGTTGTCAAACAACGTTATAGGTGAAGAAGAAAAGAGGAGAGTTAGTGCAATGCTAATGGAGGAGACCAGGAAATTAGTCACAGCCATCCCTTTTGCTTAGAAGATATCAATACCCCAGATTTTGGATTTGGCAAGAAAAGATTAATGTGGTGATATCATATTCCAGTGGCATGACAGTGCATCTAAGCCATTGGATCAATGGGTGAAACACCAGGGACCTTCTCCAAATCTCCAATAGGTTTTTTCCATTACATCTTCGTGAATCTCACCTAAACCTTTCCCCAGAGTGTTACTGCAATATATCACATCAATGAGACACTTGTGGTGCACACTCCACTACATCATCCCTGTTGAGCCCATTGATCATAATGTCAAGTAAAAACAGTACCAATCGGCAATTACAAGAAAATGTGAAACTTGCTTTTCCTATTTGAGATTTTTTTTAATGTGCCAGGACACTTCCACCAGGACCACAACAAGAAACTTCCTGTTACACCCCAACCCAATTTAATCTTCATTAATACTAATTAATGGGATTTAGTTTAATTAATCGTGTTTAGTTGAAAATCATTAATTTAGTCTCCTAGACCGAGTCAACTCATGTCTTGAGTTTTGATTAGCTAAGTGTAGTTGAATTGACTCAATTTGGATTGAGTCAAAGACTTTTCCGTAATTATAGATTTTCTAGTTTTCACCGTTTTCACGTCATTTTGGCGTTAACGCGTGTAATTCGTTAAGCTCGTCAATTTTCGTATTCGACCTTACTTCATTTGACCACTCGTTGAGGAAATGGACCATCATTTGACTCAAACTGGAAATATACAAAACAAGTGGACTTTTCTGCAAAATGTTCATCTTTATCACCTACACTAACTCCATTCCACTTATTTCATTGAATTGTTGTATGTAGACTATGGAGAGAACTTCCCCTCTTTTCTTCCTTTCAACTTCTTTTCCTCCTCCAAATCTTTGTTGTGCAAGTGAAGGGAGGTCATCTCCTCCATCTTCTTCATCTTCCTCTCCTCTTTGTTGACAAGGAATTTTCCTCATCATCTTCTATTCTCTCCAATTCGGATTTCTTTGTTGAGGTATGCACCAACACTCCTTCTTATGGATTTTTTTGAGTTGCATTAGGGTCAAAGGAACCCCTATTAAGCATGTATAGACTTTGATTTGTGTTTTGGATGGATATTATGTCTAGGGTTTGAGTCATTGGGGATTTCAGGATTGGGAATACCAAGAGAGTAGAAGAGGTGTGGAAAGCTTAAATTTGAGGCAAGTATATGCATAATAAGGATTACATTCTTGTTATATTTCATTGATTCAATGATACTTTTGTTCAATGCTCTTAGCTTCAATAAATGAATGATTGGAATGATTTCAAGTTTATTGAAGTAAATGGATGGATTACTGGGGTTATATGATGAATGGGAGAATGAAGGCTCCATTCTTATGCAGGTTTAGTAGTGGGAGGAAAGATGTAAAGAAAAGAGAAATGAGAAATGAAAGCGAAAGGAAATCCGGAACAAGGGTTCTGGACAGTTCGCTCGAGCGAACTGGACACCTCGCTCGAGCGAACCAACCGTTCGAGCGAACGAATAAGTGCGCTCGAACCTTCAACCCTCTGGAAAAGGGTCCGCTCAAGCGAACTAACCGTTCGAGCGAACGAATAAGTGCGCTCGAACCTTCAACCCTCTGGAAAAGGGTCCGCTCGAGCGAACTTTGGTCCGCTCGAGCGAACCTATTGCCATGCACTAGACCTCTTTTGACCCCAATCTTTTGGAGAATTATCATCCCTAACCTATTTTAACCCACCTTAAATGTTCCAATTGGATACTTAAGGTGCCTACCCTATTCCATAGGAAATTAGAAATTCTTTGACTCCTAGAATCATAGAATGGAACCATTAACCTCCTAAATTGAACCATTGAATCACTATTGTCCAACACTATGCCATGAAAGTTGTTTGGAAATTTAACGTAATTCTCTTAATTAGTGACACCTAACAAGTAGTACTACGTTGCCTTTCTGAATCACCTTGTATTGGACGGTGAAGGACTTAATTCAATAGTATAATAGGATATTGGCTAGTAAGTTTTCTTGATTCCTCAACTTATTGCATTTCATATTGGACTATATCTTCACTTGATAGATCAATCATTACACGTAATTAAGTTTAGTGCATTTTCCAAATCCTTTGAGGTTTAATAACTTTATTTCCTCCACCATTTGTTATATATGGCATATCGGTTCAGAAATCATGAGAAAGGTGGATTGAGTGAGTATATGATATGATGATATACGAATTGAATTGATTTGTTTAGAAATGATTTGGAATACAAACTCACTCGAGTCCACTTATTATTCGATCTATTTGATTCGATTGAGTCGGCACTACCTAGCTTCGACTCTGTGACGCCCGACGGGGCCAGCACTTGGGTTCGTATTTGAGATACTACTGCAGTATGTCGCCTGCAGCACCGGAACTCCAGGACCGGGTAGCCAGTTAGCCTTTGGCCGGGCCGCTGGTGACATCCCAACAAGATTTCGCTCTCTTTGAGAGGATGAGCTTTAAGTAGTAGTCACATTTGTATGGTTTCTTATTTATTGATTGCTCACCATATGTAATTCAGGAACAATTTGCATAGTGATACTATCATTGCTTTTCACTAAATTACTCGTATTAAATTCAAAGTTGCAACATGTTGTGATGTCTTATTGTGCTTATACTTGCTAAAATTGTCGTATTGAGATACTACATTTGGTGTCACAGACGCAGATACAGCTCCCGGTCCTGAAGAGGCCTAGGAGAGAGAGGAGGGTACCCAGGAGGTACCAGCAGGACTAGAAGAGTGGCCAGAATCAGGGCCAGTCTAGATTTGACCTCCTCGGAGAGCGGACTACACTAGTGAATACCATCGTTCGTGTGACTAACCTTTTCATATGGTCATACGGATTTCTTTTGAATATACTTTTGGTAGTGAATGTATAGGTTCTTTTGTACGGGGATTCTTTCATTGGTCCCTCTTTTGAAACTTAATGTATATACTTGTTTAATTCTTTTGTATCAAACTTAAATGTTTAAGTACACTGGATGGTTGATGATACCTTTATAAATGAATTACGACTTCCGCTATATTAAATGTTAATTATTCTCACATGTGGATTAGTCGATTTTCTCTCCTTCGTATGTTGTATTTGACTCGAGACAGGTACAATATACGGGAGTACGTGTGACACACCTCGGGGATTAACCTAGGCCAGGGTGATTTCGGGACCGGGATGTGACACTTCCCAAGTTTAGCATGTTTTGTTCCTAAGTTTAGCATGGATATTAAAAGGATGCTTTTCTTCCTTTTTGTTTTTAATTGAAGAAGGAGATTGAAGAATACAATAAGTTATAGGAGAACAGAACATGCTAAACAACTTTCAAAGGAGACCACTAGAAATACGGACGGCCTTCCGTTCCCAATAAAAAAACTACAACCTTCTATTTTGGCTATTGAATTTGATTTCCATCACGAGCTAATTTGCCTACGAATTTTCAATGATCAAAGTGTCAATGCTTCTACCAACTGCGTGAGATAAGCTTGTTTATTCTTTTGATTATTCTTACTTTAAACATAAAAGTAATATTGATGTCAATGTGATGTAAACTACATTTAAATCGCGCCCCAAATGTGGGACCCACATATTTTAACAGGTTTTATCCAAAACCAAATCAGATGGTGCTGCCCAAGTCCAACCGGTTGAACTGGAACAGCTGTACGATGGTGTGTATGGTACAATCAAAACCACATGTCAATAGGCCTGTTTGTTTGCAAAAAATATATGGAAATTGATGCCATAAATGGTTAAAAATGAAAATAAAAGGTGAATATAAAGAAATGAACATCAAATGACCTCCAATCACCCTAATTAGTAATTCAATATCAAAGAAAGTCAAACTCTCATCTACATCTTCACCCAATATATATATATATATATATATATATATATATATCCTACCTCTTACCTCTTTAATAACTTTTTTAGTGAGCTCATTTGAACATAAATTCACATATATTCAGTTTTTAAGTAATTTGATGCAAACAAACAAGCCGTAAATAGTTTTTATTTGGTAAGTGTTCTTATCCTTAGTTGAGCCGGGTGAGGAGTGGAGATTTAACAAGGCAATGGGAAAAACTAAAGAATAAATATGATGAACTAATAAACTTAAACTTTAGATTATTATAGGTTTAAAACAACATTTATAGTATATATATAATAAAAGAAATGAAATATTATTTTTAAACTTCAGATTTTTTTTCATGGATCATTTACTTTTCAGTTAAATATATTTAATGTTCAACTGGTGTCATGGTTTAATGGCTGGTCCTTTTAAAACATTGATTCTAGCCACTGGAACATGACACCCTAACCCATTTTATTTATAGCATAATTAAGCCACATCATGCCATGCACTATTTATACACGATGCTAAAATTAAAATGTGGATTAATTTTTAAGATATTTTAGAGAGGAGTTGAAACACAAATGTGAAAATATTTTATTATTTGTTACGGATATGTCTTACTAAAAACAATGTTTATTAGTTCTTACCCAATATTAGCAAAGAAAATTAGACATTCCCCCACTAGTGCCAAAAGCAGAAATCTTGTTTGAAAATGTAATGTTTGGGCAGGATCGAACGCCCAACAGCTATAACTAGTAAATGGTAAATTATTTCATTATAAATGTGGAAAATAATTCAATCATAAAATTTGAACAATTCCATCCTAAAGGCTAAATAAATGGTTTCCTATTTTTATTTCAATTAGGTTTAAATTATTTAATATGTAGCGGTAGATTTAAAAAGTCGTATGATCAATAGGGAAGCATGAGATGCATCAGTGGTAAGAGCCATTGGTTCTCACCTGGCACACCAGGGATTGACCCTGGGCACTGCTAGAGTATCTAGACTTGTGTACTCGGGCAGAAGACAAGGTGGAGGTGTGTACTTGTTCGGATTGAAAGACAGCCGAAGAAGCATACTTGTTTAGATAATACATAAGCAGGAAGACCCCAGGAATAACCCTTGGGTTAGTTTAGGACTAGGATAGTTTACTATTCTCTCCACAAGTATGTCGTTCATCCTCGAATATCACTTGAAGGACCTAAACAGAAAAATTTGTATTTCGATTTCTTCTTAAATTCAATTGATAATCGTTCAAGGTTTAGGCCTGCATTCTGGACCCACAAAATAATTGTGTCCATGTAGAGGTATAAACCCGAACTCACGCGGAGAAAGATGAATCAACCAATTTAATTTAACTTGTACTTGGTGGAGTTTCAGCTGGATCATGATCACCATTGATAAAAAAAACTGTCTTAAAATCTAGTGTAACATTTTCACAAAATAAACTTCAAGACGCAGAGTCTTAAATATGAAATAATCGCAAACATGTTAGCAACAGTTTTTTTTTTTTTAACCTTTTATTTGTAGTGATTTTTTTTATATTATCTATTTAGGACTTTACGCACACTTGCACTGACATATAGATGACCCTAACCAGTGGAGCTATAGCTAGAGGCGTTTAATAGGAAATGATTACCTACCATCACACTAAATCAAATGCAAGGGAATTAAGCTGGAATCCCATGTTAGTCTTCACCTTAATCCTTCACTCTTCACATCTGCAATATCCTCCTCTGCCAAACTTTACTGTACATTCCCTTGAATTAATATTGGGTGAATGAACGAGTTATAAATTTGAAAACGTTTATTAAAAAGAAATATTGTTGTAGTACTTATCGAAATACTTCAAAGGACACACACATATTACTATATGTTGAGAGTTCAGTGCTAAAATTTTAATGAAAACAATATTATACTGCACATTTTGTTATATTATACTTTTGCCGTATGTTGAATAACAAATTAGGAGAGGCAGTCTCATTAATTTTGATAATAACTTAAGACATGATTTTTTTAATGTGTATTTATTTTCTTCTGCCATCTATTTAGTGAAGGAGGTTTTCTTAGCAACGAAAGCCCAATAGAGGCTCTTACAACCTATAATTCCCGGATACATGAGTATGGATATGACAAGGACATGTCATAAATATGGTAAGGATGTTAGGTTGTATGGCTCAATAGATGTAATGAATCTGGTAAACTGTACCATGTATTGTCAATGTTCTACTGTGATTAGAAGTAGGTTTATTATTGTAGGTGATTAGTAGTGTTTTGATGTAATAGGATTTTGGAACTGATATTATAAATAGAGGCTAATAGTCTCTATAATGTACACATCTTCTTATTGTATAGTGATTTCTCCCGTATTTCCTGTGGTCGTAGGCCAAAAGTTGAACCATATAAATCTCTGTGTTATTTTGTGTGCAATTCATTTCTTTTCGTACGCCTTAGATCACGACAAAGGATACAGATTTTACTAATAAAAAAGTTAAGTATAAAATATGATACGACACAATACATCGCCCATTTTAAAGTATCCATACATCATAGCTTGCAACAATTAAAAACCACTCCTATCATTAAAAAGAAAGAGAGGTAGTTGGATAGAAATGCTAAGAATAAACTAAATTTTTATTCGTTAATCTAGTCATTTCTCTTACATATAGATTGAGACCTTTTGTTATAATAAATACAATTAAGTTAATGCAAATATAGTTTCTGTAGAATTTCAACGGAGAGAACTTTATTATCCAAAACTGCACCACGTACCAGAGAGAGACAGATTGCCTTGATTTACTGAAGCCTCAGATGACTCACGTTTTGTAGAAAAATCATCCCATCCCATGTATCATGTTGAAATTTCTAAAGAAGAGAAAAAAGAAAACAAAGGGTGTGTGCTTGCGACCTTTTCATTTTCTTATCTCTATCGTATGTTTTAGCTTTGCTACCTGTCATATTAAAAATAGCAAGTGAGTAGGACACAGATACCTGCTTACTCTTTTTCCTATTGTATTTTAGCACATGCTGAAATGCTGTCACTTTCATCGCTGGCTTAGATCTTGAAAGTCATGCATTCCTTGCTCGCTGCTGCTTCTAGAATAGCCTTCTGCTCTCTCTCTCTCTCTCTTATGTATTTCTTTTTTCTTTTTCTTTTTTAACGACAGTGAGAAATGAAGAGAATTTCTTTGAGATGAATTCTTGTGAGGCCCATCTCAAAATGAAGTAAGATGATGGATCAAGCCTTTTCAAACCAATGCTACAGGACTGTCAATGGGTCGGGCCAGTTTGACTCAGTTAGGTTGTGCTTCAGTTTTTACTTCACTTGTAAGATAATGAAAGAGTCGAGCTACCGAGCCCACGAGCGGAATTGAGGATAGGGCCTGTTAAGCTTGACTTAGCTCGAGCTCAATTTGATTATGGTTACATTATGTATAAGCCCGAGCCCAAGCTGGAGATTGACTTCATGTTTGAGCCAAACTTGATCAGCTCAGCCCCTCAAACCTTGACTCGACCTTGATCGAAGTTTGAACTGCAGATCAACAGTTGATAATCGAGTCAGCTAGGCTCATTTAGAATCCTGTGGTGTGGGTTTTTTTGGCATTTTTTAACCATGGGAATCCCACATCTCTAAGAGGAGTGGTTGTACATAATGAGCACCACAAGAAGTTCACAAATTACTATTATCTTGAGTATATATTAAAAGATAATTGGAAAGAAAGAAGAATAAAAATTAATGACTCGAGTCTTCGTCATGGATGATGCATATGGATATAACAAATCTGCGTTTTGAACTCGAGAGATGCGATGACATGGATGGAGTTGGAGGGATTGCCAAGAGACCACATGTAGCAGGGAATCTGTCATTTGATTAGTCAATATATTGGTTCATTGGATGTGTGCTTAATTTGTTGCTTGCTTGTAAGTTAAGTGTGTGCTTAACATCCATGTAACAACCATTTATAAACAGAGTTTATAAAATAACATAAAAAAAACAAGAAGGTTGGTTTGCATTAGAAAATGTGTGTCCCAATTGGCATGAAGGGAACCTAGGTTGGAGATGAGTGGTGTTTGACATTTATTAGGGGCTGACCAAATATCAATCTAATCTAATAAGATCATTCTTAACCCTTAAATTCAGATCACCATTAAATATGTACAGTGATTTTTATTTTTATTTTTACCCGCAAAGGTGGTTAGATCCTTGGGAGATCATACTAGACTAATGCGGAAGTGAGCCCAATAACGTATTTGAAAAATGCCAATTTCACCTGCAGGAAATAAGAAACAAGGATTGAACTCTAGGCATATAATTGGGTGAGAACACACAACTCCCTAGCAAACTGGGCTATCCCTTTATTCTCTTAATGTGACTTAACTTAACCCTCGATGATTTAGTTAAATTAGAATGAGGAATCACTCACTAGGGTAGATTTTTAAGTTCTCAATTGATCAAAATTGGGTTAACTAGAAAAGGTTAATAAACAGAAAATTCTCTCCCTTTCCCCCATTGTATAATGTATTCCTTTCCATTCGAAAAAAAGAAAAGAAAGAAAATAAAAACCTATTTTAAATTTAGCTCATAAATTATATATAACCACAACATCTTATTTCATTTTCTGATCCATTTACATAAAAGTTAAACATATTAGCGAAAAAACCAAAACCCAATATAAATTTTTAATCATTTTCCCTCATCCACATTTCAAATCAACCAAACAGGCCGATAGAGTGATAAGATGATTCCCAAAGTACAACTCTTGTAATACCTAATTACCCGTAACTTCCGTTCTCCGAAAACATCATAGGATAACAACCCCCTTAGCCATTTGTTAAGCTTGTATTAAATGAGAGAGAGAAAAAAAAAACAAGGGCTTTCTTGGCTCTCAAAACAGGCATGCATACAAATATAAGATTATTTAATGTACAAAGGCTAACCCAAAAATATAAATTAAAGAAACATATATAATATTTATTTCATCATGTCCCCCACCTTCATCTTTTGACTCTCCCATACACATACATACATTCCCCTTAATATTCTATATTTCTAGTTTTCCACTCCTCATCTCCCAATACCTACTATTATATTTAGTTAAATATGTGGAAGAGAAGGGAAGGAAAAGAATTGTAACAAATAGTAGAGAGAGAGAGGAAGTAGAGAAAACTGTAGCAGAGAATCGATCGAGAGCACGTGCTTAAAAGTTTCCTAATTGTACGTGACGTCTTCGGATGCGTCTCACGCTCAAACTCAAAACTTTTCTTGGTTTTTTGCGCACGCGTTATCCGTGGTAATTCATGTGGCAGCTGTACACTTTATGGGTCCCAACCGTATAACTCTGCACCACAGGAAATTTGAAACTAAGGCCCTTTGGTCGTGCTCTTTCTCTGGAAAATCTAATGCATTCCAAACAAATGAATGTTATCTGTTTTGTTTTGTTTTGTTTTGACAGGGAGTTAAAAAGAAGGCCCACAAATGTGAGAAGAGAGTCAACACTACACTGATCATGTAGAAGGAGACCGGGTATCCAAGGATCAAAATCTATGCATGTAAGTGAGAGTGGGGTTGATTCACAAAAACAATGTGATTACCATTAGATTGATCATATAAAATAATTGTTTTAGTCTCCAAAAAATTTCACTTCGCAATGAGTGAGCCCCAACATTAGATTGATCACATATAAAATATATAAATTCTCTTCTTATAATGGATTTGTGTGTGAGGGAAACTTCTATCCGTTGAAGAAACCGTATATGGTTAGGATATTGATGATTGGTGGATAGTCCTTATCCTTAAAATAAGGTTAGTTTTTTTTTTATAAAAAAGAAAAAAGAGATAAGGTCAATTTGTATTTGGATTATAAATGTATTTATTTTTCATTTAATGAAATTTACGATAAAATTATGGGAAATGAGTGATTCTTTTGCAAGTCTTTACTGCTACATGAAGAAAATTGACTGTTGTAAATGAAAGATGACGGAAGAACATTTATTTCGAGTGGTTTAGATTTTTAATATGCGGTTTCTGTAAGTAATTTAGATCTTTGTAAATATGATAGCGGGCTAAATTCCTACTTCGGAAAAAATTGGCCCCAAAGCGTGTATAAAGAGAAGATATTTATCTTGAACGGTTTTAATTTTTAATAAGTGGATTATGCTTAAATAATCTAACTCACGTTTCCAGTAGGTGGTAAGAAAGCGACCACAGAAATTAAATTGCAAACGAGCTCCATTATAAAACGCCCACTACGTTTGTCTCCCTCGTTGCCTAAGTCATCTCTTATAAAGAGAAAGATATTTATTTTGAACGGTTTTAATTTTTAATAAGTGGATTATACTTAAGTAATCTAACTCACGTTTCCAGTAGGTGGTAATAAAGCGACCACAGAAATTAAATTGCAAACGAGCTCCACTATAAAACGCCCACTACGTTGGTCTCCCTCGTTGCCTAAGTCTTCTCTCTCTCTCTCTCTCTCTCTCTCTCTCTCTTTCCATCTTCTTTCCTCCTTTCCTCAATTGGGTTTCTGTTATTTTCACAGTAGTTGCAGAAGACAGCAATGGAGGTTGAAGCTCCTATGTGGATGTTGATTCAAACCTCGTTTCTCTTCCTCTTCTTCTTCTTCACCATCTCCTTCTCCTTCTTCTCTCTTCTCCTCTATTTCCTAAGGATGAAACTCTGGTGCAACTGTGACATCTGCCACAGCTATCTAACATCGAGCTGGGTCGGAAAATTCGACAATCTCTGCGACTGGTACACGCATCTCCTCCGCCAATCCCCCACCAAAACCATCCACATCCACATACTCGGCAACACCATCACAGCCAACCCGGAAAACGTCGAGCACATGATCAAAACCCGTTTCGACAACTACCCAAAAGGCAAGACCTTCTCTACTATACTCGGAGACCTTCTCGGCCGCGGCATCTTTAACGTCGACGGCGACCTCTGGCGGTTTCAGCGAAAGATGGCAAGCCTAGAGCTCGGCAGCGTCTCAGT
Source organism: Cinnamomum chago (assembly GCA_038049695.1). Taxonomy (NCBI): domain Eukaryota; kingdom Viridiplantae; phylum Streptophyta; class Magnoliopsida; order Laurales; family Lauraceae; genus Cinnamomum; species Cinnamomum chago. The sequence continues at coordinate 13,921,523 of CP142454.1, forward strand.
AAGATCCCATGCCTTCCAAATAGTCTCCGCCGAGATCGAGCATCGGCTTCTCCATCTCCTCGACTCTGCTTCTGGGAAACCCGACGAGATTCTAGACCTGCAAGACGTTTTCCGGCGCTTCGCCTTCGACAACATATGCAAGATCTCATTCGGGTTGGATCCTGGTTGCCTGAATGAGCCGCTGCCGCCGATGTCGGAGCTGGCGGTGGCGTTCGACCTTGCCTCGAATCTGTCGGCGAGGCGGGCGGCGTTGGCGTCGCCTTTGATATGGAAGATGAAGAGGCTGCTCAACATAGGCTCTGAGAAAAAGCTTAAAAAAGCCATTAAAGTCGTCAACAGTTTTGCTGATGAGGTTATAAAGCAAAGGAGAAAGATGGGGCTCTCTAATCGGCAGGACCTTCTCTCTCGTTTCATGTCCACGGTCAACGACGACACTTATCTACGAGACATAGTGATCAGCTTTTTATTGGCTGGTCGAGACACGGTCGCATCTGGTTTGACCACTTTCTTCTATCTAATCGCCAACAACCCAGAAGTAGAGAACAAGATCCGGAACGAAATCATGCAAGAAATGAAAGACCAACAAGAAGTTCCAACCTTTGATCAGCTCAAACGAATGGACTACTTGCATGCAGCTATATACGAGAGCTTGAGGCTCTATCCACCTGTACAGTTCAACTCCAAGTTCGCCTTGGAAGATGATGTTCTCCCTGATGGAACTTTTATTAATAAGGGTACTAGAGTTACATATCATCCTTATGCTATGGGGAGGATTGAGGAGATTTGGGGTCGTGATTGCATCGAATTCAAGCCAGAGAGATGGATGAAGAATGGGAAGTTCACCCCAGAAAGCCCCTTCAAGTACCCAGTGTTTCAAGGGGGACTTCGTGTGTGTCTTGGGAAGGATATGGCTCTCATGGAGATGAAGAGTGTTGCTGCTTCTCTGATTAAACGATTTAAGATTGATGTTTCTGATAAAAGCTGTAGACTCAAGTTTGCGCCTGGGCTCACTGCTACTTTGAATGAGGGGCTTAGTGTTCAAGTCCATAAGATCAGTAGCTGTTTGGGTTTGTAGTGGTAAGAGTGGTCAGCAATGGAGAGGCATATTTGGATTCTTCCATTACAGGGGAGAGTTATAATATGAATGAAAGATTGGTGTATATATAAAAAGTGGGTATTGGCGGGTTAGGAGACCGTAAATGGAATGTACTTGATGGGTGTTTTTTTCTTTTATTCAGTCAGACATGAAGAAAATATTGTTGTATTGTTATACAGCAATGTGAAGGAAAGAAAGTTACTTTCGTTGGCTAAGAACAGATATGTCTGAACTTGTACTTGATGGGTTTTTTCTTCTTTTCAGCGAGACATGAAGAAAATGTTTGTTGTGTTGTTATATCAACAGTGTGAACTTTTACCGAAAAACAAAACCAGTGTGAACAAGCAAAAACAAACAAAGAATGAAAGTTACCTTGGAAGACTAAAAACAGAAGTCTGAATTTGGAAGTGTACTTGTAGTTCCCAGAGAATTCTCATGTGTCACAGCACTACTAGAGATGTCAAATGGGCCCGCCGGGCCGAACCACGCTAGTCAACGGCCCGTGGCACGGCCCGGCCCACAAGGCACGGCCCGAGACACGGGCCGTGCTGGGCCAAGGTCGCTGGGCACGTTGGCCCGCCAGGCCCGGGCCCGCCAGGCACGCCAGCCCACTGGGCTGGGAGGTCCAGCCCGCTGGGCACGCTTGGATCAGCCCGCTGGGCACGCCAGGCCCGAGCCCGCCAGCCCGCCCAACGTTTTTAAGTACTTTTTTTCAAAAAAAAGTCACTTTTACCCCCCCAACAGCCATAAAACGGTCATATAAGGGGTATTTTGTGTCATTTGTCATTTTACAAAGTCTATAAATACCTTAACCCTCCCATTCTCATTCCTCACCAATTTACACAACTCTTTCATTCTCTTTATACATTCTCTACTTCAATCTCAAAGCATTCAACTCTTTCACTCTCTCTAAGAAGTTTTTGGAGGGCCAAAGATCAAGTCATCAAGAGACAAGATAAAGGGGCCTTCAAAGATTTAGAGGTATTTATATTATTTAAATTTGAGATTCCATATATATAAGTTTATATTATATTATATTAACTCTCATTTTCTCCCCTTTCTTATATTAATTATCACAAAAGAAGGCTATTAGAGCCTATTACTATTATTATTTATAAAGTTTATTTTTTGAAATATGGCAAGAAGACTTCCCACAGAATCTTCTTCTGTTAATTTAGGGGGGGAACATGAAAACTTTATTGAATTAGAAGATGAAGTAGGTGATTTACCACCACTTCCTCCTCAAAGTTCCCGTAGATCAACCAAGAGAAATAGAACTTCACCAGTTTGGGAAATATTTACAAGGTTTGATATTATTGAAAATGGAAAAACTGTTGAAAAGGCAAAATGCAAATTTTGTAGTAAGATTTATGGTGCCACGTCAAAAATGGGTACTGGCCATTTGACAAGACATATGCAAAAATGTCTTGCCTTACATAAGCCGACTGATGCAGGAACAGGGAGGCCTGGATCACAAACCCAAATTTCTAGTACTAGTGGTGGTGGTGGTAGTAGTAGTAGCAGTTTAGGTCTTTTTTCTTTTAATGCACAAAGTTGTAGACAAAATCTTGTTAAAATGATTGTGTTATCTGAATTACCATTTTGTTTTGTTGAAAATGAGTTTTTTGAAAAATGGGTCCAGGATTACTGTCAACCACAATTTCACAGTATTTCAAGAAATACAGCCAGAAATGATGCTATTAGACTCTGGCAGGAAGAGAAAATAAATATAAAAAATTACCTTGCAGAAATTCCTGGCAGAATAGCCATAACCACAGATATGTGGACATCTCAAGGGGGTGACAGTTATCTTTGTATTACTGCACATAACATAGATTCAAAATGGATTATTAATAAACGTATAATTAGTTTTAGCACTCTTGAATGGCCACACAGTGGCACTAGAATTAGTACATTTATTTTGGAAAAACTAGATGAATATAATATTAAAGAAAAAGTTTTATCTGTAACTTTAGATAATGCAAGTAATAATACAGTGGCTATTGAATTAATGAGAATGCAGATGCCACTTGCAACTTTGATAGATAGCTCTATCTTTCAAAATAGATGTGTATGTCACATCTTAAATCTCATTGCAAAGGTTGGTTTAAAACATATTGTAACTTACACAGATTCTATTAAAGACATAGCTAGATTTATTTTCACATCCGCACAAAAAAGACAATTGTATGCCCAAATATGTGCGAGGCAAGGCGTATCACCTATTAAAATACCTAAGGAGGTAGAACATAGATGGAATTCTATGTATGATTTGTTAAACAAGGCACTTGACCGAAGAACTGTTTTAAATGAATTTTGTGCTTTTCACGCACAACATTTGATTATTAGTGATGAACATTGGGAGTTATGTGCGCATATAAGGGATTTATTAAAAGCTTTTTATACTTCAACAGTATTTTTTTCCGGGATATATTATCCCACATCTAATGAAGCTTTAATGAAGCTTTTTAAAATTACTGTACAATTCTGTAGATTTAGAAATCATGATTTACTGAGTACCCCTGTTAAAAACATGGAAGAAAAATTTAATAAATATTGGAAAGAGGCTCCAATGACATTTGCTTTAGCTGCCGTATTTGATCCTAGGTTAAAATTAAGTGGTGTACAATTTTTTATTGATGAAATAAATAAAAATATGAATTATATAAATTTAAATACTTTATCAATTATTAAGACAAATTTACAAGCACTTTTTCAATTTTACTGTGAGCAAATGGGTACAGATGGGCTTACTATGGGCAATTCAGAAGTCCAGCAAACAGGTGTTGGTGAGTGGGATGTGTGGTATTCTTCCTTGTCTACGAGCATAGCATCCGGCTCAAGTTCAAGTAGTACTATAACGGAGTTAACATCATATCTTGACGTTGGTGTAATACGGATGCAGGATGCATCTAGTTTTGACCTTTTAACTTGGTGGAAGCAACAGGAAAGCGTTTATCCGGTGTTAGCCGCTATGGCTCGTGATCTATTGACTATTCCAATGTCTTCTGTAGCATCAGAACAGGCTTTTAGTGCAGGTGAACATGTGGTGGATGACAAAAGAACCAATTTGACTGAAGAAACGGTGGAGTGTTGTGTTTGCCTACGAGACTGGTATTTGGCAGATAAGAGGAAGCAACAGTTGACATCAATGGACGATTATGATCCAATAGAATACTTCAGTGGACTACAACTCTGATTTTTTTCTTTTTCCTTCATTGTAATTTTTAAATTTATAAGTTTTACATTCTTTATTTTCTAAAAAGATTGTAAGGTTTTGAAGGTAATCCTATTTAGAAACCTTCAAGAAGTTAAGATCCAAATGGTTTTCTCTTCTCAGTGGAGTAGGTCGAGTTTGACCGAACCACTTAAATATCTTTGTCATTCTCTATAATTGTGTATTCATGTTCTATTTTTTTTTTAATACTTAAAAGAAAGAAAGAAAGAAAGAAAGACAAAAAAAGAAAAAAAAGAAAGAAAGAAAGAAAGAAAGAAAGAAGAAAGAAATAAAGAAAGAAAACAAAGAAAGAAAGAAAAAATAAAGAAAGAAAGAAAAAATACAAAGAAAGAAAGAAAGAAAAAAAAACAAAGAAAGAAAGAATGAAAGAAAGAGAAAAAGAAAGAAAGAAAGAAAGAATGAAAGAAAGAAAAAAAAAAGAAAGAAAGAAAGAAAAAAAAACAAAGAAAGAAAGAAAGAAACAAAAAAAAACAACACTAGAAAGAATGAAAGAAAGAAAGAAAGAAAAAAAACAAAGAAAGAAAGAAAAAAGAAAGAAAGAATGAATGAAAGAAAGAAAGAAAGAAAACAAACAAACAAAGAAAGAAATAAAAAAAAACAAACAAAGAAAGAAAAGAAAGAAAGAAAGAAAAAACAAAGAAAAAAGAAAGAAAGAAAGAAAGAAAGAATGAAATTAAAAAAAGAAAGAAAGAAAGAATGAAAGAAAGAAAGAAAAGAAAGAAAGAAAGAAAGAAAAAAAAGAAAGAAAGAAAGAAAAAAGAAAGAAAGAATGACACTAGAAAGAATGAAAGAAAGAAAGAAAGAAAAAAAACAAAGAAAGAAAGAAAAAAGAAAGAAAGAATGAATGAAAGAAAGAAAGAAAGAAAACAAACAAAGAAAGAAAGAAATAAAAAAAAAAACAAACAAAGAAAGAAAAGAAAGAAAGAAAGAAAAAACAAAGAAAAAAGAAAGAAAGAATGAAATTAAAAAAAGAAAGAAAGAAAGAATGAAAGAAAGAAAGAAAAGAAAGAAAGAAAGAAAGAAAGAAAGAAAAAAAAGAAAGAAAGAATGAATGAAAGAAAGAAAAAAAAAAAAGAAAGAAAGAATGAATGAAAGAATAAATGAAAGAAAGAAAGAAAGAAAAGAATGAATGAAAGAATAAATGAATGAAAGAAAGAAAGAAAAGAATGAATGAAAGAAAAAGAAAGAAAAAAAACAAAGAAAAAAAAAAAAAACAGACCAGGCCCAGCAGGCCCGCCTGGCCCGGCCCGCTCCAGCCCGGCCCGTTTGACATCTCTAAGCACTACTACAGTCTACCGGCAGAAATATCGGCCGACAAGTGTACCAGTAGAAATTCCGAGTATTTCCCATACGCTTTGCGTGAGTGGAATGTGGATGGATCTCGCCAACCTAATTATAAACTGGGCCTTCAAAATGAGAGTCCGAGAATTTTTTCCATGGTGATCATCATGCGTGGACCAATCAAGGTCCGATATATCACCATGGGTAGCTTGTCTGATGGACCATGATTGGTCCACTCACACTCATCGAGAGGAATCCTTAAATGATTCCGATTCTCATAATGAAAAATCAGCACAACGTGAATAGTACCCAAGTAGGCCATTTTTATTTTTACTTTAACCCATCAAAAGGGTTGGGACCTGAGAGTGCTCATGACACATGATAAGAGAGTTAAACACAACTCACACATGCGAGGAGACCGAGTTTAAACCCAAGACCTCCCAATGAGAACCGTTATTCCTTACCACTAAGGTAAGGAGCCATTCTCGGCATATGCATTATTCATGATATGCATTAACCACATTTTCAAAGATGTATTCAAACTTATGGTGAGATCAATTCTCATTGAAGTAAAATTTGAGGATATGTCATTTGAGGATGTTACATTCACACTTCCAACTCACATGCAGCGTTGAGAGATGCCTAGGGTATCTAAACTAGTAGAAGTGAGAGTAGTAAAAGCTGAAATTTTAGTATGCCTTGTTTGCATTTTGGTTTGACTTGGACATGGGATTTTGAGACTTACCGACAAAGGTCGGGATTGGATTTGGGTTTCAGTTATGTGGATTCAACCTTTCTTTTTTCTGTTTACGTTTTCCGATAGTACATACTCGCATCCAAGAATACTATCCAAGCCCCTATCCAACTAACACAGAGATCGATCCTTGTATTCATGCATAGGGAGATGCCTCACCACCGAACTATATTAGCAGACGGGCATCTGGATTGACGTTAGGTACCCAAGTTCTCTGAGTGTCTCTATACTTGCATAGTATTTTTATTTATTTTTTTCAAAAGTTAGCATATTGAGTATGTAAGGTTGGTGGGTGTCTCTTGAAGTTTATAATGGGAAGTATTTTATATTATTTCTTAAAGACAACTTTTTAATATTAATTACAATTTTATACAAAGGTTTTCTTAAAATCAAATAAAAGGTATCCACTAAATAGCTTCATATTGTGCACATTATTAGTATACATATTTATTGTATGTATAATATGATTTTATTAAAAAAAATATATTTGTTAATTTTTTTGAAAGATATAGAGGATTTTACCGAGAAAATCTCCTTAGAGTCACTATAGAGCAAAAAGGATCTAAAAAATATGAATTGACCGCAGTAGTCTCAGGGGCCCTTTTTAGTTCTTTTTCTTTGTTGTTACGGTGCCGAGCTGCGATAACTCTAGCCACTAGCATATACGAGCGTGAATATCCCCGCTCGTTTCTTCTACTTCTTCACAGTTAAATCTATTTTTCTAAAGAGCTCATATATTGGTCGTACAATACACGAACTAACCAACTATGTCCCGGATACCATATTATGTAGCTGCACACCGTCATATTGGTCTTGGATTTATATCACAGTTTGTTTAGATCCTCTTTTATGAAACTTTTCTTCTTCTTTTTTGAGATATTTTCAAAGAAATTATGAATCTTCTGCGTTCACTCCTCTTAATATGTTTTATAAAAGTAAACTAACAATAGACTTATACGAAGGTGGTGATAGGGAACCAGATTCAATAGGAACCCTGTTTGGACCAAATAGAGAAAGACATATAAGGGGGCGGGGGCGGGGGAATGAGAAAAGTCCGCCCCTCTACGTGTCAACCAACCTTTGGTCCAAACAAGGAATCCGTTTATGTGGTGATAGATATTCAATACAATGTTTTCGAGGTCTAAAATCTTAGACAATGGGTCATGGCCGAAACCATTTCCTATCTGATAGCAAGGCTCTTATTAAGCTAAGGTTTGAGCTAAGAACAAGGGCAGCTCAGTTGGGTGGCAACCTCACATGCATCTAACCCAGCTGCCCCAAGGATCAAGACTTGAGCTGAGAACAAGGGGTTGCCTTGCATCTGAACCATCTACTCAAGGATCAATCTCTAGGCATGCCACTTTTCCCACGTGTGTGCGTTCTCCTTCATATAGTGTGGCTTCCTCTTTTCACATGTGTGGCTCTCTTATGTCCTATTCCCCTTGGCTGGGTAACAAAAAAAAAATCCCCAAAAATCCTCTATTCACTTTATTTTTAAAGTTATTTTTTTTTTCTTGGGAAAAATAAAATAAACTAAATTGATCTATTGTGCAAAGGCCAATGCACTAAGGACCAATCCCTGGTTTGCCTAGTTTCAGCCTATGGAGGACCTAGAAAATTTTCGTTAGAGGCGATGCAGTGTGAAAAAGAAGAGCTGTGTGTGTGGGATGGGGTTTTGTGTGTGTGGGTAAAAGCATGATGTTCACATCATGTGAAACCAAGTCAAAACACTTTTTTAATTAGTCTTAAGTTCACTTAATTAGAGTTAATCTGGATTAACTCGAGACGGAGCCTAACAGTACTTGTTCGGCTCGAAAGACCGCCGAAGAAGCATACTTATTTAGAGAATACGCATGCAGGAAGACCCCAAGAATAACCCCTGGGTTAGTTTAGGACTATGATAGTTTACTATTCTCTCCACAAGTATGTCATTCATCCTCTAATATCACTTGAAGGACCTAAACAGAAAAATTTGTATTTCGATTTCTTCTTAAATTCAATTGATAATCGTTCAAGGTTTAGGCCTGCATTCTGGACCCACAAAATAATTGTGTCCATGTAGAGGTATAAACCCAAACTCACGCGGAGAAAGATGAATCGACCAATTTAATTTAACTTGTACTTGGTGTAGTTTCAGCTGGATCATGATCACCATTGACAAAAAAACTGTCTTAAAAATCTAGTGTAACATTTTCACAAAATAAACTTCAAGACGCAGGGTCTTAAATATGAAATAATCGCAAACATCTATTTAGGACTTTACGCACACTTGCACTGACAAATAGATGACCCTAACCAGTGGAGCTATAGCTGGAGGCGTTTGATAGGAAATGATTACCTACCATCACACTAAATCAAATGCTAGGGAATTAAGCTGGAATCCCATGGTAGTCTTCACCTTAATCCTTCACTCTTCACATCTGTAATATCCTCCTCTCCCAAACATTACTATACATTCCCTTGAATTAATATTGGGTAAACGAACGAGTTCTAAATTTGAAAACGTTTATTAAAACGAAATATTGTTGTAGTACTTATCGAAATACTTCAAAGGACACACACATATTACTATATGTTGAGTTTTCAGTGCAAAAATTTTAATGAAAACAATATTATACTGCACATTTTGTTATTTTATACTTTTGCCCTATGTTGAATAACAAATTAGGAAAGGCAGTCTCATTAATTTTGATAGTAACTTAAGACATGATTTTTTTAATGTGTATTTATTTTCTTCTGCCATCTATTTAGTGAAAGAGGTTTTCTTAGCAACGAAAGCCCAATAGAGGCTCTTACAACCTATAATTCCCGGATACATGAGTATGGATATGACAAGGACATGTCATAAATATGGTAAGGATGTTAGGTTGTATGGCTCAATAGATGTAATGAATCTGGTAAACTGTACCATGTATTGTCAATGTTCTACTGTGATTAGAAGTAGGTTTATTATTGTAGGTGATTAGTAGTGTTTTGATGTAATAGGATTTTGGAACTGATATTATAAATAGAGGCTAATAGTCTCTATAATGTACACATCTTCTTATTGTATAGTGATTTCTCCCGTGTTTCCTGCGGTCGTAGGCCAAAAGTTGAACCATATAAATCTCTGTGTTATTTTGTTTGTAATTCATTTCTTTTCGTACGCCTTAGATAACAACAAAGGATACAGATTTTACTAATAAAAAAGTTAAGTATAAAATATGATACGACTAAATACATCGCCCATTTTAAAGTATCCATACATCATAGCTTGCAACAATTTAAAAACCACTCCTATCATTAAAAAGAAAGAGAGGTAGTTGGATAGAAATGCTAAGAATAAACTAAATTTTTATTCGTTAATCTAGTCACTTCTCTTATATATAGATTGAGACCTTTTGTTATAATAAATACAATTAAGTTAATGCAAATATAGTTTCTGCAGAATTTCAACGGAGAGAACTTTAATATCCAAAACTGCACCACGTACCAGAGAGAGACAGATTGCCTTGATTTACTGAAGCCTCAGATGACTCACGTTTTGTAGAAAAATCATCCCATCCAATGTATCATGTTGAAATTTCTAAAGAAGAGAAAAAAGAAAACAAAGGGTGTGTGCTTGCGACCTTTTCATTTTCTTATCTCTATCGTATGTTTCAGCTTTGCTACCTGTCATATTAAAAATAGCAAGTGAGTAGGACACAGATACCTGCTTACTCTTTTTCCTATTGTATTTTAGCACATGCTGAAATGCTGTCACTTTCATCGCTGGCTTAGATCTTGAAAGTCATGCATTCCTTGCTCGCTGCTGCTTCTACAATAGCCTTCTACTTACTCTCTCTCTCTCTCTCTCTCTCTCTCTCTCTCTCTCTCTCTCTCTCTCTCTCTCTCTCTCTTATGTATTTCTTTTTTCTTTTTCTTTTTTAACGACAGTGAGAAATGAAGAGAATTTCTTTGAGATGAATTCTTGTGAGGCCCATCTCTAAATAAAGTAAAATGATGGATCAAGCCTTTTCAAACCAGTGCTACAGAACTGTCAATGGGTCGGGCCAGTTTGACTCAGTTAGGTTGTGCTTCAGTTTTTACTTCACTTGTAAGATAATGAAAGAGTCGAGCTACCGAGCCCACGAGCCGAATTGAGGATAGGGCCTGTTAAGCTTGACTTAGCTCGAGCTCAATTTGATTATGGTTACATTATGTATAAGCCCGAGCCCAAGCTGGAGATTGACTTCATGTTTGAGCCAAACTTGATCAGCACAGCCCCTCAAACCTTGACTCGACCTTGATCGAAGTTTGAACTGCAGATCAACAGTTGATTATCGAGTCAGCTCGGCTCATTTAGAATCCTGTGGTGTGGGTTTTTTTGGCATTTTTTATCCATGGGAATCCCACATCTCTAAGAGGAGTGGTTGTACATAATGAGCACCACAAGAAGTTCACAAATTACGTCTATTATCTTGAGTATATATTAAAAGATAATTGGAAAGAAAGAAGAATAAAAATTAATGACTCGAGTCTTCGTCATGGATGATGCATATGGATATAACAAATCTGCGTTTTGTACTCGAGAGATGCGATGACATGGATGGAGTTGGAGGGATTGCCAAGAGACCACATGTAGCAGGGA